>CM046880.1:221671563-222307274 GCA_025667525.1 Glebionis coronaria
TGGCGGATATGGTTGTGAGGATTGTCCTTCTCATCACCACGGAATTTGTTGTTTTGAATCATGGACAACAAACCCGTCTTAACCTCAAAATTCTCCGCAAGGATAGCGGGAATTACAATAGCCTCTCCATAACCCTCGGTGGGTGCTTGAAGTAACTCCATCATAGTTCGATTCGCCATGGTTGGTGCTTTTCTTACAATGGGTTCGTCAATAGGAGACTCCTCACTAGAATTGTTTGGAGTGATGGATTTGTTTTTTCGTTTACGAGCACGTCTTGCTTGATTTCGAGTTAGCATAAACGTCACGTACAACGAGGGGATGAGCAAAGAAGATTCTTTTTGGTGTTTTGTATTTTTTCAATTTTTTTGTGGTTTTTGATTGTATTAACCTTTTGGAACTTGGTGAAATGTATTAGGTAGACAATGAGTCCACAAATCTCCTCACTAATCAAATCTCTTGATTAACGAAGCCTCAAAGAGTGAAAACGAACACGTGGAGTGAACGCCTTCGATGACTTAAGAACGATGGTGGAACACCAAATCGTTCAAGAGGGTTTAATCAAATTGAAACCAAGAAAATATATATGATACTTAGTAATACTTTGGGCGGCAAAACCCTCGATTCACTCTCACAATCAAATACTCACAAGCAAGCGGGGAAACGAGGCGGCGCGAAGCACTTAAGAGCCTTTTTCCTTAGGATATATTTTATAATATCCGCCTTATACCCACCTTATAGTTTGTATTTTCAAGATTAAGCTTCACGAAAGTATTTATCTATTTTTGCCTTTTTCTTTGGTTTGAGATTCGAATACAATGATTGGGTAATGACCTCCCAAGTCAAGGTTGTGATTGCTCACGTATTTGGAGTACTTGTGTATTTATTGTTCTACGTATACAATATAGTAATAATATTCACACAAAAACCGAAAAACGATAATACGTATTAGTAGAGTGCTACTAATACAAATACTAATTATGGTTAGTATAAAAACAACAATGCCAAATCAAAACACAACACGCCTCCCCGGCAGCGGCGCCAAAATGATGTTGAGCTTTTGCTACCCTTTTAGGAAAAAGAGGCAACAAAGTAGGGCAAGTGAGCACGACGATTTAGGAAAACCGTGTGTGAATGACCCAATTAAGTTCGTTCTCAAGGAGGCTAGTGTGTTATGTGTGTAATGACTTGGATTAATTTGTGATTATATGTGAAAAAAGAGAAATAGAAAGGGGATTAGAAGAGAATGACGGTTATGAAGACGAATTAAACTAAGTCTAAAAAGGCGTACACGTAAAGTCGTAAAAACCACCAAAATTAAAATTAATTCCTAAAAATTCCTAAAAATCACCAAAAATCCTTAATAATATTATAAGAGTTTACAAAAAATCAAAACTTGCAAAAACCTTTTAATTAATTAGATAATGACTTTTTAATGCTAATTAAAGCCCTAAAAATCAAAATTAATTATCAAAAAGCCCTAAACAAGATTTTCAAGTTTGTAAACCTCAAAAATACTCTAATTAAGCTAAAAACTATTTTTCAAAATTTTAAAACCAATTTAAACTATTTTTAAATAATTAAAAACTCCTAAAACCAATTAAATCTTAAATTAATTATAACAAATAATTAAAAGACCTAAAAAATATTTGGAAAGTTGCAAAAATCCTAATTAAGTATTTAGAACCTAGGAAAAATATAAAAACCTAGAAAATCAGACTTTTAATTTTTAATAATAAAATAATATTAAAATAATATTAAAAATCCAAAAATTATAAAAAATTCTAAAAACTTGCAAACTAGCTTAATTTAACCTAAATAACTCAGAAATGAAAGTGAAATTACCTAAATACCCCTATTGGGCCTAGAAAATGGGCCAAACCCAAAACAGTCCCTTATTGGGCTTAATTTAGGCCCAATAAGAAAAAGTGCTCAAAATAAGCTCAAAAAGCACAGTCTGACTCAAAATTTGATTTTAAACGACTTTTTCCAAAGGCCCAAAAGCTGAAAATGTGAAATAAGCTAACTTATATTAAGCAGCTTATTCTTAATGGGCTTTTTGGCCCATTAAGCTATAAGCTGATGCCATAAGCTAAAATTTAACACACAACCTTCTTTTGACCTAACAAAGACTTCTGTAAAAAGAAATTTCAAATAAGACCACTCAATAAGCCAGAAACAAGTCAACAACTTATTCACAAAACGACAAAATAGTCGTTTTTATGATCTAGACCACCTCAGAAGCTGATTCAAGTTGCAAAATGTTTCTTATAGCCTAACTAAGAATAATCAATCAAGAAAATCACAAAAAGCCAAGTAGAATAAGCTGTAGGAGCAATTAAGCTGACTGAAAAAGCCAAATAAGCTAAATTCCTAGCAAAAGCTTAACCAAAAGACTTGTAAACTTCTAGAATAAATATTAAGCTGAGAAAAATGAGTTCTATTACAAAAACTAAGTTGTTGCATGTACCAATAAGCAAAGCAGATTTAATAAGCTTGAACCAAGTTTGACCAAAAGTCAAACGCTGATAACTTAAAACCAAGCGCTGACAGGTTGAAATCAAACGCTGACAGGAACAAGATGGACGCTGACAGACTTAATGGAGTGTAAGAACTTGTTTTTCACCCTGCTGATCAAGGTTTGAGTGCAAACCTTATGAATCAAGGCTTACCAGTTGGGTAAACTTGATGTGTTTTGGCACAAATAAACCAATAAGCCAGTGGGCTTATAAGCTATGATCAAAGCAATCCAAATAGCAAAAACCAATCACAAGCAGCACATGAACAAGATCCAAGCAACAACAAAACAATCCTAAACAGGTTTCATGCACTGGTTCAAAGAATTAAAGCAAGATTCAAGCAATTAAAGTTACTGATGAACACTACACATGCAGTTTTTAACTTTTGCTGATGTATTTGACACACAAGCCAATTTCAACACCTCAAATCTTTCAAACAGGTTATGTTAACTTTGTTTAAACCACTTTTATCCCTAAGCATGCATACACACTAAGTGTTCCCAAAATCCTAGGTCTAAACAAGCAGAAACAAGGTCTTAATAGCAGATTGATCAATTCAAGTGTTCAAACCCAATAACTTGCAGCAAAACACTCTCAAACAAAGGTATATCAGATACAAAGCATAAACAACACTTTCCCTTAACACAAAATCAGATTACAAGCATAAATCAGTAGACCCAAACACCCCTTTAACTTTTTGAAATCAAGATTTTCAAAAGAAAAACAAGATTTCAGGCCAACCAAGCATCAATTAACACTTTAACAAGTCTAAATAACAGATTCAAGCAAGAACAAGCCACAAAATTTACAAGAACAACAGTTTCATACAAATATCACCAAAAATCACTTTTTAAGCAGATTTGGAGATTAAGTAAGCAAACCTCATGGATGTACATCCACACCCACGAATTTTGAGCTTATGTGCTAGCAAGAACAAGCACAAGCTTCCACAAAAGCCTGCTAAGATTCAACAAGGGTTAAGCACAATAACATGTAAAATCAGAAACTTGGAAAAATCTTGATTGATGCAAACTTGTTACCCCACACTTGATTATCCCCAAGTTATAAGCCTCACCACACCTTAACCAACTCAGTTAGGATGCTATGATCAGCCCTATAGCCCAAGAATTCCAAGATTGGAACAAGACTTAGCAAAATATCAAGAAAATGAGGAAAATATGCAAACTTGTGCACACTCCTCTTTTGAAAACAGGTTTTAAACTTCAAAAACAGTAAGCTAAGAACATAAACAACAGAATAAAGGTGGCACTTGGTCTTTCTTCAAAGTACTTAACTCAAATTCATTAAACTGAAAAAGGATTTACAAGACTTTGAACAAAGGAAAAACCAAAAGCAGGAGCAAATGAAATGAACTAGACCCTTTATATAGAGGGTGTACAAGGTCCTAGCAAGCTGCAAAACGTGTAAACCCTAATGCTAAAGTCCCAAAAATGCCCTTGAGGTCTTTGTCTTCTTCTTGAATCATGTGACTTGTTTTTGGAGTTATGTAGGAGCTGGCAAGTGTAAAGTTGATCCAAGGGTGTGTATGAAGCTTAAAAAGTAAGCACAAGTCTCAAACGTTGGATTGCTGGTTGGTTTTTGTTTGGACGTGAGAAGTGGGGCAGGGGAAGGTTGGTATACTCACATGCATGAGAGTGATGGGAGTTTAGGGGTTGGGTTGTGTTTATGATTAGCTTAATCATAAATCTGGAGCAGATTAGTGTCTAATTACAAGCCATTAATGAAAACCCAATTTGGATCAAGAACATGAATAGTGTATGTTTTAATCTGTTTGGTTTTTAAATTGGGTGTTTAGTGCCAGTTTAAACTAATCTGTTAGGATTAGTTTAATGAATAAATGTGAGTGGATGGTGAGGTGGAAGCAGGGAGGAAGGGGATTGGTGGATTTGAGTGAGTGGGGCACGTGTCACCCCCTCACTGGTTAAGGTATCTATTGTGTCGCCCAGGTTTAACCCCTCACTTCTTTCCCTTTTGTCATTTGCAAACAAAACTCCATCAGCGCCCAATTAAGCCGTATCAACTTTGGACTTTTGTCATTTTTGGCCCATAAACTTTTGTAACATGAATTCAGGGGTATTTCTTGCCATAATTGAATTCTTCAAGGGTTGGTTTGGCATTTTCTTCAATGATGATGGTCTTGACTTGTATGATTGTCATCTTGGAGGGCTGAAATTGCCAAGTCTTGATAAATGAGGGACCATTTTTGCCAATTGTTGAAAGTTGAGGGTCCTTTTTGTAATTTTGGATTTTTCAAAGGACCAATCTTGTCATTTCTTGTACTTTGAAGGACTTCATGATATATTTGACTTTGTGGATGATATTAGTTGACAATTTAGCTTTGTTGAGGGGCTAAACTTGTCAATTCTTCAAAGTTAAGGGCCCTTTTGGTAATTTTGACAAACTTTAGGGACCAAACTTGTAAGTATGAGGATACAAGGGTATAAAGTGTCAATTCTTCATAATTGGAGGACCCTTCTTCATAATTCTTCAAATCTTCAAGGGTTGATCTTGGGAAAGTCTTCACTAGGGCTTGGTTCATTGTGCGGCTTCGTTTCCCGTGTTCGTTTTTGTATGATTCTTGTGATCTTTTGTCATTATCTCAATATCCGTACCTAAAATACACAAGCAACAAACACAAGCATATATTTGGGTATTTTGATGATATTTAATGCATTTTAAGCCCTATTTGGAAGATGAGACTATGTATAAAAGCAGTCTCATCATGAACCGTCTAAATCATACACAAGAGCTCTGTCATCCTGAATTACCGATGGTGATGCTTGCTGCGAATTAGTCATCAAGATGGAGTTGGTATTCACCTCTTCTTCCTCATCATATGCTGCTGCAGATGCCATGAGATCAAACTCTTCAGTTATAAGTGGAATTATTGCTTCTTCCTTTTGTGCTATAAGAAGCTGAGACTAGAGATGGGCAGCATTCCTCTTCTTTCTTGCATGGCTATCATGATGCTTAATACCCGCAACATCACTATCTTGTTGATACGTCAAAGTATAAGTCGTATGAAAGACAGGATTTCAATTCGTAGAAAGCGTGTTTTGGAGTCTCAACAAAATCAAACTTTGCCGAAATTTTCTAGGCCGACAAAAAATACCTCAGTCTGATATAAAATAAACCGAAAAAATTTTGAATTACCAAATTTTGAATTCAAGTTACAAATAGCCAATAACTAGTAGGGAAAATTTTTGAAAAAGTAAAAATTTGGACAAAATAAAACTGAAAAATGGCCTAAAAATTTGAATTTTGGTCCAAAAATTTGAATTTTTGGTCGAAAAATTTTCCGCATGGCGAAAATTTGAAATCGAAGCTTAAATGGCCTAAAAATGGTCTAGGAAAAAATAAATTTTACTAAGGTTTTCCCGCCAAAAAAATCTTTTTTTTTCTTTCTTTTTTTTGAATCTTTGTGTAAACTATGTTCCGGGATAAGTCTAGATAGTGGCTAAGTCTGAAAAATACTCGAACAAAATATCCATCTGAAAATTCTATCGGAATGTGGATCAGAATGTTATATCGGAATGTGTCATCGGTATGTTCTATCGGAATGATATCAAAATGATATCGGAATATCTGTCGGAATAACCGTCGGAATAACCGTCGGAATAAATGAGTTCAACACCTATCGGAATCCGTATCGGAATATGTATCGGAATAATAGCTTGCAACACTTATCGGAATCCTTATCGGAATAAGTATCGGAATAATAAACCCTTTTCCAATGGATTCTGTCAGAATATATAAACACTTTTTCCGATGGATTCTGTCGGAATACGAGTACTGTTCCGAGACAATAGGTAAAAAAATAAGATTTTTGACAAGAAATTCGTGATTTTAACCAACCCAAAGCACCCAAATCTCTACCACAACTATGTAGAAGATATATGGATCACTTGGAATAACAAGAACACAAAAAACATTTGATCTAAAGCTCACGAATTTCAAGAAAACAAGGACAACACCAAAGAGCTAACCACGAATCCCTTGGCGAATGATACCACTTGTAGGACTTAACACACGATTTATAGAACAAGAAATAGAGATGATGAAGAACAAGATTAAATCTAAGAATGGAATATTAGATTAGATGAAGAAGAAGGAAGAAAGATACAAAGTAGGTGTTTCTAGTGAGAGAAACTAAGGAGAGTTTCTCTCTCTAAAACAAGAAGGAAGGAATATATTATGAGAGACACACACACAAATGAGGTAGAATTGGCCTTTTATACTAAGGCTTACAAGCTTAGGAGGCTTTCGTCATTTGTGTGTTCGGGACTAATTCCCGTTACATACATAACAATAAAATAGAACTCTCTACACCGTTGAGTAGCATTTTCCACGAGCTTCGCAACGTCATATTATATGACCATCACTTTAAATATTTCTAACAGTTACAAAAAAGAACAAAAAAAACGAAAGAAGAGATAGAAAAATTGGGGATGAACATACCCAGTCATGAACCCTAGCCAAAATTGGGGGTTTTCTTTTTACACTCAATTGATCCTCACGCGCCTCAAATAATACCCAAGAATATAGGGATTAAGGTGCTGACACCAAGGCTCCAACGTGGCATCTATTTGCGTCACATCTCTTATCTCATTGGCCAATCCATCTGCCATCTTCCAAGAGAACCAATGATATCAAGCCACCTCAGCAAGGAACTTGCACAACTAGTACAAGATTGCGCCACCCTGGCAATCCGAGTGAAAGAAGGCACATATCCACCCTTGGATCATAACAAGATGGAAAGAGAAGATCGAAAAGATCATCTAAGGGTCAATAATTAATCTTCATCAGCCTCACCTCATTCTCGGTTTGCTATAAATACCCCTCAATTTTCCCTGAAAATGTATCTCTTTTTCTTGTAATGTTATAATGGTAGTTTTAGAGTAGAATTTGTATTTTTCTTTTTATTAAAGTTGTACAGAAAAATTTTGGTTTAATAAAATTCTTCTTTGAAGTTTCATTATATATTGATCTCGTGTCTTATTTTATTTTATTGAAATTTCTACAATATTCATCTTAAAACTATATATTATAATTGTTAAATGTTTAATTAAGCTGAAAATCATAGCTTAAGTGAACATTTGTGTGAGGAATAGGGAAAATACATCTATCCCTATTGGATAGATGTTAAAATAGCTACTGGATTTGATTTCTTGTTGCTGATTCGAAGGTTCTGATATGGTTCGAGTCATATCGATTGTTCGAGTTATATGGCCGTGATTCATTCGTGGTTCAAGATTTTTATTGATGGCGTTTTGGTATGGTTTTGTATAAGGGAGCTCAGCGCTCGCCTTCTCCAACAAGGGTTTTCGATATAAAAGGGTTAAGCACTTTTATATTTTTCTCCAAAATTTTAGATTAATTAGCTAAGTTTAATATGAACTGTTTTATTTGTATATTTGTTGTTAATTGATTTATGATATAGTGAATTTGCTTGAGTTGTTGATTTGATAGAGATTTTTGCTTGTTTGATTCGATTTCACTGATTTCATATGGCTCATGTTAGTTTAAGATTGGTTACTGCTGAAAATTGATAGATAGTTCTTTTAGATCTGCTGATTTCGTGTTAAGATTGATTACTAATTTGAGCTGCCTAAACTGGACTTAATTTATGCTGGGAGTTTAGCTGTAAGTTTTAGTACAAGAAAATTTTGATTGCTGAATGTTTGTTAAGTCTGATATTGAAGTGTATTGATTAATGGTTTGTTGCTGACATTGAATTCGTCCTTATTTGGTATTTCTGTATCTACTGCCAAATCTAAGGCTGTTATATTGATTTTCTGTACTTGTTGCTTAGATTAAAGGATATTGGATTGAGTTAAACACTTGCATATTAGTTGATTTAGTCTGCTGTATGGGTGTTTATGTTTGATTTAATTTGATCTCAATATTTATTTGAGGAGTTTATTTGAGTATTATTCTGTTCTAAATAAGTACTGTATGTTTGATTTACTGCTTTTACTGATTTTTTCTTAGTTGCTGATATTTACTTTAAGTGTAATAACTGTATTATGGTTGTTACTTTATTTACTGCATTTTTTGTTTTATCTGCTTCACTATTATTTAGTGATTTCTGCTTTAATTTTCACTGAATGATTGATATATTTTATCATTTGTGTGATTTATTTGCTGTTAAATGTTTTTTTGTTTCCTTAAATTTACTGAATCAAAAAAATAAATAATAATCGCAAAAATATTGTCTTCAGGAGGTTTCGAACTCGCGACCTCCCCTTCAACAGGCCTACGCCTTAACCATCTGTGCATGTCCATCTTTTAGTTATTATATCTAAGTTAGAAATTAAAATACATTACTCAGTACTTTCTTAATAGATTTTAAACGTTTATTTCATCAAATGTTAGTTTTGAAAATTAAATAAAAAAAGTATTATTACTTTTAATAAGAAAAACGTTTATTTAAAATTTGGTTAAAAATAATTATTTTTTATTAAAAAAAAAATTATTTAATTACTTTTATAATTAATATAGTTTTAAATATTGTTTTAATAATTTTGATTTAATAATTTTTTTAAATATTTTGTTACAATAAATAAAGTAAAAAAAATTATATAGCTTTAATTTGTCTTTTAGATTTAATTTGGGTAGTCAATTCATGCACTTTAGGTTAAAAAGTAGGATATTAGATAAAAATCGAAACCAAATTCGAATCAATTGTCCTAATCAAATCGAAAGTCTCAAATTCACAATTTCCTTGTGTACAACGAACCGGGATCACTCTCGTGTTTAATTAATCCTTCTTTAGCTTATTTTTGGATTATTACTTTTTCCTAAATGTAATTTGCTAAATTTGCTCTATAACGTATTATATTAAAATACACCGACACTTTCCCACACTTCAGGAACCCTCTCCGAGAAAGGAAAGATGGCCATGTGCTCTCTCCTAAAAGCAAACCTGGATATATTCGAATGGGAACCAAGTTATATGATGGGCGTACCGAGTTCGATCGCAAAACATAAGCTTCTAATCCACCCTGGATATCCACCTGTTAAGCAAAAGAAGCGCGGTCAGGCGCCAGAACGCAACCAGGTAATCCTGGACGAGGTAAAGAAACTGGTAGACGCAGGAATTATGCGTGAGGTCTATTACCATGAGTGGCTCTCTAATCCGGTCATGGTCAAGAAGCATGATGGAAGCTGGCGCATGTGTGTGGATTTCATAGACTTGAACAAAGCTTGCCCACAAGATTGCTATCTGTTACCAGAAATCGATTGGAAGGGGGAATCATTATGCGGGTATTCTTTTATATGTTTCTTGGACGCATATAAAGGATACCATCAGATTCAGATGGCGGAGGAAGATGAGGAGAAGACGGCGTTCCATACCAGTCAGGGCGTGTATTGTTACACAAAAATGTCGTTCAGACTCAAGAACGCAGGCGCGACATATCAATGACTTGTTGATAAAGCCTTCGACTCGCAGATAGGCCGTAACCTTGAAGTCTACGTCGACGACTTGGTTATCAAAAGCCATACGGAGGACGAACTCCTCCGTGATATCCAGGAGACATTCGACACATTGAGGAAAATCAACATGAAGCTGAATCCCACAAAAATGCACGTTAGGAGCAACCGAAGGAATGTTCCTTGGGTATATGATTAATCCAAACGGCATCAAGCCTTGTCTGGAGAAGACGGACGCTGTGATACAGCTACCATCCCCTCGGACACTTAAAGAGGTACAATCACTTAATGGAAAGCTGGTCGGGCTTAATAGGTTCTTATCAAAATCCACAGAGAAGTCACTCCCTTTATTCAAAACACTCAAGAAGTGCTTGACGAAAGGAGACTTTCGCTGGACAAGAGAGGCGGAGGAAGCGTTTGAACAACTCAAGCAACATCTAGCGGCTCTTCCCATGGTAGTCGTCCCACAACCTAAGGAGGAGCTAATCATGTAATTATCCGCTACGTACGGAGCAATAAGCGCAATCCTCATGACTGATAGGGATTCAGTCCAGATTCCGGTCTACTTCATAAGCAGAGCGTTGCAAGGGCCATAGCTGAATTATTCCCAAATTGAGAAATTAGTCTTATCATTGGTCTACGCCACGAAAAGGTTACGCCGTTACTTCCAGGCGCACCCAATTGTGGTTATCACAGATCAGCCAATAAAACAGATTATTTCTAAGCCAGACGTGGCAGGGAGACAACAAAAGTGGAGCGTCCTACTCGGGGAACAAAACATCTCCTATAGACCAAGGACATCCGTTAAGGGGAAAATCTTGGCGGATTTCATAATTGAGAAACCTGATGAGGACAAGCCAATGGTGCTAAAGGAAAAAACTCCAACGGCACCAGGGGTCTTGTTCACCGATGGATCTTCTTGTACGGACGGATCGGGAGCAGGACTCATACTCACAAATCTGGAAGGCATGGAGTTCACCTGTGCCTTGCATTTTGATTCATGGCTACGAATAATGAGGTAGAATATGAACCATTGATTACATGCTTAAAAATCTCTACTAGGATGGGGGTACGCAACTTAGAAGCCTTCGTGGACTCACGACTTGTTGCAAATCACATCCTAGGAGGGTACGAAGCGAATGAGGAAAACATGATCCACTATCTGGAGAAAGTCAAGTCACTTATCGCTAGTTTTGCCAAGTTCTCTATCAAGCAGGTACCAAGAGGCGAGAATAAGAAGGCGGATGCCCTTTGCAAAATCGCATCTACGAGCTTCGCCCATTTATCCAAACAAGTGTTGGTATAAATACTCAAGGATAAATCCATTGTAGGAGGGGAGATCGCAACAATAGTTGACAAGGAGGGACCTACGTGGATGACCCCGATCATAAGCTATTTGAGAGACGAGACCCTTCATGAGGATGAAACAGAGGCGCGTCGCATTAAAAGAAAGCCGCAACAGTTTGAACTCCGCGATGGTGTCTTATACAAACGCTCATTCTTACAGCCATGGTTGCGATGTCTTCGACCACGCCAAGCTTATTATGTGGTTAGTGAAATTCATGAAGGCTCGTGCGGTATGCACGCCGACCCCAGATCGGTAGTAGCACGGGCTCTACGCACAGGATACTATTTGCCGACTATACATCAAGATGCACGACATATGATTCTTAAATGCAATGATTGCCAAGTGCATAGGCCAGTACCGCGTCATCCACAACAGGAGCTGACACCCATCACATCCCCATGGCCATTTTACAAATGGGGAATTGACATAGCAGGTCCTTTTCCTGTTGCAGCCAGAGGCGTTAAGTTCTTGATCATGGCTATGGACTACTTCACTCACTGGATAGAGGCTAAGGTGGTCGCGACAATTACGGGCAAACATGTAATTTGTTTTGGAAAATATTGTATGCCGTTTTGGTTTTCCAGGGGAGATCATCTCAGATAACGGAAAATAGTTTGCGGGCAATCCGTTCAAAGATTGGTGCGCATCGCTGGACATCAATCAGCGCTTTGCATCAGTGAAACACCCGCAGACTAATGGTCTAGTGGAACGGGAGAATAGAAGCCTAGGTAAAGGAATAAAGGTGCACTTAGATGAGAGAAGCTATAAATGGGTGGACGAACTACCACATGTCCTATGGGCGCATAGGACAATGATCAAAACGGCTAATGGGGACATTCCATTTGCGTTAGCCTATGTGACCGAGGTAGTCATTCCAGCAGAGATTGGAATGCCAACAATCCGCACGACGGAGGTTAACGTCGTCACGAACGATGAGGAACTCTGGGTCAATTTAGACTTACTCAAAGAGAAAAAGGAGATAGCAACCATCAATGAAGCTAAATCTAAGGCACGGATGAAAGCTTATTACGAATCCAATGTCAAGGGTGTTTCCTTCCGACCGGGGGATTTTGTCTATCGTGCTAACGAGGAAAGTCGCGCGGAGAACACAGGAAAACTTGGACCAAAGTGGGAAGGGCCGTATGAAGTCACGGAAGCTTTGGGGCTAGGTGCGTACAAGTTACGGGACACGGAGGGCCGTGACTTGGATCGTACATAGAATATTTGAAACCTTAAAAGGTTCTATCTCTAAAAGGCTACAGCCTCCACGTGGACATTTCTCTATAGACAGCTTCAACAAAGATCCATGTATTTTTGCTTTTATGTTTTCTAGGTTCTATTTGTCTTATGATTTTATCATTCTGTCAAAAAATCGTAACCGTAATAATAAAACACCGTGGTGCCTAGCTAGCTCCACAGCTTGTTCTTGTGCAAATTATGTCTTTTGTGTACTTAGGATTATTTTTTGTTTATATTTTTAAGTGTTATTTCTTATTCATATGCATTCATTCAGTCGTACATGTACAATTCGTTTCCATGTGAAGCAAGAGGATTAAGTGAACCTACTAATTTAACTTGTCGCATAAGAGGGAAGTAACCCATGTGACGCTGATCACGAATCCTTACTAGACACCTTATTTACAAGACGTTGTAATCAGTTCCCACATGTCGTACTTATAATGTACCGGACATGATAAAGACACACAGTGCACGTCTAGTAAATTATAGACTTGGTTTTTTTATTGTAAGCCGTGATAAATTTACGCATGGATATTTAATCTAATGGGTTTATACAATTATCTAAATAAAAAGACAAGTTTCAAATACGCACATCAACCACCTACGACCTACAATGGCTGTGAGCATGTGGGGGTATAACACTTCAGGGGAGTCCGCAGCCTTGTTCACGGACAACCGAAGGCCGGATCATATCAACACCTACAACCTACAATGGATGTGAGCATGTGAGGGTATAACTCTTCGTCAAAATCCATGGCCATTGCATCTAACAGTGTATCCATTCCCTCCAGACAATCCTGTACGACCTTCTCGTCCTCAACTTTGTACTCTACAAAGGCTGAGGCCAGCTGTGCCTCACCTTTCACGACTGCACGCAGATCGTCACGCTCTTGGGAAATGGTCGCCACATCCTTGGTCAATGATTGGGTGGTGGTCTCTATGGCTGTCACCTGTTGATATAATGATTGTGGTTGTTAGATCAATAGTGTCATATACAAATTGGTAGTAGATATACAAGGTGGCGTAGGGTTGGGCGTTCCTTCTCTCGCAGTGATTAGGCCTCAGCCTCCAACTCATCTATCCTGTTTTCACGAGCGGTGGCATGCATCGCTTGCTCTTTCACGGTTTCCTCAGCCACGGTCAACTCAGCTCGCATGGAGGATATTTTTTGTTCATGATCATCCACGATCTTCTCCCGACGAGCAATTTTCTTGTCTGCACTGCACACGTGACCCAAGGCCGTCTCAAAGCGCTGTCGAAGAGCCGCGCTGACAGTCATATGGTGCGCGGTGGCCACATTGAACTGGTCAAGAAGATCTCCATGGGTAAGCTCATTGAGGTCCTGAGCCAGACTGGGAGGAGTCAAGTGATCCACAAATTCCTTACACTCCTCCTCTGTCTCTAGCTTAGTTAGCTCGGACAAATTCCAGACCGGGCAAAGGTGTTGAACTGGTCCTTCAAACTCGGGCTCTTCCACATGGGTGGGAGGAAGAGTTGGTGGGATGTCTTATCTCACGGGTGACGGCTCCCTGACAGCATCTCCCTTATGCGTCACGGCCGTATCGTCCACCCTGTTATTTCAATGAAATTGTTAGTCTTTTGGAGTTTGTACTTAATAATAGGAAAAATATGATAAAGGAGTCGAGAGTAATAATCACGTTGAAGCTATCGTGGGCTCACTGATGATCGGGGCCATAGGGGTAGCTTTCCACACGATCCTCTCTGCTTGGCTACTGGTCACGTTGGGGAGGAAGTGGGTTGATTTCTCGCGCGGTGGAACTGCTGACTTCCTTGTATTGAGGATGGTCCTTGCGCAACCTTTTGAAAGGCGCATTGGACGCACCCACTTCTTCCTCCATTGCCTTCACAACTCTTCTCTTGAGCTTGCGCCTTTTTGTGGCGGGTTTTGGTTGTGTGGTGGAGTCCGGTTGGTCCCGTTCTTCTTCTTCCTCGGATTCAAGCATCCGGTCGACTTCCTCAGACAATTGGTCTTGATTGTCATCTTGGTTCTCTGGTTGTGGGGTCGTGGTGTTTTTTGCCTTGCCCTCACCACCTTCCAGCAAGAGGTTGTCACCATCTTCATTAAGGAAGTCCAATGGTGACTTCTCTAATCCCTATTCACCCATATCAGAGTGGGACTCTGGCACATCATCCAGGTGGACGGTCAGGTTTTGAGTAGCCGCAAGTAGTGGTGGCTCATCCTGACGTAGATGTCGAGAGCTTTCAGGGACCTTTTTAGGGTCTCCCTGGCGTAGCAGACCGAATGCCTTATCTCTGCGGATGAATGAATACAATGTGTTAGTTCTATATAAAATATGTTACATATGTGTTTAGTAAATCAAATATACCCACCCTGCCTGTGGGCGTCCAAGAAGAACAGATATCTGTCTTCCCTACCGAAATAGTTACGGCTAATACCTATCAAGCATAGGAAGTTCTTCGGTAGGACCTTATGGAAATAGGTGCGATGGGTATCTAAGGTTCTAACATCCCTACTGCTATACTCAGTGGTTGGGGGTGTATAATCATGTCGGAATTTGGTTTTTAGAACAAAGAGGGCAGGGAAGACCTTGGTATCTACAAAGAAGTAATGACCGTACCCGTTTTCTTAGAGAATCTAAGGCCTTTCTATACGTCATGGGCGTATTGCCTGGGCGTTTCTTAAACGATAGCCAGCCATTGACCATTTGTGGCGTATAGAAGACCCTAAAAAGACTTACGGTGGGGGCTACGTCACACGTATGGCATGTTATCTCAAACTGATTGATCTTACACACCCCTATACCAGTTGGGTTGTAACACCCCACTTAGATAAGTGGACCGTTACGTGTATTTATGGCGTGTCATCAAAGCATATGAGGTAAATGTCTTAAAATATTAACTGACCATAAAGGAAATACCAGAATCAAACATCGGTAATCCAACATAAGCTTAAAACATGAAAGTGAATTTTGGAAGAAAGGAGTAAACAATGTCCAAACAGGCAAATAAATGTATGAAGTGCATAAGTAAAGAAGTCTGGATAGCTTCCATCAAAATACACATACTCTCATAATCCTAAGAGCGTCCTGGTGTACCTGTCGTTAGAACATGTGTAATACTCCAAGTTTTTGAGATAGACATTTTATTCATGTTTCGTTCTTCATTCTACTTTTGAGTGAAATGTTATGTTTACGGGTTTACTCGATCTGCGTTTTTCGCGTTTCTACTTATTTCAAACCATGGTTAGGGATTTTAACAATTTTTTAGTCTCACATACCCTATACTATTTTTAAAATAGTCTAAAGAATTATAGAAGTTAACTTTAACATTTTACTTCACTTTTTGCATTTTTATCGCGTTTTGTCGAAAACTGCGCATTGTAACTTAAACCGTCAAACTTTTTGTTAAACATTTACATTTTAACATTCAAATACATAAATTAATAATTCATATGAAGTTAAGTTATTATAATTTTACAAACTTGGGTCACTTCACTTTTCAAGAGTTCTATGTTACCCGCTAAGCCCGATTTTACGTTAAAACTCGTGTTTGTGCACTAATTCATTTAAATTATGCACCATAAACTATATTTACACCAAATACATAATAAGAATCAGATTTTTACTCCCCTTGGGACCTTAAAAATGTGCATGCCTCCTCCTAGGTCCAATCAATGTCATTTACTTCTCTTTTATTATTTACAACACCCAACACACATTTACTCCTAAATACTTCTCTCTCTAAAATTCAGAATCAACCATCTCATCTTCCTCCCCACTTCAGCCACGAAATTATATCAAATCATCATTATAAACATCTTATTTTTAACATGCAATCATAATCCACCCTTTATAATCACTAGAAATTAACCTATGCGAAGTTTGAAACCTTGAACCGAAGAAATAAAGAAGTTGTGTAAAAATCTTTTGAAAAGGGTTCAAGGGCTGGAGTCATAGAATTAATAGAAGTGTTTTCTTATGATTAAAATCACAAAGGAGTTGTTAATTTGGTCTCTTGGGTCGTTCGAGTCAAAACAGCCCCAATGGAGTGGGTGATTAAATTGTGTTTTTCTTCAATTAACCTCATTGTAAGCCCTAATCCATGTTTAATTACTTTTTATTTTTAATTGATGATTTATTATTTTGATTTCTGAGATTTATTGATGAATGCATGCATTTAGATGATCATGAAAGTGATATGGCATTAGGTCTTAGTTTGAAATTGATATTGGGATATGATAGATTGGGTTTAAAATGATGTTTGGATTAATAAAATTGGGACAGCAGGTGATCTGTTGTATTCCGAATTATTTCTGACTTAGGGTCTATGATTTTATGACTTGGTTGGATAGAGAGTAAACTAAGGTATAAGTGGTGAGTTGGATGGTTCCGTAACTCATCCGGAAGACCAAGTTATGATCAAAACGATTTTACTAGTTTTATTGAGTGTTTTTATAGTGTTGTGCAGATAGTTCAGCACTTTGGTTAATATTTTTGTATTGACTCCTACTGTATTTTCATATAAATGTATAATTTATAATCTCAGGTCCATTTGGTGAATTGGATGGAGCCGTATCTCTTCCGGACGAGTGAGATACGTCTAAATTAGCAAGCTAGTCTTAAAAACGAACTCAGAATTTACTAAGCAGATTGTTTGTCCTAAAACGAATTATTTTTACATTGGGTGCTACTGGATATTTATATTTTTGAATAGTACAATATATTAGGACCATGTGGTTCCTTAGGTAGAGCCGTAATCCTTCCGGATGATGGAGTTATGACTAAAATGGCTTAAAGAACTAAAAATGGTGTCCATATTTTCAAATGGATTTATGTCCAGGTCTTTCAAAGTGAGTAACCTATTTTATTATTCAAAACAGTAGTAATTAGATAAAATTTGACTTGAGCTTTTGTTTCATGTTAAAAGGAGTTATGGTTTTGGAATTACACTAAAAATGGTTAGACGTAAAAACATTCTAAATAATCAGATTTGACACTCGAGAGTAAAATGGTAATTTTACCTAGGATCTGAACACTTTAGGTTATTTTTCTTGTAACATCAGTAAGCTAAATACTTATATCTAATTTGAGGCGAAAACCTCGTGTCCATACCTATTACGGATGTTGAGTTATAGTTTCATTAAGTTGGGGTATGGACAGAATTTTTATAAAGGCATGTTGTTCAAAAGGAGTTAAATAATGTAAATGATTCATAAGTGAATTGGTTAAGACCTATAGATAGATGATAATGTAATTGGTTTATATCAAGTCCTAAAAGAGTGTTTGGGTAAATTTAACTTGGTTTAGAAAGTACTTAGAAACGCCATATCACGATCATTGATTCTTCTTGCATCTTTTGTTTGTTTCTGTCATGTGTGTTTATTTATTGATGCTAAGTCACCGTTTCTTCTAGGATATACTTAGGCGACCGTTGTTTCACATATTCATTGATATAACTTTAGTACTTCTACTTCATCATTATCGTTGACTTAAGGTAAGTTCATAGCCTCGCATTAAACTTATTTAGAAATATTTTATAAACCCGCGAGGGGGAATACATGTTGTTTTATAAATTGAACACAAGTTGTTTTCGGTATGCTAGACCCGAATGTGATGATAAATGAATAAGTACCATCGCCTTATGAAGTCCCTGAATTTCATGCACTGTTAATTACCTTGCGAGGTAAATGCTAATACATATGGTAGATCTATTTGGTTTGACAAACCTTACCCTAGGGTACGTATCCTTGTGAGCACCTGAAAGGGGTATTATGTATAAGAGGTCATTGGTATATGGCAATATTACCTGTTAGTAGGGGCGCCGTAAGTGATTCGGTTAGACGTGTTGGTTAAGGTTCAGTGGCATGAGCTTAATGCATTTATAAAAATATAACTTGTCTATGTGATAAGTTTGAGATGATTAAAAATTCTTGTGTTCACCTAAGTTTCATTTAAACTCTATGAATTTACTCGACCATTATGTTGACAGTTTAGCATGTATTTTCAGGTTTAAGAGTAGCTGGAGCATGGAGTCGCACGGGATATCTTGAAGGCAATATAATTACCATTCGATAAACCTTTTGGAACTATTAACTATTACGTTATTGTTGGGACCTGTTGTAAACTCTGATTTTAATATATCGAATGGATTAAACTCTTCTTTTTAAACGTCTCTTTTTGAGTCATTCTCTATGTGCAAGTGATTGTTATTATGAAGTAGCACCCCAAAGTGGTATTCTGCTGCGTTATGAAATTGGGGGTGTTACAGAGTTGTATCAGAGCCCTTGTTATTGAGAACTAGGTCGTTTTTCAGAGCCTAGACTATAACAGCTCTTTTGTAAAATGATTTATACTGCCTTGCATCCTCAACCGTGCGCTCGTGCCTCCTGAAAGCTGGTAACTATTTTACTTAGCGCTATGTTTATATAAAGGATTGTTATATAAATAGTAAACTTTTCAAGACATTGCGAGTGAAGCAATGGTCTTTATAATGGTTTAATGTCTGTTGTAGAATGATTTTCATAAGTCGACTATGAACTTACCGATGTTTGATATCCCCGCGCGTAATATTTTTCGATTCTTTATGTGTTTTATGTTAGATCTTTAATTGTATATGTTATACCAAATGCGTGGTACAAATGGTAATAATATATGTACCGTACCTGTTATTCGACGAATCGCTATATCTCTGTATATTCTTTTCGATCATCGCTATGCGCGTACTTTCTTGTTGTACTATATGCAATATATAGGTTACGGTATTATATAGATTGAAGCATGGTTAGAGTTTTGGTTTGTGTTTTGGTTTGTTTGTTATATACTGAGCCGCGACTAAGGAGCAAAGGAACAAGGCGATTTTATTCCTTCTTCGATATTTCTTGGTAAATTATTAAAAGTAATTTCTATTACTATTATAATATTTGTTCTTGCGATTTAATTTGCTATTGATAAATTCTTGTGATGACATCCGCCGAAAACTTGCTTAGAATAATTTGAAAAGAATTGTTGGGAAAATTTAATGATTTTAAAACCATGTATATGTGGGTTTAAATTTGATATAAATTGATTTTTTTTGGTATAATTTTTTTTTATATTTTACCCGATTTGTAATACACGGTCTTGAGTGGAAAATTAATCACGTATTTCGGGTTCGAAATTCTTAAAAACTTATTTTTATTTATAAGATAAGCTCAAATTATTTTTACACATTTTTTTATAAGATGGAGTTCGTAACTCGTTATAATATAGAAACTGGAGTAAAACGAATATATAAACATTAAACGAAAATTTTATATGCTTATAATAATTAAATAAAAGTTGATAAAATTTTAAAAGAGCGATTCGAGCACTTTTGAGTCACTTTTAGCCATCCGCCAAAATACGAAAGTTGTTTGAGGTGTCGTTTTACCTTTGGGACTTGTAATAATTTTCTTTTTAGAAAAAAAGTATGAAATATATGTTTTAATAAAATATCTTTAGGATCCAAGTCACGAAAATGTAATATAAAATGTTAGTATTGAAAAAAAGTACATATATGTTTATTCGAAAGTCAAATTTTAATTTTTAAAGTTAATTGGGCTATGTTAAGTCCTGTTGGGTAATCAATTATAAACATAACCAATTTTCATTATTTTTTATCATATACGTTAGGGAATAAAAATAAGATGTCAATTAAATGTGGCACAAGCATCAAGATTTTAATTCTAAAATTTTTATCGATTATGATAATCTGGTAACCGAGTCTATTAAATGTAGTAAGTTTCTTGAAATGGTAACTTTACAAAAATAAAAACGTTATGAAAATTAGGAACATGACAAAGATAGGAAGTTTTCAATCATGTAACGTAATTTAAATACGTAAAAAAAGTTCCCTTTACAATATGCTAAATGACATTAATTATAATGCGGAAGTGGATTTCTCATCGAGTGCAAAACTTGTATTATTTAATTATATGTAATATATATATTTAATGTTTTTAGGAACGCATGGGTCGAACATACGTTATCATTCTCTCTGATTTTGCGAATCCGTTATCGAAACCTGAGTAGTCCTCCCAATGTTCGCTTTTGATCTTTTCCTCGTTACCCTAAAAGTCTTGACATATATTAGGAGTATCTTGACTCCTAGTGTAAGTAATTTGAGTTAACCAATATACCATCCGTATACCTCATTCGCTATCATTGATTCTTGATTTTTTTTTCTATTCGTTGTACTTGCAATGCCTTGATTTCAAACCACCTTAGCGTCATTTTATGAATAATTTAGTCCAAGAATATATATTATTATATGAAATGTCTTATCAACAAAATAAAATTGCCTCAATTTTACACAAGACAAACAAAAATATGTTTCCCGAAAATGAGTAAACAATAGTTGATGTGTTTATCGGAACGACGGTAAAGATAAATTTCAATTTCTATTTCTATGTCAAGTGATTTACTTATTTTCAAGAAGAGGTCAAAGACTCTCATAATCATATTAGATGTGTAATACTAATATTTGTGTCGTCGCATGGTCCTCAATTATGCACAGCTTAGCTAACTATGCATAATTCAGGAGGAGCCACGTTATGTCAGATGTGTCGTTGCTTGGTCCTCAATTATGCACAGCCTAGCTAACTATGCATAATTCAGGAAGAGCCACACCATGTCAATTTGATGGTCATTTTTAAACGAGTTGTTTTAGATAAATATATGAGTTACAACACTTTAAAATGGTGGATCCTTATGCAAGTAATCCTATTCAATTCGATTATTTTGTTCCTTGGAATCTTTTATTTCGATTGGTGTTGACTTAGAAAGTCACTTGGAGCGAGTAATTTTGAAAAATACTTTTATGTGTTATGTGTAACGTGCGAATTCCATCAACATCACTACATTACTGATGAAATAGCAAGGGACCTCATAACGACTGTGAGAAGAAATTTTCCCAAAAATAGGAGACTGCCAATGTGGAGGAAATCCGAGTTCGAGTAACTCTGAGGGAAATGAAGAAGACCTCTCCTACATCTAATGTATAGTACACTAGTTATTTATTTTTCTTGTTCTTTTGTTATGTCGAGCGCCATCCGTAGCGGAAAGTTCCTTTTTCGTTAAACCGTGGATTGTTTGAGTTTAAGGTATTTGATTTGTTTCTATTCTGCCTTGTGAACTCGAATACAAACGTAGAGTCACACAAGGATGGCTCAAATAGGAGAGCTTTCGGCTCAAGAGCTAAGCACAGTGGTCGGATCCTATTAGATAAAAGTGGTGTCATCTGTCATCCTAACCTATAGGAACAAAAAAATGGTACGCGATGGACAATTGATTTTGTCGACTGCACATCGGTAGATGAAAGATGATGACGTATAGTCCCCAAACCGGGTCATGAGCCCAGCTCACGGGTACTACCCGTATCCGGCCCATCACAGATGGGTGGATAAATATCATTCAGGCTTATGGGCTTGAGTGAACAGTGCTCGCACATGTGTGCGGCCCACGGCCCAAGGCGGCCGACATAAGATCAAGACAGAATAATATTCTGTCTAGGTATACCTTAATCCCAATACGAAGAGATATTCATTACCAGAATTAGAAGATAACAATCATTCTAATTCTGGTGCTTATCTCTTCCTTGGGGCCGAAGGATTAGTGAAAGCCCACTGGGGTTTCACTGCCTATAAAAGGAACCCCCAAGGGTTCCACAAAGGTATTACGACTCACTCTAAACTCATATAACCCTAAACCGATTACTTACTCTCACGCCGGAGTCTAATCGTGGGAAACCTTCCCACGGTAAGCTTAACGCGTGTTGTTTAGTGTGCAGGATCCCAACCAGACGATTCACTTGGTGCAGGAGCCAGAGCCCAGCCAACCCGAATTAAGCCTAATTCGGGTCTAGCAAGGATCAACCAACTTTTGCATCAACAAGTTGGCGCCATCAGTGGGATCAGTAACACTAAGCTAGAACAAAACCTCATCTCAAATCTCCAATGACGAAGGGACATCCGCCAACTAACCCCAGGAATGTGAATCCTAGGAACCGGAAGTCCCAAGGGGAAGGGATTCTCATCCCCAACCAATCACCTAACCGCCTCGCAGGCGGGCTGGGTAACTGTAGCGGTTTTCAACCTGCGGGGGTGACGAGCACGATCTCGGTGACACCCCCGCCTACTTCAACCCTGGACAACCCTGATCCAGGGAGTGCGCCAGACCCTCCTAACAAGGAACCGCGCAGACCTTCGACGGAGGAAGAAGTGGAAGCCCTACCACTCAGTGAGGAGGATCTTACTCGAGTTCTCACTCAGAACTTCGAAAGGATCGTCCCAGGGATCGCATCAAGATTGAGTCTGGGGAGGAACCTCCAAGCCAGACTCAACTTTGGTGACAGTGGACCATCCACCCCTTCCCAAAACCGGAGAAAAAGGAGGACTCGGCCTCAGGAGCAGGGAACCTTTGAGGAAAACCCTCAACCCCGGAATGTGTTTGAGCGCATAGGAGATCGCCTTATGCAAGAATTAACGCAGTCTCAAGATGGAGAAAGGTCGGATGGCTCAACCGAGCGGCCAGATCGAGAGCTGACCAGAACCACACGCCGTCCAAGTGTGTGGGATAGAATGAACACGGGGAGAAAGGCTCCTGGTTCGTCTCAGAAAAGTGGTCCCTATTCAAAAGGCGGGGCACCACCGCCGTCCCCGGATCCGTCTGGGGAGGACTCAGATGACCATCCGCCCAAGCGCCGCCGGCCTAGGCGCACGCCTCCACCACCAAACAATGAGGAGTATTATGGTGGCCCTTACTATCGGGATACGGAAGCAGAGGACCTCTCGCGTCCATGGTGTGAACCATGGGATGATCCTAGGCTCACACGGCCATGGGCGGATCCCAGGGAAGATCCGTTCACCCTCCGCATACGGAACTATTCTGAGGACACCAAACGTCGCATGCCGGCGTGCATCAAGACTTATGATGGGTCCGGTGATCCTGTGGATCACCTCAAAATATTCGACACTCAGGCTAAAATTGAGCGATGGCCCATGCCTATATGGTGCCAAATGTTCAATTCGACCTTGATTGGAAACGCCCGTGACTGGTTCGAGGCGCTTCCCCCACGGAGCATTGATAGTTTCACGGAACTACGCACTGCGTTCGAGAACAATTATACTCAAAGGAAGAAGTATAATAGGGATCCGGTCTCATTGGCAACCGTTAAGCAACGGCCGGGGGAGTCCACAGAAGCCTTCACTGAGCGCTTCAATGATGAGTGCACACGCACAAGAACCATGCCAGAGCTCCTGAAAATCTCTGACTACATGCACGCCATAACAGACAGAGAACTGATCAGGCGTCTCAACGACAAGCGCCCAGAGAGATATGATGACCTCATGGAAAGGGTCAGAAATTTCATAGAGGGAGAAACAGCTGTTGCCGCGGCCTACCGATCCCGAGGAAATGGGTACCGGTCAAATGACCAGTCCCGGAGACAGTCGGGCGGTCAAGGCAACCAGAACAATAAGGGCTCAGACTATAAGAGCCAAAGCAAAGGCGGACGGTCGGACGACAAGTTCACCCCCCTAAAGATGTCCTACCGGGAGATCTTGTTGACTGAAGGGGCGAACTTTCCAAGGCCTCCCCCAATGACCACTCCCCCGGAACGTCGGCAAGGAAGTCGCTTCTGCGAGTTCCATAATGACAAAGGACACGGCACGGAGGAGTGTATCCAGCTCAAGAAGCATATTGAGTCGCTAATCAAATCAGGCAAACTCAAGCACCTAGTTAAGGATTGGAAAGATGGAAAAGACAACAACAAGAAGTATGACAAGAAGGATCCCCAAAAGGACAAGCCTTCAACCATATACATGATCCAATCCAGACAGCGCCGCACGAGACAAAAACATGGCCAAAAATTTTCACGCGGCAGGGAAATATCATTCCCTCCCATCACGGCAAGCGATGTGATTGATGCGCCTCTCACTATTGAGATAAGCATTGGAACACACAATGTTCGTCGCATGTATGTGGATGGAGGGTCGTCAGCAGAGGTACTGTATGAACACTGCTTTGTGCAGTTATGTCCAGAAATAAGAAGCCAATTAGTACCGGCCACGTCGCCGCTCACTGGCTTTAGTGGAGACACCATCTGGCCGATAGGGCAATTGCGCTTGCTTGTCACCATTGGGAATGAGGAACATTCCACTACGACGTGGATGAACTTCATGGTGATACGTTCACACTCTCCCTATAATGGAATCATAGGCAGACCAGGCATTTTGGCTATCCGGGCAGTACCCACTACGGCACACGGAATGATCAAATTCCCCGTTGAGGGGGGAATCGTTACTATTTACAACACAGTCGTACCAACATCCGAGTGTCACACCGTGACAACACCGACTCCACCTGTACCACCCAAGGATGGGGCACCACCACCCAATTGGAAGGTGGCCATTCACCCTGACTATCCGGAACAGGAGGTATCCATAGGAGGGGCGCTCTCGGATAGCGGTAAAAGGGCCATGTGCTCTCTTTTAAGTGCAAACCTTGACATATTCGCATGGGAGCCAAAACATATGACGGGTGTGCCACGTGCGATAGCAGAGCATAAGCTCCAGATCCGCCAAGGGTACCAACCCATCAAGCAAAAGAAGCGCGGCCAGGCGCCCGAGCGCAGCCAAGTGATACTGGAGGAAGTGCGTAAGCTAGTGGACGCAGGCATCATGCGCGAGGTATACTACCACGAGTGGTTATCTAATCCGGTCATGGTCAAGAAACATGACGGAAGTTAGCGCATGTGTGTGGATTTCACGGATCTGAACAAGGCCTGCCCACAGGACTGTTACCCATTACCAAAAATCGACTGGAAGGTGGAGTCCTTGTGTGGATATCCTTTCAAATGCTTCTTGGATGCATATAAAGGGTATCACCAAATCCAGATGGCGGAGGAAGATGCAGAAAAAACGGCGTTCCACACGAGCCAGGGCGTATATTGCTATACGAAAATGCCGTTTGGATTGAAGAACGCCGGCGCTACGTATCAGCGGTTGGTGGATAAAGCTTTCGAATCACAAATAGGACGCAACTTGGAAGTATATGTTGATGACTTGGTGATAAAAAGCCACACGGAGGAGGCACTTCTCCGGGATGTCTAGGAGACATTCGACACGCTGAGAAGGATTAACATGAAGTTAAATCCAAAGAAATGTACGTTTGGGGCAACAGAAGGAATGTTCCTAGGATATTTGATTGACCCAAACGGCATCAAACCTTGTCCAGAGAAGACGGACGCAGTGATACGACTACCGTCCCCCCAGACATGGAAGGAGTTGCAGTCCCTGAATGGGAAGTTAGCCGGGCTGAATAGATTCCTATCTAAATCCGCAGAGAAGTCATTACCCCTATTTAAGACACTCAAGAAGTGCATTAGAAAGGGAGACTTCCGCTGGACGAAGGAAGCTGAGGAAGCTTTTTGCCAACTCAAGCAGCATCTCGCATCTCTCCCCATGCTAGTAGCCCCCCGGCCAAAGGAGGAACTCGTTATGTATCTCTCAGCTACCCATGGCGCAATAAGCGCGGTACTGATGACGGATAGAGATACAATACAAACTCCGGTATACTTTATAGGTAGAACACTACAAGGGGCGGAGTTGAATTATTCCTCCATGGAAAAATTGGTGCTAGCACTAGTATTTGCTACAAAGCGGCTGCGCCGGTACTTTCAGGCGCACCCAATTGTGGTGATCACGGATCAGCCAATTAAGCAGGTTATCTCTAGACCAGACGTGGCAGGGAGACTAGAGAAGTGGAGCATCCTATTGGGAGGGCATAATATATCTTACAGACCAAGGACGGCTGTTAAAGGCCAGATCTTGGCAGATTTCCTGATCGAGAAGCCGGATGAGGAAGAACCAATCATTAAGCAAGACGAGGTCCCAACGGAACCTTGGGTGCTATTCACGGACGGATCCTCATGCACAGACGGGTCCGGGGCAAGCCTCATCCTCACAAATCCAGAAGGAATGGAATTCACGTACGCCCTCCGTTTTGAGTTCACGACCACCAATAACGAAGCGAAATATGAAGCATTAATTGCGGGTTTAAAAATCGCCGCTAGAATGGGAGTCCGCAACCTTGAGGCCTACGTGGACTCACGGCTTGTCGCGAACCATATTCTAGGTGGGTATGTGGCTAAGGAGGACAACATGGTCAGGT
Source organism: Glebionis coronaria (assembly GCA_025667525.1). Classification (NCBI taxonomy): domain Eukaryota; kingdom Viridiplantae; phylum Streptophyta; class Magnoliopsida; order Asterales; family Asteraceae; genus Glebionis; species Glebionis coronaria. The sequence continues at coordinate 221,698,290 of CM046880.1, forward strand.
ATTTGGAAAAAGTCAAGTCGTTAATCACGACTTTCAGCAAGTTTTCCATCAAGCAGGTGCCAAGGGGCGAGAACAAGAAAGCGGACGCTCTCAGTAAGATCGCATCCACGAGCTTCGCCCACTTGTCTAAACAGGTTTTGGTGGAAATACTCAAGGAGAAATCTATCACGGAAAGGGAAGTGGCCGCTATAGTTGAGGAGGAGGGACCTACGTGGATGACCCCAATCATCAACTATTTGACTAATGAAACCCTTCCAGACGAGGAAAAAGCAGCAAGGCGTGTTAAAAGGAAGTCACAACATTTCGAACTCCGAGAAGGCATCCTTTACAAACGCTCTTTCTTGCAGCCGTGGCTGCGGTGTGTTGGACTACGCCAGGCGGCTTACGTTATCAGTGACATACACGAAGGGTTGTGCGGCATGCATGCAGGCCCACGATCCGTGGTAGCCCGAGCCTTACGAAGAGGATACTATTGGCCCACTATGCACAGAGACGCGCGCGACATGATTCGCAGGTGCAATGATTGCCAAGTGCATAGGCCAGTACCGCGGCACCCGCAGCAGGAGCTTACACCTATCACGTCCCCATGGCCATTTTACAAGTGGGGAATTGACATTGCAGGACCATTTCCTGTAGCTGCGGGAGGGGTTAAATTCTTGATTGTTGCAATGGACTACTTCACACGATGGATAGAAGCCAAGGCAGTCAAGTCTATCACGGGTAAGCAGGTCAAGAAGTTTGTGTGGGAACACATCGTGTGCCGTTTCGGTCTACCAGGGGAAATTATCTCGGACAACGGCAAGCAGTTCACGGACAACCCATTCAAAGACTGGTGTGCATCATTGAACATCAAACGGCGCTTCGCGTCCGCTAAGCATCCATAAACGAACGTCCTTGTCGAACGAGCAAATAGGAGCTTGGGGAATGGAATCAAGGCGCGGCTGGATGAACGACAAGGCAAATGGGTCGATGAGTTGTCACACGTGCTATGGGCACATAGAACCATGATAAAAACAGCCAACGGAGATACTCCATTTGCATTGGCTTACGGCACTGAAGCCGTTATACCAGCAGAAATAGGGATGCCTACCATCCGCACGGCGGAGGTTAATGTCGTCACAAACGATGAACAACTGTGAGTCAACCTGGATCTGTTGGAAGAAAAAAGGGAAATAACAGCCATCAATGAGGCTAAGTCCAAGGCTAAGATGAAGGCTTATTATGACGCCAAGGTCAAGGGTGTTTCTTTTCGACCGGGAGACTACGTCTATCGTGCTAACGAAGCGAGTCGAGTGGAGAATACAGGAAAACTGGGCCCTAAATGGGAAGGACCGTATGAAGTCACTGAAACCTTGGGACGAGGCGCGTACAAGTTACGTGACATGGATGGCCGCGACCTAGAGCGCACATGGAACATCTCCAATCTAAAAAGGTGCTATCTTTGAAAGCTACGGCTTCCGCATGGGTACTTCGCTATAGGCGGTCTTAATAAAGAACCATGCGGGTTATTTGTTTTGTTTGTTCTTCTTATGATTGTTTAAGTTTCCTTTCTTGTTTTTTAGGACTTGTCGTCATTACTCAAACAAAAATGTAAACGTTCTAATAAAATGCCGTGGTGCCTAGCTAGCTCCACGGCCTGTTTCGTGCAAATCATTTTCCTTTCTTTGTTAGATTCTTTGTTAGCCGTATGAATTACTTGTATTATACTATGCCATGTTTCATTCGTATGCATTCTCTCAAATTACCGTACATGTACTATGCGCCCCCAGGTGGGGTAAGAGGATTAAGTGAACCTACTAATTCAACTTGCCGCGTAAGAGGGATGCAACCCCAGCCGCACGGATCATGTATCCTTACTAGACACCTTACTCACAAGACATTGGGGTAAGTTTTTTGTGTACCGTATCCACGCGGTACTCTGCATAGTAAAGACGCACGTCGCATGTCTAGTAAATTATAGACTTGTATGTATTTTTTCTTTATGTGTAAGACGTGGTACGTCACGCGGCATTAAAGTACAATGAAATACACAAGTTTCAAAATTAACAATAAACAAAATGGCCGTGGTTGCCACGGACTTATAACATAAAAGGACAAGTTATTACATATATATGTCTGAGCCGTGTACATACACGGACGCATATAGTCACAAATGTTTACAACATACAAGTTACAAGGGGAGGAGGAATTCTTCTAGATCCTTCTTCCCTTCCTCAATCAAAGCACGAAGGGCCTCCCCGCGAGCATCCTTCCCGTCCTGAACTTTGACTGCAAGAGCGTCTAAAGCTTCACCAAGCGGCTTCTCACCTGACATGGCTTTGGATACGAAATCATAGGTAGCCAGCGTCAAGGGAATTGGGTCAGCACTCAGCCGGGACATTATTGTTTCATTGGGAGCATCTTTCAGGGCTTCAAGCTCGTCCAGAAGGGGGTGTTGAAGGTCTGCCAACGCATCCATGGACGCAGTCATCTTGCCCACTGCAGAGGGATTGTGATACGGATGCTTGGTGATATCCTCACTTTTTGTGATCATCTCCGCAGCTTGGACCATGCCTTCATGCCTACCACGGTCGATCCCGTCAGATACAACCCCAGCAAAGGCCTGCAATAGATGTGGAGCGTTAAGGGCCCCGCTTACGGCAAGCCGCAGTCCTTGCCCGATAATCCACCTACGACCGGCTGTCGCGGTCAGTAGGGGGGGGGCATACTCTCTCCGCACAGCTGACGACCACCTTGCTCAACTCTTCATCAGCAGCGACAACTTGATTTTCAAGGTTGTTTTGAGCCTGCTTCAATTCCTCCTTCAGTGCGTCGCGCTCCTGAGCAATGCTGAATGATTGCACGGTCACCGCCTTAGTAGCAGCCTCAGCCGCAGACACCTGCGTATGAAATTGGGAGTTAGTACACGAATATATATCTTTGGGCTACATACACACAAAGAGTAGGAATATATGAACAACATGTTTGAAAGATTACCTTCTCGTTTGATGCGGCTACGAGGGCCTCCAATTCAGCGATACGCTTCTCTCTTGTCTCGGCATGAAGCGCCTGCTCCTTCACCGTTGCCTCAGCAGTCAATAACGCCGCTTGCAAGGACGTGATGGTCTTCTCGCTCTTTACGACCAATGCCTCCCGGCGGGCGATCCTTTTGTCGGCACGGCTCACATTGGTGAGGGCCTTGATCAGTCGGCGTCTCAGCGCGGCACCCACCGTTACCTGATGTGCGGATGACACATCAAACTGTTCAATTAGGGCCTCATGGTCTAGCTCATCCAAATCCTGTGCGAGGGCAGGCGGGGTGATGTGTTCGATGAATTCCGAACACTCTGATTCGGCCTCCAGCCGTGTCAAGCTTGATAGGTTCCATGCTAGACGCAAGCTCTCTTCTGGCCCCTCGGGGCACGGTTCCTTGGCACGGGTGGTGATGGGTGAAGGGGGATTGTTAGTAGCCGCAGGGGATGGATTTCTCCCCACCTCTTCTCCTTGAGCTGCGACCGCCGGATTAACCCTGTCATTAAACAAAAAAAGGGGGGAAAAATTTTTAGTCTACATATATCATACGAAGATACAAGTCATAATCGTAAGGGGTACTTACGAGGTGCCAATAGCAGGGTCTGGGCCGGTAGGAGCTACGGCGCTCACAGGGGCGACTTGCAGAACTGGCCCTTCCATGATCGGGGTAGGGTCGGCTTGACCAGTCATGGTGCTGCCTTCTTCTTGATACTGAGGATGGTCTTTCCGCAACTTCTTGGGAGGAGCATTCGCAACTCCGGCATCTTCCCCATTCTTTTTCGCCACACGCCTGGTTGTTTTTCTCTTTTTTGAAGTAAGAGTGATGGATCCGGAAGCTTGCGTGGTGTTTTCATTCGGATCGCGCTCCTCCCCCTGGTTGATGGTGCCTCCCTCCAGCAAGGGGTCGTCGCCATCTTCGTTATGAAAGTCCAATGGGGACTTCTCGATAACAGGCTCTTCTTCGTCCGACCTGGGTTCGGTTGTCTCCTCCAGCGGAATCGTACGGTCGGCTAAAGCTTCTAGCAAGGGGAGCTCATTCGGCTTTAACGGCCGGAATCCTTCCCTCGCCTGCATGGGGTCGCCTTGACGAATTAATCCGTGGAGGTTCATCTCTGCAAATGATTGTAGAAGTATATGGGTTAGTAACATTTTACACATATGTGATAGATCAAATTTACACGATATATATCACCTACCCTCGCCCTGTTCCGTTAAGAAGCACGGATATAAGTCATCCCTCCCAAAGTAACGGCGGCTTATCCCTACCAAGCACGGAAAGTTCTCCGGCAACCCTCTATGAAATTCCGTGCGATGGGTATCTAGTAATTTTAGGTCCCGGCTACTATAATCTTTGGATTTGGGCGGATAGTCTTTTGGGGCCTTGGTTTTAAGTACGAAGGGGGTGGGGAATACTTTTTCATCTACGAAGAAGTAATGGTCATACCAATTCTTCAGGGAGTCAAGGGGTTTCCTATATGTCATCGGGGCATTGCCGGGTCGTTTCTTGAACGACAACCACCCGTTCACTAATTGGGGAAAGTAGAAAGCCCTAAAAAGGTTCACGGTGGGGGTTACCCTACAGGTATGGCATGTAATCTCAAACTGTTTGATTTTACACGCCCCTATACAGTGGAGCTGGGTGATATGAAAGTCATAGTACAAAAGAAGGTCTACTAAGAACTTAGACAACGGAATACGGTAGTTGGCTGAGTCAAACAGGCGTGTGTATATGCCTATTTTCCCCGCCGGTGCATCCGTAATAGCTTCACCATCACCCGGAAAGGTGGGGTGTACGATTTCGGGAACATGATACTTCGACAGGAAGTCGAGGTATTTCTCCCCCGACATCACATTCAGGACGTCCGTGATGAGGGGGTTATCCTTGACCATAATTTATGAAAAGGTTTTTAAAGGCGTGGTAATCTAACCTGCGGTGACGGATATCCGTGGAAAAGAAGGCAAAGTTTTGAAGGAAAAAGCTTGAAGTTAACAATGGCGGAAGAATGAGTGAGTTGTGTGTGTAACATACACGCATACTCACTCTTATATAGGGTGGCCTCGGTTTCCGAGGTACCATGGATCTTTGACACGTGTCAGTCACATTCCCTATCCAACGGATAGGGTTTCTGACATTTCTGTAACGTCAGTAGGGGACCCACGGGTCACTTCTTAAACAGTTTCGCGTGGCTCGAGGGTGATCAGTATCATGCACTTTTTGCAGACATGCGACTGGATTGTTGAATATCATTAACGCGACTGGATTCTTGTCGGGTTATGCGGCTCTTACGTAAGACCGTATTAAATGTTGCATTTAATTTGTCTCGGCCGTTGCGTGCGGCTGAGGTAGTATTCATTAAAGAATATTCATACGACCGGTTGCCACGTGCGGCCGGAACAAATTTTCCAGTATCATTTCCTAGGCCTTTCTTGGTATGACCAGAGAGCAGCTTGATAGTCTAGAGGTTACGCCTACGGCTGTAACAACTAGACTGGGGGGACATGATGACGTATAGTCCCCAAACCGGGTCATGAGCCCGGCTCACGGGTACTACCCGTATCCGGCCCATCACAGATGGGTGGATAAATATCATTCAGGCTTATGGGCTTGAGTGAACAGTGCTCGCACATGTGTGCGGCCCACGGCCCAAGGCGGCCGACATAAGATCAAGACAGAATAATATTCTGTCTAGGTATACCTTAATCCCAATACGAAGAGATATTCATTACCAGAATTAGAAGATAACAATCATTCTAATTCTGGTGCTTATCTCTTCCTTGGGGCCGAAGGATCAGTGAAAGCCCACTGGGGTTTCACTGCCTATAAAAGGAACCCCCAAGGGTTCCACAAAGGTATTACGACTCACTCTAAACTCATATAACCCTAAACCGATTACTTACTCTCACGCCGGAGTCTAATCGTGGGAAACCTTCCCACGGTAAGCTTAACGCGTGTTGTTTAGTGTGCAGGATCCCAACCAGACGATTCACTTGGTGCAGGAGCTAGAGCCCAGCCAACCCGAATTAAGCCTAATTCGGGTCTAGCAAGGATCAACCAACTTTTGCATCAACAAAAGACAATCCTGTTTTTCGTCTCCGTTTATTCAATTTACGAATCCTTTTTGCTTACCATTTGATCATTGATGGTTAACGACGGATAACCATAGCTGAATAGTTTTGTGTAAAACCTTGCTTGTTATGTGTTTAAGTTATATGTGATTTAGTCGAGTGGTCGTACGTTGTGCGATCTCGAGGTGACATCGTGAAATGATGTCCAATGGTGGGTATGTGTACCCTCTATTCTTTTAGGTTTGGATCCGTTTGTGAGCACCCTATGATGATAAAAATATATTTGGATAACCATCTATGGCTATTAGGCCCGTGATATTACAAATTTCTTTTCACTAGACTTATATGAAATTATGCTGATTTTTTTTTATTATTATCATCATGTCTTGTTTATTTAGCAAGCATGAATTAACTTAAATGAACTAATTTATTTGTCATGGCTAGGCTATTTTGCGAGCATGTCGTAATGTTGTAATATATGCTTAATTATAACTTTCATGTTTTGGATTTGTGCCGTAGTGCTTTCGATGGAGTAAAGTATACACCAAATGATTTCCACATCGATGTATTCTCTTTCGGCGAAATATGCTTTCTTGTTAACAATCACGTGATTAGATGATTTGGTTTGACTAATAATAGTTTCCTTGTTTTGAGTAATTTTGTAACGCTTTCGATGGATTTATGTACTCTCTAACGTTTTTTTTCTTATGAAGCGATCTCTTTTAACAAGTTGTATTGGGTGATATGTGTTTCGATTTGATCGGTGTGATAATATATGGTTTTGAATTAATTTTCGCTTTGAAAGTTTTCTAAATGCGCCTACTTCTTTCGACTCGTGAATTTTTATATGGATTTATTTTCAAATGTGCATCGACAGTCACAAATCATATGGAGATAAGTCGAATTGAGCACCGGGACGGCGCTCCCTTAAGGTGGGTAGAATGTAATACTCCAAGTTTTTGAGATTGACATTTTATTCATGTTTCGTTCTTCATTCTACTTTTGAGTGAAATGTTATGTTTACGGTTTACTCGATTTGCGTTTTTTTCGCGTTTCTACTTATTTCAAACCATGGTTAGGGATTTTAACCATTTTTAGTCTCACATACCCTATACTATTTTTAAAATAGTCCAAAGAATTATAGAAGTTATCTTTAACATTTTACTTCACTTTTTCCATTTTTATCGCGTTTTGTCGAAAACTGCGCATTGTAACTTAAACCGTCAACTTTTTGTTAGACATTTACCTTTTAACATTCAAATACATAAATTAATAATTCATATGAAGTTAAGTTATTATAATTTTACAAACTTGGGTCACTTCACTTTTCAAGAGTTCTATGTTACCCGGTAAGCCCGATTTTACGTTAAAACTCGTGTTTGTGCACTAATTCATTTAAATTATGCACCATAAACTATATTTACACCAAATACATAATAAGAATCAGATTTTTACTCCCCTTGGGACCTTAAAAACGTGCATGCCTCCTCCTAGGTCCAATCAATGTCATTTACTTCTCTTTTATCATTTACAACACCCAACACACATTTACTCCTAAATATTTCTCTCTCTAAAATTCAGAATCAACCATCTCATCTTCCGCCCCACTTCAGCCACGAAATTATATCAAATCATCATCATAAACATCTTATTTTTAACATGCAATCATAATCCACCCTTTATAATCACTAGAAATTAACCTATGCGAAGTTTGAAGCCTTGAATCGAAGAAATAAAGAAGTTGTGTAAAAATCTTTTGAAAAGGATTCAAGGGATGGAGTCATAGAATTAATAGAATTGTTTTCTTATGATTAAAATCACAAAGGAGTTATGAATTTGGTCTCTTGGGTCGTTCGAGTCAAAACAACCCCAATGGAGTGGGTGATTAAATTGTGTTTTTCTTCAATTAACCTCATTATAAGCCCTAATCCATGTTTAATTACTTTTTATTTTTAATTGATGATTTATTATTTTGATTTCTGAGATTTATTGATGAATGCATGCATTTAGATGATCATGAAAGTGATATGGCATTAGGTCTTAGTTTGAAATTGATATTGGGATATGATAGATTGGATTTAAAGTGATGTTTGGATTAATAAAATTGGGACAGCAGGTGATCTGTTGTATTCCGAATTATTTCTGACTTGGGGTCTATGATTTTATGACTTGGTTGGATAGAGAGTAAACTAAGGTATAAGTGGTGAGTTGGATGGTTCCGTAACTCATCCGGAAGACCAAGTTATGATCAAAACGATTTTACTAGTTTTATTGAGTGTTTTTATAGTGTTGTGCAGATAGTTCAGCACTTTGGTTAATATTTTTGTATTGAAGCCTACTGTATTTTTATATAAATGTATAGGTTATAATCTCAGGTCCATTTGGTGAATTGGATGGAGCTGTATCTCTTCCGGACGAGTGAGATACGTCTAAATTAGCAAGCTAGTCTTAAAAACGAACTCAGAATTTACTAAGCAGATTGTTTGTCCTAAAACGAATTATTTTTACATTGGGTGCTACTGGGTATTTATATTTTTGAATAGTACAATATATTAGGACCATGTGGTTCCTTGGGTAGAGCCGTAATCCTTCCGGATGATGGAGTTATGACTAAAATGGCTTAAAGAACTAAAAATGGTGTCCAGATTTTCAAATGGAATTATGTCCAGGTCTTTTCAAAGTGAGTAACCTATTTTATTATTCAAAACAGTAGTAATTAGATAAAATTTGACTTGAGCTTTTGTTTCATGTTAAAAGGAGTTATGGTTTTGGAATTACACTAAAAATGGTTAGACGTAAAAACATTCTAAATAATCAGATTTGACACTCGAGAGTAAAATGGTAATTTTACCTAGGATCTGAATACTTTAGGTTATTTTTCTTGTAACATCAGTAAGCTAAATACTTATATCTAATTTGAGGCGAAAACCTCATGTCCATACCTATTACGGATGTTGAGTTATAGTTTCATTAAGTTGGGGTATGGGAAGAATTTTTATAAAGGCATGTTGTTCAAAAGGAGTTAAATAATGTAAATGATTTATAAGTGAATTGGTTAAGACCTATAGATAGATGATAATGTAATTGGTTTATATCAAGTCCTAAAAGAGTGTTTGGGTAAATTTAACTTGGTTTAGAAAGTACTTAGAAACGCCATATCACGATCATTGATTCTTCTTGCATCTTTTGTTTGTTTCTGTCATGTGTGTTTATTTATTGATGCTAAGTCACCGTTTCTTCTAGGATATACTTAGGCGACAGTTGTTTCGCATATTCATTGATATAACTTCAGTACTTCTACTTCATCATTCTTGTTGACTTAAGGTAAGTTCATAGCCTCGCATTAAACTTATTTAGAAATATTTTATAAACCCGCGAGGGGGAATACATGTTGTTTTATAAATTAAACACAAGTCGTTTTCGGTATGCTAGACCCGAATGTGATGATAAATGAATAAGTACCATTGCCTTATGAAGTCCCTGAATTTCATGCACTGTTAATTACCTTGCTAGGTAAACGCTAATACATATGGTAGATCTATTTGGTTTGACAAACCTTACCCTAGGGTATGTATCCTTGTGAGCACCTGAAAGGGGTTTTATGTATAAGAGGTCATTGGTATATGGCAATATTACCTGTTAGTAGGGGCACCGTAAGTGATTTGGTTAGACGTGTTGGTTAAGGTTCAGTGGCATGAGCTTAATGCATTTATAAAATTATAACTTGTCTATGTGATAAGTTTGAGATGATTAAAAATTCTTGTGTTCACCTAAGTTTCATTTAAACTCTATGAATTTACTCGACTATTGTGTTGACAGTTTAGCATGTATTTTCAGGTTTAAGAGTAGCTGGAGCATGGAGTCGCACGGGATATCTTGAAGGCAATATAATTACCACTCGATAAACCTTTTGGAACTATTAATTATTACGTTATTGTTGGGACCTGTTGTAAACTCTGATTTTAATATATCGAATGGATTAAACTCTTCTTTTTAAACGTCTCTTTTTGAGTCGTTCTCTATGTGCAAGTGATTGTTATTATGAAGTAGCACCCAAAGTGGTATTCCGTTGCGTTATGAAATTGGGGGTGTTACAACATGAAAGGAAACTATGGCTAAGCATAACGCCCAGTGAACGGATATAAAGCATGATAAGAACTACCAGAATGAAGCAGATAATAAAATATTGAAGCTGTAAGTCTGATATGTAAAGTGCAGCGGAAAACTGTGTATGTTCTGAAAAGTCTGATTAATAAAAGTAAAGCTGAATTATTATCTGTTAAATATGAAAACATGCAATTATTATATTTTAAATGCCAAGAGTTTATATAGGTCTTGTTCTGTAACAACGTCTGCATGAATACATGGAGGGGTGACCTCGTCATGCTGTAGAGGGGTGAACTCTAACTAATGTGTTGGGTGGAGGGATCAACTCCAATGTGAAGGATGTAGAGCACACACCACATTCACCTGATAAGTTGTAAACTGATAACCTAGGATGCATCCATACGCCCCGCTAATAATACTAATAAAATAGCCAAGCTGAAATAAATGGGACGCTACGAGAAATCACTCCCCCACAGAGGAGTCATGACACCGGTGCCTCTAGCGTCATGGTTACGGTACCTCCGTAACTAGTACATAACTGGTCATGCTTGTATATAAAGCTCAGGCAATTTATCTTAGTTATTGAAATGATTACTGATAAGATTTAGAACATTAACTGGGGAAAACATTTGGCTGCAAACGGGGAATCCTAATCATGCGTAGAAAAGAAGTCCTTACTGAAGGACGGGAAGTCCGTACCTCGTGTCCATTAATGAAATGAGAATAAAGCTAAAAGGTCTACTCCGACTTCCCGGTTACTATATAAATAAGGGACGTGAAATGAGTTGACTGATATCTGTTTAGTTTTACTGATCTCAATTGTTCTTAGTTTAATTTATTTTACATGTTCTTGTTCTTGTATTACTATTCCATGTATGATCTAGTAACTCTGACTGTTTTTTATATTTTATTGACTGTTCCTGGTATTTCTGATTAATATATTACTTGTACTCTGATTCATGTATAACCCGAACCCTCGCATTATATATGAATACTATTAATAGTAATCTATAAAAAAAAAGTTTCCTAAAATGGTTTCCATAAGAAATACATCATTTGAAAACAACATCATATATTTATTTAATAATACTAGTTAAATAATTACTAATTTAATTTACTAAATAAAACTATTAAAAACATTTTGACTTGGTTAAATTCATGATGTAAACTTATTTGCTACAAATGATAACATTATTAATTTAAACAAGCCCATCATTTTTATTTTAACCGTGTACCCAAGCCTACCGAGACACTCCTTCTCGGTCGCACTAAAACAAATCAACAACACTAATAATACACAGCCGGATTGCGACATAATTTTCTGTCGCAAAACCGTTGCTAACTGGGACCAAAACTGCATATAACATATCACTAAAAACTGCGAAAGAAACTGCTGTTGTTAAACTGTCGCTAATCTGTGACCCAAAACTGAAATATAAACAGCGACAAAATTTTTGTCGCTAAAATGTCGCTAATTCCATTAAATAAGATTCGAACGAACCCCCCTGTTTGTTTTTGGTTCGGGGCTGGTCACACACAACCAGCACCGAGACCATAAAGGTCTCGGCTGTAAACATCCAAAGCCCACCGAGAGCTTTAATGCTCTCGGTTTTCATGTCAACATCAAACTCGACTAGTCCATGGTTGTTTTACATGTTTAACTAATTAATTCGTGTATTCAAGAATCAAAAGGTAGGTTTCAGAATTAATGAAAAGAAATAAGGAGATAAGTACCTATTTGCGTGATTAGGAATGAATGAAGAACACACAACCCGAACAACAATTAAAATCAAAACCCCCTTTCTTGTGTTTTTTTTTAACCGGCGACACCCCAAACAAAACCCTAGTGCCGTTCCTGTTTTTTGTTGTAATGAAAATGAAAAGTGGTTTTAAGTTTCCTGGTGGTAACTTCTATACAGCTGGACTGGGCTTCAATCCCATGATCTTTCTTTCTTTTCCTTGTGTGCCACAGCCCACTTCACACACACACATATTTTTTTCGTTTTCAACTTTTATAAAATTATCGTGTATTAATGTTCGTGTTATGAGTTCGTGATTTTGTAATATTTATTTCCAGAATAAAATACTTACTTATAAATACTTAAGTAATATTTTCTGACATTTATTATTTATTTCTGAATAATTAGATTCGTAGCATTTAGTTTAAAGCTGATCCCGCGTACGTTTAATATTCTTAGATTTTAATTGCGGGTTTTAAAATTCTTCCCCTCTAAAAAAAATAATTCGTCCCCGAATTAAGGATGCGATTATGATGTGGTTTTACAATTCTACCTCTCTAAAAAGAAAATTCGTCCTTGAATTATGGGTAATAAGCTGATGAAGTTATAAAAGCTGAAAGGACATATATGCTAAAAGAGCATGAAGGCTGAAAAGACATATAAGCTGAAGGATTATTCGTCCTTGATTTAGAACATGATGCTGCTGAAAGGGTATAAACGTGACATGACTGATCTGAACATGGAACGTAACATGACTAAAAGAACCTAACTAAATTGTTGAAGGGGGGAAAGGATGAGAGGTCCGGATGGACTCCTCCGTTCCGAGTGGCTTCCCGCTCGAAACGGCCCTTCAAGGATCTAAACATAATGAAAAATCTTGGTACTGATGACCCTGTCTTGACGATGCTGAATAACTCCTGGTTCCATACTTAAGATGGAGTTTTTGAATCTGATAGAATGAATAAAGCCATAGCATGTAGGATACATGAAACGGTGCGTATAAATATCCTGAAAAGATAGCATTAATATCTCTGAGCAAGCTGCTGAAAATATATATAGAGACGAACTACGTGAACAATTGTGAACGTGCTACGTGAGCAATTGTGAACATGGTTCATGATCATCTAATGGACGTTGGGCATGGAATATGTCGTGAACGTGATATGTGGAACATGCTGTGAACGTGGTACTAGACGTATCATGAACGTATACTGACTGAGGAAGGGATGTCAAATGACACGGCCTGAGACGAGAAACCTCTGCCTGAGTATGGAGAAGTTGCGCTAAACTTGAGTCTGATTTCTTAAGCTTTCTATGACCATATTCATTAACAGGATGTGAAACGTATATCGTGAAATGGAACACGAATCTGATCATGGACCATGTCATGAACGCGAATGTAAATTTAAATAGTGAGATAGCACAATATGAACTGAAATAATATCATAATGTGAACGTGAGATGTAAACGTATACGTGATCGTGACATTTCTATCTGATATGATTATTGATGGAATACCCTGAAATCGAACGATCTATTGCTGAATTTCCTGCAGATATGCTACTGCGCAATCATTTCGGATGAAATAAGACGTGTAGGCTAAGTAAACTGGTCGACAATGAATTAGGTAGTATCATACTTCTTCTGAGTATGTGAAAATCAGATAACAACTATATGGGAAACTTGACTCATTTCTGTTCGGAATTTCTAATGGTTGTAATAACTCACTAGCATGTCAGTTTTCTATCTTGGACCTGCGATATGTCAAGCATCTAGATATGAACATAGCTGCATCAATGTGTTATACTGCTTCTATCAAACTTCTGCTTGAGATTGTGGGACATTCTGGTGGAATCTGGGTGAGTAGTCATGAAAGAATTATGAGTCTCAGTAATTTAGATCTCTCCTAGCGTAGGATCTTATGGAATACAAAATTTTAGTGTAGGTCCTCTCCTTTATGCGTAAACTTAGCCATGGAAAGTTAATCGTGAGAACTGTCAGCAACTTCTGCGGTAGTAGTTAACTGAGTTAAAAAAAAATAAAAAATTTCGTACTTTAGTCACAGACGTCTGTCTTGACCATCTGATAATGGCCTTCACCTTCGCAGGATTTCTGAAATTTGTTTTTGCTGAAATAACGTTTTTCAACAGGAATTCGCATCTGGAAAGCTGCGTAAATATAAGTTTCTCCTATCAGAGAATCTGCATGATCGTGAGGAGATGATTCTCGTGTTTTACTCTAGAATTCAGTAGACCAGAATGTTATCACTGATTATACTGATGATTTGTCTGAGAATTCATGGAAAATTTTATTCATCAATTCCATAATATAGCTGAAGCATTTGGGAGCTTAGAAGAAAAATAAATTTAAATTTTTTAGAGTGATCACAACGTGTGCAAAAGCAGTCTTACAAACATGGTGTTCTTACTCTCGCCACTGATTGGTAGCCTGATCGTGAATTACTCTAGACAAAATGTTCAATGCTTCGTAGCAGGTCAGATAAATCTTCTATACATGGAATGAATATCGATTAAGAATGGTGATCTGGTAAATTTCCCGGTGGTCGATACATGATTTCATGTTACCGTCCTTCTTTCTAATAGACAGAAACGATGCACTTCCTGGTGGTGCGCTAGGGCGAATAAAGCCTCGTTCTGGTAACTCTCGCAGCTAGTGCTGCAACTCTTTTAACTCAGCTGAAGTCCTACGATAAGGAGTTCTGAAAACAGGTTATGTCCTTGAGACAAGCTTGATGTTAAACTCTGTCTCATGGTTATGAAGGAATTTCTGGAAAACCCTTAGGAATGACATCTGGAACTTTGGAAAAATCTGCTGATCATGAATTTAAAGAACTTCAGAAGTGAATTTATAACTTGTAGCTAAAAGTCTTCGTAGCCTTGGGATAATAATTTACTTGCTGTAAAGCATAACAACTAGTACTAATTTTTCTGGCAGAAAATAATGGATATAATTAGGAGTTAGTAAGACGGATCTTGTCTTCAACTGGAAGGAAGATCTTTATAATTAAGGTTGATACCGTGGAGTCTTTTCTGGTTGGGAGGTAGGTAATACACGGTTTAAGATGGAGCTGACCTACGAATACGTGACAACTTTCACTGAATGTGTTCGTCTGTAATCTCATAATGAACACTGCGTGTCTAACCTGAGTAATACTCCAGTCATGGTAACTGAATTTTTTAATGGTCTTATTTATGCGTGGCATAACAGAACAGTATACCCCTTTTGGAGGGTACCTTGAATTACTGAGGGCCTGGTTTAGAAAACGTACTAGAGTTATGAGTCTTGACTCGTGCCTTGAAAAGATATTCATATGAAATGTGTCGTAACTGGTGTCCTGAAAGGTGTCTTCTGAAAGGAGACTAGAGACATGTGTCTTGACTGATATCTTGACATGTGTTTTAGTAGACGAATAAGGTTGAAAATTTTGGTAACTGCTAGGATTGGCGGACCGGTTAGACTGTTGACCTCTGTATTTCTGGTCACATCCGTACCGGAGTTCTGATGGTTACTGACTGATTAATTATAAGCACGGCGGTTGTCATTACCACCTTGTCTATCAGTTTCCTGACGGTCGTTATCATGACCGTGACTCATGTAACTATTTCTGCTGAGTGGCCGCCTGGTTACCGGTTCCTACTCTTCTGACTGAAAGATTAGCTAAGTGAAGTGTGACATCTAACTGAGGAAGCTAAAGCATGGGATGGGATGGGATGGTAGCATCTGATGGTTGGAGTATATTCTTGGCAGGAATTTCAAATTTATAGTTTTTGTCCTTGCTCTTGAAGAGTCTTCATAGTATAAACAGCATCTTCATCTTGAGAAATCTCCAAAGTATCAGCAACATCAGCATTCGTGAGGTCTTCAAAATGATAGCAGCATCAGTATCTAGTAAAATCTTCAACTCACGAGTAGCATTAGCATCTGGTAGAATATCGACAAGTGGAAACGCCTGAGATGATTGAGGATCGATTAGTCATATCCATGGAGTAGGGTACATGAATTATACCTGGACCACTGTACATGAAGTACAAAATGAATACTGCGCATGGAGCATATCTAAGACACTGTACGTGGAGTACACATGAAATACTGTACAAGGAGTATAACTGAGACACTGGACATGGGGTACATATGGAATACTGTACATGGCACTGGTGTAAATTTTATGGGATGATAGATACTGGTGTCAATTGTCTGACATGATCAAAGAAATAAATTTATTTAAACGGTAGTAAACTGAACTTAAATGAGTAACATGATAGCCTGGTATTAAACGGAATCTCAACAATGGTCAGCATGAAGGCATGAGTGATGAAGACCAAACATGATTTATTATGGAAACATGATTTTACTGTAACCCTTCTGTATCTTAGCATGAACACATCATCCCCTTACTGAAAACATAATCCTCAAAAGGAGACATGAAGTTAATCAGCATGAAAACGACATCCACATGAGGCTATGAAAACTTGATTGTTACCAAGAACATAACAGTATAATCAACTGAAGTTTAACATCAACTGATGTGGATGGCTATGGTTCAATCCACAGAATTCAAAGAAGAAAACATGTGACTAAGTATGGGCGATTCTGGTTCAATCCATAATTGTCAAAATTTCATGAGAACTGTAGTCCAATCCATACTTGTCAAATCTTTCTAAAATGTCTTGCTATGATAAATTTGAACAACTATGGATCGGTTCACAAAACAACATTTGACTGAAAAGCCTGAAATTTGACTTGAGAAATGGTGAACGCATATGGGTCAGTTCACCTAATAACATTCGACTGAAAACATGAATCTGTCATGAGTAAGGGTAAACGCCTATGGGTCGGTTTACCAATACAAAATCTAAACGGGCAAGGGTGAACGCCTATGGGTCGGTTCACCAAAACGAAAATTCGCAGAAAAGCACATGCGACTAAATATGGACAGTCCTGTACCAACCTTTTACTTAGTCAAAATTTAAGAAAACTGACTGATAAATGCATGAGAAATATGAAAGATAACAACGCCGAAATCTGGGAAGTTCCTGGTGACTACCCACTAGTCACAGGTCAAGTTTTAGAGCCTACAGGTCGAACCTTGCGCTCTAATATCATAATTGTAACACCCCACTTGGATGAGTGGACCGTTACGTGTATTTATGACGTGTCATCAAAGCATATGAGGTAAATGTCCTAAAACATTAACTGAGCATAAAGGAAATACCAGAATCAAACATCGGTAATCCAACATAAGCTCAAAACATGAAAGTAAATTCTAGAAGAAAGGACTAAACAATGTCCAAACAGGAAAATAAATGTATGAAGTGCATACACTAGTACAAAAATGGGTTTCGGTCACATATACCGAATTTCGTGTAGTCATAAATAATTTTTTTGTGTGACTAAATTCGCCAGTCATAAATAAACAGACACACACTTAAAGTCAGTTTGTATGACCATTTTGTATTTTGTTTGTCACGCATATGAATATTTACGTGACTAGGGCTAACAAATGCTTTTTGGATGAGTCGTTAGTCACTAAATAATTTGAGAGTGTTACCGAATCAAAGTCTGGTTCAAGTAGTAGTCACATTATACCTATACATGTGTGACAAATATTTGTCATACACACATTGAATGTGACCAAAAATCATATATGGTCACATAGACTTATTTTACAAGTGACAAATTGATTAACAAGGTTGTCACACACATTATTTTAATATGACTGGTATATTTTGTTAAATGTTAACCACACATGAATTTTGTGTGTGTGGCAAATTGAAAGTAGGTATTGAAACATTTGCCACTATATTTATTTAAATGTGACAAATATTTTACAATTACTTGAAGGCTATGATCAAATATAGTAAATGATCACACTAAATCATCAAACAATTATGTGACTATAAATATAGCAATAATCACAACATTTAAGCAATGTGTAACTAAACTATATTTTTGGTCACATTATAATGGGATTATATGTGACCAACACATTGAAAACGTCACACAGTAAAATATTCATGTGACAAATGTTTAGAACCAAATGTAACCTCAATTTTCACTATTCTTGATATGAGTCACATTTTTAAGTGTTTGTATGACTAAAGTCACTACACATAGTCACAACAAGTGATTTTCTATGTGACTAACTAAGCCCATAAAATAATAGTTTGTCTCAACAAGTATTTTTTTATGTGACTAACTAAGCCCATAAAAAAAATTGTCACACACATTTATGAGTGTGTGTCGAAGCTACCTTGGTACTCCCTGCATACATTGAGTTCAGACTATTTTCCATTATGGTTTGCAACTCTTCATATGCCTCGATAAAAAACTGTGGTTGTTATGGGTTGTACAATTTAACACTCCCAAATTTACACGCAGCGGAATACATCTTTGGGTGCTAAACAATGATACTACAACACATAATTTATAAAGAACGACTCAAAAAGAGACATTTTAGATTTATTGTTCCTAAAACATTTGTCAGAGTACCGTAGTCCCAAGACATCGTAACCAAAGTACAACCAAAACAAAAGATTTAAATTGTTTTGAACAAAAGGAACGACAAATATTCAAAGAGTTTATATTGCAAAGTAGTGCACAACATTCATTCCCGTGGCTTCCAAGCTTCACCCTTCCTGATTACCTGAAATACATGTGAGAAAATCATCAGCAAAAATGCCGAGTGAATCTATAGGTTTATATAATCATTTTGAACACAAGCAAAGATTATAAGTTTGTGGCATGCTTAAAGGCAACAAGCATCAAATAATAATTTGCATCAACAATAATAATTGTATATAGCATAAATTGCAATAAGCTCATGGAACCGAGCCCTTAAAAACTCCCTTTAGAGGTCTGATAAGACAGGAGATTTATTAATTGTCGGTTACCTCTAGATTTTTGGTACATTGCCGTATACCTGACTTCTCAATACAATATGTCCAAACAGTGTGGAGGTCGGGCCTAAGCTTCTATGATAAGTCCACAAAAACTGAACCGGGGCGGCTTCCCCCATAGATCTATTAATTGTACTAGCGGCTAGCCCATCATAAGCTAGTTAACGGTCCATAATTGAGGCTTTAACAAAGGCAATCACTTAATGCAATTTAAAGGCAACCACGGGTCCATTCATAGAGGGACAAAGCATACCATAAAAATCTTGTGTTCTAAGTTTATAAAACATGTATTCCCCCTCGCGGGTTTAAAATCATTTAATAACTAGTATAAAGCGAGGCTATATACTCACCTTAGCCAATAGTGGTAATGAGACGATCTCCGACGATAGATGATGCCTTTCAAACACGAGAACCGCAACTTATCAAATGAGGTGCGTTCATTAATAATAGACTCGAGAAATAACCCATACATAAGAATATAAAACCCGACTCATAAAATCACGACAAAATCGAGAGAAAACGATACAAGTGATACTATTACACTCTCCTATATATTCATTTTATTGTTCTACGCCTTTAATAAAAATCTGCCGGAACATACCGAATGTTCAAGCCGTTTTCCCATACTTAGACATATCAACTTTTTATGATACTACTCAGAGAACTTACTTACTATATATAGAAAGTCCTCTCAAAAGCCCATTAAAAGATTTTACTTCTAAAGTTCCCTGCCCGACTCATCTTTGAATCACAAAATCCGGACAGTTTAGCGACCTTGACTTACGAAACCATTTTGACCATTCTAAACAACTCCATTTGTAAAACCGCCACTTGATTCTAAAAATAGACTCAAAATACTAAACTTGGAGCCTGAGAACAGCCCTTGAATCATTTTGAAACTCATTTTATATTCCGCGAGATTCGATCCATATATCGACAACAATTTTCGGATTGTGTCGACACTCGTCTCCCGGTACACGAAAATCGAACTAGTGTATCTTCCACCTCGTTTGGAGTTGGAAGGCCTACTTTATATCAAATCGAAGCTAACGAAATTCTCTACGACATAATCCCATAATATCATCATATATCCAGACTTAAGACCCTCGAAAATGGCCTCAAACCTACTGCCCAAAAATGACTATTAAAATCTCTTACAAAATCAAGTTTTTGATCAATTCCAACAACTTTTATCATCAACCTAAGCCCCTAATATCATCATAAACCAATCCTAACACTTGTATCATCATCAAAATCAAAATCCTAAAAATTAAAAATCAACTTTTTAACAAAAACATAGCATGAAAATCTTTTGATCATCACTACTAACACATGCATACAACAAACTTGGATCAAACATAACCAACTTTTCTTGAAAAATTTATATGGTTGCATGTATGAAAATTTTATACCAAATTGTAGCCCTTTGAAAATCTACGATGGGACTTTGCTTGGTTTCTCTTGGATCAAGCTAGAAAAAAAAGTGATGGTGATTTTAGGTGTGTGAGAGGTTATGGATGAACCAAGGAAGGGAGGGGGAGAAGTGTCTGATTTTTTAACAAGATAAATGAGAAGGAAGAAAGTGGAAAAATATTATATAGTGTAGGTAGGGTGTAGTTTGCAAATATTGGATAGTTATGGACCAAAATGCAACATTTAAGTTAAAAAGCGGGAAATGACTAAAAGTAAATTTTGAAAATATTTAGGGGACTCAGGTTTCGTAAAAATACTTTTTAAAAGTTTAAACGCACACGAAAAATAATAATATAACGACTCGATACGTAATTAAAACGATATCGTCGAAAGTATTAAATATCGAAACGATCGATAATAAAGTATAAAATTTTTAGGCATCCGTCGGTATCGCGATCACTAGTAGTCCTCGTTACTCGTCAAAATATTAAAATATAATATTTAATATCGGTTTCAACTTAAACCGTTAAGCATAATAGTATTTAACGTTATAATATACTTCAAAATAATTGAAAATAGAATTAAATTATGACCTTATTTTTACGGGTTTTACATCCTCACCACCTTAAGGGAGCGACGTCCCGGCGCTCAACTCGCCTCATACACGAGTTGATCACTACCCGGAAGGATAACGGCATTCCTTAATAAGAAGTCCTTACGTTCCCACGTGTATCTCGATCCACGATCTCCACTGGTTCTTTTACAAAACGCAACTTGTCGTCAAGTTGTATTTCACCAAAAAGAAATAAATAAATCCTTATGCACCAGTCACCAGTCAAGCTCGACACATGAAAATTTTATGAATCACACGAAGCTCATTTGACGACAAGAATAGATGACAGGGTTTAGGGGTAAGTCGAGTTAAAAAGAATGTTGCAAATTAAAGGATATCCATCGGCCGGATAGTCATGGACACACATCAAAAAGAACTAACAAGAAAAAAAACATTTTCGTCATCGGAGGGTGCTCACACACGGGTCCCTACTCAAAAGATAATACAAAGACACCATCTCACTTTCGCCAACGCGCATTAAAGTCTCAATAAACATCGTCGTTGAAAGTCAAAAAGATATTACATAATATGTGTTCTACATGATCGGACGTCATCGGATGATGCCGCCTCAAGTTCTCACAACTTACGATCATTTGACTAGATCACACACCATATAAGTACATAAAAGAAAAGGTCAAACATAAACATCGAGTATAGATCTCCACCGTTAATCATCGAGAAAACCTTGAACAAACCCTTGATAATAACCACTTGATCTCCAGAGTCTTTCCACTTGCGGTGTCAGCTTCAACATACTCCTTGAGGTTGTAACGAATTTATTAACTCCATTCATTAAGAGATTCGGTCCTCAATCATTCCACAAGTACACGCATAAATCCTGGTGACACTTATCGTTTCTTCTTATACACTGCTTCCCGAGATTCATTTTAAACTCAGAATAAATTAGTGATCTTCAATACGAGGAACAAAACGAGATAAAAATGATATCAATAAACGCATAAACGGACAAGATGTGGTAAAATGATTTAAGGTTGACGATCAACGAGGGATCTCGACTCATGTAACCGTAAAACATAACCGAGATTCATTTTAATGTTAAGAGGATAAGTTTATCAAATATCTCATTAGGACACACTTTCATTATTCCTTGCTTCTTCACACACTGTGAAAAGTAAGAAAGATCTTAAGAGTCCTACGCAAAATCTTCATGATCTTGCATGAACATCCGAGTAATACGAAAGTATTTACAATGAAGATGGAAATCCTTCTTGAGCGAATATCAAAAAGCTCATGGTAGGTGACTTGTGCGATTCTTTATGAATCAAACTTGTGATAACTGGAAAGCAACAGTGGTTTAATTCTTAAATGAATTTAATCACGTTCCAGGCCTCTACGCAATATCTTAATGATCTTGCCAGAACATTCAGAGTAATACTGTTAAGTATTTACAGTGACGAATGGAAATCCTTCTAGTGTTAACATCAAACAGCACTTGGTAGGTAACTTGCAAGATTCTATATGAATCAAGCTAGTGACAACTGGAAAGCAACGATGGTGCGGTTCTTAATTGAACTTCACTTGTTCCAGGAACATGAATTGACGGCTTCAAATCATGCGGATAATATTATCCAAATGATTCACTCTTTACGTTCGCAGTCAGCTTTGGACGGTCGAGTAAAGAGAACGGGTTTACCCGCGAAATCTTGTCAAGGAGGTTCTTAATTGAAACTACCTGCCACAAGTACGATATTTAATATCGTCCAACGGTCTTCACCGACCGGAGGTAAATTGCTACCGAATTAGAATGAAATGTTCAAAGCCATTTCATCCGTGTATATTGTTTTGTTGCTAACTGTCTTATGCAGCGTAACAAGAAGGTGGCATTGCGGTGTACAATCCAGAAGAAGTCGTCACCACATGCTTATACTACATACAAATAGTACTTCAACAAATTCAAGAAAGCCTGAAGGTCAAGTCTTCCGCTGTATCAAACTCTGAAGCTTTCAAGAATTTAAAAGTATAAGTATGTGGAACATGAAGTCACAAAGAGGCAAATATCACAAGTGAAGAATGCACAAGGTCAAGGCAAGGAAACATGCTCAAGACTAAAGTCAAAGATCACATCAAGCATATTCACAAGAACAAGATCGAAGACTCAAGCATAGATGCTAGGTTTAAGATTTTGTAAAAAGATGTGACCTCCCTTAGGGGGAGATTGTTGGAAATACGTTTTCCCTATAAAGTCTCGGTCACATCTTAGTTAGCATAGATCACGAGTTATAGACCATTTAGAACTTTGTAACTTGGAGCGACCTCCCTTAGGGGGAGATTGTTGGAAATACGTTTTACGTATTTATGAAGAATCGGTCGCTTCAACTATAATTATGTAACGGGCTCGTGATCTATTTACTTAATGTATAGTCCATATAGCCCACATGTAGGGTGGGCTATATATAACCCCTCCTAGCATGTTAGGAGGGGGTTGTTGATTCCATTTTACACTTAATCATTTATTCCACTTTCACTTTCTCTCTCTAATTCTCTCCCTTCTCTCCTTTCTCTCTCTAATCCTTCATCTCTTTCCTTCATTTCTTCATTAATTATCAATCAATCAACCACATAAATCCACCAAATCAATCACATAGAATAGGCCATTAATTACGTAGACCTTCAATTCGCAATACTAAAAAAATGAGAGTGAAGAATAAATTAAATATTAGCATTAAAATAACGTTTGTCACAATTATCCGTCCTGGATTTGGTATTACCTTAAAACTCAATTTAGGTACCTTCTTGATAAAGATGATATATTAAAAATAGAAGTTAAATAGCTTCATAATTTATTTTGGTTGTCTTAAGAAACTTTGAAAGAATGACGTAAATTTATTAATTAAACTCATACTGATGGTTACAATTAGAGAATATAATTTCCAAATTAAATCACTATTAGGAATATAAATTAAACTGGCAATTTTATTACATTAAAAGTAAAGTATGATAAGTCAATTAGTTCAAAAGGTAGAACATAATTTTATTTTAAACATTAGTTTTAGTTATACAAAATATGGTGTATAAATTTGACCTTTTACTTGTGATGGTTATTTCGATAATTGAAAATCATTAGAAAATGTAGACAAGTTCCATAAAAATTTTTATAATACTTTGTAGGATTACATAAAGGTGTTTATCATTCCAAAATAAATATGGGTTACATTCGGGTTTCGAAATGTGACAAGATAACAAACGAATACGAATGGAAATAATAGTCAACAATTAGTACGAAATCAATGGTACAAAAGGGGATGAAGCAAATATCGTATAAATTCTTAAAGAGAATAATAAAATAAAGGCGGTGATGGTAAGACGATAAGAAATAATAGATTAAACAAGTTGTCAATTTTGTTAGTGCGGTTGTTGATGCAAATTATTATTAAGAGAGAAGTCAAAGCACGGTTCACAAGATTGGATTTCGAAACAAACGAGAGTGACGGACGTCATCCCGGATATACGGAATCACTCTAGTGATAATTCATTATTCAAGTGCGGAGACATTCCAAAGATCTACCCAGTCGCATAAAGAAGATTGGACGAGAAGGAAGGATAAAACATTGAGACTTTCAAGTCATTTATCAACAGTCAGTAATTAGACGAACGGTCAAAAGAAATCAGTTATAAGTCAAAATGAAGTAACAAGTGGAAAAACGATTGTCGAGTAAAAACGTATTCGTAAACGCGTAATTCATTCAAGAAAAAGTAAGAAAACATATGCGGATGCATAGAAATTGTGCTACTTGCATAAAACATAAAGGTTTTCAAAACTTCTTTTCACTTTATTTCATTTTATTTATCTTTATCATAAATACAAGTAAAAAGTTGATTATTATCAAGATTTTTAAGTGGACTACTATTCAGCCTAGCATGGCTCCATCTAATTTAGACATAGGTGATCAGGCCATGTATAATTTAGGAATAGCAATGCAGTGCTCAGTTTCGTCGAAAAGTATTACGTTTCTTATGTTTATATATAAACCATGCCATTTGTAAAATGGAATTTAAAAATAGTTTATAAATTTATAGGATACAAGTAATTTGTGAGATACTTAATAAGCAACTTTTAATCTTACGAAAATTATTTTATAAGACCAAAGTAAAAATAATTGGTGAAAATAATCGTAAAACAATATCAGATTTATTTATAATATGACATTATGACAACGTATAAAGTAGTCAAAGTTTTGCAAAAAGTGGCAAATAGTAGCTCATAAAACTACCAATGAAATGGTCACGAGTTAATAAGGTTTCAAAAGGTTATAAGGTATAGACGGAAACGCCATGAGACACGGGATAAGAATATCAACGAAGAATGTGAAGGGAAAACTTCAAAACTCAACCCAAATCAGTGGAAGGTTAGAAGAAAATAAAAATAAAATAACATCGAATGACAAATGAATCATATATATAAAAAGAATAAAACAATCCACATGTGTATTCATCGTAAGCTACACGACACTAACAGGCTTTTAAGAAAATATATTATTCGTTTTCAAATTACACCATTAATCCAGTAATTGCTAATCATGTAATGTTTCTATTTTTAAACATTTTCACATGCAACTAGTATTAGTTAGTTGTAAAATAATATTCGTTAAAGTTTTACGATCTCAAGTGAACTCAAATCTTCTTAGAAACGTATAAAACTCATGTTCTGAAATTTTTTATTTTTTTTTATCAGATTTAACTTTTTAATATAAGCCGATTAATTAACCCGATAAACGACATCTCCAAGACTCGGAGTCTAAAGCATTTTGATGCAAAACGACGTTTCAGACGACTTTCTAGTTTTACCCGAGACCTGAAACCCAATAATAAATGACCAAAATACCCCTGCAAGTTATGTGCAGGTTTGACTATTTTATTTTAAAAACGCAGGTTTTACTTTTAAGTTTTGACCTGTTTATACACCCCTTGCAGTTTCTCCATTAAATATATTTTTCGATACTTCCTAACGGCTCAAAATATATGTATATACACACATGTCTTGTGGATTTTACAACAACGAAAAATAAATCTCATAATGAGCATCAAATAAAAATATAGCATAATGAATGACAGAAGATGCTTCAAGGTATTCAACACGAAATTTAGGAAGAAAAACGGTGAACGACGTTCATAATTTAAGTTTCAAGGTGCAAAGTAGGCAAATCTCCTTGGTGCCACGATTGTCCAAAAACACAAAACATAACAAGAAAAGAATGGAACATTAACGGGTTGCACTCCGGGAGCAAGAAATTTAATGAAAAAGGATAATACAATTTTATAGATGTAAAATCGTATTCCAATCTAGCGCCATAATCTAGACGATGATTTATAAAATGACGATGACGTTACCGAGATATAAGCGAAACAATACACTTCGGAGTCGATACATATAAATATCAAAGAATTAAATCTTCGCATGCCGTGTAAAGCGGTGATAAAAATCAACAAAATATTATGAAAACCATGATATTATTCAACACGATTATAGGAAATGTTTCAAAATGTGTGACTCACACAATAGCGGTTAGTCTATTACAAGGACACATTGAGCTACACAATGGTCAAGAGACTACGTTTCAAGACGTCCAAGCACAAACAGCCGAAAGACGATTTGGATATATATATAAATATCACTAGGGTTAAACAATAAAAGTAACGCGCGCAGATGAAGGTATGTAAGGTCATAATATAAAATTTTTGTAATAAAAGCAATTTAAATACTTCAAAAATAAATACAGAAAGATCATGAAATTCATTATATTTATTTAAGTTCATCATTAATAAATGATAAACTTTTATCGAAAAGTTTAACGACATAAATATATATCGATAAAGGGATCCTAGATATAAATATATATCCATAAGTGGATCATAGTATTTATTTATAAATACTTGCCAATAAGGTATACGTAATAACGTATACTAAAATTGTAATCTCAGAAGTAGCTTGAACCTGAAGTCACGCGAAATCATGTGCACCGACCCTTTGAAAAATAAAACCGACAGTTATAGTTTAGGTTTTTAGAAAAAGACCTAGTTCTCTATAACTCGTGGCTCTGGTACCAATCTTTAACACCCCCAAATTTACACGCAGCGGAATACATCTTTGGGTGCTAAACAATGATACTACAACACATAATTTATAAAGAACGACTCAAAAAGAGACGTTTTAGATTTATCGTTCCTAAAACATTTGTCAGAGTAGCGTAGTCCCAAGACATCGTAACCAAAGTACAACCAAAACAAAAGATTTAAATTGTTTTGAACAAAAGGAACGACAAATATTCAAAGAGTTTATATTGCAAAGTAGTGCACAACATTCATTCCCGTGGCTTCCAAGCTTCACCCTTCCTGATTACCTGAAATACATGTGAGAAAATCATCAGCAAAAATGCCGAGTGAATCTATAGGTTTATATAATCATTTTGAACACAAGCAAAGATTATAAGTTTATGGCATGCTTAAAGGCAACAATCATCAAATAATAATTTGCATCAACAATAATAATTGTATATAGCATAAATTGCAATAAGCTCATGGAACCGAGCCCTTAAACACTCCCTTTAGAGGTCTGATAAGACAGGAGATTTATTAAATGTCGGTTACCTCTAGATTTTTGGTACATTGCCGTATACCTGACTTCTCAATACAATATGTCCAAACAGTGTGGAGGTCGGGCCTAAGCTTCTATGACAAGTCCACAAAAACTGAACCGGGGCGGCTTCCCCCATAGATCTATTAATTGTACTAGCGGCTAGCCCATCATAAGCTAGTTAACGGTCCATAATTGAGGCATTAACAAAGGCAATCACTTAATGCAATTTAAAGGCAACCACGGGTCCATTCATAGAGGGACAAAGCATACCATAAAAATCTTGTGTTCTAAGTTTATAAAACATGTATTCCCCCTCGCGGGTTTAAAATCATTTAATAACTAGAATAAAGCGAGGCTATAGACTCACTTTAGCCAATAGTGGTAATGAGACGATCGCCGACGATAGATGATGCCTTTCAAACACGAGAACCGCAACCTATCAAATGAGGTGCGTTCATTAATAATAGACTCGAGAAATAACCCATACATAAGAATATAAAACTCGACTCATAAAATCCCGACAAAATTGAGAGAAAACGATACAAGTGATACTATTACACTCTCCTATATATTCATTTTATTATTCTACGCCTTTAATAAAAATCTGCCGGAACATACCGAATGTCCAAGCCGTTTTCCAATACTTAGACATATCAACTTTTTATGATACTACTCAGAGAACTTACTTACTATATATAGAAAGTCCTCTCAAAAGCCCATTAAAAGATTTTACTTCTAAAGTTCCCTGCCCGACTCATCTTTGAATCACAAAATCCGGACAGTTTAGCGACCTTGACTTACGAAACCATTTTGACCATTCTAAACAACTCCATTTGTAAAACCGCCACTTGATTCTAAAAATAGACTCAAAATACTAAACCTAGAGCCTGAGAACAGCCCTTGAATCATTTTAAAACTCATTTTATAGTCCCCGAGATTCGATCCATATATCGACAACAATTTTCGGATTGTGTCGACACTCGTCTCCCGGTACACGAAAATCGAACTAGTGTATCTTCCACCTCGTTTGGAGTTGGAAGGCCTACTTTATATCAATTCGAAGCTAACGAAATTCTCTACGACATAATCCCATAATATCATCCTATATCCAGACTTAAGACCCTCGAAAATAGCCTCAAACCTACTGCCCAAAAATGACTATTAAAATCTCTTACAAAATCAAGTTTTTGATCAATTCCAACAACTTTTATCATCAACCTAAGCCCCTAATATCATCATAAACCAATCCTAACACTTATATCATCATCAAAATCAAAATCCTAAAAATTAAAAATCAACTTTTTAACAAAAACATAGCATGAAAATCTTTTGATCATCACTACTAACACATGCATACAACAAATTTGGATCAAACATAACCAACTTTTCTTGAAAATTTATATGGTTGCATGTATGAAAATTTTATACCAAATTGTAGCCCTTTGAAAATCTAGGATGGGACTTTGCTTGGTTTCTCTTGGATCAAGCTAGAAAAAAAAGTGATGGTGATATTAGGTGTGTGAGAGGTGATGGATGAACCAAGGAGGGGAGGGGGAGAAGTGTGTGATTTTTTAACAAGATAAATGAGAAAGAAGAAAGTGGAAAAATATTATATAGTGTAGGTAGGGTGTAGTTTGCAAATATTGGATAGTTATGGACCAAAATGCAACATTTAAGTTAAAAGCGGGAAATGACTAAAAGTAAATTTTGAAAATATTTAGGGGACTCGGGTTTCGTAAAAATACTTTTTAAAAGTTTAAACGCACACGAAAAATAATAATATAACGACTCGATACGTAATTAAAACGATATCGTCGAAAGTATTAAATATCGAAACGATCGATAATAAAGTATAAAATTTTTAGGCATCCGTCGGTATCGCGATCACTAGTAGTCCTCGTTACTCGTCAAAATATTAAAATATAATATTTAATATCGGTTTCAACTTAATCCGTTAAGCATAATAGTATTTAACGTGATAATATACTTCAAAATAATTGAAAATAGAATTAAATTATGACCTTATTTTTACGGGTTTTACATACAAATACCCTGCCTATGGTTACATAATCTATAACATCACCAACTACCGATTAGCTTCCCCAAATAAAAAAAACCTTTTTTCTTTCAATTAACAGATCGATCCATGGCAGATTCTCAAGGAAGTACTTCTGATGCAAATGTCACCCTTGTGTTGGACGAGATTATGTAACTCACTGGTGGTGCACATATTTTGTATGCCATGAGGGTCTACTTAGAGCAACAGATTATTGAAGAGAAGGCTTTTACTAATGATATCCGGGATTTAATTGAACCAGTTAAGATAAGCCTCAAAAGGGTTCATACTGCACTTGTTGAAATGAAGACCAAGCATCCAGCTGCTGAATGGGAGGAGTCTATTGAAGCTTTTACGGATTCAAAGAAGAGGTTGGAGTTGAAGCTTTTTCGTTTGAACAAGATTGTCTAGGAACAACTTGAAGGTGTCGATGAGTTGAAAGCTTGGTCCACTTCAATGGAAATAGTTCCACCACCAGAAGAAGAAAATGTTTGATGATTGTTGTGCATGGGGACATATGTTTGTGTTGTTTTTTACCATCAATATGCAGTTTGGGTATGTCGTGTCTAATCCATTTATTTTGTTTAAGTTAATGTACTATGTATCCATGTTTTGATTAACTACATATGTAATATGGTCGTCTAATGGAAATATTTATGTTTGATTTAGTTGAATAGCCTGCTATTGTGTTTATCTTAATTGATTATTACATTTTAAATTGATCTTTAACTTATAGTTATGCTTAATATCAATATCTGTTGTAATTTTTGGGGGTTAAGATAGCATAATGTGCTACGTGTAAGAAATTAAAGAAGGTACATGAACTGATTTAAGTATGAATTTGAGCACAAACTTGACAAGTATGAAAGAATTCTGTATTATAGATTATTCAAACTTCTTGCAGACACAAACTTATACTCTTGTAGACACAACCTTATACTCATTATGTCAATAGCTATATATACATAATGCAATTCAGTAATGAGTAGATTTTTGCAATACATGCTAATCACAAAATTTGTGAATAATGACTTAAATTAAAACCAACTATAACCTATTGTAACTAAACCCTAGGTGTGCAGGCAATATGAGGTTTAAATCATGTTGTCAATAAGCTTAAACATACAGTCCCAAATACCCCTTATGTTGATGCAAAAGTTGGGGTAGACCGAGCTTAACCAAAATTAGGGTTAATTTGGGGTCTTGTGGACTCTTGCTCTCGCACCAAGTGAAACTTGCTTTAGGACCCTGCGCACTAAACAGACACCATTAGGCTTACGGTGGGATTGTTACCCACGATTAGACTCCGGCTTGAGATTAAGGAATCGGTTTGAGTATATTAGTGTTTAGGGTATTGTGTATATCGTACCTTTGTGGAACCGAAGGGGTTCCTTTTATACCCGAGAGAGTCCAGGTTGGGCTCCCTGTTCTTCCGGCCTAAGGAAGAGATAATGACTCGAAATAGCTTGATCTTCATTATCCAACCAAGGCAAGTGTATATCCCTTTTCCTTAGGCGAATATAGCTATAATATAAGTTATATTCGGTCTGATCCCGTCGCACTACAACGAGAACCTGGCTAAGTAATTAACCTCTTGTGCGACAGCGACTTACCAGGCCCTATTGGCTATGCGCACACATCGCACAAGTATCCAATCCATTCCTGATGGATGTGGGTAGTACCCATGAGTCGTACTATCCAGCCCGACTAGGGACTATACGTCATCATGTCCCCCCTGTCTATTAGTCGCAGGTGCCAGCCGCAGCTACTAGACTATTAATCAACAAGGCCCACGCTCATAGATGCCATCAAAAAAGTAAAACCACACAGCCATTACAGCAAATAAGCATCCATGTCATATTCCACTATCACAGTCCTTTATTGGAAACTGTGAAAAGTGTTTAATCATGTCAGAAGAAGTAATCAGCGGACACCATAGGATGAATCAAACGTCACAGACACGTGCCATAAGAACCATGACATCCACAGGGTATGTAAATGCAGTCTGATAGTCATTTACTTCACTTTTTCAAAAAATCCTTTCCCTCCATTGTTAAAAACTGTAAAAAACCACTATCCTTAACAAAATATACCACATTCGCCCTCGCTTAAAACACCCACAAGCGTAAAAAATGGTAGCCCAACTATTCGACGTGACATCCCGTATATCCGAACAAGAGCTCTCCCGTTTTACCACTAAATACCACGTTCCTTCAGATATCCATCCGACTGTGCCAGATCCACAAGCACATATTGGGAGTTTTCCTGACGGAAAAATCGGTATATATACCAGGTTCATTGAGTTCTCCAACAATCGCATACCTCTAAGCCGCTACCTAATAAACATACTAAATTATTATAGTATACACCTCTCCTAGATACATTGTATAGGAGCTACCAAAATCTCAAATTTTGAGATAAACTGCTTACTCAAAATTGTTGACCCAACCATAAACCTGTTCCGCGCCTTCTATAGACCCACATGGTTGAATGGATGTATAACCTTCGCGAAGCGCCCTGGTCAACTTCAATGTTATTCAGAAAAAATAGATTCCCTGAAGAAGTGGACCGATAAGTTTTTCTGGGTAGACAAGGTTGTGTCCCTATTTGACCATGATTTCATCACCCTCGAGACAATGATAAAGGATGACCGCCCATTGCTGGTTCGTATAACGAGGCAGAGGCACAAGCAATCAATGCTGACCGGATACCAATGCAAGAATATATAAAGATACTGCTACGCCCTAGGCTTGAGCCATACGCCAGTTCTTCCTGCCAACCACCTTCTACGGTACTTTGATGACTTTAACCATGGTAAGAAACCTTCATTTCGTTTACTCCCCCTTCTTCTTGTGGTTGTGTCTTTTCATTTGGCACCCGAAAAAACCATTCCTGCACGTATGCTTACTCGTCCTTCAAATGAATGCAGAGTTAACTTACACACAACTCGTGAAGCGCGGGAATCCATGCGCCGTGACCATGTGCCCCCGACCCTTCACATTAATCGAGATATCAAACTTTTGGCGCATTGGTCAACGAACGGTAGCTCTAGAGTTTCCTTCTCCCACACCTAGTGGGAATGCCGAGATGACAACCGCCATAAATGCTACCCCCATCCGAAGCATACCATGCATCGTAGAGTCTCCGTCAAAGGAAATGAGTCAAGGAGATGAAGAAGAACATTGTACCGCATAGGATTCGCCCACCAGCACATCTTCAGAGAACATCCCTGTGCCAAGTTACAAAAAATTACCGTAATCCCCTACGTAGCAAATTCCAAGAAGGGGGAGAACATTGCAAACAAGGCCACATGCTCATGCAACATCGTGGGGAGCCCTATCAAGACCACGGGAAAACATAAAACTATCAAGGTATCTCATTGCGCCCTTCTTTAGTATTCCGTAAGAATAAACAATTCGCACACCTCCAATAATTGTAAGACATCAAATTTGCAGCTCGCTTGCTTCTACGACCGAGGCGGACGTCGGTACCTCGAAGCCCACCAGAGTTACTCCTCCCTGGCAATGCACGCACTCCTATGCTCTTGATGGTGCAGACGCTTGTAAGGAATTCATGCAACACATAATTCCCCTTGGTCGCGCTCAACATTTACACAAGATGTCCGACGAACTACTAATGAAGGAGCTAGACACAATTGACGCCCAAGAAGTAACTTTAGCTTCCCACTTGAAGAAGAACATATCCCAGCTGTCCGAGCGTTTAGCACAAGTAAACGAAGAGGTCCGCCAGGTTGTAGAACAGAAAGACCTCAAGCGTGTAAATGCAAAGATCGAATTTGCCCGCCTGCGCTCCGTGTCCAATATAAATGCCAGATCCATCCAATATTTAGAGGACGAAAAATCCTCGCTCTCTGAGTTCCTAGACCGCAAGCTCCACCTGCGAGCAAAGCAAGAGGACGAAAACCGTTGGGCCATGGCAAAACTAGAAGAAGGCATGAATGCCCATGCTCTGAATAGCGACAATCTTGTCATTAACTACCACAAGGACATGGCCAAGAAGTCGGAAGTTCTGAGGCATATGAGTACGGATTTTGATGAAGAACTATATCCGCACCTCACCGTAGTACGCGCTAAGAATCGATGGCTAATAAAACATGGTCTTCCACTTGCTGCCAAAGGTGTTATGAACTTACCCCCCTTTGACAAAGCTATCAAGGATGTACATGACGCCGCGCTACTGCTCGGATCCAGTCTCGCCATGGAACGTGCTTCCAAAGAAAATTTACTAAGTGGTCCTTTAAAGGGAAATGAGATCTACACCAAATACGCGCAGGAGATGTTTGACGCTGCCTTCCACAGATTAGAGAGCCTCCCAATGCCAACCATAGATCTAATCGGGAGAGATTAGGACCTCACTATTAGCGTGACCATGACAGGACTCATGCTTCCCAGTGATAGTGCAGACCCAACAGAAGGAGACCCTGAAACCACTGGCGAGCCGAAACTATCCCAACTACAAGTCCCTTTGTACATTTCTGGCACTCCAATATTGGTTCCGCTGGAAGATAAATTGAAGCAAAACGTGCGTTGTGTCGCCAAGAAGAATCACACCTCCACCAAAGGCGCTGTCATCGGCCTAGGCTTAGCACACCCTAACTGGTCTGACGATGTACCCGTGAGTCTTCCATCCATTAACGTATACTACACTCGTGTGCTTCAATATATGAAAGAGGCATGGGCAAAACATCGCATATCGTAGAACCCACAACATCGTAGGTTAAAGAGGTCACTGTCCACGAACGACCTTTTGTAGAGGCTATCCTGCCGCACCATATTTATTGTTGTATCTGATGCTAACTGATCTTATAAATTAATAATTTGTGCAACGATAATAGCGTCCTGTGTCATATCCATGTGTAGTCACATATATATGTGTCCAGGTTCCTACACCTACACCTGAGATGGTGAAGGAGAACATATGTTAATGAGTACGCCTGTTAGGGTGCGACTCTGCACTTATGGGCGAGTCTAAAAGTTATTACGTGTGGTCCTGCCACTACTACTATGAGTAATGTCATTGAAAATGACATGTTTGTTAGGCGTGCACACTGTGCGCATCCATCATAAAGTACGAGGACTGCTATACTTACCACAACGTCTTGTGAAAAGCTTCCTAACAAAGGATACCTGATGCGGCGCCGCTGGGGGTGCATCCCTCTTACGCGACAAGTCTAATTAGTAGGGTAAACTTATTCCTCTTATTCCGCCTGGAAACGTTATTGTACATGTACATCTAAAGGCCCAACGTATATTAAAGAAATAATACTTGCATGCATGCATTTAAAGATGAGAAAGAAAAAACATCATTTGGACTACGGAACTAGCTAGGAACCGTAGTGTTTTATTCATACCCCTTTTGCAAATGTTTTGAAACAAATAACAAAAACCTAAAAAACGATTAAAAGTAAAAATTCATGGATCCTTATTGGGGCTACTAGCAGCCAAGGTATTGGTCCATGCCAACTATACGATATCTCAAGGAGAACATCGCCCAGAACTCCAATCGTCTCTTAAATCATTCACTGTAGATAGCGATTCTACATAGCCATGCGCACTTATCCTAGTTTGCGGGGAACATTTGCTCGCCTGACCGCGCTGCTTCATGCTTCGTGCTGCTGGTAGTACGCCCATACGAAGCCGTTGGCGCTTAATGAGTGATGGTATCCTTGTTGTAGGGACAACTGTTCCCCTGCGCTGCTGTTGATGGTTACCTTTAGTCAGGGGCAGCGTTACCGCGTGTCGCGCCATATTTCCAATTGACGTTGCTAAAGAACCTAGAGTACGTCCTAACTTTGAGAATAGTCCCCCTCCTACCGCACCTTTGGTTGAGATTGGGCCAGTAACCATGTCAGAATCCGTCCAACGTCTTGAGTCCGCTTGGCACTTCTGACAACGCACCACTCTTTTACGCGCATCTTTATGCGCAAATGGCCAAAAGTACCCTAAGTGAATGACTTCCTCTACCATAGCGACCGGGCCGCATGGACACACTCTTCTATGCGCGACTTCTACTACTGCCCTGCCTGATCTGGTGCTAAGCATTACAACATCCGACCCTTGCCTGTTTGCCTATACAGTGTCCCTTTGACAACTTGAAAATGTCTAGCTCGGACCTGTATCTGCTTAGCCTTCCTTCTGCTGCTTGGCAATTTGTTATGTGACAAAAACTTTCGAATGGGTGTCATCCATGTTGGTGACTCCATGTTTGCACTCACATTTTTGTGCAAGATAAAATCGAAGAGAACGTGACCAGGAGGCTTGTTCATGTTCACAATTGAAAGTTGGTTCATGTCCACTGATATTTCATCTTCCTCTTCTTCAACCCTTCGTACAGCAAACTCCGTGAACCGTGTCGTCATGTCTCGTATCTTGTCCGTATACTCGATTAGCACCCGCCCTCGTGGCTCGCATGACCCATTGACTCTACTTGCCACCAGAGGGTTGTAGGTGTAGGCCACCAAGCGCTTTATGTCTATCCTTAGCGCTAACCTAAGACCTGCTATGAGGGCTTAGAAGTCTGCTTCCATGCTGGTAGTGGGGAAGTCAAACAACAATGTGTACGTTATTTTTATGTCGCCCTGGTTCGTGAGGATGAATCCTATATCTGGACCCCTTCTCCTACGAAGCCTGTCAAGAAAAGGACCCATGAGGGTCCTGGCAACGATTCAGCGCACACAGATATGCTTGGTACCTGGGATTCTTCCGAGACACGCCTCCTTCTGCTTATCTGTTGACTGGGCTCTATATTATGTTGACACCTGTCGGCCTGCTTCCTTTTTGTGCTTGTGCTAGAAGTACTGTTACCTCCT
The DNA here is from genome assembly GCA_025667525.1 of Glebionis coronaria. Lineage (NCBI taxonomy): Eukaryota > Viridiplantae > Streptophyta > Magnoliopsida > Asterales > Asteraceae > Glebionis > Glebionis coronaria. Next base: position 221,734,637 of record CM046880.1, read on the forward strand.
TCGATTGTGTCTATATTGCGGATGGTAACTACTTCATTTTGCACTGGGAATTTGAACATACCGTGTGCCGTGGAAGGTACTGCGCGTAGTGTCTTTAGCGTTGGTTGTCCGATTATCCCGTTGAACAAGGATTGATAGCGCACAAACATGAAGTCCATCAATACTGTCGCCTTGTGTTCCGCATTCCCAATGGTCACCTGTGTGCAAAGATGCCCCAGTGGTCGAGTCTTATCTCTGCTAAACCCTGTGAGAATCTGTGTTGTCTCTTCTAATTCCTTCCTTATTTGCCATGGCAACCGTGCAAAGCAATGTTCGTATAATATGCTCGCTGCATACCCCCCATCGACGCACATGCCTTTTATAATGTGGTCTCCGAAGGTTATGTCAACCGTCAATGAGCCGACTTTGTAGTCTGTATCTAAAAGGATGGGGAACGCTATTTCCTTATCGTGCGAAAAATCTGCGACCACTCTTCTTTGCATGAAAGATTTTTCCCTCTCTACCATGTATATGGTTATAGGCTTATCTTTCTGTTTTTTCACTTCTACCTTCTTCGCATCCGCGTTCTTTCTCCAATCTCTTATCAGGTGGTTCAGCTTTCCTGCGTTTACCAGGCTTTCAATGTGTCTTTTCAACTGAATACACTCGTCCGTAGCATGCCCTTTATCGTTGTGGTACTCGTAGTGCTTTGTGTTATCCCGCTTATCCACTGGTCCCAACATTGGGCTAGGCTTTGCAAAGTTTGCTCCTTCTGATAAAAATATCTCTCTAGAGGTTTTTTGCAGCGGGGTGAACTTGCAGTTGTTGTTGTTGTTGTTGCGCCCTTGCTTTGCCGCTCCTTAGAAGTCCAACGTGCGACTGATATTTTGCCCATATGTTTGTTTCTTGGGCCTATCCTGGTACCTGTAGCCCGACGCCCCTTGTCGGCTATCTGCTGCTGCGGTTTTCCTTGAGTAAACGCTCGGACCTTTTTCATTACCCCGTCAAACGTTGTCGGGGTTCCGTCGTTCAACATTTTTATTAGGTCCGGATTTGTGATGCCTGTGAGGAATTCATAAATCTTTAGAATTTGCGGGCAATCCTTAATCTGGTTAAACTCAGATTTGAAGCGTTCCATGAAGTCCTCCAGGCTCTCGTTATGCCTCTGCTTCACTCTTGCAAGTGAAACCGGATTTTTGTCATACTTCTTCTGCTGCACATAGTTCCTGTGGAACGCTCTTCGAAGTTCTTCAAACCCGTGGATGCTCCTTCGCGGGAGACGGTCAAACCATGTCCGAGCGTTCCCGATGAGCGTCGAGTTGAACATATGGCACCATACTGTTGATCCCAAAGTCAGATCTTAAACCTTAATAGCTTGTTTAAGGGTTGTGATAGAGAGAAAGAATTCAATCTAACACTAGAGAAACTTTGCAAAGCAAAGTAACTAAACAAGATGCGGAATATAATGTTTAGCACAAGAACAAATATGATTCAAACGTTGAACTTTAATATATCAAAGATATACGAATACCCAAAATGGTATTAGGGTTTACAAAACCTTAAAGTAATATAATGAAAGACAAAATGAGAAAGACACACTTTGCATGCTAACCTAGTGAGTCCTTTTATAGGCACAAGGACTCACGTACAAGATCACTACTAACAAACTATGGAAAGTATTAAGGAATAATAACTGAAACGCGTAAAAATCTATTCCATGTTTATCTTTGACGGCAGGGCCTTTGACTTCAGCAGGGGAACCAATCCCCCTGCCTTTGTTATTTAGCAGGGGGAACTTACTCTAGCAGGGGTACGAATAATCAACTAGCAGGGGAAACAACTAAGCATAGATTTATTCCCAACAATCCTCCCCTAAACTTGTGCTTTCCCCTAAAGACAAGTTTCTGAATAAATGCTAGTTGATGAGGATGCTTACAAACTCTCTGGCCAAATCTGACTATGAACCATTCTTACCAGATCATAAGCAACAGGCTTCTTAGCATCTACAATTAGGTTAGCCTGTGCCAGTTTCTTTAAGGTGTCCTGAGAGAAGGGATAATACCTATGATTGAGCAAGTACATACTCACACCTTCCATCACCACCTCATAAACCCCAAAATTAGTAAATAGCTTCCAATACAACAAATCTCCTTTGTTTACTGCATCAAATATAGGATCAAATAACTCATGCTCATACATCCTATGCATGCACCCCCAGATTACCCAATCCTTCTCCACACCATCCATGGTAGGAGGTTTTGCAGCAAACGTTTTCTTCAATATTTTCCACAGATCTTCTAAGTCTTCACTATCTAAAATTTGAAACATGACATCTAGACTTAGAAAGGTCTGTGCTGTATTGTCACCTCTTGTAAGCTTCCACCAAGTCCTCCCTTTGTGTTCATAAACAGCATACTCTATAATAGCAAACTTCTTTCCAAGCTCACTAGGTGATATATCATCATTTTCCTGCAGAATTAGCTGTTTATCAATCTCATCATTTGAAGGCTTTTGAGACTCTTTAGTAACTATGCCCACTTTATCCATTCTCTTGAGTCTCTTTGCTGCTCTTTGTACATTAAGTACAGACTTCTCAAGTAATTCTGGAAAACTTCCACCTGCTTGATGCGATGCCCCTGCTTGGGATGATGCACCTGCTTGTGTAGTCTCTCCAGCTTTTCTTTTCTTTGATTCTCTAGCTTTCTGTAGCATTTCACTTTGTCTCCTAAGATACTCAGCTTCCTCAGGAGTGTTGATAGTCATCCAATCCTCCACATCATATAACTTTAGAACTGGTCTGACTGCTCTTTTTATGGCTTCAAAACTCATATCACTGAAGTCACCATCCTTCCACTTTCTATGTCTCTTAAGCAGAACTTTGTAGTGATCAAGTTGACCTTTCTCTGAAGTTCGATACTTCTCACTCTGAATTTGCATTGCCCTTCTTTCCAGATACTCAGTTTGATATTTGTAAACAAGGCAAGTCAACTCATACCTGTCTTCCAAAGGAGCATTTTTCAACTCCTTCTCCCATTGATCAAGAAACTCTCCAACATGAGGTACCCAATCATCTAGTTCTCTATGCATAATCTCAACCTGCTTTAGCATATCTTTGGGCCTCATCTTCTCCATTCTTTGGTCTTGTATATCCATCTCCTCTTGTTGTAGCCTGAGAGCTACTTGTGCATCATGTGCTTCTTGGGCCTTTTGCTGTTCAGGAGTTAGATGCTTGTATTTTCTCTTGGGCTGTTGCACCATGATTCCTTTTCCTTTGTCTTTTGGATCCACTGCTGGTGCTGGTTTTGCTTTAGATGCAGGTTCTTTGATTGTTATCCCCTTCTGAGCTGGTTGCTTTCTGTTCTTCCTAACAAATGTTTGAGTAATGTTCTTAGCAGGGGATAAACTTACAGCAGTGGGATCAGCAATGGCAGGGGAAACTTTTGAAGTAGGGGCTTCTTCTGGATTGCCCATGGTGAGCAATGTTTGAGCAATATCTTTGGTTGCACTCCCCTTATCAGCACTTTCTTTCTCCATCCCTTTCTGAGCACTTGTTATCTTTCCATGTTCCCCACCAGGATATGAATAATACTCAGTAGACCCTTCTGTGTGTGGAATTTCCTCCCTTTTGGAAGCATCCTCATCTGTGGAAAGAATCAGTCTGGGCTTTCTCCTCCCCTCAAGAGTAGCAAGTCTGGTTTCCAAGTGAGAGATAACCAGACCTTGCTTTTTGACATCTTGTACTAGTTGTGCATTCTGCCTTTTCAGACTCATACACATTTTCGTCAATTCCAAATTTGTCAAAGGTTTCATACTGCTCTCAATCTAGAAGGGAATTTCTCCCCTTTTTGGATATCATGGAGTGGGGGAGAGGACTTATTGATGGTGTCACTATCCTGCTCACCCCTTGAGGATGAGACAGTAGTGGCAGCCAAACCCCCAGGTTGCTCCAAACTCTTGGAGACTCTCCTTTCTGCTGCTTGTGAAGATTCACCAGGCAAGGGAGACCTGGCAAACCTAGATTTTGAACGCCTTTCTTATTGTGGATCAGCAGGTGGTAGGTTCTTGGCAGGGGAATCAGAAGGTTGATTTATGGCTGTTTGATTTTTGGCTTCTTCCCGTCTGATTTGGTCCATCATAATTGAAGTGAATGGAATGTTTCTGCCAGAAAACAAAGGTGATGGTGCAAGTAGTGTGGTGAAGAGTTTGGTGGTGTGTTGGGTTGCTGAAAAATAGTTTCTGTGTGTAATGGGACCATGATCACTCATATTTAGCAGAATTTCTAAAAACCTTGGATACATACAAAACTTTGAGGTGCTTGAAACATTTTTAACCATGCCTTTAAAAATCATTTGAGAAAAACAATACTTCCTTCCTGTTGCAAAGCAGATCAGGGCAGAAGCTATTTCACTACCAACCTCATTAAAAGCAGTGGTTTTTGGTGACAAACATTGCATGATAGTATGAATCAAATATTTCCAATGAGGGGCAAACTGGCCTTTAGCAAACTTACATTTTTGATTTTCAGAAAGTTTGTACCCCAATTTAACAAGACCTTCAAAAATTTCAGCCTCAGAAAAGTTGGTTATTCCATCCTCATCATCAAGGATAAGATTCTCCCTGATGGAGGCAAGTGTGATTACCTTGGAATGACCATCAACTGTGCTTTGAATTATGACCTCTCCATTCACTGTTTTGGTCATGGCTTTAGACCAAAACTGTTGAATGTGTGAGGTATAGATGTGAGGATTGATGAGAAGGGCCACTCTGAAGTACGAAGACTTAAGAAAGGCCACAGCATCAGCAAACTCGGCTGGTTCATCATGAAGCAAAGCAATTTGGTTATGATTAGGAGCAATTTTAAGAGTCATGATAAATTTTGAAAATAGTTTAAAGGTTTATAGAGATGAGAGTTATGTGGGATTAAGCCGAGAGAGAAAGATGGACCTGCTGGTAAAGGGAATTAAGTTTATACAGGCGAATTGAAGAGCTGTGATTGGACCAAAATTTTCAAATTGCAAAAATATCAAGGATAAATCTTGATAAAAAATTAATTTATTTGAAATAGAAGGAAAAGATTACCAATCAGCGAAGAAAGCGCCTTAAATATCTTTTAAAAATAATAAAATATTCCCTAACCAAAATTTAAGCAAGCAGGCCCAACGGCTATGAACAGGGTAACGGTATTGTCGGTCAACGGTCAAACAGGGGAATGTTGTGAAAGCAGGGGAATAAAAGATAAAAGCATGGGAAACTTTCCTAGGGGTATTGAACTATTCATGGAGAGACTAATGCTAACTAGCTCTGCTCTAATGCACACACTTGTATACACAAGATAGATACATAGAAACTAAAGAGTCCTCTATTCAGCAATGGTCCCAATACAAAAAGTTAATACATAACTCCCCCTACACCAGGTTATCCCAAGAAAACATGCATACCACAGTCACCATCCCAACCTTGTCCCTTTCCTATGGTCAGTCAGTCTTGGCAATATGTGCCACAATTCTGTATTTGAACAGCAAGCTGGTTTAATAGAGAAATGTAAGCACACACTACAGTGCCTCAAGGTTTCAGAGTTCTGACAAGCTTTGCAGCAAGTCATCATTATCCTGAACCCTCACTCACCAGTGGATATGATCTAAGATCATATATGAGCATCCTAAGGATACCCTGAGTCCTAAAGGTGTGACCTAACCTCCCCTGAAACATAGAGTATATACCTGATCCACCAATGAGAATAGTGTGCACCATACGAACCTCTGCATTGTTAGTCTAAAACCACATAGAACCACTTTTTTTAAAAAGAACACACCCAACTTAAGAGAAAAATCCTCTTGGCAGGGGAATGAACCCCAAGCAGGGGAATCAGTGTTAAAAAGCAGTGGAATGAAAGAAATGGAAAAATGGACTAACAAATATACAACAACAGCAGTGAAGTAACCCTGATTATACATGACAAAATAGACATCAGATTTTAAGGAGTAACCATTCCAATACCTGCAACCAGATAATGAAACCTCCCTACATCAAAAGCTTTTGTTAAAAGATCAGAGACATTAAGTTCTGTATCAATTTTCTCTGGAACAATCAGTCCTTTTTCAAAACAATCTCTGATAAAGTGATGTCTAATTTCAATGTGTTTGGTCTTGCTATGAAAAACAGGGTTCTTTATAATACAAATAGTGCTGTTGTTGTCAATGAATATCTTGGTTTTAAGAAAGTTATACCCATAATCAAGCAATGCATTTTGCACCCAAAGAACTTGACCACAGCATGTAGCAGCTGCTACATACTCAGCTTCAGTTGTGGATGTTGCCATGATAGTCTGCTTCTTACATTGCCAAGATATAAGCCTGCTCCCCAAAAATTGGCATCCCCCTGTTGTAGACTTCCTATCATTGTTGTCACCAGCATAATCACTATCTGAATAGGCTATCAGCTCAAATGGTGACTCCTTTGGATACCAGAGTCCTAAGGTAGGATGACATTTTAGATACCTAAAAATCCTTCACTGCAAATAAGTGACACTCTGTTGGTGAAACCTGGTATCTTGCACATAAGCAGACTGCAAACATGATGTCAGGTCTTGAAGCAGTGAGATACATAAGAGACCCAATCATAGACCTGTAATTCCTGACATCTATAGGCTTTCCAGGACCATCCTTGCCCCATGGATGATCCTTGTCCATGGGAGTAGACACCTTCTTCCCATCAGACATGCCAAACTTCTTTACAATCTCAGCCACATATTTGTCTTGTGAGATAAATATCCCATCTTTCTGCTGCTGAACTTGTAACCCCAAAAAGAAGTTTAGTTCTCCCATGGCACTCATTTGGAATTTATCCTGCATTAATTTGGCAAACTCTTTGCTGAGCATGGAGTTAGTTGATCCAAAAATGATGTCATCCACATAGACTTGTACTAGCAGAAGGTCACCCTTTTGTTTCTTGGTAAACAGGGTCTGATCAATCTTCCCCCTGCTGAATCCATTGTCTAGGAGATATTTAGAGAGAGTACCATACCAGGCTCTGGGAGCTTGGTTAAGGCCATACATGGCCTTTTTCACTTTGTATACTTTGTCAGGATGTTCTGGATCTTCAAACCCTGGAGGTTGCATGACATAGACTTCTTCATCAATGGTTCCATATAGGAAGGCACTTTTCACATCCATCTGGAAAACAGTGAAGTCCATGAATGAGGCATAAGCAAGAAATAATCTAATAGCTTCAATCCTGGCTACTGGAGCAAACACCTCTTCATAATCAATCCCTTCTTCCTGAGTATACCCTTGTGCCACTAATCTTGCTTTGTTTCTAACAACTATTCCCCTTTCATCCTTTTTGTTCCTGAGTACCCACTTGGTCCCAATAGGCCTTGCCCATTTGGGACAATCAACCAGAATCCAAACCTCTTGTATGTCAAATTGTAAGAGCTCCTCTTGCATGGCTTCAACCCAGCTTGGGTCATTTAAAGCCTGAAAAATCTTCTTTGGCTCTTCTTGTGACAAAAATGTAGTAAACAGACAACATTGCATGTTGTCATGATTGAACTTCATGGTGATATTAGCAATGAAGCTGTGCTCCTTTGCTGTATACCTTGTATGTCTGGGGGCTTCAGGATTGCCAATGATCTGAGAGATAGGATGATCCTTATTGATTCTATAGGTAGGCTGCATGATGACTTCTGTTTCATCTTCTTCCAAATCAGAATTGATGGGGCTATTTTGATTAGGAAAGAAGTCCTCAAAGGAACTCCCAAATGTGACAGCATGACCTAGAGATGGGTGCTGGTGAGCAGAATGAAGCTCTAAATAACTAGGACCTCCACTCCTGATGATTCTGCTTCCACTGCTGGATATGATAGGACCATCATTTATAGGTGTAGATGATGAAATGAGTGGGGATTCTCTTTCTGCATCAGTAGTCTCATTAGCATCATGATCCTTTGTGAAAGAGGAATCAATTTGTCTAGCAGGGGAATCCTGGATTCCACTGCTTTCAGCCATTCCACTGCCTTCAGCCATAGCAGGGGATGAGATTGGCTGTTCTTTTCCTGAAGCAGAATTATCTTCTTGATCATCAGCTTCACTAGGAAACAATGAGGGTACATTCATGTACCTCAGGGGTGACTTCTCTGCACCAGTTGTTTCTTGAGTACCTGAAATATTAGTGTTCTGCAAGACAACATGTACATAATTCATGGACTTGGAAAGTACATCAATATCAAAGAACCAGTCAGGACCTGTTTGAACATCTTCAGGTTTGTCTTCAAGAAAGTTCACATGAAGATTTTCTGTGATTTTGCTTGTCTTCTTGTTGAAGACCCTATATCCCTTGCTATTTAATGAATAACCCACAAAGTATCCATCATCACCCTTTTCACTAAACTTACCTAGATTGTCAATGGTGTTCAAGATTATAACATGACACCCAAAAGGTCTGAAAAAGTCAATTAAGGGAGGTCTTCCATTAAACAGCTGATAAGGGGTCTTGTTGGGTGCCTTAACAACCAAGGCCCTGTTCTGTACATAACAAGCAGTGGATACAGCTTCAGCCCAAAAGATAACTGGAAGTTTGGAATCAGACAGCATAGTTCTTGCAGCTTCAATGAGTGTCCTATTCCTTCTTTCTGCCACTCCATTCTGTTGAGGTGTTCTAGCAATGCTGAATTGCCTCTTGATGCCTTTGTTTATGCAAAAAGAGTCCAGTTTCTGATTTCTGAACTCACCACCATTGTCTGATCTCATGGTAACTACCTTCATGCTTTTTGACAGTTCAATTTGATTGATGAACCCAATGAGTACATCAGCTGTGTCACTCTTTTCAAACAGAAAGAATGTCCATGTAAACCTTGAAAAATCATCAGTAATCACTAAGAAGTACCATTTCTTCATTATACTTGCCACAAAAGTAGGACCAAAAAGATCCATATGCAGTAGTTCCAATGGCTTGGTGGTGGACATACTTGTTTTTGACTTGCAAGATGCTCTGTGTTGCTTCCCTTTCAAACATGCTGCACAAGTATGTTCATTGGCAAAAGACTTGGAAGGAAGACCATGAACCAGATTATGCTTTACTAGTTTCTTCATGTTCTTGAAATTAAGATGACCAAGTCTTCTATGCCATTTCTTACATTCATCTGCTGAAGCTTTGGCAATGAAACATGTTTCATTGTTTTGGAGAGATATGTCCTTGAGATCAATTGTGTACATGTTCTTCTGTCTTGGTGTTCTGAGAACAATTGGAGTGTCTTTTGGCAAGACAAACTCCTTTCCTAATACCAAGCATTCAGTGTCAGTAAACAAGACAAAATTCTTGTTATCAGTCATCTGTGATACACTAAAAAGATTATACTTGAGTTCTTTCACCAAGTACACATTGTCAAAAGTCATCCCATTTGTGACAATAGTTCCTTTTCCTGTTATAGTTCCATGCCCATCTCCAAAAGAACCACCATCATTGTCATGCAGGGGCACAAAGTTAGACAAGTAAGCTTTTTGTCCAGTCATACTTCTTGAGCATCCACTATCCCAATATGCTCTATCATCCCTTGTCTTCTTTGTCACCTGCAAAAGGAAAAACAAATTAGTTTTTCTTGGGGACCCAAGCCATTACAAACTTGGATCTACCTCGTGTATCAATGTAGGATAGTTTATCAAAAACTAGAGATACACCATTAGATTGAGCACCTCTTTTGGGTGCCCAAACCCAACGAGCTGAGGCTTTCACAGCTTTTCCCCATCTTCCCATGTTCCTAGAATGTAAAACTTTTCTAGCAGGGGATACCCCAGTTTTAGCAAGGGAATCCTTATGCTTAGCAGAGGGAACCCACCTTTTGTTTTGGCCTCTATTCATGTGTTGGTAAGGTCTAGATCCAAATCTATATGCAGTATGAGGTGTTGGGGTGGTCACAGGAGTGTTGGGCTTTGGGTGAACATCATTCTCTTTCCTAAGGGCAGGAACAACATATCTCTCAGTCACCCTATTTCTCAAGGCAGGGGCAACATACTTGGCAGGGGAAAAGGATTTTGCCCCTGCATTTAGAAGAATGGTTTTAGGTTGCATATCCTTTAAGGGATTTGCAGCCACCATCTCCATTGGTGCCTTACACTCTTGATAAGTGTGTTCAAAACTGCCACATGTGAAGCAGGGCTTGGTTTTAATCACAAAGTCTTAGCCTAATTGATGAGACTTTTGGTCATTCCAATTTCTTTGATTACCTCTGACATTCCTGTACATACCAGCATATTTAATGGTAGGCTTAGGAGACTGTTGCCTAGCCTTAGATTTGGGAGAGATACTCTTAGAACTAGGGTTGCTGCCAGAAATTCCTTCCTTTGAAAATCGAACAGGGTTGTCAATTTGCTTTAAACCAACCTGTTCCTTTTTAACATCCCTAATGACACTAGTTTTAACTAGAGACTCTTCTGTATCAAGATTGTTAGGTATATAAGCACTCAAGTTAAACTCAATGTCATCCTGTTTTTCAAAACAAGGGAGACCAGTCCAGGACGAGTCTTTTCTAGGAGAGGGAGCATGGATGTTAGCAGGGGGTGGTGGTATGGTAGCATTCATATTCTTAATTCCAAACCCTGTTTTATCCCTAGGAGATTGACCAATTTCAACTGCCTTGGTTAAATCTTTTGAAGCTTTTCCAAATTTTTCAACAGTTTCCTCATCTATCTTTTGGTTAGCTTTGAAAATTTCAAGTTCAGCAGTTAATACTTTTATAGATTGGTTATTCTCCTTAGCATCTCTTTCTAGAATCACAATGTGATCCCTATAATCACTTTCTCTTTGCCTATACTCTCTTGTGGTGGACTCTAATTGCTCTAAAGCACGTTTGTAGTTATCAAGATCATTATCACAATTGATATAGTCAGCTTTTACCTTTCTGATTTGATCATTCAAAGATTCAGTATTTTTCCTACAAGCTTTAGTACAGTATGAGTCATCATATACCTCATTGTCAGAACTTGAACTTGACATAGCCATAAGTGCAAAATCTTCTTCCTTTTCCTCAGCAATCAAGGCTTGATTTCTTTCCACATTCTTTGTCATAGCACTCCAGTCCCATCCATTTGCTCCATCTATCCCCTGCATGGCTACCATGGCTTTAGCACCAGAATCATCATCTCTTGTTTCCTTTCTGTAGCTATTTCCAGACTTAGGTCCTCTGCATTCCCTGGCAAAATGACCCTTCTTGCCATAATTGTAGCATTCAACTTTTGTTTTATCAAACCCAGCCACATCAGAGGGATTAATTGTGATCTTCTTCCCATACTTCTTGTGGAACCTGTTGGCTCTCAGGCTGAGTAAAGCCATATTCCACTTGATATCCAATTCTTCTAGCGCTTGCTTACTGATTTGATTTATATCTTCATGTAACACTGTAGATCCTTGTGGCCCTTGAGATGCTATAAAGCACACGCAGTATCAAGGCTGAATGTAGCTGGTCTTTCTTCATCATAGGAAGGTCCAGACCTGGTAGCAGGGGAATAAGTAGCAGGGGCTACTTCTATTCCACTGTTCTTGGAGATTCCACTGCTTTGTGATATGAATGCCATGTTAGCAGGGGAATCAATGATCCCACTTGAGTTGGTGGGGATTGTTCCTTTTGACTTCATTTCATTGACAATAGGTTCAAAAACCTTTAAGTTATTATATATGTCATCAATGTCTTTTTCATCCAAATCATCCTTATTCTGCCAAATTGCCTTATAGACAAACCATTCTTTCTGGAGGCTGTTAAGAAACCTGGTGTTCACCTGCTCTTTTGATACCTCAATATCAAAGAATTCCAAGTGGGCCACCATGTCTTGAAGCCTATTGTAAATAGCTCCAATTGATTCATCACCAATTGCTTTGAAAGAAGCAAAATCATTCAGCATTTGATTTTTCTTCTTCTTCTTTGTGGCTTCATTTCCTCCAAAGGTTTTGCCTATGGCTTCCCATAGCTCCTTAGCTGTTTTGTATTTCCTGAATCTGAGTTGATGTCTATCAGGTAGGGCCAACAGCAATGAGCTGTGAGCCCTGACATCATGCCTTCTAGCCAGTATCTCCTTGTCACACAGAGCAGCAGATTTCTTCTTCTCCTTACTTTTGGAACTTTCACCTTCATCCTTGCTCTCTTCAACTGCCACCATTTTTTTGAATTGATCACCAAACTCTATGATCTCCCAGAGAACATAGTGTTCCATTTTGAGGTATTGTTGGATTCTGAATTCCCATAATTCAAAGTTTTTAGGATCCAACATGGGTAACTTGAGGTTATTGTGGTTGTTGCTGTTTGAGGATGAATCTGAAGACATGTTTGCTATGAGGATTTTGTTCTTGATTTAGACAAAGTTTCTCAACAAGCTCTGATACCACTTGTTGATCCCAAAGTCAGATCTTAAACCTTAATAGCTTGTTTAAGGGTTGTGATAGAGAGAAAGAATTCAATCTAACACTAGAGAAACTTTGCAAAGCAAAGTAACTAAACAAGATGCGGAATATAATGTTTAGCACAAGAACAAATATGATTCAAACGTTGAACTTTAATATATCAAAGATATACGAATACCCAAAATGGTATTAGGGTTTACAAAACCTTAAAGTAATATAATGAAAGACAAAATGAGAAAGACACACTTTGCATGCTAACCTAGTGAGTCCTTTTATAGGCACAAGGACTCACGTACAAGATCACTACTAACAAACTATGGAAAGTATTAAGGAATAATAACTGAAACGCGTAAAAAACTATTCCATGTTTATCTTTGACGGCAGGGCCTTTGACTTCAGCAGGGGAACCAATCCCCCTGCCTTTGTTATTTAGCAGGGGGAACTTACTCTAGCAGGGGTACGAATAATCAACTAGCAGGGGAAACAACTAAGCATAGATTTATTCCCAACACATACGGCTTCCGGCCATTGCTCTATCCCTGCCTGCAATTCGAATACTTTCAGGTAATCATCCGGATCTGTCGTGCCGTCGTAGGTCTTATCATTAGACGGCATGCGTCTTTTCCTGTTATACCTGAAAGTAGTTATGCGTTCTGAAAACGCGCTTCCTTTTTCTCGACGCCATGGCATGGTTGATCTTCACCTTGTATCCTTGGCCTTTTTGGCGCCTTGCGGTGTTTTCTTTCGTAGTCAGTGGAGTCAGAGTCCTCGGTGGATGAAGGGGAGGTCCTTTTACGGCGGGGGTGGCGGTCGCTATGAATAGAGTCCGAGGAACCTTCGCTCGACGAGTTCCTCTTGCGCCTCCTTTCAGTGCTCTTACTCCTTTCCTGAACTCGCATATCCCGAGATTCATCTCCTTCTAAGGGGCCTAGCCTCCTTAGGGCACTTTGTCTACTAGTAGGGTAAGGCCCTAGTCTGTCCTTCACACTTGTGCGCCGGTGGTCATTGACTGGTGTCATGAAACCATCCTCTTCTCCTGAGTCCCAAGAGCTACCTGAGGACGATGCGCCCTCAATGAGAGGCGCATCTGAAGTGGATGATGGGATCTCAGTCACTCTCTGCTTCCTTCTCTTTTCCTTCCTAGCTTCCTTACTGGATCTTGAGCCTCCCCTAGACTTGAATTCTTTATCGAAGTCTAAACTGATCCAAAGGTCTCTCGTTAGATTCGCCCTCATTTGCGCCCTCATGAGTGGGATTAGCGCCTCATAGTTTTCTGCGACATAGTCGCTCATACTTTGCCTCGCCGCGGGGGAAGTTTCTGTTTCGACCTGCGGATCTGTCACAACCCTTGCGTCTAGAGTCTCCTTGCGACCTTGATTAGGGATTTCCTAAGAGGGCGATGTGGTTCCGACCGTCTGTAGGGTCAGAGTGACCAGCGGAGAGAAAGATACTTGCAGTCCTTTCCCTCCACGACTTGGGTTATTGGGCTCAAGGCTTGTGTAAGTACCTGTTGTCTTCTTGGCTCCACCTTTGGGTGGGGGCGGATTTGCGCCATTTTTCGTCATTGGCTAGAGTTTAGTTTGGGCCCCACGGATGGCGCCAACTTGTTGATGCAAAAGTTGGGGTAGACCGAGCTTAACCCAAATTAGGCTTAATTTGGGGTCTTGTGGACTCCGGCTCTCGCACCAAGTGAAACTTGCTTTAGGACACTGCGCACTAGACAGACACCATTAGGCTTACCGTGGGTTTGTTACCCACGACTAGACTCCAGCGTGAGAGTAAGTAATCGGTTTGAGTATATTAGTGTTTAGGGTATTATGTATATCGTACGTTTGTGGAACCGAAGGGGTTCCTTTTATACCCGAGAGAGTCCAGGCTGGGCTCCCTGTTCTTGCGGCCTAAGGAAGAGATAATGACTCGAAATAGCTTGATCTTCATTATCCAAGCAAGGCAAGTGTATATCCCTTTTCCTTAGGTGAATATAGCTATAATATAAGTTATATTCGGTCTGATCATGTCGCACTGCGACGAGAACCTGGCTAAGTAATTAACCTCTTGTGCGACAACGGCTTACCAGGCCCTATGGGCTATGCGCACACATCACACAAGTATCCAATCCATTCTTGATGGATGCGGGTAGTACCCATGAGTCGGACTATCCAACCTGACTAGGGACTATACGTCATCACCTTATGTTGAGCAGGATATAAATTTACAAAGGAATAATGAACTTTAAGCAATTTCAGGGCATGAAACCAACCTTTAATATAAAGTTGAGCAACAAAAGACTTAAATAAGCTGGATAATCAATAAAATAAGCATTCACAAGCCAAATCACTAGTGGAGTTGAAATTTATACCTAGGTTGATGTACATCCACACCAGCCTTGCAAACTGATGCAATAGCTATATGTACATTGTGCAGTTAAGTAATTGCAACTCAAATCGCCAAATCGAACACTATAGTCGAACAAAAAATTCACAATTAGGACAAAATTCACTATGACATATTAAGAAAACTTATATGGACACTGCATACACAAATATAGAGTAAAAAATAGAATGTAGTATGTCACTAGCTATATAAACAGATATGCAACTCAACTCACCAATTTGAACACTCTTTTTGAACACAAAGTTTCACTAGTATGCCAGAATTCAATATGACAGATTATGAAAACTTACATGTAATTAGCTATATCAGAAGGACACAATTGAAATCTAAATTTCATAAAAACATAATTAAAAGAACCACTGAATGTCAAAGAAAATTTATATTCAAATAAAAGAGATTACAAGTGTTTTTGCAGGAAAAATGGAATATTAAATGTGTGATATGCACACAAACATAAATCCTTAAACAAGTACTAGAATTCAGATATTCCTATCCTCTAAAAGAGAAAGTTAAATACGATAAAAAGGCAGATTGTGCCAACTTGAGCATGACAGGCTTCACTTGGTTTTTCGTATGACAACTCCTTCATCGTTAGCTCGATAGTAGTCACTGTGTGAATCATCACCCACATGTACACCTGGCAAAGTGTTATCATTCTTCTGGTGAATGACTGTACTAAACTCCTCATCGACTTTGTCATATGTATCTTTGTGATTCTTGCTAGGTGTCCTGAAGACAATAGACATTTTTTTTGTACCTGGTCTTGGACATAAAACACTTGTCCTGCTTGTGAGCCAAATATGAACGGATCAGCCTTGCGGCCTAAGTTATTCAAGTCTACCAATGTATAACCAAGTAGTTTATCTGTTTTGACCGCTTTATTCTTGTCAAAGAGGAATTCTCCTAAAACGGTAATCTAGTACCCATATCTCTTGTAAAATCCCATAATAAAATAGTTTTTTTTGTTGCAACTTCTTTGGATATATGAGTATCTTCTACCTCAACACAAACCCCACTGTTCTGGTGAACTTTGCCATCATTTATTTTCGTACGAAATGTATACCCATTGATGTTATATGCATCGTATTTCACTACGGTGGCGCGTGGTCCAAATGATATCCACCTAACAGTATCTGATACGCTATCTTTTGATATTGCTAACTCTCTCAAAACCTGAATTTCAACAGTTAAAGAATAGTGTTTCAGATAAAGAAATGGTGTGTTGGTGGACCTCTTCCTAGCTAATGACAACGCTTCTAATTGCTACTGAGAGTTGGAGATGGCCTCATTACGTTGTAAGTGCTTATTTATTATACTCTACTACTAGTATTAGTTTTTGAGATGGTAAGTTAACTAATATTTAGCAACAAACAAACAATTATAAACATCATACAAGTAATTACCTCATCATGTGGCCACTTAGCAAAAGTTTTACAATGCTCAACCTCCAGCAATGCTATTCGTTTACCTGGGTTATTTTTTGCAAATAATTCTTGTGTCGCCTGAAACAAAACAATGTATTTGATTATTTTTTTTGTTTTTAGAATATTTATATCAATGAAATAGACATGTGTTAGTAATACTTACTCGATATAGGGTAAAAGTTCATCTGTATTTTGTAGTACATACAAATGAGCTTTTGCAAATAGTTCCCCATTCATTTTGAATGATGTGCCGACCGACAATGGAATTCCGTCCTCATTTTCATTGGTTATATATTTATCAGGTGGCAAACCAACATATTTCATTGTTTTATGATACTCGCTAAAAAACTCTATTGTTTCTTCTGTAATGGTCTCCTCAACAATGCATCCCTCTGGTCTGTTTCTATTTCTAACATGGTTTTTAATAACCTTCATACATCTTTCAATTGGGTACATCCACTGAAAGCATATGGGACCACACAATCTTACCTCTCTAGTTAGGTGCACAGTCAAGTGTATTTCTAAATCAAAAAATAATGGAGGAAAGAACTTCTCAAGTAGGCACAGTGTCACAACTAGTTCTTGTTGCATCGCATCTAGTTCTTCCATTTTGATTTCTTTTCTACATATAGATTTAAAGAAAAAGCAAAACCTGATAATAGCATATCGTGTGGGTGCGTGCATGATTGAATGTATTGCAATTGGTAAAAACTCTTACATCAACATGTGATAGTCATGTGACTTAAGGCCAATGAGCTTCCTTTCCTTTAGGTTGACCAAACTAGCAAAATTTGAACAATATCCCTGTGGTACTCTGAGGTTGGCTAACGTTTCACAAAATTTGTCTTTTTCAGCATTAGTTAACGTGTAGCCAGCTGGAGGTAGTGTTGTTTTGTCTTTTTCTAGCCTAGAAAAAAGCTCTGGTTTTATACCCAAAGCTGCTAGATCCAATCGTACCTTCAATCCATCTTTCGTCTTCCCAGGAAAATTTAGCAAAGTTCCAACAAAACTCTCCCCGACATTTTGTTCCACATGCATAAAGTCAATACAATGTAGAACAAGATTATGCCTCCAATACCTTAGCCTTCGATACCAAATGTTGAATTTCTTCCAATACGATTCAGTAGGTTGGCTTGAACTACCCTCGTCTTCTGTTGCTTTTCTTTTGTTCTTTTGAATTTTCCCACCTCTGCCTCTTGTATCTTCCTGGTTTCATGATGCGTTATTGTTAGTTTTTTTTACTTTTCCCTACTTATTTTGAATATGTTGAACTTCGTTGTATATTTCTTCCCCTGTCTTTGGTACTGGAGCATGTGCAAGTTCTTTTTATCCATTAAACTATTTCATCTGCTTTCTGAATGGATGGGTGTATGGTAGATATCGTCTGTGACCAACATAACTTTGCTTGGCTTAGGCCGAAAGTCTTACACAATGTGTATCTTTCCCACATACTACGCAACCATTGAATCCACTATATGGGCATCCATATAATGTACCCATTGATGGGTAATCATTTATCGTCCATAACACAACGGAACGAAGCTTAAAGTTCTGTTTCGTTAACCCATCAAATGTATCAACACCATCTTCAAATAAGGTATACAGATCATCAACTAACGGTTCTAAGAAAACATCAATATCAGTCCCCGGGTATCCCGATATAAGGGTCGAAAGCATGATCAACTTTTGTTTCATACACAACCATGGAGGAAGGTTATATATGACACATAAACTGGCCGTACACTTTGATGCCTATTACCCGAGTTGACGTCAACCCCATCATCCGATATTCCCATCCGTATATTTCTTGGATATTCTACAATTTGGGGGAATTTTTCATCTATGGTACGCCATGCCTGTGAATCTGCAGGGTGACGTAAAACACCATCTGTTATCCTCCTTGTTGCGTGCCATTTCATGTTTTCTACAATACTTGATATCTTAAAGAATCATTTTAGTCTTGGTATAATTGGGAAGTACCACATCACTTTGGCTGGAATGTTTTTGTAAACTTTCTTTGTCTTATTGTCGACCTTCCATCTCGTTGTCCAACATGTTGAGAAAGAAGTCAAATTTGAGTTAGTTTTCCAGTAAATCATGCAGTGGTTGATACATACATGTATCTTTTTGTATCCTGATCCCATCAGTCGCATCATTTTTTTATCCTAATAAGTTCTTTCAACTAGTTCGTTACCAGCAGGTAGCATCTTTTTAATCAAACCAAGTAATTTAGTAAAGAACTTATCAAAAGCTCCATACTTACCTTTCAAGTTGAGAAGTTGAACTATTGTTGATGTAGTGTAAATCGTACACATTTTAGGAAAAATGCGTATGAGCGGCAAGTATTAAACTCGACGGTTTAGGAAAACCGACGAATCGAATAAATGCGAGTTCGTTCTCAGCGGAGGTGTGTATATGTGAGCTAATTATATAAAAATCAAGTTTGGAATAGTGTCGTTTTTTGGTTTAAGAAGAGAAAATTAAAGACGAGTTACACTACGATTACACTACGACGTAAAACGTAAAAATGATGACGTAAATACGTAAAATGCGACAAAATTAAAAATTTAAGCTAAAAATTAACTAAAAATCAAAACTAAGTTTAAATAATTTAAATAAGAATGAAAATTCAATAAATAAATTTTAAAACCTTTTATTAATTAAATATTCAATTTTAAATGGTAATTAAATCCCTAAAATTAAATATAATTAAGAAAAAGCCTAAAATATTATTTTATCAAACATATATCTCACTTATATTATTTAAACACTAAAAAGTATTTTTCCTAAATTTTAGAAACTATTTTTCTATTTTTAAAACACTAAAAACACTTTTTAAATTAAAATAATGATTAAAAATAATAAAATAATGCTAAAATTAATTTTACTATTTGAAAAATCTTATTTTATATTACTAAACAGCAGAAAAATAGGAAATGTTGAAAAAAGTAATTTTTATCACTAAAAGACAAAACAGTTTTAATAAAGTCCTATTTAAATTTAAATTATATCTAAAAAATAAATAAAAAGAGTGAACAGTGAACATTTTAAACTAAATATCTTAAAATAAATATTGAAACTAAGAAAATTTTTAAAACTTAAAAATAAAACTTTTTTGCTCTAAAAGATAAAAATCAGTTTAATAAAAACTATTTAAAATCTTAAATAAACTCTAAAAATAACAAATGAACAGTAACATAAAAATAAACTTTATGAAAATTCTTAAATAAACAAACTAAACGGGGAAAAATAAAAAATGTCAAAAACATTGAATTTTGTCCACTAAAGACAAAAAAATAAGAAATCTAAAAGTGACAGGACTGGTGGTTTGTCTTTTTCCCCAGCAGTGGGAACTTTTACTCTAACAGTGAGAACTTGGTTCCTGCTGATGCTTAAAAGAAAACTTGTTTGGTGATTTTTGACTTGTTTTGATGGATTTGTTTGGAACCAAGGGCAACCCCACACTTAGTGGAGTGTGGGGAGTCAATATAAACACAAAAACACCAAGCTTAAATACACAAAATCACACAGAAGAGCAAAATAAGGTTACTGATACAATAGGCAAGGTCTGATGCTATATGCTGGTCTGTTTGACCACTTTGCTGAGTTTTGGTTGGCCAAAACTCACTCAAATCACCACCAAATCTCCACTAACCAACACTCAAACCTAGATGATAGCTATCACTAACAGATTACAAGTTTTCAAGATCAAATGAACTAAAACAACCTATTTTTGGCCTGCTGAATGTTTAGATTGTTTTACCAATTTTTAAGCATGCAAAATCATTTTTAAACTACCACACTTGAAGTAAACTAACACTAATACCCACCACTAACCAAATGAACCTGTTTGAGCCAGTTTTAAGCCAAATACTTGTAAATTACCTACCTTAAAACCTAATCCCAAACACCCCTATGTATTCTGAAAACAAGATTTTAAACAAGCAGATTCATGCAAATCACTTCCAAACTAAATTCTACTTTGTTAGCCTCAAAATATTGAGTCAAACAAGAACGTTCGGTCATAGGTTTCTATTGTAATATTTATTAGAATGTTGTAATAGTTAGTTAAAATAGTCGTGACATTACGGGCTTGATGGCTAGCTTAAAAGGCCTCCTTTAAGGTACTAAGCATTTTATTCAAGCCCGACCCATTAAACAATATATTCCATTAAGGCTACATGTATGAGCCCGACTATATAAGCCCTTCCTAGCATGTTAGGAAGGGTTGAATCTTTCATTTTTTCTCTAATCTAATTTCACATAGTTAATCAACTTTCTCTCTCTACTTTCTCTCTCTAGAAATCATCTATCTTTCTTCTTTATTTCTTATAATCAATCATGGGGAAGTGAATAATTATGGATACAACAATTGGTATCAATCGCCAAGGGGTAGATTTATGATTGATTGTTTGGATTATTATTTGGTTCGGTTGATTTAATTCAAAATCATCTTGAATTAAAATTTTGTTTAGTGTTTTCGGGCTATAAATCTCCATACAAATCTCCTACATAGATGTGGTAGGGACTTGGTTAAGTTTTTGTAGTTCAAACCGCGAGTTTTTTAGGTGTTTAGATTGTTTTTGGGGTTAGATTCGAAGAACAATAGGTTTTGTTGGCCAAAAGCAATTTTCGGAAAAGGGTCCGAAAAGTGGAGTTTCAGAAAAGGGTTTTACATTCCGAAGAACATCATCTTTCCGAAAAAGTGATTGTTATCCGAAGTTTTTCTCTGAAGATTTATTCCGAAGGAAAGTTCTTCTTCCTTTTTCCGAATACCCCCAGTTTATCCGAAAAATTCGTTTATCCGAAAAATAGTTTTTCCGAAAACAACTGATTATTCCGAAGAATCCAATTTATCCGAAAAGACCAATTTATTCCCAAATTCCTGAAATCTGTGATTTATCCGAAAACATACTTTATTCCGAAAAACCTTCATTTTTGCGAAGAAAGACCATTTTTCCGTAAAGTGTTATTAATCCAAAAATTTCATTTATTCCGAAAACTTTCAGTTTTCCGAAAAACCTTCATTATTCCGAAAAAGTGTATTTTTCCGAAAATCTAAATTATTCCGAAAAAGGAGATTATTCCGAAAAAGTGTGACTTACCCGAAAGTTGAAGACTATTCCGAAGATTGAAGATTTATCCAAAAATCACACATTATTCCGAAAATGGAAATTTTTTACAAAAATGAAAATTTTTAATAAACTTTCAATTTGTGGAAATCGTGTGATTTTTCGCCTTCGAATTTTTGGTTACTTATGAAGACACTTTTTAGGGGATTTTAACATTTTTTCATCGATAACAACAATCACAACACATCTACTTAAGATCCGTTTTCACTTCAACAATTTGAAGTTTCTCGAAAGGGATTCTACTCAAGAGTATCGTGTGAAAAACAACAACATCATGGTGGCGGGTAACAAAGAGAGACCACCAATGCTTGTGACTGGTCGATATGCACAATGACAATCACGATTTATTCGATATCTTGACACTAAACCCAATGGTGATTTTCTTCGACGTTGCATCAAAGAAGGACGCTATACTCTCACTACAATCACCATTCCTGCAATTCCAGCAACCGACTCGACGACCGGTTCTGATGAACAAACAACTGTGGAAACATATGAGAACACTTCGAAAGACAAACGTGATTGGATTGATGCAGAGAAAGAAGCAATCTATTTGATTCTCAGTGGGATTAGGGATGATATTTACTCAACGGTTGATGCGTCCTCTACTGCAAAAGAAATGTGGTTTGCCATTGAACGCCTGCAACAAGGAGAATCACTTAACAAGCAAGATGTCAAAACTAAATTGTTCTGGAACTTTGGCAAGTTTACTTCATTGGATGGGGAATCAATTGATTCATATTACTCAAGGTTCTACAAGATAATGAATGACATGACAGGAAACAATTTACAAGTCTTACCATGCAAGTCAATGTGCAATTTCTACAGCAACTTCAACAAGAGTGGACACGGTTTGTAACTTTGGTGAAACAAAAGAGTAAGTTAGACGAGGTCAACTATCACACGCTCTTTGACATTTTAAATCAATTTCAGAATGAGGCGAATGAACTTCGAGCTGAAAGGATAGAAAAGACTGCTAATCCACTTGCTTTGGTGTCTACCACTCAACACGTCCAAGATCATCTCTCTCGTGCTCCAAAGTCACACACCACTACATCCTCCTCACCAAGATACTCCACTACATCCTCTTCACCAAGATATTCTACTTCATCTAAGTATTCAGCTCCCACAAGATCACGTGACAAAGAACCAAGAGCACCATCACCATCACCTGAGCCATCATCTGAAGAGGACAGTGATGAAGAACTAGCTCAGAAGCATAGGGAGATGAAACAACAAATTGCTTTCATTATGAAGACCTACAAGAAAATCTTCAAACTCACCAACAACAATCTTCGAACATCATCTAATATAAGGAACCAATATGTTGAGAGTAATCGAAGGTATGACACACGTCAACGTGATGAAAGTCCTCCTAGGTATGATCGACGTAATCCAACACATGTTGAGGGTACTGCACGGTATGATCGACAAACTGCTAAGTATGATACTCAGAGGATTGCTACTGTTGCTGGGAATAGGGAAACTATTGGAACTCAAGTGGTTCAACAAAGTGGGATTCAGTGCTTTAATTGTCAAGGTTATCGGCATATGGCAAAGGAATACAGAAAGACGAAACGAGTTAGGGATTCTGGTTATCATAAGGAAAAGATGTTGCTTTGCAAGAAGATGGAAGCTGGGGTTAAATTATTAATAAGTGTTAAAACACTTATCCTTTTACCACTTATTTCCAATAATAACATGACAAAAACATGTATTTTATGTCGTAAAATTTGGAATTATGCGTGGTTTGTGTTTTTATTGTGTTTCAGGATAACGATATGAAAAAGGGAGAAAACACGGGCTATCACGGGCTTTTATCAAAGAAAACGAGAAAAGACGAAGTCAAAATGATCAAGAGTGAAAAAAGAACGGAAGCCCAAGGCCTATTCTGAAGATTTATCAAAGAAAAAGTCTAAAGACGGAAGTTTAATGAAGTCGAAGAACCAAGTCTAATAATAGAAGAAAATTATAAGACGAGTTCAATTTATATCGACAAATCTCGAGACTACGTCGAGAAAGACAAAGAATTTAAATCGAGTCGAGACGATAAGAAAGAAAAAGAAAGCAACACATGCACCTCCCCACCTCCTATATATACCCTCTTAATGTGTCATTAGGAGGGTGTTAGTTAGTTAGTTAATTTTTCTAGTTTTATTTTTAAGTGTGTTTAAATTTTTTTTTTGGGTAAAGATTAAGTGTGTTTAATTTTCTTCTCTCTAGTTTTCTTTCAAGCTTATCAAACATTAATCTTGTAATCTTTTGATCTTAATCTTCAATTTAATCAAGCTTATTTCTTAATTCTCATTCTACTTTTCTTAATAATCTATTGTTTTTGCTTAATTAATCATGTAGTTGATTTAATTTTGTTGATGATGTGATTGTTTTGCTTATTTGATTGTGCTTATTGAATTGGTTTGTTTTGAGTTTTTAGATTAAGGTGCTTATTTGCTTAATTTTTATGTTTATTAGTTTTAATAAATAAGTTGATTTTGGTAGCTTAATAGTTTTATAAAAAGTTGATTTTAATTATTTAGATTATTGAGTGTTTTTAAAAGATTTTAAATTTTGGCTTATTAGCTTTTCTTAAGATTGGATTTGGTTAAAGTTTTGGTAAATGCTTATTTTGGATTTGCTTATTTGCTTAATTCTCTTATCCGGGTTTAGAAACCCTAGGATTCCGGATAGTGAAGTATTTCAACAATCCGGATAACATTTGAATTTGTATTCCGGATAACTAGTGTCCCTTAATTCCGGATAGTGTAAGAAATTTATTCTGGATTGCTTTACAATTTGATTATTCCGGATAAAGAGCTAAATCTGTATTCCGGATAACAATGATTATTTGATTCCGGATAACCTCAAGAACATCATATTCCGAATAGCAAGTTATTCCTGGATTCCGGATAACACTAATTCCGGATTAGCAACATGAGTTCGTATTCCGGATAGTATGAGTTTTGTGTATTCTGAAAAGTCTGTAACTTTCAGATTCCAGATAACAAGAAGATCATTATTCCGGATTGTTGTGAGATTTGTATTCCGGATAAGGATAAGAACCTTATTCCGGATTGTTTGTGGATCAACATTCCGGATTGCCAGGGAATTTGATTATTCCGGATAACAAGAAGAACATAGATTCCGGATAGTAGTGGAAACTTGGATTCCGAATAGTGTCTGGAATTTGTATTCCGGATTGTGGCAACTCTTTGGGATTCCGGATTAGACACTGTTTCGTTATTCAGACTTACATTTTAATTTTCGTTTCCTGTTTTAATTTCAAACATTATTTTACCCGCCTTTTTACTTAGCATTGTCTTAACTCGTCTTGTTTTAGTTTAATTTTTAAAGTTTACATTTTTATAAGTTTTCATCATTTACTTTTTAATTTTTAAAGTCTTTATTTTTAGTCTAAATATTTTAAAGCTTTCATTTTTATCTTTACTTAACGACATTTACATTTTCATCTTTATTTTAAATAGATAACCACCCTTCTTTATTTTCCACCAAGAACGGCTGAGTCTCACTTTCAACTTGTAATCAATTCGAAAAGATTGGAATAATGAATCTTTTTCATACTTGGCTAAAACCATGTATTAAATGGCACCGCTGCCGGCTCTTTTCGTTAAGATTAATGGTTTTTAGTGAGAGACGCGTTGGATTTTGGGATCCGTTCACTTTTGAACGTTATTTTTTCGTGTCAAAAATTTTCAAAAATCGATAAAAATTAAAAAATTTCAAAAAATAGAAAAACATAAAAAACCAAAAATATTTCTTGTCTATCTTTCTTTTCTTTTTGTAGGTTTGTATGCGTACCCGTGCTCGTAAGAAGAAAGCAATTCTAGCCGAAGTCGAAACTCTACCTATTGTTACCATGGACAATCGACCAATGATCGAGCTTTTGCAATCGCAAGTAGAGGGCAACACCGATGCTATTGTCATACCCGAGATTGGAGCCAACAACTTTGAACTCAAATCCGGTTTCATTCAAATGGTCTCTGCTCAACCATTCTTGGGGCGTACACTTGATGATCCTCATGACCATATCAAAAGGTTCCTTCAACTCACTAATACGGTCAAGTATAATGGGGTTTCACAAGAGGTGATTCGCTTGCAACTTTTTCCTTTCTCCTTAGAGGGACAAGCCTGCCATTGGCTTGATAAGGAACCGCCGCAAAGTATTCTTACGTGGTCGGATTTAGAAACCAAATTCATCAACTACTTTTTCCCATCCTCACGTACTACCGCTTTACGGAATGAAATCATTAACTTTGAACAAAAGTACGATGAGACATTTAGTGAATCTTGGGACCGTTTTAAGGAACTTTTAAGAAAGTGTCCACAACATGGTTTCACAAAAGTACATCAAATTAATACTTTTTACAATGTTTTAAGCATGAATGACCAAGATTCACTAAATAGTGCCTTGAGGGGTAATATTTTGGTTAAGTCTTCTAATGCCGCATGTGATATTGTTGAGAATCAGTCTAGAGTGTAAACTAAGAGTGTTCGGGCTAATGTGGCTAGTTCTAGTACTAGTGATGCCGACAAGAGAATTGATAAGCTTACTTCGATTGTTGAAGCACTTGCTTTACAAACCGCCAACTATTTGAAAAACAACAATGCGCAAGTTAATGCTATGAGTCAGTCATGTGAAATATGCGGGGGATCTCATTCATACACCGGTTTTCCTTCGACTCATGACAATCCGGAAAATGTGTATGCCGCTAATGGTAACTTTTCTACGGGAGGCTATCAAGTACATCCACAAGGTGACCGCAATTTCCTCAGTTATCGTTCAAATAACTTTCTTTCACCACCCGGTTTCCCCCCTCAAATCCCAAAGAACCTCAATCGCAACAATAAAAACCAACCTCGAGCTCCAAATCAATATCAAACCCAAAGAAACCCATATCCACCTCAAGGAAACAACCAAGTTTACCAACAACCCGCTTATCAACCACCTGCTTACCATGCTCTTCCTCCTACCCAACCTACCACATTTAATCACGAGGTTGAAACTTAAATGAGGACTAATGACGCACTGGTGCAGAATCTTCAGCGATAAATCATCAACTTGAAACGAGATATGGCGAAACAAGGGAATGATCTTCGAGTCGATATGCAAAACTCTTTGAGCAGTCAAACAAATGACTTAATGGATATGATGGCTAGTTTCTTCCAAAATAATCAAGCCTCTGGTTCGGGTTCTCTTCCGAGTAACACCGTTGCTAATCCAAGAGGGGAGATTAAAGCAATCACCACCCGAAGTGGCAAAGGTTTAAAGGAACCCGAGCTTCCTAAACCTACACCGGTGATTGTGACAAAGGAAAACGACTCCCCTTCTCAAATTCCTCCACCTTCTACTTCCACCCCTCCACCACCCAAGGATGTGAGTAAGAATTCCATTCCAAAGGCTTCATCTCAACCCAATATACCTTATCCCTCAAGGTTGAGGAAAGAGAAGTTGAAAAACAAGGATGATTTTCAGGTTTCTAACTTTCTTAAAATGTTTAAACAACTGAATTTCAACATCTCCTTTGTCGAGGCTCTCGTTCACATGCTGAAATATGCTAGAATGTTTACAGATCTTCTCAGTGATAAGGAGAAACTCCTTGATATATCTCAGACCCAACTTAATGAGAATTGCTCTGCAGTGCTCTTAAGGAAATTACCAACCAAACTTGGTGATCCGGGTCGTTTCCTCATTCCTTGCAACTTACTTGGGGTAGAGAATTGTATGGCCCTAGCCGATCTAGGTGTTAGTATAGACTTAATGCCATTAAGTGTTTGGAAACAATTATCTCTACCCGAGCTAGTCCCCACACAAATGACATTGGAATTAGCTAACCATACGGTTGCTTATCCAGTGGGGATAACCGAAGATGTCTTCGTCGGTGTCGACAAATTTACCTTTCCGGTGGATTTTTTCGTCGTTGACTACGAGATGGATCCTCGTGTTCCATTAATCGTTGGACGTCCATTCTTGAGGACCGGTCGCACTCTCATTGATGTAGCCGCGGGCGAATTAATCATGAGAGTTGGTGACGATAAGATCGTCTTCAACATGGGTAAACTTTCTAAGCAACCTTATGAACACGAGAGCGTTAATTTCATTGACATACTTCATGAGGCTTGTGAATAACATTTCAAAGATGCTTGTAAAAGTGGTTCTTCTTCTCTACCTATTGTTGAGACCGTTGCCTCTATCATTTTCCTCTTCCTTTCATGGATCAAATGCTCGAGCGTTTAGCGGGTAATGATTATTATTGCTTCTTACACGATTTCTCCGGGTATTTTCAAATTCCCATCGATCCTAAAGACCAAGAGAAAACCACATTCACTTGTCCTTATGGAACATTTTCTTACAAAAGAATGCCTTTCGGCTTATGCAATGCTCCTGGGACTTTCCAAAGGTGTATGATGGCTATATTCCATGACATGGTTGAAGAAACTATGGAAGTCTTCATGGACGATTTCTCGGTCTATGGTGATTCTTTCTCTACTTGTCTTGCCAATTTAGAACGTATGCTCAAACGGTGTGAAGACACTCGTCTCGTTCTTAATTGGGAAAAATGCCATTTCATGGTAAAAGAAGGCATTGTTCTTGGACATAAAATCTCCAAAGCCGGTCTTGAAGTCGACCGTGCTAAAGTTGAAGTGATTGCTAAATTACCTCCACCTTCAACCGTGAAGGGTGTGTGAAGTTTCCTTGGTCATGCGGGCTTCTATCGTCGATTCATTCAAGATTTTTCTAACATCGCTCGCCCGATGACCCACCTCTTGGAAAAAGATACTCCTTTTATCTTTTCAAAAGAATGTATCGAATCTTTCAATCTTCTTAAGGATAAATTAACTAAGGCACCCGTCTTGGTTACCCCTAATTGGGAGTTACCTTTTGAATTGATGTGTGATGCTAGCGACTTTGCTATTGGAGCGGTATTGGGGCAAAGAGTGAACAAACACTTCCAACCAATCCATTATGCTAGTAAGACAATGACGGGGGCTCAATTGCATTATAGCACTATCAAAAAAGAGCTTTTTAGCTATAGTCTATGCTTTTGAGAAGTTCCGCCCCTATCTTGTTCTTTCCACCACTAGTGTCTATACCGACCATTCTGTTGATCCCAAACTTAGATCGATTTAGCTTTATGTTAACGAGATTAAATCACGTTTAACACGTAGAGAAACTTTGTTGTATTGAACAAACTAAGTGTTATGCGGAATTTAACACTTAGAACAAAGAACAAAACAAAGTAAATCAAACTTTCACTTTGATTAATAATATCAATGAATGATTACAATGAAAGTGTTATGAGATATGTGGAAGATGTGTGTGAAAGGGATGTATCTTATGTCTAACCCTAAGGCCTCCCTTTATAGGTTTAAGGAGCCTTGTACAAAAAGCTAAGATCAACTATTTTAGGAAGAGACACAAGATAAACATACTCAAATAACTTATTGACTAAATCTTTTAAACATTTAAGAATATATTCTGAATTCTTATCTTCATATTTTGTCCACCAGCTTGAAGAATTCATCATTGGCAGATTTAGTCCTTGTCTTTGTGTTAAGATTCTTCTTGTCAACGCCTTCAAAATTCTTATTAGCGTCTCACCTGTCAGCGCCTTAATTCTTCTTGTCAGCGTCTCAATTCTTCTTGTCAGCGTCTGAAATCCCTTTGTCAGTGTCTGAGAGACTTAGCTAATTTTATTCCCAACAATCCTCCCCTAAACTTGATAACTACTCTAGTAATCAAGTTTCTGAATAAAATAAAACATACAGAGATGATTCTTACAAATATACTTATCCCTGAATTTGAGTAATAATAAATCTCGAAAAGTCAATCACTCAAATCACTTGTATAGTCAGCCTTCACTTGGTCTTAATCATCTTCAGCACCTGTAGAGTCTTTGGAGCTTTCTTTATTACTTTTGTCACTCAAATTAGATTGCTCCTTCCTTTTTAAGACTCCTCTCCAAGAACAATATACAAGGACGGAACAAAGAACGTCCTCCTTGCATCAGCTTCCAAAACAAGAAGTCTATCAGTTCAAAACAGTGATCCTTGACAATTTGTACCATTTCTGTATTATGCTTTTACAAGATAATACAGATTTTCGTCAATTCCATTAATGTCAAAGGTTTCATACTGCCTTCATCCACATTCGGGAAATGAATCCTCAAAGTTGATTCATAGGACATGGGGATGGACTTACTGATGATAAGACTGACTTGACGTGCATTAAAGCTAGTGCCAATAGTCTCAGCCCTCTCCATAACACTATACACCCTTGTGAAAGTGATCTCTGCTGCTACTAGATGTCAATCACTAGGAAAAACATCTCAATGATCATTAGGCTTCCAGATATCCAAAAATTTGAAAAATGAAAGGGTGATGAAATATTTTGGGACTATAAAGAAGTTTATAAATGACACCAGCTAAGATGTCATAGCATAAAATGTACTTGATAATAAATAAAACCTTAGTTAAAACATAAAAAAAGGTAATAATCCTAAGGAAATTAACTAGTCTCTAATAAGCAAAAGTGACAAACACTGTTCATGCATACACTCATGCAAAAAGCATGATAGACATACATGAAATCTAGAGTCCTTTGTTCACAACGCCCCAAAGAGAAAGTTAACTCATATAAAACCTTTGCAACTCCCCAAGTAACCCAAACATATACCTACCCCAAGTCACCCATACAACCACACCCAATTCTAGGTCAATAAGTCTTGGCAGCATGCATGAAAAATAAATTACGTGCATGCTACAGTGCCTCAAGAGATAGAAATTCCAAGAATTCTTAAAAGGAAAAGCCTTCATGATTCCTAACACTTACTCACCAGTGGACACAATCTAGAATTGTGCAAGAGTACTCTAAGAGTACCCAAAAACCTAGAGGTTTACCTCCCCTTAACAGAAGCATACAAATCATTATATGTGAAGAAGCAAAATTTTATCTCAAGATAGGAATGTAAACACTCCAACCATCATAAATAAAAGTTTGTAATTCTGTATCCATCCAAATGTAGCTCCATTTTCCTGCATAGTTAGACAAAAACCACAAAAACACACCAACAAAGGCTACCCTTTCCCACAATAATGGGTAGAGATAACATGTAAGTGGATAAAAATAATAACAGTGGAAAGACCAAAAATGCATGTTCCTTGAGCATCCACTATCCCAATATCCTTGATCATTAACCTTCTTTTGGATAGCTATTCAAAAAGAAAACAAATTAGTTTTCTTTGGAGATCCAAGCCTTGTCAGACTTGGATCTATCTAGTTGTTCAACTAGAGTGGTATTATTATTTACCACAAATTCCTGTTCATCCCTTTATGACCTAAACACCCAATTTGTTCCAATGAGACTAGTAATGACCTTCTCAAGATATTTAAATCTATTGCAAGTCATTAAAATACCATTAAAACTAGAGTTTTTCTCTTGTTTAGATTTCCAAGTTAAGTGGGATGATGTCTTAGACCCTTGACCCTTATTAACCAAGTATTTTTGTTTATAAGGTCTGACATCAACTAGTTGTGGCATTTTCATACCAAACTTGGAGCTGTCAGCGTTGCATTTGATCTTGTCGGCGATGAATTTGTTCTTGTCAGCGCTGAATTTGTTCCTGTCAGCGCTGAACTTGTTCTTGTTAGCACCTGAATTAGGGTTTGCTACAGTAACATACTGTCTGTTTGGCCAAGTGTTGGTCTTTTGAAAGGGTCATTGACCTTGGATATTAGCTGCCTTAGAGAAGAAAGGAGTTGGTCTAGTAGCCTGTGGTCTAGTGTAGAAAAAAGGTCTATGGTTGACATTAGGTGACCTATTATCAGCGGCTTGTTTGTATGTGCTGACACAGTTATAGGCCAAATGAGAAAAGCTCCTACATGTATAAAAAGCCTTTTTAGACACAAACTTAGGCTTAGACTGGTAAAACACTTCCTCATTAACACTTACTTGGCTTTTGAGTGACCTGGGTTTCCTAATCATTTCAGCATATTTAACACTAGGTTGTTTCTTAATTGGGGAGCCAAGATTAACAGATTTTCCAGTGATGGGATTGGTCACAGTGATAGGTGTAGATACTACTGGACTCTTAATGGGTGTAGGCACAAATGGACTCTCACTAAGCATCCCACCCTTAACAAACAAAGTGGGGTTGGCCTTCTTCCACTCTTCTAGGTCAATAACCTTTTGTTGATATTCCTCAACTGGAGAAAGGACTCTAGGTGGAGGAATAAATTCCTCTTCTTAGAGTTCTGGAATACCAGTCCAAGAGGGATCCTTTCTATGGACACCATAGAAGTTCCCAGCAGGTGGTGGAACAGCCACATATTCTTTCAACCTAATCCCAGACATATCCCTAGAATCTCTTTGTTCACTTACACACTTTTCTAGGGTTTGGCTAGCTTTATCAAACTTTTTAATCTTAAGTCCTACATTCTCTTTATCTTTAATGGCCTCATCTAACTTAGCTTGTAATACAAGGTTTTTAGCCTAGTATAAAATAATTTTGTTCCAAATCTTTTCGAATTGATTACAAGTTGAAAGTGCGACACAATTGTTCTTGGTGGAAAATAAAAAGGTTTGGTTATCTATTTTAAACTAAAAATGAAAATGTCGTTGAATAAATAAAGATGAAAGCTTTAAAATTTAAACTAGAATAAGACAAGTTAGAATAAAGCTAAGTAAAAATGCGGGAAAAGTAAAAATTCAAAAATGTAAAAACAAAACCTTATCCAGAATAATATCCGGATTGTTATCCTGAATGAAGAAAAACTCCTTATCCGGAATAATACAACTGGAGCTTATCCTGAATAAAAACTGCTGCTAATCCGGAATGCTGCTACTGAAGCTTGTCCGGAATACTATCCGGAAAGAAGGATCGAAAGTTTATCCGGAATACTATCCGGAATCAAGGCTGAGTTCTTATCCGGAATAAACGAAGGTACATCTTATCCGGAATACTTCACTGGTGCTTATCCGGAATAGATGAAATGGCACTTATCTGGAATAACTTTTCTGCTGCTTATCCTGAATATATTCCGGATAGTTATCCGGAATATCACTTATCCGGAATAATGTATCCGTAGCTTATCCTGAATCTTTGAGGACATAGTTAATCGGAATAAAGGAAATGAGGTACTATCCGGAATATTTGATCGAGAGCTTATCTGGAGAAAACTAATAACATGGCTTATCCGGAATACTTGACATGCACCCTATCCGGAATACTGGGGAATATAGGACTTATCCGGAATAAGAGGGTTAAGACCTTTATCCGGAATAACCTATAATGAAGCTTATCCGGAATGTTCTGTTATGACCACTAATCGGAATAAAAGGGTTTAGAGAACCCGGATATCAAACAACTTAACAAATAAGCAATTCCAAAAATAAGCACATACCAAAACTTAAGACAAAAAGATTTTAGAAAAAGGTGAATAAGCTAAAATTTAAAAACATTTAAAACATTAAATAAGCTAGAAATCAAAAAGCACTTTTTATAAAAACTTAAACTTATTAAAAACAACTTATTCTAAAAACTATTAAGCATAAAGATTAAGAAAAATAAGCACTTTTTATATAAAAGCATTTAATATCACCAATTTTATAAGCACAATCAAATAAGCTACATAATCAAACCATCAACAAGATTAAGATAAAACTACATGATTATCAAGATTAAGTAAAAGATTAAGAAACGTAGAATGAGAATTAAGGAAATAAGCTTGATTGATTAAAAATTAAAATCAAATGATTACAAGATTAAAGTTGATAAACTTGGAAAACTAGAGAGAAGAAAACTTAAGAAAAAATTGAAAGCTAAAAATAAACTACAACTAAAAATTAACCACCTAACCACCCTCCTAATGACACATTAGGAGGGTATTTATAGGAGGTGGGGAGATTACATGCTTAAGCTATCTTATTTCTTTCTTCTTGTCTCGACTCGACTTAATTTCTTTGTCTTTCTCGACGTCGTCTCGGGATTAGTCGATATAAATTGAACTTGTCTTATAATTTTCTCATATAATTAGACTTGAGTTCTTCGACTTCATTAAACTTCAGTCTTTAGACTTTTTCTTCGATAAATCTTCATAATAGGCCTTGGACTTCCGTTCTTTTTGCATTCCCGATCTTTTGACTTCGTCTTTAGTCTTTTTGTTCGATAAAGCCCGTGATAGCCCATGTTTTCTTTCTTTTGCATCTTTTGGTCCTAAAACACAGTAAAAACACAAACAACGCATAATTCCGACTTTTACGACATAAAATACACGTCTTGGTCTTGTTATTATTGGAAATAAGTGGTAAAAGGATAAGTGTTTTCACACTTATTAGCTTGCAAAACAACATAGGCTCTCTCTATGATGTTTTTAACCTCAACACTAGCATTCAAATCATGAGTTAAAATATTGATTTGATCTTTTAGGTCAAATTCCATTTTCTTATACTCATACACAGTCTTTTCAGTTTCAATAAGTGACACTTGATAATTTGAAAGTCTAACTTTTACGTCTAAAACATCTGATTTCAATTTTAAAACTTCTTTATTAAGTCTTTTAGTATTTAACCTACAAGAAAAGTCATCACATACCTCATTATCAGAACATGAAGAAGAATTGGAACTTGTGGAACTTGAAGAAGACGTGGCCTTAACTGAAAACATCATCAGATTCTTCTTCACCTTCTTCCTTAGCCTGGTTCACCTCACGGTATTGGATCTCGTTCTTCAAATCAAAGTTTCTCAACAAGCTCTGATACCACTTGTTGATCCCAAAATTAGATCGATTTAGCTTTGTGTTAACGAGATTAAATCAAGTTTAACACGTAGAGAAACTCTGTTGTATTGAACAAACTAAGTGTTATGCGGAATTTAACACTTAGAACAAAGAACAAAACAAAGTAAAGCAAACTTTCACTTTGATTAATAATATCAATGAATGATTACAATGAAAGAGTAATGAGATATGTGGAAGATGTGTGTGAAATGGATGTATCTTATGTCTAACCCTAAGGCCTCCTTTCCTTTTATAGGTTTAAGGAGCCTTGTACAAAAAGCTAAGATCAACTATTTTAGGAAGAGACACAAGATAAACATACTCAACTAACTTATTGACTAAATCTTTTAAACATTTAAGAATATATTCTGAATTCTTATCTTCATATTTTGTCCACCAGCTTGAAGAATTCATCATTGGCAGATTTAGTCCTTGTCTTTGTGTTAAGATTCTTCTTGTCAACGCCTTGATAATTCTTATCAGCGTCTCACCTGTCAGCGCCTCAATTCTTCTTATCAGCGTCTGAAATCCCTTTGTCAGCGTCTGAGAGATTTAGCTAATTTTATTCCCAACACATTCCGCATTGAAGTACTTGTTAACAAAACTAGATTCCAAACCAAGACTTCTTCGTTGGGTTTTACTCCTTCAAGAATTCAAAATTGAAGTTCGTGATAAAAAGGGAGAGGAAAACCTAGGCGTGGATCATCTTAGTAGACTCGAGGATCCTTATCAATGGGAGCTCCCAAATCAATAGATTAATGACTCTTTTCCCCTTGAGGCCTTGATGTCTATTAACTCCAATCTTGATGAAACCCCATGGTTTGCGGACATTGCAAACTATTTGGCGGGTGGAATTCTCAAGGAAGGGTTAACGTCTCAACAAAAGAAAAAGTTCTTTAAAGACATTGAACACTATTTTTGGGACGACCCTTACCTTTTCAAAAAATGTGCGGATCTTGTCATTCGCCGGTGTATTGATGGGCCGGCAGCTTTACTAATCTTTGAAGCTTGCCATAAAGGACCCACCGGTGGTCACTTTGGTCCTAATTACACCGCGAAGAAAGTTTTCGACTCTGGATTCTATTGGCCCTCCATTTATCATGATGCTCATGAAATGGTTAAACATTGTGGTGCTTGCCAAAGACAAGGCAAGATCACACATAAAGATGAGATGCCTCAAAATTTCATACAAGAATGTGAAATCTTTGACTTATGGGGCATCGACTTTATGGGGCAATTTCCATCATCCAAAGGGAACAAGTACATCCTCGTAGCCGTTGACTACGTATCTAAATGAGTTGAAGCAAAGGCCCTCCCTATGAATGATGCGAGGGTGGTTGTGAACTTTTTGAAGCAGATTTTTGCTCGATTCGGTGTTCCTCGTGCTATCATCAGTGACCGCGGGACTCATTTTTGCAATGTTCAATTTGCTCGAGTCATGGCTAAGTACGGTGTCAATCACCGTCTTTCCACCTCTTATCATCCTCAAACAAATGGTCAAGCCGAGATATCTAACCGTAGATTGAAGAGAATTTTATAGCGAACTGTGGGAGAGCATTGTGCCTCGTTGGCCGATAAGTTAGATGATGCTTTGTGGGCTTTCCGTACCGCGTATAAGATACCGATTGGTTGCACTCCTTATCGTCTTGTGTACGGGAAGGTATGCCACCTCCCTATTGAATTGGAACATAAGGCGTACTGGGTCTTGAAGTGGGCCAATTTTGATATCAACAAAGCCGGTGATCTTCAAAAGATTCAACTCAACGAGCTAAATGGACTGATGAATGAAGCTTATGAGAATTCATTGATCTACAAGGAGACGACCAAGATCATTCATGATTCTAGGATTAAGAACCGAGAGTTTCACGTTGGTGATCATGTTTTACTCTTTAACTCTCAGTTGAAGATCTACTCGGGCAAGTTGAAGAGCCGTTGGTCTGGTCCATTCACCGTCGCCAAAGTCTTTCCCTATGGTACCATTGGCTTTCTCAACCAAATGGCCTAATTTCAAAGTGAATGGCCAGCGTGTGTAGCTGTACTTTGGTGAGGACATCTCCCATGAGATGATTACATCCCTCACCACGTTTCCCTTGAATTAGTTTTGGGCCGAGTCAGGCTCGTGACTCGGTTAACAAAAACAAGCGCTCCTCGGGAGGCAACCCGTTGATCTATCCTTTACCGTTTCCATAATAAGTGTAGGGGGAACCCCGTAGGTGTTTTTTGTCTTGTTTCTTATGATGTGCAGGGATTAAAGCTTCAAAGAGCACTTTTGATGACATTTGACGACCGTGATCCCGTGTACCCATCTTCCCGGTTATATCCTAAACTGTCGTGATTCAATATTTCATATCTTATATGTTCACATTGAAATCACTATAGTCGTCCTTTCTTAAGAAATATTTAAACAAAATGCACAATGTCCTAAGTGTGGGGAGTTTACTCCCACATGCTTAAACATTGAGGACAATGTTTATATCAAGTGTAGGGGGACTTCTATCGAAGTAAGTGGGCTTTTCCATTTATTTGTCTTCATTTTAACCGTAAATTTGATTTTTCGAAATTTTTCAAAATTTTTAATCAATTTTGGCCTATTAGTCTGGTAGTATTTTCCTTTGTTATTGTTATTCACTTTCTGTGTAAATTGTTTTTTCAATAAAGTGGTTTTAAATTTTTCAACGTCATGAATCTTTTGACTCAACCCGAGTTTACTCTAGCTAGTATCCTTAACGTGTTTAAGTCAAGTTTTTCTAGGCTTTTATATAGGGAGCTTTAAAACGCGAAAGTCTTAACTCTTACGGGTTAAGAACAAGAACTTTTCGCAAGTTCCTATAATTGATCCTATAAAGTCGTTTATCAAGGGAACTTAAAAATGAGAATTCTAAACTTGAAAAAGTCTAAGAAGTTGCAAGATCCTATAGATGACTTGAAAACCCAAAAATTTGATTTAATTGGCTAAGCATCCACGAGTCTCATTCCTTGAGATTTTAAATTGTGGAGAACGAGAGATGACAAAGTCAATTATAAGTTTGGTATTCTTTCATGAATTTATGTGAGTTGATTATAGGCTTTTTCTCCCGTCTCTTGCTAATAAATATATTTGCAATAAATAAGGTTCTACGATTTGAAAAGTTACTTAGCTTCTAGCACAAGATCGTTTAAAAGTTGCTCGGTATTAATTAGAGTTCCTAGCCAAGGGATAACTTATTGAAGCGGGATGCGAAGATTGGCGAGTCCGAAAAGGCCCTAACAAGGCATGAGGGCTACATTTTGTTGCTAAAGATCCAAAAGTGATATGAAGAATCATTTATCAAAAATCTATATGAAGGATCGATACACACGAAGAAAAGCAAATACTCCCCTAAAGATCATGGAGAAGTCTATCCGAAAAGACCCTAGCAAGGTATGAGGATAAATAGATCCAAGTCCTAAAAGGAGGCAGATCGTTGTATATCAAAATCCAAAATAAAGGTTGGAGAAAAATGAAGAAGTCGTGGTCCAAGTATGAAGAATCTCTCAAAAACTTCAAGTGAAGAAATTCCTATTATGAAGAGAAGACCATAATTTCAAGAACGTCTCTCATGATTTGAAGTATGAAGTCGCTGCCAAATATCGGTCCGAGAAAGGTCTCAAATCGTGAAGCGAGTTATGCCAAGATATGAACTTTATGAGGTCTCGAGAAGCAGTTTTAAAAGATTTTGTCCTTTAGCTAACTATTGATTAAATCGTCCCACTTTATTTTCAGCCTAAATAAACTATCGAAATAAGTCAAACAATGCATCCTCGTGATCATTCAAGACAATATTAAAATATAAGAGATACACCTAGGAATAAGGGAGTCTAAGTAAATAATTGGGCCACATGAGTTCGTGTTAGTTCGCTAACTTATAATAACAATTATCTCGTTTTTAAGCTTGGTGTGAGGAACGTGAAACTTGAGGATGATAAACATTCATGACACCAAAACCCCATGTAAGTCTTTAATTTCTTTACTTGTTTTGTACATATTTCTATCTTTTTATGTTTCCTTAAAGTTTAGTATTTAAAAAAGGCCAAGGTGGGTTATTTATGATGAAAAATGAAAATCGTGCTTTGAAGTTAATGCATTGCATGAGGGCATTGCAATGGTCAAGTGTAGGAGATTTAATATCTGTGAAAACACTTATCCTTTTACCGCTTATTTCCAATAATAACATGACCAAAACATGTATTTTATGTCGTAAAAGTCGGAATTATGCGTGGTTTGTGTTTTTATTGTGTTTCAGGATAAAGATATGAAAAAGGGAGAAAACACGGGCTATCACGGGCTTTTATCAAAGAAAATGAGAAAACACGAAGTCAAAAAGATCAAGAGTGCGAAAAGAACGGTAGTCCAAGTCCTATTCTGAAGATTTATCGAAGAAAAAGTCTAAAGACGGAAGTTTAATGAAGTCGAAGAACCAAGTCTAATTATAGAAGAAAATTATAAGACGAGTTCAATTTATATCGACAAATCGCAAGACGACGTCAAGAAAGACAAAGAATTTAAATCGAGTCGAGACGAGAAGAAAGAAAAAGTAAGCAACACATGCACCTCCCCACCTCCTATATATACCCTCCTAATGTGTCATTAGGAAGGTGTTAGTTAGTTAGTTAATTTTTCTAGTTTTATTTTTAAGTGTGTTTAATTTTCTTCTCTATAGTTTTCTTTCAAGCTTATCAAACATTAATCTTTTGATCTTAATCTTCAATTTAATCAAGCTTATTTCTTAATTCTCATTCTACTTTTCTTAATAATCTATTGTTTTTGCTTAATTAATCATGTAGTTGATTTAATTTTGTTGATGATGTGATTGTTTTGCTTATTTGATTGTGCTTATTGAATTGGTTTGTTTAGAATTTTTAGATTAAGGTGCTTATTTGCTTAATTTTTATGTTTATTACTTTTAACAAATAAGTTGATTTTGGTATCTTAATATTTTTATAAAAAGTTGATTTTAATTACTTAGATTATTTAGTGTTTTTAAAAGTTAAATTTTGGCTTATTAGCTTTTCTTAAGATTGGATTTTGTTAATGTTTTGGTAAATGCTTATTTTAGATTTGCTTATTTGCTTAATTCTCTTATCCGGGTTTAGAAACCCTAGGATTCCAGATAGTGAAGTATTTCAACAATCTGGATAACATTTAAATTTGTATTCCGGATAACTAGTGTCCCTTGATTCCGGATAGTGTAAGAAATATATTCCGGATTGCTTTACAATTTGATTATTCCGGATAAAGAGCTAAATCTGTATTCCGGATAAGGATAATTATTTGATTCCGGATAACATCAAGAACATCATATTCCGAATAGCAAGTTTTTCCTGGATTCCGGATAACACTAATTCCGGATAAGCAACATGAGTTCGTATTCCGGATAGTATGAGTTTTGTGTATTCCTAATAGTGTCTAACTTTC
The DNA here is from genome assembly GCA_025667525.1 of Glebionis coronaria. Lineage (NCBI taxonomy): Eukaryota > Viridiplantae > Streptophyta > Magnoliopsida > Asterales > Asteraceae > Glebionis > Glebionis coronaria. The sequence goes on from CM046880.1 coordinate 221,774,180, forward strand.
AGATTCCGGATAACAAGAAGATCATTATTCCGAATTGTTATGAGATTTGGATTCCGGATAAGGATAAGAACCCTATTCCGGATTGTTTGTGGATCAACATTCCGGATCGCCAGGGAATTTGATTATTCTGGATAACAAGAAGAACATAGATTCCGGGTAGTAGTGAAAACTTGGATTTCGAATAGTGTCTGGAATTTGTATTCCGGATTGTGGCAACTCTTTGGGATTCCGGATTAGACACTGTTTCGTTATTCAGACTTACATTTTAATATTGGTTTCCTGTTTTAATTTCAAACTTTATTTTTCCCGCCTTTTTACTTAGCATTGTCTTAACTCGTCTTGTTTTAGTTTAACTTTTAAAGTTTACATTTTTATAAGTTTTCATCATGTACCTTTTAATTTTTAAAGTCTTTATTTTTAGTCTAAATATTTTAAAGCTTTCATTTTTATCTTTACTTAATGACATTTACATTTTCATCTTTATTTTAAATAGATAATCACCCTTCTTTATTTTCCACCAAGAACGACTGAGTCGCACATTCAACTGGTAATCAATTCGAAAAGATTGGAATAACGAATGTTTTTCATACTTGGCTAAATCTATGTATTAATTATCGGATGAGGAAGGAGAAATTCTTGATGATGCTGATGATGATGCCTTCAACCAAGAACTTGAAGCACATTACTCGTAAATGGCAAAGGTTGAAGAAGTTCTCAACGTCACTGAAGATGACAATGGTCCTATCTTTGATACTGCGCCAATCGATAAGGTACCCACTGAAGAGGAATATAATGTTATTGCTAATATTCATTAGTATTGTGAGCTACCCAAAGCCATTAATGACACATGTATGATGGAAACGGTGATAGTAATACCACACCTGATTCATCAGACATGTGCAATAATGAGTCTGAGGATGATCAACATGCAAATGAGTATGATGATGATGTCAAAGAAACTAGAAAAAGTCAAAAGAAATTAAAGAAGGCAAACGCTACGCTCACTCAAAATTTTGAAGAAAGCAAAGCTGCAGTCATAAAATCTTGTGAGCTTCTTGCAAGCTGTAGAGCTAAGCTTATTCAAAAAGACAAAGAGCTTTCAAGGTACAAAGGGGCTGTTGTTACTACTGTAAAGTATGTTTTTGAAACTAAATACAAGAGAAACATAATTATAACACCTCTTTAAGTACAGAACGACACAAAACGTATCTTACTACCACTAAAGTGAATGAGTTAACTCAAAAAGATTGGTTTTCTTCAAGGGGATAAAACTAAACTAGTCACTGCGAAGACGGAAGAGGTTGTTAACTTGCAAAAATCTTTCAAAATTAAACAAGCAAAAGACATCGATAAAGTCGTGGGACTTGAAGTTCAAATTGATTTTTATAAGAAAATTGTTTATAAAACAAATCAATCTATTCAAACCATGCGAATGTTTTAACCTCGTTTGATTTTTAAGGGTAAATCTAGTTTTGCTGGTCCTAAGTACCTCGAGCAATCTCAATCTGAGAACCCGCGACTCTATCTTGAGGAGTCCCCAATAGACTGACCTTGATTGTCTTCTTGTTAGGCCTGATAGTGATGAGTCACTATGTTTTGAAGAGGAGAGTAGATCACAAGTGAATAAAGACTTTCTGAAACCATAAAATGAAATTTTCAAACCACAAAAATAGAAGTCTCATGAGTAAATATTTTACGAATGTACGCAAATAAGAATTAAATGGAGACAAGTTTTTTCCACTAAGAAAACTAATGTCTCAAAATATATCGGGTACTTGCCGCATCAAGCTTCTATAAGCAAGAGTAAGCAAGCACTTAGTATTCTCAAGAGTAACATTGAAAATTTCAAAAAGGTTGTTGATGATGACTGGAAAAAACGTGAACTTTTGAAAGGTGATAAAGAAATTCCTTACGATATAACTGTTCTTGTGAAAACTATTTTGATTCCTCTAGCGGAAAGAACAAAGAAACATGCTTTGGAATTTGAAAAGTTAATAGAGCAAGAAATGTTTGACGATTTGAAATATGTGGAATCTCTTGAAAAAGAAATTGACGATCATCAACCTGAAAGAGACGATTTTTCTATAGCATATGACCTACTTTTTCAAGAATGCCTCTTAAAAGATATTAAGTGTGTTTATGTTACATCTTGTGGTGATATTGATGAATATTCTGATTTTACATGCAAATATCTTGATCAAGTCAAAGAGTATGAACGTCTTGAAACTGAGCTTTCGAATAACGTTGACCAAAAAGAGTTTTCGTTACTTCAACATAGATATGATTATCTTCAAAAACATTGTCATTCACTTGAACTTGCTTTGCAAAAGAAAGTTGGCAGCTTTTCAAATGATACACCTTTGGAAGTAAAATTATCTGAGTCATGTCGATTACTAAACGAAAAAAGTCTTGATATTTCGGATTTGAAAGCTCAGTTACAAGAAAAAGACATAACAATAGCAGAGTTGAAGAAACTCGTTGCTAAGATGGGCGGGAAATTTGTGGAACCTAGCGTTAAGAAACCTATTGGTAGACAACCCAATGCCTATAAAGAGAATAGATTCTCTATCTTGGGAAAACCATCCGCTTTCTCAAATTCCTCGTTTGCAAAACCTGTGTTTGCCCCCAAGATGGATGGAAAGGAAAGGTTACCACAGACTCAACTCATAAGGAATACTCAAGCACCAAGCGTTAAGCACAATAATGTGATTAAACCAGGGATGTATAGAATGACCACTAAACCCATAAACAAAGTTAGTCAATCACCTCAGAATTCTAGAAACACTAATACTCGTGTGTCTTCTACTATAGGAGTAGTCTCCACTGCTAGTGTTAGCCGGCCTCATCTTAAGCGACTCAAGTGAATGATAAGGTCTGGAAACACAATAGTAAAGGGAAGATGACGGAAGTAGAAGAACACCCTAGGAATTTGAATGTTTTTAAGAATAAAAAGTCTGTAATCGCTTGTAATGACGAATTGAATGCTTTGAATGATTTGAATGCTTTGAATGTTAAATTTGTTTGTGTCAAATGTGGAAAATGTGCTAATGCTAATCATTCTATGTGTGCTACGAATAATGTCAAAGGCGTAGATACTAGAACTAAGAAGCAAGTTGTGATGCCTATTAGTGCTAGTAAACCCACACACAAAGTGAACCATTCTGGTGCAACCCCCACTAAGAAAAGTAATGCAACAAACTCTACCACTAAGAACCCTAGAAGCAGAAATAGGGAATTATATGAGTCTGCTAGCAATTCGTGGAAATGGTGGTTTGCTAATCAATGTCCTCCAGGATATAAATGGATGCCTAAAGTTAGGACAGAAAATGTGACAACGAGTGTTAGTATGCCTTTAAATTTTGCTAAGGACACTAATGATTTTGAAATCACAACTAACGTGGTATCCAGTTTAAAAAATGCTCCATCGTGTTCTTACTCTTCTGTAGGTGATACAAATAATTCTCTTTATACTGGACTCCGGATGCACGAAGCACATGATGGGGAATATCAAGCTTCTAAAACTTCGTCGAGAAGTTCCTGGGTATGGTCCGATTTGGAAATGATCAATTTACACCGATCCTAGGATATGGAGATTTGGTTTAGGGTAATATCGCGATAAAAAGGGTATACTACGTCGAAGGGCTCAATCATAATCTTTTCTCGGTTGGTCAATTCTGTGATGCAGATTTGGAAGTTGCTTTCAGAAAGAAGACATGTTTTGTTCGTGATTATGATTGGAATGATTTACTCACTGGTTCACGGGGTACCGATCTTTACACAATTTCACTACAAGACACAACTTCATCAACTCCAATTTGCTTCATAGCTAAAGCTTCAACGACTCAGGCATGGTTATGGCATCAACGTCTTTCTCATCTTAAATTTGATATCATAACTTGATTTCCAAGAAAGATATTGTGAGAGGCCTTCTAAGCTTAAAATTCATCAAAGATCATCTTTGTTCTTCTTGTGAGCTTTGTAAAGCTAAACGAAGTAGTTTCAAGACAAAGACTATACCAAGCTCTAAAGGACGATTATATCTTCTCCATATGGATTTGTGTGGCCCTATGCATGTTCAAAGTATCAATGGGAAGAAATATATTCTGGTAATTGTCGATGACTACTCAAGGTACAAATGGACTCACTTCTTGAGGTCCAAGGATGAAACACCCGAAGTTCTCATCAACTTCCTTAAACTGATTCAACGTGGTCTTCAAGCTCAAGTAAAAGTGGTACGTACAACATATGACAGAGGCACATAATTTCTGAATTCAACTCTACGGAACTATTTTGAAGCCGAATGAATTGAACATGAAGAATCTATTGCTCGAACACTTGAACAAAACGGCGTTGTTGAAAGACGAAACCGTACTTTAGCTGAGGCTGCTCGAACATTATTATCCGCTTCAAATCTTCCACTATTTTTTTGGCCGAAGCTGTGTCAACCGCATGCTACACACAAAACCGATCCTTAATTATTCCAAGACACGAAAAGACACCATATCACATAATTCATGATCGAAAACCTTCACTTAAACACCTTCACGTTTATGGATGTACTTGTTACATTATACGAGATGGTGAAAATTTGGATAAGATGAAAGAGAAAGGTGATGCATGTATTTTAGTGGGATAGGCAACTTAGTCTAAGGGATATAGAGTTTACAACAAGAGAACAAAATTGATAGTCGAGACTATTCATATCAAATTTGATGAATTACAAGAAATGGCACTTGAACAAAACAGTTTAAGTCCTGATCCACAACGACAAACGACTTCCGATCACAACCGCACAAAACTCGGAACTCAAGACCACACCAATGAACCGTCAAGTTTAAAGCTGGTTCAAGGAAATGTTCCAAGAGCAGATATGAAAGTCAACACGGCAATTTAAGAGTTGGAAATGTTATATGGACCAATGTATGATAAATATTTCTCGGGGGAGAAACATGTTGTATCGAAGTCTTCCGCTGTCACTAATGATATGAATGATAATACCGATCATCATCAACAAAAGGATACAACTTCATCTACTTCAACACGGGTTACAACAGATTTACCTCCTCAGAATATCACATCAACAACCGCTCCCACAACATCAACAACTACTGTCATTGCTCCAGAGAACACAAATCAAGCAGACAATGCATTATCTGACGAAGACAAATTTATCAACCCATTCGGTACACCGGTACACAAAACTGGAGAGTCTTCTACTCGCCATCTTGATCCATCGAATTTGCATACGTTCTACCAACGACATCCTTCAATACATCATTGGATCCGAGATCATCCTTTGGTTTAAGTAATTGGAAACCCTTCACAGCCTGTTCTTATAAGACAACAACTTGAAACCAATGGTGATGTTTGTATGTTCGCACTCGCCGTGAGTACAGCTGAACCAACAAATATCAAAGAAGCCTTGGCTGATCATGTTTGGATTGAATCGATGCAAGATGAAATTCTTCAATTTGAAAGACTTAAAGTCTGGGAACTTGTTGATAGACCATACGATGTAATTCCATTAAATCTTTGTTGGGTCTGGAAAAACAAGATGGGTGAAGAAAACACGATTATCAAGAACAAATCTAGGATCGTGGCTAAAGGGTATGGACAGGAAGGATTTTTCAATCCTCATTATCCTGACAAGGTGTATCGTCTCCACAAAGCACTTTTTGGACTCAAGCAAGCTCCAAGGGCGTGGTACGACGAACTCTCAAAAATTTTGGTCACCAAAGGTTTCTCAAAAGGTTCCATTGATCTAACTCTGTTCACTTATAAATATGGGGATGACATTTTGCTTGTGCATATTTATGTTGATGACATTATTTTCGGGTCTACAAACCCAAAACTTTCAAAATGGTTTGAAAAAGTAATGCACAACAAATTTGAAATGTCAATGATGGGCGAACTAAAATTCTTTTAAGGAATACAAGTTCACCAATCCCCAAGTGGTATCTTTATTAACCAAGCTAAGTATTATCAAGAGATAATCAAAAATCATGGTATGAACTCATGTGACCCTGTTGGGACACCATTATCAACCACATCCATAGATGCTGATTTAGAGGGAGATACCATAGATCAAACGAGATATCCTTCCATGCTCGGCTCCCTCATGTACTTAACAGCAAGCCGACCAGATATATCACATGCTACGTGTTATTGTGCACGATATCAAGCACGACCCACTGAAAAACACCTCAAGGAGGTTAAACAGATCTTTCGGTACCTTAAGAATACCATTAACATGGGACTCTAGTATCCGAGGGAAACCGGTTTCTTTCTAACGGCCTATTCAGATTTTGATCATGCAGGGTGTCTTGATACACGATAAAGTACTTCCGGTGGTGCACAATTTCTAGGTCAAGATAAGCTCGTGGGATGGTCTTCCAAGAAGCAGGATTACACGTCACTGTCATCAGCCGAAGCGGAGTATGTGTCTCTATCTGCGTGTTGTGCTCAAGTTCTTTGGATGAGAACACAACTCACGGATTATGGCTTTCACTTTGATAAAGTACCAATGTACTGTGACTCAAAGTCCGCCATAGCCATCTCCTACAATCCGATACAACATTCCCGCACGAAGCACATTGATGTCAGATATCATTTCATTAAGGAACAAGTTGAAACGGGTATTGTTGAACTATACTTTGTTGGAACTGACTACCAATTAGCTGACTTGTTTACAAAAGCTCTTTCGAAAGAGAGGTTTGCGTATCTTGTTAGGCAAATTGGTATGAGATGTTTGACTCTAGCAGAACTGGAGATTCTTGCAAAGAAGCGTGCTAGATTCATCTATCAAACATCTACTTGTAAATATTAATGAAAAAGAAAAATACAAAATTAAAAAATCTTGATAATCCAAAAATATTTTTCTCGACATGTCTTTCAGTATCGATAATATGGACATGCCTACAAATGTCGCTCAATAACGACCCGGGTGTTTGCATAAAGCTCGAATGAAAGTTGTAAATATTTTTCAAAACATGTCATTTCTATTTTTTATAAAGGAAAATGTCTATTTTGGATAATTTTTCCTACAACGGTTAGAGCAATCTATCTTGGATTGAGCTTGTCACAAAACATTGAACGTTTTGAGCTCAACACAAAGGCTTGTAATCACTTTCAGATTGCAACCCAGATCGATATTCACGGGGGAGTGTACGATTTAGTGCGCCTACCCTCAGCAAAAGAAGTTAAATCTTCTTACACCTGAGTGTATTTTTTAAGACATTCAAAGTCTATGAACTCAAGTTTATGCTTTAGAAAAACTTTTTCGCCAAAAAGAAATAGAGTTTTTCAAAAAGCGTTGAACACATTTTTTTCAAGAATTTCTCAATGATTATTCAAAATCTTTCAAAAATTGCGTGTTCAACAACTCCTATCCTCAAAAAGTAAAATGTGGATCACATCCTCACAATGATAATTCAAATGGATCAATTTGTGAGGGGGAGCATTCCAAACAATTTCATGCTAGTTTGACACATTCTTCTCCCGAAGATTTTCAAGACTATTTTTCAAAATATATTTTAATCAAATTTGGTATCTCTAATATCAAACGATTTTATATATTAGAGATAGGGGGAGAAAATGTGATTAAAATGTGATCTAAACACTCAAGCACTCATGGTTACGATCAAATAGCCACAACATCTTTAATTCACAACGTTATTGATGTCAAAAGGGTGGTTAGGTTTAAGTCCTATGATCCAACCAGAACCGGAGGGATCTTACTAGGGACAATTCAATAGATTATTAGAAGTCCTTAGGAAATATGGAGTAGATTGTGAATGTAGCTGAATGCCGACTAAGTACTAAAGCTAGCACTGGAAAAATCACAACAAGGTGCTAGTAATGATGTCTTGGTAAGCATTGAAGGGGTTGAAGAATGAAAAAGAAATGTAAGGATAAAGGGTGTAAAGAAATTAGCCCTTCATACAACTTAGGCAGAAACCGGGTTAACACATCATGAAAACAACGCATCATGGACCCAGTGATGTAATGCACACCCCCAGCTGACTCAGGATTCTCTCAAAAGAAGTTTGTTTTTGTCACGAAGATCAACACGACTTCTATTGACTTTCTCACTCCGAGATAGTTGATATTGAATAGGTGGCATCTGCTCCAGCCTCCGACCTAAAAGTGCACAAATCGAGTCTAGAGCCAAGAGATCAATCAAATCTCGTTAGGACACACGAATGAAGATCAAGAGATTCCTACGCTATATCCTTGTGATATTGTTAGAACACTCAGAGTGATACTACCTAGTAGTCACAATGATGAGTGGAAATCCTTCAAGTGTTAACATCAAACAGCACTGTGGTAGGTCATGTGTAAGATTCTTTATGAATTGAACATATGTAAAACTTAAAAGCAACAGTGGTTTGTTTCTTTATCGATTTAAACTCGTTTCAGGTTTCTACGCAATATCTTTATGGTCTTGCTAGAACATTTAGAGTGATATTTATTAATATTCACAGTGACGAATGGAAATCCTTCTAGCGTCAACATCAAACAACGCTACGGTAGGTAACTTGCGAGATACTTATGAATCAAGCTTGTGTCAACTGGAAAGCAACAACGGTAAGATTCTTAGTAAATCAAACTTGTTCCAGGAATTTGAATTGACGACTTTAATCAAGCGGATATTTATCCAATTGATTCACTCTTTATGTTCCCAGTCCTTCTTTGAGACGGTCGAGTAAAGAGACCGGCTAGTACTGCCGTGAAACCCTGCCACAGAGATTCTTAATTGAATCTACCTAATCACAGGTACGATATTTAATATCGTGTAACGGTCTTCACCGACCGGAGGTAAAATGCTACCGATTTAGGACGAATGTCAAAGCCATTCAGTCCGTGTCTATGTTTTGTCTTAAGAAGGTGGCGTACGGTGTACTCAGCAAAGTCAGAGATTCAAAACCACATACTCATGCCCAAAGACATTCAACAATCAAGAAATCTAAAGACTTCCACAACTCTGATGATCAAAATATTCCTTACCAATTAATGAAGATGAATGACCTCTATTCAAAGGATATTTTTTAGCAAGCTTTCAAGATGGTGCGAAGTATGAGCATGTGGATAAAAATACAAGATCGCATATACAACCCCACCAAATGCTATGCGCAGCAGAACTACAACATTTGGGTGCTATGCAGTTATCATCACACACAAGCTATTTCGAACGACTCAAAGAGACGTAGAAATTTAAACATAAATTAAAGATTGTTTAAAACAATAAAGTCTACTGTTTTCCAAACCCCAAAAATAATATAAAACAGAGTTTGCGTTTTGGTCCCCACTGAATCTCAACCCAAAATACAATTTTCGTTCACATGACATAATATAAAGTATTTAAGTGCTAAAGGGGAGGAAAAACAAAGTAGACCGCCAAGCCACAACAACTTCCATCCTCGCATGCTCCACTGCTATCAACCTTGATTACCTGAAACACATGCTTAAAATCGTCAACACAAAGGTTGAGCGAATCTATAGGTTTATCAAATCATCAGTTGAACATAAGTGTTAAAAACCAATCATGATCATTCAATAGCATTGTGGCCATACAATCTATTATTCGAGGATATGACAATTGTGTTTAAGCTCATGACACTAAACCGTTAACTCAATCACCCGCGTAATAATTATCGCGTGATTCAGATGAAACCAGTGCCCCTACTAAGGCATTAGTTGCAATTATACCTTATCTCTCATACAAGATAATCTACCGCAGAACTTACTCAACGTACAGCTTCTCGGCTAGCATTGGGTCGTTAGCCCCGTAGTACTACAAATTGTATAAGCGGCTATTTCCAACCCACACAAGGGCAAGACAATAGTTAATAGTTCATGAAATTAGGGCCTTTTGCAACTAGGTACTCAACACAATTTCTAAGGCAACATTCGGGTCCAACAATCATTCATGACTTATGTTCATTTTCCTTTAAATAGCATGTATCCCCCTCGCAGGTAAAAACATTTGAAATAAGTAAAGAGCGAGGCTATAGACTCACCTTGCGTAGTAGTAGTGGTTCTAGCGAAGACGTAACGAGAAATGTCACCGACGACGTGGATGCCCGGGAAAATCAAACACTTGACCTAAAAATCAAGGTACGTAAACCAAATCAATACTCCGCGTACATTATTGTACTAAACACACGCAAATGCAAACACACTCAATGCTTATGAAAACTCACTCCAAAGTCAAACAAGTAGTTGTTACTAGACTTATACCATTTATCAATGTTATTAAAGTTACTATCCATTTTACGGTTTCACCGATACTTACCAAAAGTACGGACTGTTTTACTACACTTAACCATTTTTATAAAATTTGAGAAAATTCTCAAAAATACTTTAAGACCTGTAGAATTCACATATTCAATCCCAACAAAAGTTTTCACTTCTACGACCCGTTACTCAACACTTTTCCAAAACTACGTTTTTCGGACTGAAATTTCACTTTGACCAAGTCGGACTCATTTGACCCATTTAAAATATACCATTGACCTCTACGACACCTAAGTCTAATAATAGACTCAAATACACAGGTTTGAGACCAAAAATCAACCTTTGAACATTTACCAAACTAAACCTATGGTCCCCGGGATTTGACCCAAAACCAAACACAAATTCGGATTGTGTTGGTTCTCATCTCCCGGTACACGTATTTTCAAAATAACATAACTTTTGACTCGTTTGGAGTTAAAAGCTCTATCTTATACCGAAACGAGCGTCTCGACGACCACTACAACTATATCCTACAATCACAACCTGGACCAAAAATTAAAACCACGAAAATAGCCCTAAACAATCTGTTTGAAAACGACTCATTCAAAATCACCCTTCTACTTGTTTTCAATCCATCCAAACATCACCTAGACCTATCCTAACCACTTATAATCATTACCAATCATCCAAACACCCCTTAACTCTATGATAATCGAATCCAAATCAAAACCTAAAACCTAAATCATACATGCAATATGTTTAAACAATTTAAAAATACTAAAAACACTATTTTAAACACAAACCCACCAACAAAATCATCAAACAACATGAACACCCAAAAACCCCCAAAAATTCGTGGCTTTAGGGGCTGTGGAACACACAAATCATAAACCCCATTATGTTTAATTAATTATCTAACATTATCAATACACCAATTAAACGAATTCATGATTTAATTAGATCAAAACGTATTTTTGAAAAACCATTGATTCTTGGAAAAATCAAGTTGTTGCATGTGTGTTTTTAATGGATGAAAAGACTTACAAAGATGAAAGGAGGATGGGTCTTTAATTGGTTTTGATCAAAACAAGAAAAAAAATGGATTGTGGTGGTGGTGGTAGTATGGCCGACGGCCATGGGAGAGTGGGAGGAAGAGGGTGAAAAGTTTTTGGTGAATTTTGTGTTGTGTGTGTTTGGTTTACACCTTGTAAAAATTTGGGGGCCCTTATGTGCAATTTTAGCATTCTTTTGGCCTTAAGTGAAAACGACTCTTCTAAATAGCGGGAACGACCCATTAGTCGACTTGAAAATTATACGGAAGTCGGGTGTCGTCCCGAACACTCGATAATACTTTTAAATGGTTCAAACGCACACAAAACGAATATACACATGGTTCCGACTCGACTTAACACGTAACAAAAATAAAATCTCGAAAAACTCAAATATCGATCAATCGATAATAAAATGTAAATTTTGGGCATCCGTCGGTATCGTAGTCGTCATCGTTCTTCTTAAATCATCAAACGTTAAATTACGACCGTAAACGTTGGTTTCAACTTAAACCGTCAAATAAATCCACGATAAAAATTCTTAAAAAAATTCAAAAATATACGTAAAATAGGATTAAATAAATGACGTTGGGCTCGGTATATCACATCCACAAGTGAGCCACAACTTAAGAGAGATGCTCGTACTGAACAGCTCTTGAGACAATAACTTAGCATCTTACGGCACTTTCACGGGTCTTACATCCTCCCCTCCTTAAAGGGAGCAACGTCCCGACGCTCTCCGGTTCTTATACTCGCATTTCGTACTACTAGAAAGATGAGTGTACTTCTTCCTAAAGGAGTCTTCACGTTCCGTTGTGGACTTCGGTCCACGTCTCGGATTCCATCACACCTTCACGATGAGTATTATACCTTGCTTCATTTTCTTAACATCTCGATCCATGGTCTCCACTTCAATTTCCCAATTTCTTCCAACGGTCATCAACACGTCTCTTCCACAGCTTCTCGCAGTCAACAAGTGATTTTCAATCTACACCATCTCTTCCGTAGTCTCTCGAATCATCTCAATTCCATTCAACTAACTTTTTCCTGCTTCATTGCATCCAACTGGCGATCTATACTTTCATTAACGTAATTCTTCAAAGGTTACAGCTTCAATGCTAACATGGTAAATGTCGTTTTACGAAGATACTACCAACGACAAATGTCGGTCCCAACTACTATCAAAATCAATCACACACGCTCGGAACACGTCTTCCAACGTTCAAATTGTCTTTTCACTTGGTTCATCCTCTCATAAAAACAATTAAACATAAAGAAAAATCACACGGGTCACACATAACCCCATCGAAAACGTTCAGAATATACAAGACGAAGTAATTATTACTAGTCGTACAGAATCACCTTGTCACAATATTAGGTACATACAAACCTATTTCATCAAAAACAAATCCATCGATACGGTAATCATTCGACGTATACATAACTCTCTCAAAAACATCACAAACCAATCAAACACAAAAGCCATAATAAAGTATATACAACCGCATCACGACATGTTTGCAAACTAGCCAAACGATGCCAGGTAAATAAGTTCAACCAAGTTAACTCGTGCTTGCTAATCAGCCAAGCCATGATAAAATAAGAAATGTTGACATATTTCTCAGATGAGTCCAGTCAAAAGAAAATTGCAAGTTTAAGAAGGTTCACAGCTTGCCAGCTATGGATGCATATCCAAAAGAAATAAAATACAAACATATGCCATCGCAGAGTGCTCACACACGGATCCATACCCAAAATATTACAAGAACACCATCTCACTTTCGTCCCAAACGTGGTCAAAATCTCAATAAACATCACCGTTCACAGTTAGATATAAAAAAAAATACATTACATGGCGCGTGTTCTCCATGATCGGACTTCATTGGACAATGTCGTCTCAAGTTCTCACAACTTACGATCACTCGACCAAATCACTTACCACATAAGTACAAAAAAAAGCAAGGGTTTACCACAAAAAAAAACATAAACTATGGCTATTTATCGTTTAACCATCGATATTCAAGGATGGTTGAGTCAAGCAAAGAGGATTCCTCACTTAAATAAACGAAAACGACAATGGAATTGTCTTCCAACTACCAATGCACAGTTGGTAAACTCCAACAATTTATCGCGTGTCATAAAACATATCAAAAGAACGAGAAAATAAAATAAATAAGGTACGATACGTTTGATGTAGGAGAAGTCTTCTTTATTTCCCTCGGAGTTATTCGAACTCGGAGTTCCTCTACTTCGGCAGTCTTCTATTCTTGTTTAAAATTCCTTCTCAGTGTCGGTACGAGTCCCTTTTGTATTTCATCAACATCCTAGCGATTCCGATAACTTTCACACGTCACACACAACACATGAAAACATTTTCCAAAATTACTCGGTCACAGTGACTTACTAAGTCAACACCAAAACAAAAAGAAAAGATTTCAAAGAATCACAAGAAAATTCAAAATCTTTCTTTAAGAATCAAAGAAATTTCGACTACTTGCAAAAATGATCCACCATTTTAAAAAGAAACGTTCTCATCCAATACTTTTATCAAAACACTAAAAGTTTCAAGATGACCAATTTGTTTGACACGATTGTGCCCTTCCTAAACTATGCATAATTAGCTAGATCATGCATACTTAAGGATCAAGCAACGACAACCAACAAAACAAGACTCTTCCCGAATTATGCATAGTTAGCTAAGCTGTGCATAATTGAGGATCGAGTGACAACACAAACATTATTATGACACACCGAATATGACTATGAAAGTTTTCGACCTAAGCTTGAAAATAATTAAACCATTTGAAATGAAATTTGAAATGGGAAAATATTGTTACCATCGTTTTAAGAAACACATGAAACATTTTTCGTCTACTTTGGAAACATACATTACTTTGCCTATTTATGAGAAAAATGAATAAATAATCAAATAAATACATCGACACCATTTACATTTGGTTAAACGAAACATTTCACACTATACCTATTTTCAAAATAGACTACTCACCAATCAATGGTAAGGTGGTTCAGGATTCAAGATCATTGCAAGCACATAAAAAAAAATAATAAAATCCAAAAATCAATGAGATCGAACGAGGTAAACGAGCAAGATAATTGCCAACTAAAATTAACTACATTAGAAATGAAGATACTTTGAAGATATGACAAAAGTCTCAGGATAACGACAGTGATCTACGAATACATGGAGTAAAAATAGAATATCAACACAAGCGTCAAAAGAAAAACAACGATCATAATTCCCATCGTCTCGAGTTGCACACACATTCCGCCAAGGGTATACGGGGAGAGGAGAAGAATCACCTGGTCGAATATAAACAATATCACCAGGAAGATCGAGTTCCTTCACCTCTACAATTTGATAAAGCGGCTTCGTCTCCTTGCTTTTGTTCAATAGAAATAAATAGCCAATTTAATGAAGATTTATAGCATCATTCAAGTAAATACAGAATTTTAGGTTCCATTAACCGAAAGAAGAAAAATCACAACGTCCATGAACAGGACGAAATATACCAGGTGACATACCCTCATCATCAAGTACTAGCGAAATAGCAACCCAAAAATAAATATAATAGTAAAGGTTTCATATCATGGAAAATATTAAAGTGAGCAGTCACATGACGACTCAAGTTTAGATACAGACTCACAAAATCGAAGAAGGGATGTCGTACGATCGAACCATCATGACTCAAAACATTATATATACATCTTTATTAAATAATATACAAGTAGGCGTGTGTTGTATAATGATTTTCGTTTTCTAGTTAATGTTACCTTGTACCTTGTAAAAGCGAGCATTTACACATTTTTAATTTGTGTTACACCATTAAAGAATTTATACCTTTCATTTTTCAATCTTTACGAAGTTTTCATTTCTGGAAAAATTTCAATCTCTCGGAAATTATTAACATTAGTAGATGCGGTGACTCGGTTATCATAATCGACAATTCACTAGGTTTGAAAATCTCCATACTTGTGTCAAAATCTCGTTAATGTTCATATCTTAAGTACCAAAAACGTAAATAGTAAGAATTTTCAAAGTTTCTCATTACTGTTATTAAGACTTATCTCATTACGTATATACAAATATCCAAAATAACTCAATCTAGTCCAATTAACTCTTAAAATCAACTTTTGACTTTTTATTATACATAAGTCTTCCTTAAAACTGGTTTGTTAAATCACATTCGCGCGCTTTGACTCAAATGATAAAGAGGTTTCACGTAGTTTTATCTCAGATAATTACTGATTTTAGTCGAGACTTGAATCTCAAAAATAATAATAATATAATAATATAATAATTAATCAGAAATGCTTATTTCAATAATTCAAAAATGTAGAAAATTCGACTTTTAATCATTAGCCCATTATCAAGTGATTTTAAGATTAACACATCTCGCAGCGGAATAAAACAAAAGATTTTCAAACGATTTTAAACAAGCATCATCGAATTATGCATAGTGATTCTCTATAACGACAATTTAATAAGCAAATGGTTTCCAATGACGTTCCATCAATGTTTAAAATTTTATTTCAAGCATTATAATTTCTTACTTAAGGTGCATATTCCGATTTTATCCCATTTTATTCACCACAACAAGTATCGTGTTCTAGTTTACACCAATGCATACGTAAACATAACCTTATGTTTAAAATAAAACCAATTTTACAAAGTTTTTACCTCCAAAATACATGACCAATTCTTCTACTCATGTTTTATATTACAAGATACGCCAAAGGTTTGCTACATTAACCCGAAAATTAATTCATACTAAATCCAAGTTACATATACTCAACAGTCATATCGTAAATTTTATTATAAACTCCTTTTTCAAATTATATTAAATAAGTTCTTAACAAACCCATCACTAGCTTCTAGTATAAAATTATTAATATATAAAAACAAGGAATTTACGAGTAGTATAAATTACTTATTATGATATACCAACCAAGGTTGAAGGAAAAATAGTTTCACTTTGTCACTTTACTCTCTATAAGAGTTTTACTTTTTACAAGACACATCATAAGTCATTTTTGTCCAAAAGTTTCATTCACCATTTATTTAATATCTAAAACACTTTATGTTTAACTCTTTCAATCAACAAAGTTTAGTGCTTACTTAACTCACACAAATGCCGGACCTCGTCATGTAAAATATTAACTCCAAAATAATGAAACAACAAAACAAAATGAAATGAATGAAACGAGAATACGTATGTTAACTAAATGTTGTTATCGGCCTCGGATGAGTCTCGAAATCGTACTCCACAAAATTAACACAAAACCCAACCAAATTCCAAGTTATCGCGATTGATCACAACGCTAGTCTATTTTAAAACACATTTTAAATTTCAAGTAGAATAGTAAACAACGATTAAATGGCAACACGCCTCAACCACGTTTTATAACACACACAAATGTGATTCGTCGCTACGATGTACGCATCCTTGATTATACTTCGTCTATATTATAGTTACGCCAACTATCATATCAAACCCATAAGGAATAAAGAAAATAAAGTAATACGTAAGTAAATTACGTTTCAAAAGAAAATGTCCAAAATGACACATCACGGTGCGATAACGACCATCGAGATCACTCCAGTCAATATACAATATGTTACGAAGAATTATTTACGTATCTAGAATATCAAACGAGGTTCATATTCGGTTATCCGAATAATAAATTAATTATCAAGATTGATAATTAGCGGTAAGGCCGAATTCTCAACAAAACCGCATTTTAACATGTACGATAATCACTCAAGGACCATTGCTTCGCGTGCAATGCCTTTAAATACCATAGTATATACAGACTTATACATACAACCATTCCTACATACACGCAGGATTACAATGCGGTGTTGCCATGTAATGCAATGTAGCCCGTTATGCCAATTACATGCAACATATACGATAATCTTTACAGGAATTTGCAAATTACGATGATCAGTACTCAACGTACAAAACAATATATCTCAATATATATATCAAAGTATTTACTTACTAAATACTCGGGAATTCATATCAATTTGAGGGATACATCTAAAATATAAAGCGATGCTAAAGAATTCTTACCGGAGCCATGCAGGATAGTTGTGTGCTTGGACAATTTCTTACGACACCAAAAGTTATAGTTTAGGATTTTTCAAAATGACCTAGTTCTCTATAACTCATGGCTCTGATTACCAATCTATAACACCCCCACCAAATGCTATGCGCAGCAGAACTACAACATTTGGGTGCTATGCAGTTATCATCACACACAAGCTATTTCGAACGACTCAAAGAGACGTAGAAATTTAAACATAAATTAAAGATAGTTTAAAACAACAAAGTCTACTGTTTTCCAAACCCCAAAAATAATATAAAACAGAGTTTGCGTTTTGGTCCCCACTGAATCTCAACCCAAAATACAATTTTCGTTCACATGACATAATATAAAGTATTTAAGTGCTAAAGGGGAGGAAAAACAAAGTAGACCGCCAAGCCACAACAACTTCCATCCTCGCATGCTCCACTGCTATCAACCTTGATTACCTGAAACACAAGCTTAAAATCGTCAACACAAAGGTTGAGCGAATCTATAGGTTTATCAAATCATCAGTTTAACATAAGTGTTAAAAACCAATCATGATCATTCAATAGCATTGTGGCCATACAATCTATTATTCGAGGATATGACAATTGTGTTTAAGCTCATGACACTAAACCGTTAACTCAATCACCGGCGTAATAATTACCGGCCTGATTCAGATGAAACCAGTGCCCCTACTAAGGCATTAGTTGCAATTATACCTTATCTCTCATACAAGATAATCTACCGCAGAACTTACTCAACGTACAGCTTCTCGACTAGCATTGGGTCGTTAGCCCCGTAGTACTACAAATTGTATAAGCGGCTATTTCCAACCCACACAAGGGCAAGACAATAGTTAATAGTTCATGAAATTAGGGCCTTTTGCAACTAGGTACTCAACATAATTTCTAAGGCAACATTCGGGTCCAACAATCATTCATGACTTATGTTCATTTTCCTTTAAATAGCATGTATCCCCCTCGCGGGTAAAAACATTTGAAATAAGTAAAGAGCGAGGCTATAGACTCACCTTGCATAGTAGTAGTGGTTCTAGCGAAGACGTAACAAGAACTGTCACCGACGACGTGGATGCCCGGGAAAATCAAACACTTGACCTAAAAATCAAGGTACGTAAACCAAATCAATACTCCGCGTACATTATTGTACTAAACACACGCAAATGAAAACACACTCAATGCTTATTAAAACTCACGCCAAAGTCAAACAAGTAGTTGTTACTAGACTTATACCATTTATCAATGTTATTAAAGTTACTATCCATTTTACGGTTTCGCCGATACTTACCAAAAGTACGGACTGTTTTACTACACTTAACCATTTTTATAAAATTTGAGAAAATTCTTAAAAATACTTTAAGACCTGTAGAATTCACATATTCAATCCTAACAAAAGTTTTCACTTCTACGACCCGTTACTCAACACTTTTCCAAAACTACGTTTTTCGGACTGAAATTGCACTTTGACCAAGTCGGACTCATTTGACCCATTTAAAATATACCATTGACCTCTACGACACCTAAGTCTAATAATAGACTCAAATACACAGGTTTGAGACCAAAAATCAACCTTTGACCATTTACCAAACTAAACCTATGGTCCCCGGGATTTGACCCAAAACCAAACACAAATTCGGATTGTGTTGGTTCTCATCTCCCGGTACACGTATTTTCAAAATAACATAACTTTTGACTCGTTTGGAGTTAAAAGCTCTATCTTATACCGAAACGAGCGTCTCGACGACCACTACAACTATATCCTACAATCACAACCTGGACCAAAAATTAAAACCACGAAAATAGCCCTAAACAATCTGTTTGAAAACGACTCATTCAAAATCACCCTTCTACTTGTTTTCAATCCATCCAAACATCACCTAGACCTATCCTAACCACTTATAATCATTCCCAATCATCCAAACAGCCCTTAACTCTATGATAATCGAATCCAAATCAAAACCCAAAACCTAAATCATACATGCAATATGTTTAAACAATTTAAAAACACTAAAAACACTATTTTAATCACAAACCCACCAACAAAATCATCAAACACCATGAACACCCCAAAACCCCCAAAAATTCGTGGCTTTAGGGGCTGTGGAACACACAAATCATAAACCTCATTATGTTTAATTAATTATCTAACATTATCAATACACCAATTAAACGAATTCATGATTTAATTAGATCAAAACGTATTTTTGAAAAACCATTGATTCTTGGAAAAATCAAGTTGTTGCATGTGTGTTTTTAATGGATAAAAAGACTTACAAAGATGAAAGGAGGATGGGTCTTTAATTGGTTTTGATTAAAACAAGAAAAAAATGGATTGTGGTGGTGGTGGTAGTATGGCCGACGGCCATGGGAGAGTGGGAGGAAGAGGGTGAAAAGTTTTTGGTGAATTTTGTGTTGTGTGTGTTTGGTTTACACCTTGTAAAAATTTGGGGGCCCTTATGTGCAATTTTAGCATTCTTTTGGCCTTAAGTGAAAACGACTCTTCTAAATAGCGGGAACGACCCATTAGTCGACTTGAAAATTTTACGGAAGTCGGGTGTCGTCCCGAACACTCGATAATACTTTTAAATGGTTCAAACGCACACAAAACGAATATACACATGGTTCCGACTCGACTTAACACGTAACAAAAATAAAATCTCGAAAAACTTAAATATCGATCAATCGATAATAAAATGTAAATTTTGGGCATCCGTCGGTATCGTAGTCGTCATCGTTCTTCTTAAATCGTCAAACGTTAAATTACGACCGTAAACGTTGGTTTCAACTTAAACCCTCAAATAAATCCACGATAAAAATTCTTAAAAAAATTCAAAAATATACGTAAAATAGGATTAAATAAATGACGTTGGGCTCGGGATATGACATCCACAAGTGAGCCACAACTTAAGAGAGATGCTCGTACTGAACAGCTCTTGAGATAATAACTTAGCATCTTACGGCACTTTCACGGGTCTTACATCGCAAGATGGCAAAAACAAGTCAAGGATAATTTGAAGATCTCAAGATTAAACTTAAATTCGAAAGACAACGATAAAGGCTCAAAGATCACAGCATGAAGGAACAAGACTACTATTACACGTTCAAGATTCATTTATGACGAAATTCATAATCTCCATTGATCTCCAAATATCAAAGAGGAATGACCTCACATTGGGGGAGATTGTTAGCCTCAAAATATTGAGTCAAACAAGAATGTTCAGTCATAGGTTTATATTGTATAATTTATTAGAACGTTGTAATAGTTGGTTAAAATAGTTGTGACATTACAGGCTTGATGGCTAGCTTAAAAGGCCTCCTTTAAGGTACTAAGCATTTTATTCAAGCCCGGCCCATTAAACAATATAGTCCATTAAGGCTACATGTATGAGCCTGACTATATAAGCCCTTCCTAACATGTTAGGAAGGGTTGGATCTTTCATTTTTTCTCTAATATAGTTTCACATAGTTAATCAACTTTCTCTCTCTAGAAATCATCTATCTTTCTTCTTTATTTCTTATAAACAATCATGGTGAAGTGAATAATATGGGTACAACATACTTACTCTAACATTCATATAATCACTAAACAAACATGAACGAACAATTAAACTAGCATTAACATGCAACTTATCACAAATCCACATAAAACTCTTAAATAAAGCATGAAATCTTCAAAAGGGGTTTGAAGCCTTTTTACCTGGCTGATGCCTTCCTTTTGGGGGTTTTCAAGCTCAGAAAAGCTGATGTAAGGAGTGTAGAGAGCCCTTGCTGGCTTGTCTACAACAGACAAAAGGGTAACAATGTCTTCTAAATGTAAATGCAAAGAAAATGGAATATGGTCTTGTCTTGATTTGGAACCCTACACAAAACAAACAACCAAGAACAAACCACAAGTACCAAAAACAAACTCCCAAAAGCTGTTGTCAAGAGCTTTTGGGGGTAGCTTTTGCTACAGTAAGAGGTTAAAAATAAAAAAAATTGAAAGTCTTTTGAAAACAGATTTTTTAACCAAAAATCAAGTACAAACCAATGGTTTATACAAGCTTGATGACTCTTGTTTTGGTGTCAGCAAAACAAGCTCACAAACCCCTATAAACCAAATCAGAAAAATGAGCTAGTCACCAAGTGTCCTTGAACAACTTAGCTTGTTAATCCGAATTTTGAAAATATTTTTGTAAAATAAAAAATTTTGAAAACTTAAACTAACTTGCAAATAATGTAAAGATTACACTAAGAAAAACATTAAAATGGAACTCAGTCTTTTGCACAAATTTAAAATTTCATTTTCATTAATAAGTTAATAATATACAAAAACTGGAACAAAGAAATACATGTGACATGCCACACATATTTATACTATGTCTAGGACTATTCTAGAATACTGAATATAATATACAAATGCTAAAACCCTAGATGATGATAATCCTAAAATTCCCTTCGTCTTCTCATTTGAATTTTGGTCAAAATGTGTCATCATGTGAGCTTGAGTTGTTTGACAGTTGTCCTTGTGATCTTGAGTCGTTCATTTGAGCTTTGGGAGCAAGCAAATTCATCCATCCGTTTATTTGGACGGTTTTTGTTTTTTGGGATGAAAGTGATAGTAGGGGACCATTGGTGTGGGGTTGTGGGTGAGTGTGAAGGGGTTTAGGTGAATGGGTTTAAGTGAGGATGAATTGAATTAGGGTTCTGGAGTAGCTTAACAAAAACCCCTTTGGTTTATAAAAGATTGGGATTAGGGTTCATATGGTTCGGGGTGGGTAAACAGGGATGGTTTAATCTATTTTTGGGTTTAAAAATGTGTTTAGGTGGGAAAAGTATAATCAGTTAATAACTGATTAATTTAAGGTGGTGGTGGATTAGTGACGTGGAGGGAAGGAGAAAGGTGATTGGGTGATTTATGGTGTGGGGTGACGTGGCGTTTGATGGTTGGTTGGGATAACTTAGGTTGTCTGCTCACATTAGGTCCCTTATCTTCCAAATCTTGGTCAAATAAAATTTACACAGCCAAAATTGCATTTCCCTTTATATCAAACTTTTGTTTCTTCTAATTTGGCCACCAAAAACTTTTGAGAATGTATCACAAGGACTATATGTGTAATTTGAGCAATATTCAAGGGCCAAACATGTATAATCTTGAAACTTAAGGACTATAATTGTAACTTCCGATATTTACAAGGGTCAAAAGTGACAAGTCTTCAAAAGTTGAGGGACCAATCTTGACAATCTTCAAAACTTCAAGGACCATTTTGGAAATTCATGATTCGAGTCCAGTTCTTTGTGCGGCTTCGTTTCCCGTGTTCGTTTTTGCTTGATTCTTGTGATCTTTTTTGATTTAACGATATTCGTACCTAAAATGCACAATGAACAAACACAAGCATATTTTGGGGTATTTTGATGATATTTTAAGCGTTTTAAGTACGATTTGAACGATGAGACTATGTATAATTGCAGTCTCATCACTCCCAATACTAGAATTAAGTATCATAGCACTTCCAAAATTCATTTTTGTGTGACATTTATGGAAGACATAAACTTAAATAAACTACTACACGTGTTTTAGACATAATGTATTGTTTTCATCACGATTAAGTGACTTTTTGGGTCAAAGAATAAGAACACGTGAATGCCTCATAGAGATAAGTTCGTCCTCCTCGATTTTACCCAATTCCATGCTAAGCGTGTAACGAGATCATTTTCATTATAAGTTAGCAACACAATCATTACTCATGAGTGTTAATTACGTACTTATACTCCCTTATTCCTAATTGGTATCTCTTATATTTTATTTTGTCTTAATGATCACGAGGATGCATTTTTTACTTATTTCGATATTTTATTAAGGCCGAAAAGAAAGTAGGACGATTTAATCGATAGTTAGCTAAAGGACACGATCCTTTGAAACTGCTTCTCGTAATCTCCTTAAGTTAATATCTTGGCATAACTTGTTTCACGATTTGAGACCTTTATCGAACCGATATTTGGCATGTGTTTCGAACTTCAAATCTTGGAAGACGTTCTTGAAATAATGGTCTTCTCTTTATATATGGAATTTCTTCAAACTTGGACCTCGACTTCATCATTTTTCTTCAATCGTTATTTGGGATTTTGATATACAACGATCCTCCTCCTTTTAGGACTTGGATATATTTATCCTCATACCTTGTTAGGGTCTTTTTGGATAGACTTTCCATGATATTTAGGGGAGTATATTGCTTCTCTTCGTATGTTGTGACAACCATGGTTTTTGGGGTTTGTCACTTATACTATAGTTTATGTGCAAATATGTGCTTTTATGTGCTTATGTGTTTATTTTGTGTGTTTGGAGTGAGGTTTGGATATCTTTTATGGGTATATGGTACTCATAAGTAAATCTAGGAACGGTTATTTCATGTTCATGAGCCCACATGGTAGTGACTATGAAATGAGATGGTGTTATTTAGTGGTTTTACGTATACGTATATGTATTATAGAAAATCGTATTTTTACGGTTTAGGGTTTTGCATTTAGGGGTCTCGGAAGAGGTATTTAGTCACGGGAGTATTTTTGGGATGGTTTTAAGTCATTTAGGACTTAGTTAATTAGTTTATTTCATATTTCAAGAGTTTTTATAAAACTGTATATTTTTACGTCTTTTACGGTATACGCGTAAATTTTACTAGTTTTACGGTTTTGAGGTTTTTGAGGCTTTAAGAGCTGAAATAAATTAAGGAAAATTAAGGTAATATTATCAATACAACTATTAATAATAAAAAGAAAAAAAACGAAATTAAAGGGGTATAGTCGGTTTTGGTATGCAAGAAAGAAAAAGAAACGGGAAAAAGGAAAAAAGGGGAACCGGGCTTTTGTATTGGGCCAAGGACTTGTTAGGAAAATATACAAAAACTTTTTATTAACCGAAACCAAACATAAAATCCCTGGAGATCCATCACAAGTCGACATCTAGGGAGTAATTATGGTTTTTCATAGTTTTTCATCTTTTATTAAAATTAAGGTAAAACCTTTAATCCTGTTTTCAATTAAATTATTTTTAAACCATTATTAATCAATACATTATGGATTTAGGGTAAGGTTTATTATAAGTTATGTAATTTAAATGTATTAACATGTTTAGATTAATTAGGGTTAATAAATATCAATGGTGATGGTAATTAATTAGGTTAATTGTGTTAAATTCGTTTTAAAAACTGGGCAGAATTTTTGGGTCATTGTTTTGATCATATCTAGAGTTTTACAAACTTTTAATTTTCGAATCTTATGTCCCTGGAAAGGTTACTAAGTTGGCTTTCAAATGCAAGAAATAAGAACTAAATTGGAGGTCTGGAAGTGGGTCAAAAACAGGTTCCATCAGTCGGGTGTCAAAACAGTTTTTGGATCAGCCTGTTTTCTTTTTATATTTTGAATTGTTTGGGGTACTTAGGGTTATATTGGAACCTTCAAACAAACATGAGACTTAGATTATATATTAAATAAAAGATCTGGAGGAGGTCTAAACAAATGGGTTAGGGTAAGACCCTCTGATCATAACAAACTTTTCATATGTTCAAAATCAGTAAATTCTGGATAGGTAAAAGTATATATATATATATATATATATATATATATATATATATATATATATATATATATATATATATATATATGGAGGCCTTAACAGTGTCTTAAAGGTTGCGGCCAAAGGGTAGAGTTAGCTAACACATGTAAAGGCATAGGGTTTCATTTACAGAGGAAGTTGATTTGGTTAAGGGGGTGTTCGACCCATATTTTAAGGTATGAAAAATGGGACTGTTTTGGGTTAAATGTTAACGGGGCGAGTTATGAACTAAACTAAGTTAAGGGCTTTATAGAGGGGTGTCATGAGATGCATATGGCATATAAATGGGGTTAAGTTGTAGGACAAGGTTAGATATCCATCATAGATTGATGAGCCATTTTGGTATGTGGTTCATGTCTTGATTGTATACATTTGTGTGTTCAGATTTTGCTAGAGTGCGGGTACTTGGAGAAGCTTGTTCAGGTGAGTTTCATAGTCCCATGTCTTTTTATTATTTTATTTCCAAATGGGATGGAAGGGACACTGTATGGTTTTGTAAATAATGATGTGAATGTTTTTATGGTTTGTTATGGACTTGTGTGTACACTTATGTGACTAACTGCTATGCGATTCTTGATTGTTATTGTGGTTTGACTTGGTACCAAGGGGATGTTGACAAGGCGGGGCCTTGAGATTGGTTCATAGGTGTATGGGCGCCTATGGGACCATGGTTATTGGTAAGGCTGAGAGCCTTGGAAATTGTGGTTATTGGTAAGGCTTGGTGCCTTGGAATTATGATTGTATGGCTAATCTTGAATGGTAGTTGTTAATGCATAATTGTAACACATTGTCCATATGTTCTTTTATTGATGGTTGTTATTCACAGCTTATAACTATTTTGGGGTTGGAGTCTAAACCTATGACTCTCACCAACTTTATGTTGACGTGTTTTAGTGTCTCTTTCAGGTGATAATGTGGTTAAGCGTGAGAATAGGAGTGGCTAGTTGGGAGGCTTAGGATTGCATTGGAGGTACCCCCCTTTCCTATTAGTCTTTAGTTATGTTTGAATAAGTGATACTTTGTAGACACCTAGATGTTTGTTATTTGTTAATTGTATGTCTTTGGTAAGAGGTAGACCTGTTACCTACTTACCTACACGCATGCATTGTTTGTGATATCTTCATGACATTATATCATCATTTATGATATTTCCAATTCATTTAGTTATCTCTATAGACACGCTATTGTTGTGATGATATCCATACGTCGCGCCCCATATTCCGTCATGGTGGGGTGTGACAGAATGGTATCAGTGACAATGGTTATAGAGAATTAGGTTGCCTAGTCTAGTAGCCTAGTCTATAGCTTAAGGGTCCATGCATGTAGGTGTCATAGGGGTATGTGTGCATTATAGTATATGGAGTGCTTAAGTGTTAATTTCGTTTTGGATATTTATTTACTTTCATACTTACTTATTGAGATATAATATATTTAAGTACATTCCTTTATTTTCTATTGATGCGACGTATGAGCCAGAAGTGTAGGAATCTATTTAGTGTTACCCATGTCGCGTAGAAGAAGAGGTGCGCTCGGTAATAATAGGATAGTACCGATGTTGAGTCTGCGACTAGTAGTAGATTCGAATTTCCGCTTAATTGGTTATGATCATTTTTTTAATGTTGGATATTTTGTTGTTATTGATTTGATTTGGCGATTGAGCCTCGAGTTATGAATGAAGTAAGGGTTGACGTATGAGATGTTCTTATTTTACCTATATGGTATATATATAGAGTGTATTTTATGTGGTATATATGTGGTTGACTTATGTGTTCCGTGTAGTACTAATTTCTTATAAGTGTCGTCATAGGAGGGAGTACATGGGTGAAAGGGGACATCTATAATTATGGAGACCTACGTAATTATATATGTGCCACAACACCGATGGACTTCCAAGTATGGTTGCATGAAAAAGGGGTTAGTACATGCTTGTATATGATGAGATCTGTATTTTGGGTATTAGTACAATACGGGTTTATGTAATGGTTTCCTGTGATTTTGCTATGGTTTGTGTGTTATATGTTTTGGGTTATAGTCGTGTTGTGTGATTATGGGGTCACACGATATGGGTTGGTTTTGGTGATTGGTTTTATGCCTTGTTGTGGCATGGTGAGATGGTGAGATGGTGATTACTCGTATGGAAAAACAAGTGTATGACGCGATCGATTGACTTGACATGTATGATAACGCGTATGTTTTGGGAGATTTAATAGGTATATATATATGCGGAGGTATATATACTAGTAGATGTTATGTTATGATATACGGTCGTTCAATAGTTATTAAAACTTGAACGTACCTAGTGTTCTCTCGTGTTTAAATAGTTTATTAGTGCTGGAGTTTGATGGCGTTCCAACGACGTTTTGAATGTTTTGAAGTGTGTCTACATTCAGGTATGTATTTGAATTGATGAGAACTACCAAATGTTCTTGCAAAGAGTCTAGCTAATTAAAGGAAAATGCTTTTGAAAATACTTTGTATGTGTACGGTATGATATCCTGACTTACATATCTTTTTTGTTTTAGTTTATTGGTAATAAGTTAAAAAATATATTGACAATGAATGGATTAGTTTTCTAGGTAACATGTGATAGTACATATAAAGGGTAAAGAAATTTTACGATAATTTTCTTAAAATTGGAGTTAAAATTTTAGATGTATTTAAATCGACGGAAATAGTAAAAAGGAAGATTTTATTATAATAATGATAATAATAACACCACACCTTGTAAACGTGTAATAGTTAGTTATAACAAGCCTAAATGGATTATATAAAATATTTACAATATAGAATAAAGTGAATAAAAACACCATATTTTATAAACACGTATTGGTTTCATAATAACAAGTGAAATGAGTTTAATGTGAGTAAACAAGATAATGGTTAGAATAACGTTATACTATACTAACTAGTGGATACCTTTGATAAAATAATTAAGATAAAAGATGAGTTTATTGTTAAAGGAGTGATATATAAAGTGAGTTTTTGTACACTAACTGAGTTATGCCCTTTGATAGTAACGAAGATGGTAAAATATAACTATGATTTCATTTATTTGTGTTAAAAAAGGTCCTAATGTGAAGTAACTAATTGAGATGAAAATTTAAAATTTTCTAAGATATTGAAATTTGGTAATACTAATCGTGACTAGTCTAATTTTTCGTTGTTGGCACACTCCATTGAATCTTTCAGATTACATTCTTTGGTTTTCAGTTGTTTTGGCTAGGGTTCGTTATGGTTAATATTTCGGTTTACCCTATATTTATTATGAGACGCGACCGTTTGGAATTCTTTTGGTACACATCATGGTTGATTTAGTTATGCGGTTGTGGAAAGGTTAGGATGAGAGAATAGAGTTTGGGTAGTATTACTTATGGTTAGATATTAGAATGGAGAGATGTATTTTGGTTTACAGGTTGTGTTGAAGGAATGATTAATATTTGTGGAGTTTTGAAACTTAGATTGGTTATGGGAATAAGGGATTAAGTAAAGTTAGTTGACTGGTCGTGGAAACGAGATGTCATGTTATGAGAAGTTAGTTGAGGTACCATTAGGAGATTGATGAAATTACTAGCGGATGTGAGGGTAGAGTAGAAAGTTTTTACTAATGGAAAGATGGGGAAAATAACACGCAAGGGAATTGGTATAGTTATGGAGGCAAGGTAGTAGTAGACACGTGAAGGAAAACATGGATGTAAAAGAATGATTGGTAGGAGGCTGATTAATGGTGAAGTACAACAAGTAAGGAAGAGTGAGCCATTGAGGGGTTGAAGTACCTTTAGAAATATTGTGGTAGATGAGTTGAAGTTAGAAGCTACTGGGTAGTGTGAAGTTCCTAGGTAACATCATAGAGACGAGAAGGAGTGTGTGAAGAGCTACATCGTGAAGCAAGGAGCTGAAAGGAATGCGTGTCGGCTGCTAGAAGGATGCAAGAGATTTCGAAGGAGTCACAGAAGTTGCAAGGACTGGAAAGGTGACAAGCAATATGATGGGAATCTTCGTATGGTTCGTGACGAAGAAGGACAGATCGAGTACCAGAGTGGAGCTACAAAGAGCTGAACCAGTGGATCGTGATGAAGTCAATACATAACATGGGGGATTAAGAACTCGTGTAAATAACAAGGGGAGTCGAGTGACTACGCAGATAGAATTTTTTGGCAATCAATTTTGAGGGATGAGTAGTGAAGCTGAGCTGAATAAGTTCGTGGAGAAGCGATTAGAGAGTCGGTTTTGTGAAGGTGTTATGAAAGATCTTTGGAAGAGACAATTATGCATTATCCAATGCACTAACTATTTCCATAGATTTGATCAATGAAGTATGGAATTTCGGTTGGATGGGATAGTGTAGGAATTAGGTAGAACCATGGAAGGAGAGGACCAAGTATTCCTAGAAGATGATGATTGAAAGTACCTCATGTTGGGTGCAATCAAAATAGAAGTATGAGATTTGAATAAGAATTTAAAATATGGCTTAGTTTAAACAAATGGAAACTAATATGGGTATAAGATGAGAGTGTGATCCGCATGGGATCACAGAAAACTCTAGTCTGTCCCTATTAGGATGGAGTAGGAGAACTGGTCGCGAGGAAAACAAGTGAAGCTACTTGGATAATTTTGACGTATAGATGACTTGAAAGACGAGAAGCATAACATCATGATGTATGCCATGAGCTGAGGAAAAAGAAGGAAGTCTGGATAGATGTGGATCATAAATGAAATAGGTCGAGATAGGAACCGAAGGTAAAATTTTGGTACACCCTAATGAGTAGACTAAGGTACTAAGCCTGCTAATATTGCTGTAGTGTGGAAAGGAAATGGCACTGACCTATACTGTTTGATTGGAAGGCTTAGTATCGATAATCGAATAGATGAGAAGTTATATATGTGATGTGTCATGAGGGACGAACGGCTTGGACTAACTTAGACAAGATGAGGAGCACTATGACCTTGGTGGTAAGACATTGTGTAAGTATAAAGAAAGTGTTGAGTATCAAAAAAAATCTTTCATGGAGAAAAGTGAGAAGGAAGTGCATAGGTTCTACTAATGAGCTATCCAAATTTAATGGAAGTAGTTGTAGCATGGACTTGGATGGAAGTTGATAGACTAACTGAGATAACTGTCCTTTTCGTGATATGTATAGATCATAAGCTGATTTGGATTGGAAGAGCCTTGTTATGATGAACTAATGAATATGTGAAACACCGTCATAGGTCACTTGTGTAAGGAAATTTGAATTTTTAAGTAGTTTGGTGGTATGGACTAAAGGGATTTGATGAACATGATTGGATATGAGTATATCCAGCTACTTGGAAAAGGATGGACGAAGTGAGAAATTGCTACAAGTATAAGAGTCGTGTTGAGAGTTTGGGTGACTGATTTGGAGGGATGTGGGAAACTCGTTAGCGATGTCTGAGTTTTCATATAATGATAGTTATCATACTAGAAGTCGATGAATGCCATTTGAGGCACTATATGGAAGGATAGGGTGAGTTTTCCTTATGGTGGACTAAAATCCGTGAAAGAGACTACTAATGTGGAAATGGAAATTGTGGGAAAGGATGAGAGCAACAAGATATGCTATGTTGAAAAGGATGAAACCACTAAAGTTTAGTGACAAAGTTATGTAGGAAGTTTCACCCATAGTAACGGGTGGTATTTTTTGGTAAAATGGAAAAGTTCATGTAGAGTTTTGTAGGTCCGTTTATGATCTTTGGAAATATCGGACCAGTAGCTTATGAGTATAGAATTACCTGGGAGAATTGAGTGGTATACATGATATATTTCATGTATTAATATTGGTAAATGTTGTTTGAGAATGCATATTTGCATGTTCGGTTATTCGGGATTTATGTTAATAAGAGTCTTTGTTTTATCAAAGGGTCATTTGTGAGATTTATTAGCTGTGATGTCAAGAGTTTAGGAATGAATTTAAATATTGTTGGTTTGTATATGTGGTATTTTGAGACTTGAACTAAAGTACACATGGAAATGAGAGGAGTTCATTTAGAACAAGTATCCTCATGTGATTTGTTGTTTGTGTGTTTGATCCTAAGGAGTAAATCTCGGGACGAGATTTCTATTAGGAGGGAGTGATGTGACAACCATGGTTTTTGTGGTTCGTCACTTAGACTATAGTTTAAGGTGTTTTGTGCAAATATGTTCTTTTATGTGCTTATGTGTTTATTTTGTGTGTTTGGAGTGAGGTTTGGATATCGTTTATGGGTATATGGTACTCATAAGTAAATAGAGGAACGGTTATTTCATGTTCATGAGCCCACATGGTAGTGACTATGAAATGAGATGGTGTTATTTAGTGGTTTTACGTATACACATATGTATTATAGAAAATCATATTTTTACGGTTTAGGGTTTTGCATTTAGGGGTCTCGGAATAGGTAATTACTCACGGGAGTATTTTTGGGATGGTTTTAAGTCATTTAGGACTTAGTTAATTAGTTTATTTCATATCTCAAGAGTTTTTATAAAATTGTATATTTTTACGTCTTTTACGGTATACGTGTAAATTTGACTAGTTTTACGGTTTTGAGGTTTCAGAGGATTTAAGAGCTGAAATAAATTAAGGAAAATTAAGGTAATATTATTAATACAACTATTAATAATAAAAAGAAAAAAACGAAATTAAAGGGGTATAGTCGGTTTTGGGATGCAAGAAAGAAAAATAAAAGGAAAAAAAGGAAAAAAGGGGAACCGGGCTTTTGTATTGGGCCAAGGACTTGTTAGGAAAATATACAAAAACTTTTTATTAACCAAAACCAAACATAAAATCCCTGGAGATCCATCACAAGTCGACATCTATGGAGTAATTATGGTTTTTCATAGTTTTTCATCTTCTATTAAAATTAAGGTAAAACCTTTAATCCTCTTTTCAATTAAATTATTTTTAAACCATTATTAATCAATACATGATGGGTTTAGGGTTAGGTTTATTATAAGTTATGTAATTTGAATGTATTAACATGTTTAGATTAATTAGGGTTAATAAATATCTATGGTGATGGTAATTAATTAGGTTAATTGTGTTAAATTCGTTTTAAAAACTAGGCAGAATTTTTGGGTCATTGTTTTAATCATATCTAGAGTTTTACAAACTTTTAATTGTCGAATCTTATGTCCCTGGAAAATTAATTGAGTTGGCTTTCAAATGCAAGAAACAAGAACTAAATTGGAGGATTGGAAGTGGGTCAAAAACAGGTTACATCAGTCGGGTGTCAAAACAGTTTTTGGATTAGCCTGTTTTCTTTTAATGTTTTGAATTGTTTGGGGTATTTAGGGTTATATTGGAACCTTAAAACGAACATGAGACTTAGATTATTTATTAAATAAAAGATCTGGAGGAGGTCTAACAAATGGGTTAAGGTAAGACCTTCTGATCATAACAAACTTTTCATATGTTCAAAATCAGTAAATTCTGGATATGTAAAAGTGTGTATATATATATATATATATATATATATATATATATATATATATATATATATATATATATATATATATATATATATATATATATATATATATATATATATATATATATATATATATATATATATATATATATATATATATATATATATATATATATATATATATATATATATATATATATATGTATATATATATATATATATGTATATATATATATATATATGTATATATATATATATATGGAAGCCTTAACAGTGTCTTCAAGGTTGCGGCCAAAGGGTAGACTTAGCTAACACCTGTAAGGGCATAGGGTTTCTTTTACAGAGGAAGTTGATTTGGTTAAGGGGGTGTTCGAGCCATAGTTTAAGGTATGAAAAAGGGGACTGTTTTGGGTAAAATGTTAACGGGGCGAGTTAAGAACTAAACTAAGTTAAGGGCTTTATAGAGGGGTGTCATGAGATGCATATGGCATATAAATGGGGTTAAGTTGTAGGACAAGGTTAGATATCCATCATAGATTGACGAGCCATTTTGGTATGTGGTTCATGTCTTGATTGTATACGTTTGTGTGTTTAGATTTTGCTAGAGTGCGAGTACTTGGAGAAGCTTGTTCAGGTGAGTTTCATAGTCCCATGTCTTTTTATTATTTGATTTCTAGATGGGATGGAAGAGACACTGTATGGTTTTGTAAATAATGCTATGAATGTTTTTATGGATTGTGATGGACTTGTGTGTACACTTATGTGACTAACTGCTATGGTATTCTTGATTGTTATTGTGGTTTGACTTGGTACCAAGGGGATGTTGACAAGGCGGGGCCTTGGGATTGGTTCATAGGTGTATGGGCGCCTATGGGACCATGGTTATTGGTAAGGATGGAAGCCTTGGAAATTGTGGTTATTGGTAAGGCTTGGTGCCTTGGAATTGTGATTATATGGTTAATCTTGAATGGTAGTTGCTAATGCATAATTGTTACACATTGTCCATATGTTCTTTTATTGATGGTTGTTATTCACAACTTATAACTATTTTGGGGTTGGAGTCTAAACCTATGACTCTCACTAACTTTATGCTAACGTGTTTTAGTGTCCCTTTCAGGTGATAATGTGGTTAAGCGTGAGAATAGGAGTGGCTAGTTAGGAGGCTTAGAATTTCATTGGAGGAACCCCCTTTCCTCTTAGTCTTTACTTATGTTTGAATAAGTGATACTTTGTAGACACCTATATGTTTGTTATTTGTTAATTGTATGTCTTTGGTAAGAGGTAGACCTGTTACCTACTTACCTAGACGCCTGCATTGTTTGTGATATCTTCATGACATTGTGTCATCATTTATGATATTTCCAATTCATTTAGTTATCTCTATAGACACGCTATTGTTGTGATGATATCTATACGTCGCGCCCCATATTCCGTTATGGTGGGGTGTGACATGTGTCTCGATCCTTTATATTGATTTTGGAATAATGATACTTCACATCATCTTGGATCTTTAGCAACAAAATGGAGTTCCTCATGCCTTGTGAGGGCATTTTTGGAACTTTGACAATCTTCGCATCCCGCTTCAATAAGTTAATGGACTCTATTCGAACACGAGCAACTTTTAAACCATCTTGGGCTAGAAGCTAAGTAACCTTTTAAATCGTACGACCTTACTTATTGCATTTATTTAAACAAAAGCGTGGGGAGAATAAGCTAATAATTACTACACATGAGATCGTGAAGGAACTTATAATTAACTCTATCATTTCTCGTCCTCATTTAAGAGACTTTGCCTAATTAAAGTTAAGGAACCGAAGCTAAGTGCTCAACACGCACGGTCGAGTAAAAAAATACTCTTATTCTCACCACCGGTAAACCTACATTCGTGTCTTAAACACTTACGAAAAACAAGAAAATTTTTAAAATTTGGCCATTTTTAGCCTTATTTTGGATAAAACGATAACAGAAAGATGAATCTTGGATTGCGTGATGACGTAAGCATGGTGAAGTATCTACTCACCCCCATACTGAAACTAAACATTGTCCTCAATGTTTCGAGTCTAGGGGTGAAACACCCCCATAATAAAGACAAAGTCGAATGTTAATCTCGAGCATGGAAAGGGTAAAACGAATAACCTAAAAGCCGTTTATGAATTATGCTAATAAGATAAACGTTAGAACATAAAAGGATATCATCGGATATCAGAATTTCTAAGGCAACGATCGAAGCTCGAGTGATATGTAAAACGAACACGAGAGGCCTCATTGATGACGATGAACCTAATGAATCACAATCACAACAACCACGGAACAAAGGTCGGAAGAGTACAAGTCCCCTCGTTACACTATTAGAAAGCGATAATATTTACAAGGATAAGCATGAGAATCTCCCACGAGGAACCTTGTTTTTGATAACCGAGTCAAAAGCTCGACTCGAATCCCCATAAATGTGATCATTTATGGATAATCATGGTTTGGTCTTTTTTGGTGGGACTTACATGATAAACAATGCCCAAAAGCAACCGGTACTAAGGACTAAGTCCTTTGATGATGCAAAATACCGGGATCGAAAATGGCATCCTCGTTTTCATGGGATAAATGAACCAACGCCACTTCAACACGTGCCAAAACCTCAAAGAGGTAGAAGAAAAGAGGTGAGAAATAGAAGGGTGGGAAAATGGTTAAGGCAAACTTATGAGCTACTCGAGGTAGACTCACACCAAGCAAATGAATAAGATTTCCATTTATTACATCGGTGGAAGACCGAGATTTCCCTTTACAAGCAATTCCGAGATCGAATATCTCGTCCTCGGTGGAAAAGTGTGAAGAAGCATAAGGGGCTTCCCCCACACTAAAACCACAAACACCATCATCAAAAGGAGTAGACGAGGTGGTAGTAGTCATAAAACGCGGTGATGACGGAGTTAAACATGTAGAAAAATCTTTTAAATTAATTTTAAAATATTTTCCTTTTTCATCATTCAAAAACTCTTTATGAAAACCCTATTTTATGATGTCAAAAATATTTGGTGTTTCAAATTCAAAATTAGTCGCGCTAAAAATCCTCACATTTAATTCGCGTTCAGGGGGTGGTGGATTGTATAATTCCTCAAAACGTTGATCAACAAAGAACACCGCCCCCTCGGGGTCAACATATTAGTCATCCTCATGATCGTGAATCTCATCGATTTCTTCATCGTAAATAGGCTTATCTAACCAAAGTTCTTCATAATCCTCATTAATGATATTTGAAATTCTCTCGAAGAGATCACGATCAAGCACAAAATCATCATTCATAGGAGAGGAGTGTTGATTAGGTAACTCCTCATGAATGTGGCAAACGTCATTCTCAAATGAGGAGTGTTGATTAGGTAACTCCTCGAGAATGGGATTTTGGGTCTCGTGAGTTGGTTCGTCATCGAAAATAAGACGTTCCAACTCATTAAGTTCATCCTCGATTTTGGAAAGATCTACCTCGCTTGTAGGTGGAAGTGGAGGTAAAAGAGCTAGCTCTCGTTCGATAATTTCCTCAATCTCGAGATCAAACTTGTAATCATCGTACTTACCACACTTAGAATTATTAGGAGAATCAAAAATTGCATGTGGATTTTTAAGCACGTGATCAATCTCCGCAAAATCGCCATCGTCATCGTCAAAGAAAGAGTCGATGTGAGCACTCACAACCATGGTCTTACAAGTCGAATGACTATGCTTAGGTGACTTTTCTAAGACGAGAGGATCGATGTCGATGAAACCTTTAGCCTCAATGGTTGTTGGGCTAGGAAATGGAGGCACTTCGATGGATTTAGAAGTTGATGCCTCAAAGACGTGGTCCTTAGAAGGTGGTGAAGACGAGTCCATTTTGGTCACTGTCGTGATGACACTAACGTCACCCTTCGGAATTGGTTGTTCACTTGTTTCACCGAATAAATCCCAACATGATTTTTCATCCATAAATCCACGAATACCCTTTTGAATTAAGTAAACGTATTCTTTATCATTAAAATCGTCATCTTTAAAACCGTTCATTTTAATTCTTTCAAAACATGCATCAAGCCTCTTATTTTCCGCTAAAGTTAACATTTTGAAATCATTAGAATTTGAAACATCGGGTTTTGAAACCGCGGTTTTATCATGATCATTTGAAACTTGGGAGTTATTTGCGAAAAAATTCCATTCGTTCCTCCCCATATCTCATAGTTAATCTCCCCTCGTGGACGTCGATTACGGCTCGAGCCGTCGATAAAAATGGTCGACCTAGAATAATGGGACATTTAGGGTCACACTCATAATCGGAAATGACGAAGTCCGCGGGAAAAAAAAAATTTCCAATGCTAACATAGACATCCTCGACTATTCCAATTGGTTCTAAAGGTGTATAATTTGCAAGCTCGATAGTCATGTTAGTGGGGGCAAGACTAGGCAATCTCATCAATTTCCAAAGAGAATGAGGCATGAGATTGATGCTAGTACCTAAATCGGCAAGGGCTAAACATCCCTCAATCTTGGAAAAATCACAAGGTAGTAGAAATTGGCCCGGATCATCTTCCTTTCTCAGCATTTGCCTTTTGGGTTTTTTAAGAAGGATCGAAGCACAAGTTTCTTCAAGGGTTACTTTGGTGAGGTCGATAAAGCTCTCTTTTTGAACCGTGGATGGAATTCGAGGTACACGAGGGTGTGCACTCTTTTCCTTGGCCGCCACGTTCACCCCATCGACTTTAGAACATGAAGGCGTCTTAGAAGTCGAGGGTTGAGAAGAAGGAACAACTCTAAATCCATCAAGGTTAGGGGTAATCACACGACTTTTCTCACAAGACGATGCGGCTTTACATTGTTCCTTAGGATTTCTAACGGTGTCACTAGGTAACGAACTCGATGAAGCACCCGACGCTTTGTTCATAATAGCCGAAAACATCTTTTTAATATCAATTTGTCCTTGCTCAATCTTCGTGTTTTGATTCTTCAAAGTGTTGGAAAAGTCGTTTTTCAAAGTACCAATTTGTCCCTCTAAACGTCTCATATTAGCCTCATTCGTTTTCATATATTCTTGAAAATCGTTTGACGAACTATTTTGATTAGAATTAAAGTTCCCTTGGTTTTGATTACTTCTTTAAAAATTTCCTTGATTACCACTCGAAAAATTGTTACCTTGATTGTTGTTGTTTGAAAAATTCGAGTTTTGATTGTTGTTATTATCTCGATTTTGCCAACTCAAATTTCCACCTTGATTATAACCTCCTTGATTCGAAAAATTTCCTTGTGGATTATTTCCTTGAAAATTATTTTGGTTTTGATTAAAATTGTTGCCTTGGTTATAATTACCTTGTGATGGACCCGCTTTATTTTGATTTTGAAAATTGTTGTTTAACGCGTTAACACTCGATGTTTGGCCATCCGTAGCCGAACACTCGTAATAATTAAGAGGTCCACCACACAACGTACACGATTCCTCAACCGCTTTCACCGTCGCGGGAGCGTCTTTCTTTTGCATCTCGATTAAGAACGACGTAAACACATTCGTCAACTTATCGACTTTCATATCTACCCTCTCAATGTCGCGATTAGAATTACTAACATTGGCGAATTTGGAAACACTCGGTGCGTTGCGGAGTTGGTAAACCTTGGATCGATTCTCGATAATTATTAATGCATCTTTCGGAGTTTTACACAAAAAGTTGCCACCGGCGGCGGAATTCAACGAATCTTGTTCTTGAAAACTAAGACCGTTGTAAAATGTATCGATTTGGTGCAACTCGAAAATCCATGGTGAGGACATTGCCTAAGCAATTCCTTAAAACGATCCCACGCGTCTCTAAATGATTCATTCGGTTTTTGCTCAAATCTGGTAATCTCGTTTTTGAAAAATGTCGTCTTAGACGGTGGGAAAAAATGATTAACAAACTTAGAAACGAGATCCTTCCACGTAATTATGGAATTAGATGGCTCTTTCTCGTACCAATCCTTGGCGGCACCATCGAGCGAGTACGGAAAAAGCATAAGCTTGACGACATCGGTGTCGACGTTCCTAAACTTGATCGTGGCCAAAAGACGATCAAAATTCCTAATGTGATCGTGAGGATTATCCGCCTCACGACCTTGAAACTTCGTAGGTTGAATCAACGAAAGCATTCCGCTCTTAATCTTAAAATTCTCTGCTTCGATAACGGGAATTACGATCGCGTCTCCATAACCCTCGGTAGGCGCTTGGAGCAATTCCATCATCGAACGATTGTTGGCCATCTCGTCTACGGTCTCTTCAACAATGATATTAGGAACGTCAGTTTCTAACTCGCGCCTACGTCGTAGATTACTTCGATTTCGATTGCGTCAATTCGAAGCGTCGCTAGAATTAGAATATTCCTTCGATCGAGTGCGCATGCACTAAGCGTAGAATAGGGGGTAGCAAAGAAGATTCTTTTTGTGGTTTTTCGGTTTTTCAATTTTTTTGGTTTTGATTGTTTTTAACTTTTTTGGATTTTGGTGTATTACGTAGACTCAAATCTACAAATCTCTCCTCGAATCAAATTCTCGATTAAAGGATCCTCAAGGAATGAAAACGATCATGTAGAGTGAACACCTTCGATGACTTTAGAACGTTGGTGGAACACCAAAACGTTTAAGAGGGTTTAATCTTGAAAACAAGCAAATATATATGATACGTAGATAATACTTGGGCGGCAATCCCTCGATTAGCCCTCTTTCTTAAAACACGCACAAGAAAGCGGGGAAAACGAGGCGGTGCTAAGCACTTAAGAGCCTTTTTCCCGTAGGTCATGAAATACAACCGCTTTATACCCACCTTATGGTTTGTGTTAATCAAAATTAAGCTTCACGAAAGTATTTATCTATTTTGCCTTTAAACTTTTTCTTTAGATTCGACTACAATAACTGAGTGATGAAATCCCAATTAAGGTTGCGTTTTCACGCTTTTGGAGATATTATATATTTAAGGTGATACGTATACAATATATTAACAATATTCACAAGAAAAACGAAAACCAATATATCTACAATATAGTAAATGATTGTTTTGTGTTTAGTTTAGGAAAACTAAACACGATTTTTTTGGATACTAGAATATAATAGAGAAAATTAACAAAAATGAATATGTACATTATATACGCTTTCCAAAAATTGAAAAGCAAAAACGCACTACTCACACAAACACATATGTTTAATGGCAACACTAAACACCTCCCCGGCAGCGGCGCGAAAATTGATGTAGTGTTAATCGTACACGTTTTAGGAAAAACGCGTATGAGCGGCAAGTATTAAACTCGACTGTTTAGGAAAACCGACGAATCGAATAAGTGCGAGTTCGTTCTCGGCGGATGTGTGTATATGTGAGCCAATTATATAAAAATCAAGTTTGGATTAGTGTCGTTTGTGGGTTTAGGAAGAGAAAATTAAAGACGAGTTACACTAAGATTACACTACGACGTAAAACATAAAAACGATGACGTAAATACGTAAAACCCGACGAAATTAAAAATTTAAGCTAAAAATTAATTAAAAATCAAAACTAAGTTTAAAATAATATAAATAAGAATAAAAATTAAATAAAATTAAGAAAAGCCTAAAATATTATTTTATCAAACAAATATCTCACTTATATTATTTAAACACTAAAAAGTATTTTTCCTAAATTTTAGAAACTATTTTTCTATTTTTAAAACACTAAAAACACTTTTTAAACTAAAATAATGATTAAAAATAATAAAATAATGCTAAAATTAATTTTACTGTTTGAAAAATCCTATTTTATATTACTAAACAGTATAAAAATACAAAATGTTGAAAAACATAATTTTTATCACTAAAAGACAAAACAGTTTTAATAAAATCCTATTTAAACTTAAATTAAATCTTAAAAATAAATAAAAAGAGTGAACAGTATATTTTTAAAGTAAAAATCTTAAAATAAAACACTGAAACTAATAAAATTTTTAAAATCAAAAATAAAACTTTTTTGCACTAAAAGACAAAAATCAGTTTAATAAAAACTATTTAAAATCTTAAATAAACTCTAAAAATAACAAATGAACAGTAACATAAAAATAAACTTTACGATAATTCTTAAAATAAACAAACTAAACGCGGAAAAATAAAAAGTGTAAAAAACATTGAATTTTGTCCACTAAAGACAAAAAAATAAGAAATCTAAAAGTGACAGGTCTTGTGGTTTGTCTTTTTCCCCAAACAGTGGGAACTTTGACTCTAACAGTGGGAACTTGGTTCCTACTATTGCTTAACAAAAAACGTGTTTGGTGATTTTTGACGTTTTTTGATGTATTTGTTTGGAACGAAGGGCACCCCCACACTCAGTGGAGTGTGGGGAGTCAATATAAACACAAAAACAACAAGCTTAAATACACAAAATCACACAGAAGAGCAAAATAAGGTTACTAATACAATAGGCAAGGTCTGATGTTATATGCTGGTCTGTTTGACCACTTTGGTGAGTTTTGGTTGGCCAAAACTCACTCAAATCACCACCAAATCTCCACTAACCAACACTCAAACCTAAATGATAGCTATCACTAACAGATTACAAGTTTTCAAGATCAAATGAACTAAAACAACCTATTTATGGCCTGCTGAATGTTTAGACTGTTTTTACCAATTTTTAAGCATGCAAAATCATTTTTAAACTACCACACTTGAAGTAAACTAACAATAATACCTACCACTAACCAAATGAGCCTGTTTGAGCCAATTTTAAGCCAAATAGTTGTCAGTTACCTACCTTAAAACCTAATCCCAAACACCCCTATGTATTCTAAAAACAGGATTTTAAACAAGTAGATTCATGCAAATCACCTCCAAACTAAATTATACTTACTCTAACATTCATATAATCACTAAACAAACATGAACAAACAATTAAGCTAGCATTAACAGGCAGCTTATCACAAATCCACATAAAACTCTTAAATAAAGTAGGAAATCTTCAAAAGGGGTTCGAAGCCTTTTTACCTGGCTGATGCCTTCTTTTTGGGGGGTTTCAAGCTTAGAAAGGCTTATGTAAGGAGTGTAGAGAGCCCTTGCCGGCTTGTCTACAACAGAAAAAAGGGTAACAATGTCTTCTAAATGTAAAAGAAAATGGACTATGGTCTTGTCTTGATTTGGAACCCTACACAAAACAAAAAACCAAGAACAAACCACAAGTACCAAAAACAAACTCCCAAAAGCTGTTGTCAAGAGCTTTTGGGGGTAGCTTTTGCCATAGTAAGAGATTAAAAATAAAAAAATTTGAAAGACTTTTGAAAACAGATTTTTTAACCAAAAATCAAGTACAAACCAATGGTTTATACAAGCTTGATGACTCTCGTTTTGGTGTCAGCAAAGCAAGCCCACAAACCCCTATAAACCAAATCAGAAAAATGAGCTAAGTCACCAAGTGTCCTTCAACAACTTAGCTTGTTAATCCTAATTTTGAAAATATTTTTGTAAAATAAAAACTTTTGAAAACTTAAACTAACATGCAAATAATGTAAGGATTACACTAAGAAAAACTTTAGAATGGAACTCATTCTTCTGCAAAACTTTTAAAATTTCATTTTCATTAATAAGTTAAAAATATACAAAAACTGGAACAAAAAAATACATGTGACATGCCACACGTATTTATACTATGATTAGGACTATTCTAGAATACTGAATATAATATACAAATGCTAAAACCCTAGATGATGATAATCCTAAAATGCGCTTGATCTTCTCATTTGAATTTGTTCAAAATGTGGCATCATGTGAGCTTGAGCTGTTTGACAGTTGTCCTTGAGATCTTGAGTCGTTCATTTGAGCTTAGGGAGCAAGCAAATTCATCCATCCGTTTATCTGGTCGTTTTGGGTTTTTGGGATTAAAGTGATGGAAGGGGACCATTGGTGTGGGGTCGTGGGTGAGTGTGAAGGGGTTTAGGTGAGTGGGTTTAAGTAAGGATGAAGTGAATTAGGGTTCTGGAGTAGCTTAACAAAAACCCCTTTGGTTTATAAAAGATTGTTATTAGGGTTCATATGGTTAGGGGTGGGTAAACAGGGATGGTTTAATCTATTTTTGGGTTTAAAATGTGTTTAGGTGGGAAAAGTATAATCAGTTAATAACTGATTAATTTAAGATGGTGGTGGATTAGTGACGTGGAGGGAAGGAGAAAGGTGATTGGGTGATTTGTGGTGTAGGGTGACGTGGCGTTTGATGGTTGGTTAGGATAACTTAGGTTGTCTGCTCACATTGGGTCCCTTATCTTCCAAATCTTGGTCAAATAAAGTTTACACAGCCAAAATTTCATTTCCCTTTATATCAAACTTTTGTTTCTTCTAATTTGGCTACCAAAAACTTTTGAGAATGTATCACAAGGACTATATGTGTAATTTGAGCAATCTACAAGGGCCAAACATGTATAATCTTGAAACTTAAGGACCATACTTGTAACTTTTAAGATTTACAAGGGTCAAAAGTGACAAGTCTTCAAAAGTTGAGGGACCAATCTTGACAATCTTCAAAACTTCAAGGACCATTTTGGAAATTCATGATTCGGGTCCGGTTCTTTGTGCGGCTTCGTTTCCCGTGTTCGATTTTGCTTGATTCTTGTGATTTTTTGTTGATTTCACGATATCCTTACCTAAAATACACAATGAACAAACACAAGCATATTTTGGGGTATTTTGATGATATTTTAAGCGTTTTAAGCCCGATTTGGACGATGAGACTGTGTATAATTACAGTCTCATCACTTTTGTAGACAACTTTGTGAAGTCGGGACATCCTTCATAAAGTGGCTTCTCCGCGTCTACTACTAGTTGTTGAAACTTAGCAAAGTCATCCTCATCAAAACCATCTTTTGTAGCGTTAACCATCCCTACTGTTGCTGGGCCATCTGTTGGAATTTCTGAAACAACATCCGTGTCAACATCCGTGTTGTCAACATACTCTGTTGTATCATCAACTAATATTTGGGCATTTGATGATTGCTCGTCATTTTCTCCATGTTTTATCCAATTTGTGTATTTTGGATTAAACCTATGTCTGAATAAATGGAATCCTACTGATTCCACTGTACCCTCTATGTGGTTTAAGCAGCTGTAACAGGGACATAGAATTGTAAGTGGTCCATTATGACTTTCTGGGTGGCGGTTAATCTCCTCTTGCGCTTTTTTTTGCATATTCAATAAACGCTTCTACTCCGTCAAAATATTCTTTATTAGTCCTATTACTTCCTATCCAAGACTTGTCCGTCGTAGTGTTGAGGATAAATTGTACCGTATATATCCTACAAATCATAAAACAAACCAGTATATCATATCCAAGATAAAATATTCTTAATGGTTTAAGGCACATAGCTTGAATCAATAACACATAATATAAAACCCCAAAATCCAATCACATATATATTAATTATCTAAACAAACGCATATGAACATTACAGATTGTAATCCTAATAAAAACATTACCTGGTTTATAAAGTAATGAAATTAAAACTGGTGTAGATGGCCGGACAGAATAGTTGTTGATGTTATTGATGGCTGGAGAATGAGGGATGGAGAAAAATGTGGGATGAGTTTAAAAATTTTGGGAGTTAATTTTGATGTTCACTAAATAACATTTTGGAGGCAAAGTTTCAATTTTCAACAAAATAAAATTTTGGAGGCATGTTTTAAATTTAACTCAATAAAAGTTGAAGGCAAAGTGTTAAAATTTGACCCGAAAATGTTGGTTATTTATTATCTGATATGCATCTAGGGGTGTGTGTGGTGCAAGGGTTTGATCGCGGGACTAGAGTTAGACCTTATATAAGTAT
Source organism: Glebionis coronaria (assembly GCA_025667525.1). NCBI lineage: Eukaryota > Viridiplantae > Streptophyta > Magnoliopsida > Asterales > Asteraceae > Glebionis > Glebionis coronaria. The sequence continues at coordinate 221,818,392 of CM046880.1, forward strand.
ACGTTGGGTTTAAAATTTGTATTTTTTATATTTTTTGTTACGTTAATGACTTTGTTTATATGTTATAAATAGGGAAATATTCAGAATGCCAAGCTGTAAACAAACATAGATTAACTTGAAATTCATTTCGTTAGCAAAATTTATTAACCACTACATCATTTGTGGTCAATCATTGTTTCAAACAGTTACATCATATGATTGTTCCAAAAAAATTTACATCATAGTAAAATGCAGAAATTTAGACAATACTAGAAATGTAAAAAACATCAAGCCTTTGCCTTCCCCTTCCCGTTGGAACCAGCCGGCCTCTTCCCTATTTTTTCCACAATCTGTTTCCAAGTTGTTTTGTTACCAAGACAAAGAACAACATTGTAAATAGGGGTAGGGATTTTCACAATGTTTTTGGGAACATAGTTCACATCATGACCTGTTTTCTTTTGGGTGTTGGCTTTCACTTTTATGTTGTCTTCATAGAACTCAAGTGAGTCAATGCTGTCTTCATCAGCCTCATCTGTCTCATCATGATAGGAATCAGCAAATGGACTACCTTCATCTTCATCCCAAGTCTCCCAGTATTGTGAATCAGCATAATACTCAGCTAAATCAACATAGCCATACGATTGCAACACCTCCTTTGGAATATTCCCAGTCTTAAAGCTTACAGCAACAGGAGCCATAACAGCATGCCTAGGCCTTTTGGATGATCCAATGGGAGGAAGTGCATGGTGCTTTGAAGATCCTTCACTCCCCTTTTCTAACCACCCAACATCTCCACTAGGAAAAAAAACACATCTTCGCAGCTAGAGTCACTCAACTCAACCACTTCAACCTTTTTTGTCATTTTTTATATCTGAGATATAGATGTTAGGGATTGAAAGTGTAAAGGGACATGGATAAGTGGTGTTAGGAGTTGGAACCAATTTTCATAGAAACAAGGGGTTGCAGATTTTTATGCCTCTTTGGTGATTTCTATGACTAACATATCATGCAAATAAATAGACCACAACCCTAAACTAACAAATGGACTAACTGATAACAAAATTTCATGGACTCAAACACAAATTCAAAGAAATTTGGACTTAAATACTTAAAATTAAAACTTGAAAACACTTATAACCACCAAAAAACAAGTGTTCAGGGTCCAGTCTTGGGATTTGCTGTCACTCAAACCCCAAAAAAACCCTATCAATCCGAAACACCTATTTTATGATTTTTAAACAGATTTAACAGAGTGATTCTATGCAAATGGGATCCAAATAAAATCAAACCGCCATGAACATATCTAAGCAGTCAAAATATGTAGAAAATAACATAAATCGTCATAATCAATATAAATGGGGTTCAATTATGTCTATCCATTTAACGTCTAAACCCTAATAATGGTATGGTTCTTTGATTCCAAAAAAAGGGAAAACAAATGTTGATTGTAGATAACATCATAAATAATAATACAAACATCATGTATAAAAGCACAAACCTGTTCAACAAATTAGACAGTGGAATTAATTTTTTTTAGGGTTCTTGTTCTTACTAGCGAAGGGGAAAAGATGATTATGAAATCTGGTGGGTCAGTTGATCATTATAAGTGTTCTTTCCCCCAAAAGAAATATAATCGGTTATATCTAGTCATCAAAAAAGTCCAACTTTATATTTCTGTTCAAATAGGAATATCGCACATAAAAAAATCCATTGGGTACAATGGACCATTATAAGTATTTGTGTATTTATGACTTTTACCTTTTTATAAATATGTTATTTATGACTTATTAAACATATATTAGTCGAGATGGGCTTATGTGTCATAAGCTTACATTTTGTGGTTTATATCTATTACAAAATTAATATAATGCATGAAATATATTTAAGAAATTATTAGTTTAAACGGGCCAATGCGGTGGAGTCGTATTATCAGGTAATCATATAACATAAACAAATATGTTAAAAGTGAAAGGATGAAAATTAAGACAAAAAAGTCAACAACAGACAATTATCATGAAAGACGAAGTATATGAAACTTGATAAAAATTATCTCAATGAAAATACTTAATTATGTTTTAAAAAAGTAATATATGAATAATATATGCAAACGTTTTATGCCCCTTTTAAGAGGTCGGTGCTTAAATTGTTATATGACTTATTTCACCAAGACCATGTCTGAACGTATCATAAACGATGAGTAATTTGTTATCTGACTTATTTTAAAACCTAAACCTTAAACCATTTAACCCTAAACCATATAACCCTTTAACCATAAACCCTAATTAAACTATAAATCATAATCCTACATACCATAAACCCTAAACCTTAAACATTAAACCTCAATAAACCCTAAAATTAAACCCTAAACCCTAAATATTAAACCTTAAACGAATAAACCCTAAACCCAAAGCCCTAAACCTTAAACCAATGAACCCTAAACACTAAATCATAAACCGGTACCTATAAACCTTAAATCCTATTTAACCCTTAAACCACAAACCCTAGATAATTAAACCATAAATCATAAACCTTAAACCATAAACCAAAAAACCTTAAACCCTAAGCCTAAACCTTAAACCAATGCACCCTAAACACTATATCATACACCTTAAACCTATAAACCTTAAATCCTATTTAACCCTTAAACCAAAAACCCTAGCTAATTAAACCATAAATCATAAACCTTAAACCATAAACCAATGAAACTTAAACCCTAAACCCTAAGCCCTAAACCTTAAACCAATGCACCCTAAACACTAAATCATACACCTTAAACCATTTAACCTTAAATCCTATTTAACCCTTAAACCACAAACCCTAGCTAATTAAAAAATAAACCAATGAACCTTAAACCCTAAACCCTAAGCCCTAAACCTTAAACCAATGCACCCTAAGCACTATATCATACACCTTAAACCATTTAACCTTAAATCCTATTTAACCATTAAACCACAAACCCTAGCTAATTAAACCATAAATCCTAAACCTTAAACCATAAACCAATGAACCTTAAACCTAAACCCTAAACCTTAAACCAATGCACCCTAAACACTATATCATACACCTTAAACCATTTAACCTTAAACTATAAACCTTAAATCATAATTAATCTTTAAACCACAAACCCTAGCTAATTAAACTATAAATCCCAATTAAACCTTAAACCATAAACAATAGCTAATTAAACCATAAATCCTAAACCTTAAACCATAACCCTATAGTCTAAACCATAGAACCTAAACAGAAAGTCTAAACCATACAACCTAAACCTAAAGCAGTATACCCTATATAAATCCTAAATCATAAACTTTAAACAACATTAATTAACCCTAACACATGAACTTAAATTAAACTATAAACCCTAAACATAAACCACTTCATTAACCCTAAACCATAAACCGTAAACCATAAATCCTAAACCTTAACCCTCAATCCTATACCTTAAACCCTAAACCCTAAACCCCAACCCTAAACCATAAACCCTAACCCATTACTAAACTATAATGTTGTCACCCTAACCTTATTAAATCGACAATTCAAAATCGACCTTATTCATATTAAATTGCTTGAGATGAAAATTCAAGGTGATTGATATAAAGCTCAACTAAATAACACATACTGCTTAAAAACCAAAAGATATTCAAGGTGATTATTATAACCTTATATATTTAAGTTATTTAACTATAATTTTATGTTTATAATTAAAGAAGTTTTTTAATTTTATGTTTAAAATTATAACCTTTTTAAAGTTAGTTAATTTTGACAAAAATGTTTTTAATAAAAATACAACGTATATATTTTTTTATTTACTTATTATTTATTTATTATTAACATTTAATAAATAAATGTTAATTATAATTTTATTATTAAGTAATTTTAATATTTACAGTTTCATTAAACACAAACAATATCCAGCAACCATCTTGTAACCGCCACCATCTTAAGAATCACACACAGGAAGAACAAACCCTAAATCTTCATCCAATACACAATAAAAAAAATAAAACCCTCACACACAATAGTCGCCAATCTACACAATCATTAACGACATGAAGCATCAGGAAAAAGGTAATGCAACAATCAGTATTGTTCAATTTAAATATTAGGGTTCATACGAATAGTGTAAGTTTGCTATGGTATTAGGGTTTACACTAAGTTATAATGCATGTATGTGGACCTATGTCATTTTTCATTAACGTGATTTGATTTATAGGTAATTTATGTCATTTTTAATTAACGTGTTTATATGGTCTATGTTTCAATCTTGGTTATGGGTTTTGTTAATGTGTCCGAATATGGTCCCATGATATATTATAGTTACAGGTTTTTTGGTATGATATTGTTTTAGATTTTTTGAAATCAGTTGGATATGGTCCCCTATACAAACATATGCATAACCAAATCTAAATGTTGTTATGGTATCCACAACCATGCTACACATACTGCCAAACAATCCCTTCGTCGACATATAACTAACATTAATATGTACATGTTTGTTGAAGTTATTCATATTGAATCAGACACTTCATCATCTACTTCTGAAAGTGCTAAATTTTGCCCACCCCTAGCAATAGAAGTCCGATTTGTAGTTTGACCACAAGTTCTTTAAGTACTCCATGTATTCGCTGATTGTGGTAAATTACACCTCTTGTTTAGGAAAACAAAAGAGCGTAAATGAGCGGTAAGTATTGAACAAATGACTTTAGGAAAAATCAAGTGTTAATGACCCTTAATGAAATGAAAATTCGTTTCCCAAGGAGGTATTTGTGTGTGACTAAGATGTTCAAGATTTGTGATTAATATTTGGTTTAGAAGGGGATGAGAAAAGAAAATGACGAAGACATAAAAATAAAAATTAACAAAAAATCACTACTAGAAAGTTAAAACGTAGAACCTTAAAAACCACAAAAATAAAAATAAATTCTAAAAATTACCAAAAATTCAACAAAAATCAAATTAAATAAACTAAGAGTTTACCAATGATCAAAACTTTTTCAAACCTTTTAAATAATTAAATATTCAATTTTTAAATGCTAATTAAAGCCCTAAAAATCAAATAAATTATCAAAAAGTCCAAATAAAGATTTTTCAATTGGTAAACCTCTAAAATGATCTAAAAAGATTAAAAACTATTTTTAGAAATTTTAAAACTAATAAAAACTATTTAAAATGATTTAAATAGTGGTAAGTATTCCCGCCTGTCACGCGGGTGACCCGGGTTCGATCCCCGGCAGCGGCGCCAAAAATGATTGTAGTAAATTACACCTCTTGTTTAGGAATACAAAAGAGCGTAAATGAGCGGTAAGTATCGAGTGATGATTTAGGAAAATCAACACTAATGACCCTTAATGAAATGAAAGTTCGTTTCCCAAGGAGGTATATGTGTGTGACTAAGATGTTCAAGATTTGTGACTAATATTTGGTTTAGAAGGGGATGAGAAAAGAAATTGACGAAGACGAAAAAATAAAAATTAACAAAAAAATCACTACTAGAAAGTTAAAACGTAGAACCTTAAAAACTACAAAAATAAAAATAAACTCTAAAAATTACCAAAAATTCACCAAAAATCAAAATAAATACACTAAGAGTTTACCAATGATCAAAACTTTTTCAAACCTTTTTAAATAATTAAATATTCAGTTTTTAAATGCTAATTAAAGCCCTAAAAATCAAATAAATTATCAAAAAGCCCAAATAAAGATTTTTCAATTGGTAAACCTCTAAAATGATCTAAAACGATTAAAAACTATTTTTAGAAATTTTAAAACTAATAAAAACTATTTAAAATGATTTAAAAACTATTAAAACTTAAAATAATTATAAAATTTTAATCTAAAAGTGATAAAATTATTCTAAAAGTTGCTAAATTCCTATTTTAATGTATTAAATCTAGAAAAATGTAAAAAGTTGGAAAATGTGAAATTTTAAAAATAATAATAAAATAATATTAAAAATCCAAAAATTATAAAAAATTCTAAAAACTTGCAAACTAGTTTATTTTAACCTAAATAATCAGAAAATCAAAGTGAAATTACCAGAATACCCCTATTGGGCCCTCAAATGGGTCAAAACCAAAAACAGTCAACCAAATTGGGCTTTTGGGCCAAAAAGTCAAACTTGGCCCAATTGACTTGGAAAAGCCCTATCTGACTTAAAATTCAATTCTAAGAACAAAACTCTAAAGGCCCAAAAGCTGAATATGAGCTTATCATAGCTTATTTAACACAAAGCTTATTCTTATTGGGCTTTTCAGCCCATTAAGCCATAAGCTAATGCCATAAGCTCTAATTTGACACACAACCTTATTTTGGGATGCTTATGAGATATGTAAAAAGAATTTTTGAAAAAACTCACTCAATAAGCCAGAAATAAGCAAAGAAAAATTTCACTAAAAGACAAAATAGTCGTTTTAGAGATTTAGGGCACCTCATAAGGTCTAGTTTGTTTCAAAAGCTCACAAATAGCTTAACTAAGAATAATCAATCAAGAAAATCACAAAAAGCCAAGTAGAATAAGCTGTAAGAACAGATAAGCTGGCTGAAAAAGCCAAATAAGCTAGTTTTCTAGCAAAAGCTTAACCAAAAGACTTGTAACCTTCCAGATTCGATATTAAGCTGAGAAAAATGATATCTATTACAAAAGATAAGTTGTTGCATGTACCAATAAGAAAAACAGATTCAATAAGCTTAGAAACCAAGTTTGACCAAAAGTCAAACGTTGATAAGTTGAAATCAAACGCTGACAGGAACAAAGTAGGCGTTGACAGACTTAATGAAGTGTAAGGACTTGTTTTTCACCCTGTTGGTCAAGGTTTGAGTGCAAACCTTGTGAATCAAGGCTTACCAGTTGGGTAAACTTGATGTGTTTTGGCACAAATAAGCCAATAAGCCAGTAGGCTTATAAGCTATGAACAAAGCAATCCAAATAGCCAAATATTCTCACAAGCAACATATAAATAAGATCCAAGCAACAATACAACAATCCTAATGCTAGAAATCACAATGCAACACCAAATGAGGTGGTCACTTTGCTGATGCAAATGACCACTTCAGCAGACTTTGATAAGCTATAAAAACCACAATAAGCCACCAAATTCAACAAGCAGATAACCAATAGATAGCTTATCACCCAAACTATTCCCAAACCAAATTTCAGACCTTAGATCCAACAAACAAAGAAGTTATTGGATCTGATGTGTTTGACCAAATTCAAAACCAATTTTATCAGATTTTTGCAAAACTTAGAATCCCTTTTCCAAACTTTCAGAAAGTAAACCAATGGCTAAAACTTGTGTATTAGGACTTGTTTAGACCACCCAAACCCTAAGAACCAAGGGCACAAGCCCACAAGGCCTTGATAACCAGTAATCCAAACAACCCTTAATCAAGCACTTAACAAAGGAACTTGTGATTTTAACTAATAACCTACTGATTTTAATGATCAAAAACACTTAAACAATAGCAACTAACACAATCAAACTCAAAAATCAGCAGCACAAACACCAATACTCAAAATCAAAGCACCAAATCAAAATCAGTCATAAACATGAAATTTTGAGTGGAATCTTAACAAGGGATTATACCTGCCTTCCACGACATCCTAGGAAGGTCAGCAATGCTCCTTGGACCTTGTTCAACAACTAGAACAAGACCAAGGTACTTCAATGAAGATGATGCAAACTGCCTTGGTTGATGGTTCAAAGTAGAACCTCAAGGACTTTATATCTTCAACACAAGCAGCAAACAACTCAACCAAGAGCCCTAATCCCTTCACAAGCTTGGTGTCAACAAGATTGTAAGAGCTTATAGCAAATGGTCAAGGGTTAGTACACAAAATAAGCCAAAACAGAACCTAGGATTTCAAGGTATTCAAACCTTAAAAACCTTATGAAACAAGACGTGCCTTAACCACAAGATTAAGGTAGGCCTTAACAATCAAATGGAACTCAGAATTAGGCTACTCAAACACCAAACTTTTAATTTAATCAAAAAGAGATTTCACAATTTCAGAAATACAAATTTTATTTAAACTTAAAAAGGAATTACAAAGATAATAGCCTAAAACTGGAAAAAAGGGACTCTCGTATGTTGAGGTGTCCTTTTATAGGCAAATGCCTGGCTAAACACTATTCACAAACCCTAGAAGTGAAATTCCCTAAATGCCCTAAGTCCTTCTAGACGTTTTCTTGGTGTGAGCTGTCCAAAGTGATCAAGGCTGTTCATTTTAGCTTTGGAATGAAGCAATGAGTCTTGGCTGTTGATTTTGCCACATAGGATTACTTGGAGGGTAAGTTGCATTCTGATTGGGTGACGTGTTGAATGGTGGGGTCTATTGGTGAGTGGAGATGAGGGTTTTGTGTATGGGATGTGATTCTGCATGTGTGAATCACACGTGGGTATGGGTAATTTTGATTTACCCTTTGGTTTAAGTGGAGTAAAAACTGGGTGGATGAAGGTGAATAGTAACTCATTTTCCAAAATTGGGGGAATGGGATGTGTTTGGCGCATTTTTGGGAGTTTGAATGTTTCAGTGCACAAAAATGGTCCTTCTTCTTCCTTTCTTTTTGCATTTGTGTATAAAAGTCTACCAGCGCCCAAATTCCTTTGTGTCAACTTTCATAACTTGTCATTTTTTGCACAAAACTTTCCAAAAGGTGTATCAAGGGTTATTTTTGACACTTTTGCATATTTGAAGGGCTGATTTTGGACAATGTTGATCTTCAAAAGTCTTTAATGTTTCTTTGGCTTGATGAGGGACCATAGTTGACAATTTGAAATTGTTGAGGGACTAATCTTGCCATTTCTTCAAAGTTGAAGGACCTTTTGTGTAATTTTGACAAACTTAAGGGACCAAACTTGTAATTATTAATATACAAGGGTTTTAAGTGTCATTTCTTCAATAATTGAGGATCAATCTTGTTTGTATTCAAGTCTTCAAGGGTATTTGTTGAATTTTCCATGATTAGGGCCCGGTTCTTTGTACGGCTTCGTTTCTCGTGTCCGTTTTTCCTTGTAACTTGTGATCTTTTGTCGTTTTCACGATATCCATACCTAAAATACACAAGTAAACAAACACAAGCATATATATGGTATTTTATGACATTTTATGCATTAAAAGCACGAAAAGAACGATGAGATCATGTATAAATGCCATCTCATCACTCCCCCATACTAAGCCATTGCCGTGCCCTCACGCAATGCTAGAATAAAGTATCTAAGCATTACCAAAGTTCAATTTTATTAACCTTTATTGAAAAGTAAAAGACTTGCAACATACTACGAAGATGTGTAAAGACATAATGTATGATTTTCATCACAAAAAGTGACTTTTAGGGTCAAAGAATAGAAACAAGTAAATGTTCCTTAGAGTAAACTTCGTCATCCTTGATTGTTATACATTCCATGCTAAGTGCAAAAACGAGATCATTGTTGGTACAAGTCACAATGCTAACACTACTCATACGTCCAAATTGTGTAATACTTTTTCTCCCCGCAATCCTAGTTATTATAAAAGGAAAATGGGTTACTAGCATTTTTTATCTATTTGTCATGGATCACAAGTGATTCATATTGACTTATTTGAGTAGTTATTAGTCCGAAAGCAAAGTAGCACGATTTGATCAATAGTTAGCCAAAGGACAAAATCTTTTAAAACGGCTTCTCGTGTATCTCCTTAAGTTCATATCTTGGCATAACTCGTTTCACGATTTGAGACCTTTCTCGGACCGATATTTGGCATGTACTTCATACTTCAAATCTTGGGAAGACGTTCTTGAAATTATGGTCTTCTCTTCATATATTTGGAATTTCTTCACTTGACGTTTTTGAGAGATTCTTCATATTGGACCACGACTTCATCATTTTTCTTCAATCTTTACTTTGGATTTTTGATATACAACGATCCGCCTCCTTTTCGGACTTGGATATATTTATCCTCATACCTTGTTAGGGTCTTTTTGGATAGACTTTATCCATGATCTTTAGGGGAGTAATTGCTTTTCGTCGTGTGTCTCGATCCTTCATATTGATTTAGGAACAATGATACTTCACATCATCTTTGGATCTTTAGCAAAAATAGAGCTCCTCATGCCTTGTTAGGGCCTTTTTGGATAATCGCCAATCTTCGCGTGCCGCTTCAATAAGTTATGCCTTGGCTATGAACTCTATTCAACCCCGAGCAACTTTTAAACGATCTTGCGCTAGAGGCTAAGTAACCTTTCAAATCGTACGACCTTACTTATTGCAACTATGATTTATTCCTAATGCATTGATCTTATGGGAAGAAAAAGCCACAATTAAAAACATATGAGTTTTTGAAAGAACACTTTCGTGTTCTACATTTAGCATGATCACTTGTCTAACTCTATCATTTCTCGTTCTTCACTATATAAAGACCTCTAATTAAAGAGACTCGTGAATACTTAGCCATGCAAGTCAAAATTAAGCCAAATTTGGATTAGCTTTTATTAAGACTATATCAAATCAAAGTTTTGGGTTTTCAAGCCACCTATAGGATCTTGCACTTTCTTGGACTTTTTCAAGTTTAGAGAATGCGTTTTATAGTTCCCTTGATAAGTGACTTTCTAGGATCAGTTATAGGAAATTACGAAAAGTTCTTGTTCTTAACCCATATGAGTTAAGACTTTCGTGTTTTAAAGCTCCCTATATAAAAGTCTAGCAAAACTTGAATTGAGCGGGTTAAGGAATGTAAATTACTCCAAATGCCCATCAAGTCAAAAATTAACTCTTATTCTACCCATCGGAAAATATACATTCGTGTCTTGAAAACACTTATGGAAACTAAGAAAAATTTTAAAATTTGGCCATTTTTTGCCTTATTAGCAAAACAAAACATTGAAAGTTGGAAAGCGTGAGGGCGTAGCAAAGAAAGTACCTATTCACCCCACCATACTAAAAGTAAACATTGTCCTCAATGTTTCGAGTCTAAAGGTGGAGCACCCCCATACTAGAGACGAAGAGTCGAATGCTTAGGATCTAGCATGGAAAGGGTCATCAACAATATATCTAAAGCCGTTTATTAAGTATTTGCTAAAAGATAATTGTTAGAACAATAAAGGATATGTCATGGATTCGTGAAAAACTTCTTCAAACGAACGATGGAGGCTCACGTAAACGAACACGAGAGTCTTCAATCGTAGATGATGATGATCTAGATAACAAAATCACAAACAACCACGAGACAACGAGTTGAAAGGGTACAAGTCCCCTTATTAGTGAATAGTGAGCATAAAGGATAAGCATGGGATCTCCCCCACGAGGCACCTCGTTTTTGATTACCGAGTCATGAGCTCGACTCGATCCCCTCAAAATGTGAACATTTAGGGAAAATCATGGTATGGTCAATTTTTGGTGGGGCTTACATGATAAACAAGGCCCAAAAAGCAACCGGTATAAAGGAAGCGGGGAAACGAGGCGGCGCGAAGAACTTAAGAGCCTTTTTCCTTAGGGTATATTTTATAATACCCGCCTTATACCCACCTTATAGTTTGTATCTTTCAAAATCGAGATTCACGAAAGTATTTATCTATTTTTGCCTTTTTCTTTTTGTTTGAGATTCGAATACAATAATTGAGTGATGAAATCCCAATTAAGGTTGTGTTTTCACACTTTTGGAGATATTGTATATTTATTGTGATACTTAATACAATATAGTAATAATATTTGTACAAGAAAAACCAAGAAAACCGATAATACGTATTAGTAGAGTTCTACTAATACAAATACTATTTATGGTTAATATTAAAAACAACAATACAAATTAATCACGACACACCTCCCCGGCAGCGGCGCCAAAAATGATTGTGGTAAATTACACCTCTTGTTTAGGAAAACAAAAGAGCGTAAATGAGCGGTAAGTATTGAACAAATGACTTTAGGAAAAATCAAGTGTTAATGACCCTTAATGAAATGAAAGTTCGTTTCCCAAGGAGGTATATGTGTGTGACTAAGATGTTCAAGATTTGTGATTAATATTTGGTTTAAAAGGGGATGAGAAAAGAAAATGACGAAGACGTAAAAATAAAAATTAACAAAAAAATCACTACTAGAAAGTTAAAACGTAGAACCTTAAAAACCACAAAAATAAAAATAAATTCTAAAAATTACCAAAAAATTCACCAAAAATCAAATTAAATAAACTAAGAGTTTACCAATGATCAAAACTTTTTCAAACCTTTTAAATAATTAAATATTCAATTTTTAAATGCTAATTAAAGCCCTAAAAATCAAATAAATTATCAAAAAGCCCAAATAAAGATCTTTCAATTGGTAAACCTCTAAAATGATCTAAAAAGACTAAAAACTATTTTTAGAAATTTTAAAACTGATAAAAACTATTTAAAATGATTTAAAAACTATTAAAACTTAAAATAATTATAAAAATTAATCTAAAAGTGATAAAATTAATCTAAAAGTTGCTAAATTTCTATTTTAATGTATTAAACCTACGAAAAATGTAAAGAGTTGGAAAATGTGAAATTTTAAAAATAATAATAAAATAATATTAAAATAATATTAAAAATCCAAAAATTATAAAAAATTCTAAAAACTTGCAAACTAGTTTATTTTAACCTAAATAATCAGAAAATCAAAGTGAAATTACCAGAATACCCCTATTGGGCCCTCAAATGGGTCAAAACCAAAAACAGTCAACCAAATTGGGCTTTTGGGCCCAAAAAGTCAAACTTGGCCCAATTGACTTGGAAAAGCCCTATCTGACTTAAAATTTAATTCTAAGAACAAAACTCTAAAGGCCCAAAAGCTGAATATGAGCTTATCACAACTTATTTAACACAAAGCTTATTCTTATTGGGCTTTTCAGCCCATTAAGCCATAAGCTAATGCCATAAGCTCTAATTTGACACACAACCTTCTTTTGGGATGCTTATGAGATCTGTAAAAAGAATTTTTGAAAAAACTCACTCAATAAGCCAGAAATAAGCAAAGAAAAATTTCACCAAAAGACAAAATAGTCGTTTTAGAGATTTAGGGCACCTCAGAAGCTCTAGTTTGTTGCAAAAGCTCACAAATAGCTTAACTAAGAATAATCAATCAAGAAAATCACAAAAAGCCAAGTAGAATAAGCTGTAAGAACAGATAAGCTGGCTGAAAAAGCCAAATAAGCTAGTTTTCTAGCAAAAGCTTAACCAAAAGACTTGTAACCTTCCAGATTTGATATTAAGTTGAGAAAAATGATTTCTATTACAAAAGATAAGTTGTTGCATGTACCAATAAGCAAAACAGATTCAATAAGCTTAGAAACCAAGTTTGACCAAAAGTCAAACGTTGATAAGTTGAAATCAAACGCTGACAGGAACAAAGTAGGCGTTGACAGACTTAATGAAGTGTAAGGACTTGTTTTTCACCCTGTTGGTCAAGGTTTGAGTGCAAACCTTGTGAATCAAGGCTTACCAGTTGGGTAAACTTGATGTGTTTTGGCACAAATAAGCCAATAAGCCAGTGGGCTTATAAGCTATGAACAAAGCAATCCAAATAGCCAAATATTCTCACAAGCAGCATATAAATAAGATCCAAGCAACAATACAACAATCCTAATGCTAGAAATCACAATGCAACACCAAATGAGGTGGTCACTTTGCTGATGCAAATGACCACTTCAGCAGACTTTGATAAGCTATAAAAACCACAATAAGCCACCAAATTCAACAAGCAGATAACCAATATATAGCTTATCACCCAAACTATTCCCAAACCAAATTTCAGACCTTAGATCCAACAAACAAAGAAGTTATTGGATCTGATGTGTTTGACCAAATTCATAACCAATTTTATCAGATTTTTGCAAAACTTAGAATCCCTTTTCCAAACTTTCAGAAAGTAAACCAATGGCTAAAACTTGTGTATTAGGACTTGTTTAGACCACCCAAACCCTAAGAACCAAGGGCACAAGGCCACAAGGCCTTGATAACCAGTAATCCCAAACAACCCTTAATCAAGCACTTAACAAAGGAACTTGTGATTTTAACTAATAACCTACTGATTTTAATGATCAAAAACACTTAAACAATAGCAACTAACACAATCAAACTCAAAAATCAGCAGCACAAACACCAATACTCAAAATCAAAGCACCAAATCAAAATCAGTCATAAACATGAAATTTTGAGTGGAATCTTAACAAGGGATTATACCTGCCTTCCACGACATCCTAGGAAGGCCAACAATGCTCCTTGGACCTTGTTCAACAACTAGAACAAGACCAAGGTACTTCAATGAAGATGATGCAAACTGCCTTGGTTGATAGTTCAAAGTAGAACCTCAAGGACTTTATATCTTTAACACAAGCAACAAACAACTCAACCAAGAGCCCTAATCCCTTCACAAGCTTGGTGTCAACAAGCTTGTAAGAGCTTATAGCAAATGGTCAAGGGTTAGTACACAAAATAAGCTAAAACAGAACCTAGGATTTCAAGGTATTAAAACCTTAAAAACCTTATGAAACAAGACGTGCCTTAACCACAAGATTAAGGTAGGCCTTAACAATCAAATGGAACTCAGAATTAGGCTACTCAAACACCAAATTTTTAATTGAATCAAAAAGAGATTTCACAATTTCAGAAATTCAAATTTTATTTAAACTTAAAAAGGAATTACAAAGATAATAGCCTAAAACTGGAACAAAGGGACTCTCACATGTTGAGGTCTCCTTTTATAGGCAAATGCCTGGCTAAACACTATTCACAAACCCTAGAAGTGAAATTCCCTAAATGCCCTAAGTCCTTCTAGACGTTTTCTTGGTATGAGATGTCCAAAGTGATCAAGGCTGTTCATTTTAGCTTTGGAATGAAGCAATGAGTCTTGGCTGTTGATTTTGCCACATTGGATTACTTGGAGGGTAAGTTGCATTCTCATTGGGTGACGTGTTGAATGGTGGGGTCTATTGGTGAGTGGAGATGAGGGTTTTGTGTGTGGCATGTGATTCTGCATGTGTGAATCACACGTGGGTATGGGTAATTTTGATTTACCCTTTGGTTTAAGTGGAGTAAAAACTGGGTGGATGAAGGTGAATAATAACTCATTTGATCCGAAATTGGGGGAATGGGATGTGTTTGGCGCATTTTTGGGAGTTTGAATGTTTTAGTGCACAAAAATGGTCCTTCTTCTTCCTTTCTTTTTGCATTTGTGTATAAAAGTCTATCAACGCCCAAATTCCTTTGTGTCAACTTTCATAACTTGTCATTTTTTGCACATAACTTTCCAAAAGGTGTATCAAGGGTTATTTTTGACACTTTTGCATATTTAAAGGGCTGATTTTGGATAATGTTGATCTTCAAAGGTCTTTAATGTTTCTTTGGCTTGATGAGGGACCATAGTTGACAATTTGAAATTGTTGAGGGACTAATCTTGCCATTTCTTCAAAGTTGAAGGACCTTTTGTGTAATTTTGACAAACTTAAGGGACCAAACTTGTAATTATTAATATACAAGGGTTTTAAGTGTCATTTCTTCAATAATTGAGGATCAATCTTGTTTGTCTTCAAGTCTTCAAGGGTATTTGTTGAATTTTCCATGATTAGGGCCCGATTCTTTGTACGGCTTCGTTTCTCGTGTCCGTTTTTCCTTGTAACTTGTGATCTTTTGTCGTTTTCACGATATCCATACCTAAAATACACAAGTAAACAAACACAAGCATATATATGGTATTTTATAACATTTTTATGCATTAAAAGCCCGAAAAGAACGATGAGATCATGTATAAATGCCATCTCATCATTCACCCTCCATTGTTTCAAACTCCTATTGTAGGCATACATAATGTAAGAAGGTTCGTTCAAGGAATGCTGCAGAGGGGAGCAACAGCAAAGGCAAAAGTAAGGTTGGAAGGTTGGATGATGTTAGTTCTCCCTGTGTAATATGAACAAATTTTTTGTGTTTTGTTGGTCTGCTATTGCTGGGCACCTGTTGCATTTTCAACCTACAGGTCGCAACAATTTAATAGATTTGTATGCATTACTATCATTATGAAACAATTATCAGTTATCTGTAATCAACAATACGAGTTTGTTAATTAGTTAATATAAGTGTTTTAAGGCCATGTACAATTCACTATATGTTATATCTATTTTCTTATAATATACGAGTTCAAGTTTTTATGTAGTGTAAACTAAAGGTTTTGGTTGAATGTTAAAATGTGTAAAACAGTATAAAATTTTGTTCAAAATTTATTTTTAGCAGGAAACTCAAAGGGAAAGTTTACCTAGTTTGAATGTTTAATTTGGAGGCAAATTGGAGTTCAAAATATTTGGTTGTTTAATTTTTTTATTTTGAGCCAAAAGTTTCACGAAAATTTTGAATGTCCATGCTAAGTAAATGCATATGCAGTTACCATAATTTTCTAACTCCATCTCCATATCAAACCCTGATTTTTCTCCAAAATCACAAAATATACAAAACTCAGATACTTTTTCATTAGTTTCATACCATTTCCAATTATTGTTCTTGTACACATCGATTTGTGGTCAATAATCATGAACACTGTAAACGATGATTAAGATTATATTGTTAATGATGGTGATTCTTTGGTTAATAATAATGATGTATATCACCATAATCAAGGAGATTATGAATTAGAGGATTATGGTGATCAATAAGATGAGGATGACGACACCATTAAATAGAAAGTTGTTAATAGGAGGGGTAAAACTAGGTTATCCAAGTTTCGGATAAAATATGGAAAACCAGGTGTCATGAAGATAAATGTAAACTTTGATGCACTGAATAGAATATCAGGGCCAAACAGATCATTGTTTATCAGTTTTTAGGAGACACGGTTCGGGAGCAGATAGAATTGAAGATTCTATCGTGGAAAGATGTGAAGGAGGAAGCAAGAGAAAAACTTTGGACTGAAACGACGGTACACATACAAATTTTTTTACCCATCTATTAGTCTTATTCCTACATTTACTTTAACATTATGTTAATATGTGCAACAATACTTTGAATTGGATGTGTCCTTCAAAAAGTTGGTTATGAATAAGCTAGGTGAACTTCTAAGAAATTTCAGAAGTAAATTGGCAGCAAATCACATAGTTCCTAACCTAGATTAACCTGAAAAACTAAATGAAGTTCCAAATAATTACAGAGCAATCGTCAATGCCGAACAATGTGTTGCTTTTGTAAACAACACGTCCACAAAAGAATTTAATGTTGTTAATTTCTATTTCGTTTTACATTTATAAACACAGTATGTATGTATTGTTTGGAAACTCCGTATGACAAACACACTCTGTTATGTAGTAGCAACTTCTCATCGAGTAATCTCTTTTGTTAGGTTAAATCAGCTGCAAATAAATTGGCACGTTCCAAGAGTCTTTATCAGCATACAATGGGACGTAGTGGTTATGTATATATAAAAGAGCAAATGGTAAGGTTATATTGCTGTAATATCCTAACACTTTTGTCCAAGTTGGTTTAACTTTTCATCTGTATGTATTTTATGTTTGGAAGATCATTAAACAAGAAATTAAACCAGATCAAGAAGCCCCCCCCTGTGGTGTATTGTTGTTTCATGGAAGGTTCAGAAAAGACGGAAAATAGACAGATGATAAAACAATCAAAGTTGGCACTAAGATTGTAAGTGTTATTGCAAATTTTTGTATATTCTGTTTATATTCGTATAATAAATTATTTACCATTTTTTGTGTGTAGCTGGAAGAAGTGGACCAGATCAGAGATGAAACCTTGATGGTTGATAGTGGCACAAATTCATTATCACATGTATTAGGAAAGGACAAGGAGGGTATGCAAGAGGAGTGTGAGGCAGAGTTACATGCAGGAAGTTCTTTGATCTACCTAGAAGGAAACAAGGAACTGATGTAAGGATTGCGATGCTTGAAACTGAACTTGATAAGGATAGACAGGCGCGTAAAGAAACCACCCAGATGTCACAAACACATGAAACTCTTAATAAAATGTTGAAACTTATGTCTGCACATGGGGTTAATATAGAAAGTTAACGCCAAGTCAGTCAAATGTAAGACTAGATTTTAATTTTGATTTGATGATTTTCAATCTGTAATACCAATAACAATTAACATACTTACATATTGCAGGTATTACAACTAGAACATAATACGTTGAACACAATACCTAGTGAAGAGCAAAGGACGTCGATTTGTGGTGGTGGACTTCAGAAGGGTGTGTTATTTCCAATGTCTAAGACAACTACAACTTCGGACAAGGATTTGGACACTATAACTGCAGCTGCAACTACAACTGCGAACAAGGTAAGTTATAAAAAACCATGCTTGGTTTCTAAATTCTACTATACATGACTTATTTACTTTGTTATGTATATATACAGGTACCTGTTAGAACTAGGGGAGCAAAAAATAAGACTAGATCGTTGGAAAAAAAGTCTCCATTTCAAAATTCCCAATCTCAAGAAGATATTTATCCAGCTTCTGGATCACAACAAAATATGTCTCCCTCGGCACAACAAGGCGTACCTATTTCATCATTACGAAAGAAGCGTACACCTTCTAAATCGAAAGTAAACCAGTCTCCACCATCACTACCAGATGTTATTTTATCATTATTCATATAATTACTTGTTTAGTTTATTCCATATCAACGCATGTAAACATATTTTCTTCAGACATTTAAGTGCAAACTGTGGAATATCTCTAGGACAATTATCATTGGTATCGGTAGGGTATACAAGTCTAAGGATGGAGACAATGTAAAGATTCATAACCAACCACTACAAAAAAATTGCTATAAAGTTTCAGTTGATGAATCCCTAGTGGATGCAGCATTCATACCTGATGACAGAAATAATGGTTTAAAAACTGTTAAGGATGTAAAAGGTAGTTTTGTGGCATGGCCAAAGGAAAAGGTTATTATTTTATCAACAGATACATACACTTGATTTATCATCCTACATATACATAGCTTTTCATATTTAGATCAATTTTTAATACACGGCTTTTGTTTCCCTACAAGAAAAAACACCACCAAATACCATAAAAGCTATTGTTGAAAGTGCACCAAAGATAGGATCTAAGCGCTCGATGAACGTTCCAGCAGGCAGTACATTTACGACTATTCCTCATATACAGACACAAGCTAGGAATAACAAGGCTCAAAAGACTTCACAATACGGTGATTCAAAGTCTTTACAAGTGTGATTCTTTGTGAAAAGTATGTTACTTGAGAATAAAACGACATTACAGCTGTTTATTTGCTAATGTACATTCAATTTTATATATTAATGTAATTGAAATTTGATTTCCAGAATTTTGTTTTTTGTTTTTATTGAATTCTGAAAGGTTACTAGAAGATGAAACATAGTCACACTTATTATCATTGTTAGTCACATTCTAATGTGTGACTACATGTCATAAAAGGTTACACAAACATACCCTTCATGTGACTATTTGATGCATATAGTCACACAAAATACACATGGCTTGACTTGACAAAGCATACAGTCACACTTATTACTACTATTCGTAAGTCTTTGGTTAATTGTACGTGAAAAACTCAGTACCATTAGCATGATTTGTGTGACTACATGTCATAAAAGGTCACACAAACATACCCTTCATGTGACTATTGGATGCATATAGTCATACAAAATACAATTTGCTTGACTTGACAAAGCATACAGTCACACTTATTACTACTATTAGTAACTCTTTGGTTAATTGTATGTGACAAACTCATAGCCATTAGCATAATTTGTGTGACTACATGTCATAAAAGGTCACACAAACATACCCTTTGTAACATCCCCAAATTTACACAATTCAATACAGCGGAAGACTCGTTGGTGTTACGGGATAGCACATTACTCACATCATAGACAACGCTTAAAAATCGCGTCGTTTAATAATAAAGCGTTTCCATTCATAAATATCAGATTTACATAGGTCCCAAGTCATATTGCTTCATACAATTTTTACAAAACATTTGAATGGAAATTGTTGTTTAAGTGCGGGCCATGAATTCTTGTTGTCTTCCCGAGAATTACCTTCAAATACCTGAGATAAAACATGTTAAAAGAAAGTCAGCGATAACGCCGAGTGAATTCATAGAGTTTAATAAAACCATCAATATATCATCGGTATATAATTATTACCAAAAATCATTTTGTACAAATCTTTGTAATAGGCCATAAAATAGCCAAAGTCATTTTATACAAATCCTTGTCAAAAATCATCATATATGTTTTTGCCTTTGAAATCATTATACGAACCATTGTCGTAAAAACATCATACAATACGTTTTATAACGTTATATAAAGTTAAATAAAAACCGTTATATGAATATGGTTATGTAAAACCAAAACACGAACATAACATCAATAATAAGACCCCGTATTGCTAGTCAGGCAATATATCTTAATTTAATGCGTATAGCAGTATTTCTTTATTTGGATTATTATAAGCCGCATGACATTGTTACCTTACTATAACAAACAACGGGTAGCTAACCTGAAACTCATTTGCCCATCTAAATTAGCGTGTCGTCACAATATTCACGCTTGTGTAAATCTTCTCATATATAAATTCACTTACCAATCAATGTGGCACGACGAGGATCAACCGTCAAGGCGCGAACTGGGGTGATCGTCCCCAAATAGTAATATTATATGCATAAGCGTCTACCAAATCCCGGTAGTTCACAATTCATGCTAATGGGACTTTTAGTGACATAACCTAACTTTAATAATCCATTTCATTTCATTTATCGGGTCATATATTCATTCATCGGGTCATACAATCATTCGGGTCCAAATCAATAAACAAATAATCGGGACAAATGGTGTCCTAATTTATAAAAACTAAAATGTTATCTCCCTCGCGGGTTTATAAAACATTTCATAAAAACATTTAAAAGAGTGCGAGGCTATGAACTCACGTTGATGTGGAAAAGCGGGTTATCGATAATTCGGATGTACGGTACGTGCTTCAATCACGGAAACCTAGACAAATAATACTCGTCTTAGACTTTTGTCAAATGACTTTATCAAAATAATAATTATTTATACATATAATGATTTTATATATATGATGATGATCAAGTGGGTTTATATATTCTTATTACTCATTTTAGTGTTTATGTATTTGTAACTTTTTACTAGTTTACTAGTTTTACCTATATACATGTTTTAGGTTCAATAAGCCTATTATAAGTTCATTAAATTGTATTAATCCATTTTATACTTGTATTATTAGTATTTATACTTTACATGTTGGGCCCAAATGGGTTAAGCCCAATAAGTATTTTTATAAGTGTTTAACTTATTTAGTTAAATTATTAGTCCAAATATGCTAACTTAGCTCGTTAATGTCCGTATGTCATATAGTTTGGGTTTTATAGGTTTTTACTTGTATTAGGTACTTATACATCAGTATATGACTTTTAAAAACTTTACATTAGACGGGTTTGATCGTCTAAGTTTTAATTGGCGAAAAACGTTAATTTTACGGTAATAGCCGAAAAAGTCGTAAAAATCATGTTTATAGTTTTTATAACTTATAAATCTTATTCAACTACCATTTTTATAAAGTGTCCATTTATTTAACCTTATACATATTTATATAAATGAAATTTATAAGTTAGTGGGTTTTAATTCACATTTTATACTATATTAGTTTGAGTGCTTATATAATACTATTAAACATTAATTCTTCAAAATCTGATTTTTAGTTTCATCTTCACCATTTTTATCATATCTTGAGTTCTATAAGGAGATAGAAGCTCATTTTTAGATGGCATAAACTTCATATTATGTGCTACAGATAAGTTAGTTATAGCTACTGCTCATTCCATGTCTAACTATCCTTAACAGTCCCTACAAAACAGACTATTCAGATTGGTACACTAATCTTGTTTTGATCTTATCTCACTCATTTTGATGATTCCATTGCATGGCCAACTCTCACATGTGTATGACATCTAACACTTACAGTAAATGGATTCCACCATGCAATTTTATCAGTTCTTAACTAGGTTACTTACTGTTTTTATACAGCCAACAATTTAAGCAAGATTTTAGCCTTGTTTCTTATGGTTTTTCATCTTTTTAATCATATTTATCAACACTTGATCCCCACACAACATTTCTATCATCATATATTCATCATATACATATACAATAAGAAATAAAATACATGATTACATAATCAAAATAACAAGAGGATGGGGAGAACAATCTTTATACCACCAAGATTATGTAGGTATTCATCAAGGCTTGGATTTTTGATGGAGAAACTTGTGATAGATCAACACCAATCTTCAAGACCACCAATACTTGTAAACTTCTTTTAGAAATCATCCCTTGAACATCACCAAATCACCTCCTTGGATGTTAGAATCACCTCCAATCTTCAAGGCTTCAAAGGTTCTTCAACTTATGTATGAATAACATGAGATTTTGTGGTTAAATTTGATCAAATGGGTGTTTTGGGGGTGAGTTGGGACGGAAATATTGAGAGAGAGATGAGAGAGTTGTGAGTTTTGCATGAGTGGAAATGAGGTTAGTGGTTTAGAGATGGTGGTTTGATGTTGGTTGCTAGCTTGCAAGTAAACTAAGACATGTGTCTTAGCTTATCTTGTAAGCTTGACACCACATGGTGTATGTGGCTAAGTGTAGACGTCCCATATCGGGAGTGGGGCAAAAGTGGTTTTGTCTCATCCCCAGTTATTTACGGGTACTCCTCGATTCTAGTTTTCTCGATTTGCGTGCTCTCGGGTCGTTTTACGAAAAACGTTTTTATAAATTAAGAATCAACGGCACAAAACGAATCTAATAAAAATTGTCTCATCAAAAACGTAAATACGTAATCCTAAGGTTTCCGGTTTAGTCGTAAAGGACGTTAAATTATAATCGTAAGTCCTAATCTCTTCTCGTAAATCTGTGATTTTATGAACCAACACAAATTTAAAATCTCAAAATAATATTCAAGGACAAATTTATTTTCTGAAATGTCGGACTGTCACCAAAGACGGTGTATGTAACCGTGAGCGCGTAACGTAGAATCCTCCGGTTTAGACGTAGTCGATGCTACTTCAAGACGTAAATCCAAGTTTCTTCCCAGAAATGGGTGACTTCATAATATAACATTAAAATAATGTTTTTAAATAATATTTGAGAATAAAATATCAACCATAAATTGACGGATTGTCACACCCTTCATGTGACTATTTGATGCATATAGTCACACAAAATACACATGGCTTGACTCGACAAAGAATACAGTCACACTTATTACTACTATTCGTAACTCTTTGGTTAATTGTATGTGACAAACTCAGTACCATTAGCATGATTTGTGTGACTACATGTCATAAAAGGTCACACAAACATACCCTTCATGTGACTATTAGATGCATATAGTCACACAAAATACAATTTGCTTGACTTAACAAAGCATACAGTCACACTAATTTCTACTATTGGTAACTATTTGGTTAATTGTATGTAACAAACTCAGAGCCATTAGCATGATTTGTGTGACTACATGTCATAAAAGGTCACAAAAATATACAATTCATATGAGAATTGGATGCATATAGTCACACAAAATACAATTTGCTTGACTTGACAAAGCATACAGTCACACATAGTTCTACTATTGGTAACTCTTTGGTTAATTGTATGTGACAAACTCAGTACCATTAACATGATTTGTGTGACTACATGTCATAAAAGGTCACATAAACATACAATTCATGTGACTATTGGATGCATATAGTCACACAAAATACACTTGCCTTGACTTGACAAACTATACAGTCACACTTATTACTACTATTGGTAACTCTTTGGTTAATTGTATGTGACAAACTCAGAGCCATTAGCATAATTTGTGTGACTACATGTCATAAAAGGTCACACAAACATACCCTTCATGTGACTATTGGATGCATATAGTCACACAAAATACAATTTGCTTGACTTGACAAAGCATACAGTCACACATAGTTCTACTATTGGTAACTCTTTGGTTAATTGTATGTGACAAACTCAGTACCATTAACATGATTTATGTGACTACATGTCATAAAAGGTCACATAAACATACAATTCATGTGACTATTGGATGCATATAGTCACACAAAATACACTTGCCTTGACTTGACAAACCATACAGTCACACTTATTACTACTATTGGTAACTCTTTGGTTAATTGTATGTGACAAACTCAGAGCCATTAGCATAATTTGTGTGACTACATGTCATAAAAGGTCACACAAACATACCCTTCATGTGACTATTGGATGCATATAGTCACACAAAATACACTTGGCTTGACTTGACAAAGCATAGAGTCACACTTATTACTACTATTTGTAACTCTTTGGTTAATTGTATGTGACAAATTCAGAGCCATTAGCATAATTTGTGTGGGTACATGTTATAAAAGGTCACACAAACATACCCTTCATGTGACTATTTGATTCATATAGTCACACAAAATACATTAATCACATAGTAAATGTCACACATATTATATATTCATGTGACACACTTATAAACAATAGTCACTCTTAAACAAAACTCGTGTAACTGTAGAGTGTTTACCGTCACACGAATTCACTAAAACACCAAATATTGTACCTAGTTCGTCATACATTTTCGAGTATTGGTCACATGTTTTTGCTGGTTATCGTCACATAGATCATATTATGACCGTGTGGTACCTACGGTCGCGGGACCTTTGGTCACAAAGGCTAAAAAACCCGCGTGTGACTGTAGGCCTATGGTCACTCTTTTTGAGTGTGACGGATACCATTTTTGGTACTAGTGATAAATAAAGAAGTCTGGATAGCTTCCATCTAAATGCACGTACTCTCAGAATCCTAAGAGCGTCCTGGTCTACCTGTCATTAGAACATAAAAGGAAACTACGGTTGAGCATAACACCAGTGAACGGATATAAAGCATCATAAGAAATACTGGAATGAAGCAGATAATAAGATACTAAAGTTGTAAGTCTGATATGTAAAGTGTAGCGGAAAATTGTGTATGTTCTGAAAAGTTTGATTAATAAAAGTAAAGCTGAATTATTATTTGTTAAATATGAAAACATGCAATTATTGTATTTTAAATGCCAAGAGCTTATATAGGTCATGTGCTGTAACAACGTCTGCATGAATACATGGAGGGGTGACCTCGTTATGCTGTAGAGGGGTGACCTCAAACTAATGCGATGGGTGGAGGGATCAACTCGAATGTGAAGGATGTAGAGCACATACCACATTCACCTGATAAGCTGTAAACTGACCTAGGATGCATCCATACGCCCCGCTGATAATTCTGATAAGATGGCGAAGCAGAAATAAATGGGACGCTGAGAGCAATCACTCCCCGGTAGAGGAGTCATGACACCGGTGCCTCTAGTGTCATGGTTACGCTACCTCCGTAACTAGTACATAACTGGTCATGCTTGTATATAAAGCTCAGGCAATTTATCTTAGTTATTGAAATGATTACTGATAAGATTTAGAACATGTACTTGGGAAAACATTTGGCTGCAAACAAGGAATCTTAATCATGCGTATAAAAGAAGTCCTTACTGAAGGACGGGAAGTCCGTACCTCGTGTCCAACAATGAAATGAGAATAAAGCTAAAAGGTCTACTTCGCCTTCGCGGTTACTACATAAATAAGGGACGTGAAATGAGTTGACTGATATCTGTTTAGTTTTACTGATCTCAACTATTCGTATTTTAATTTATTTTACATGTTCTTGTTCATGTATTACTGTTTTGTGTATGATATGGTAACTCTGATTGTTTTTTATATTTTACTGATCGTTCCTGGTATTTCTGATTAATATATTACTTGTAAGCGCGAACCCTCACATTATATATGTATACTATTAATAGTAACCTATGAAAAAAGTTTCCTAAAATGGTTTCCATGAGAAATACATCATTTGAAAACAACATCATATTTTTAATTAATAATACCCGTTAAATAATTACTAATTTAATTTACTAAATAAAACTATTAAAAACATTTTGACTTGGTTAAATTCATGATGTAAATTTATTTGCTAAAAATGAAAACATTATTAATTTAAACAAGCCCATCGTTTTTATTTTAACCGTGTACCGAAGCCTACCGAGACACTCCTTCTCGGTCGCACTAAAACAAATAAACAACACTAATAATACACAGCCGGATTGCGACATAATTTTCTGTCGCTAAATTGTCGCTAACTGGGACCAAAACTGCATATAACATATCTCTAAAAACCGCGACAGAAACTGCTGTTGTTAAACTATCACTAATCTGTGACCCAAAACTGAAATATAAATAGCGACAGAATTTCTGTCGCTAAACTGTCGCTAATACCATTAAATAAGATTAAAACAAACCCCCTGTTTGTTTTTGTTTCGGGGCTAGTCACACACAACCACCACCGAGACGATAAAGGTCTCGGTTGTAAACATCCAAAGCCCATCGAGAGCTTTAATGCTCTCGGTTTTCATGTCAACATCAAACCCGACTAGTCCATGGTTGTTTTACATTTTTAACAAATTAATTCATGTATTCAAGAATTAGAAGGTAGGTTTCAGAATTAATGAAAAGAAATAAGGAGATAAGTACCTGTTTACGTGATTAGGAATGAATGAAGAACACACAACCCGAACAACAATTAAAATCAAAACCCCATTTTATTATGTTTGTTTTTAGCCGGCGGCACCCCCAACAAAACCTTAGTGTCGTTCTTTTTTTGTTGTGATGAAAATGAAAAGTGGTTTTAAGTTTCCTGGTGGTAACTTCTAAACAGCTGGACTGGGCTTCAAGCACATGATCTTTCTTTTGAAATATTTATTTTCAGAGTAAAATTATCGATTTTTTTGTTTTCGACTTTTATAAAATTATTGTGTATTAATGTTCGTGTTATGAGTTCGTGATTCGTGATTTTGTAATATTTATTTTCAGAGTAAAATACTTATGTATAAATACTTAAGTAATATTTTCTGACATTTATTAATTATTTATGAATAATTAGTTTCATAGCATTTAATTTAAAGCTGATCCCGCGTACGTTTAATATTCTTGGATTTTAGTTGTGGGTTTTACATGGGTTATGTGAAAATCATAATAAGTTAGGATGTCTACCAGGAACCTAGATAATGGGATACGGTAGTTGGACGAGTCAAATAGGCGTGTGTATACACCTATTTTCCTCGCCGGAGCATCCGTAATAGCCTCACCATCACCCGGATAGGTGGGGTGTACGATTTCGGGAATGTAATAGTCAGACAGGAAATCCATAAATTTCTCCGCAGACATCACATTAAGTAAAGTCGTGATTGTGGGGTTGTCTTTCACCATGAGTTATAAATATATGGAGAAGGGCGCGGTGGTCTAACCTGGTATGACGGATTTCCGTGGAAAGAAAGTAGAAGGATTGAAGGAAAGTGCAACAATGGTGGTAGAAGGTATGAACTGTGTGTGTGTACACGGTCACACACAAAGGCTTTTTATAGGGTTGCCTTAGTTTACGAGGTGGTCTGGATGATTGCCACGTGTAATCCACTACGCCCATCTAACGGATGGGGTTACTGACACAATTGAAACGTTAATGGGGCCCACGGGTCACCTCTTAAACAATTTTGCGTAACTCGAAGGTGGGCTCAAGTGGTGCACTTTTGCAGAGAAATATCTGAACCGTCCTCTCGACCTTGCCTACCATTAATGCATTCATTAATGTTGTCCTGGTCAACAGTATTGTGTGTGCGGCCGTTTTTCGTCAAGAAAGAATAAGGGACATTGGTTAGTCTAGAGGTTACGCCTACGGCTGTAACAAGTAGACTGGGGGGACATGATGACGTATAGTCCCCAACCGGGTCATAGACCCGACCCACAGGTACTACCCGTATCTTACCCGTCACGAATGGGTTAGATTAATGTCATTTAAGCTTATGGGCTTCGAATGAATAGTAGCCGCATAGATGTGTGCAGCCCACGGCCCGACGCAACCGGTATAGGGTTAGACAAAATCACCACCCAATTGGTATTGGGATTTACCCTAATGTTTAGGATATACACTAACCATAATTAGAAGATAACAATCAAGCTAATTATGGTGATTATCTTATACTTGGGGCCGAATTTTCGGTGAAAGCCCACTAGGGTTTCACCGCCTATATAAGGAACCCCCAAGGGTTCCACAAAGGTATCATATTCTTCATACTCTCACTCTACATCCGATTACTAATACTTTGCTTTTGGCTAGGTATAAAATCTTATCGTCCGAATCTTTTCGAATTGAAAACCGGTCTTAAGTGCGACTCAATCGTCTTTTGGTGAATCAAGAGAATGGTTTGGTTGATTGTCTATTTTAAACTATTAGCAAGTAATTAAAATGTCGTTGAGTAAAATGGAAGAATAAAGATTAATACTAAAATGACGAGTAAAATAAATGCTTGGAAACTTAAAGGCAATAATGGAAAGTACTAGCAAACTAAATAAAACTAACACTTAGAAACTTTAGCAAAAACAAGAAACTAAACAAGTCCCAATCGGAATATGGAAGAAACGGTGCAATCGGAATATGCCAATAAAAGCCCAGATCGGAATATGTTCCGATCTGACGATCGGAATGTAAGGATTAGTATCAACCAGAATGATCAATAAGGGAACAATCGGAATGTTACTAGAAGTCCAAATCGGAATAACTGAAACAAGCACAATCGGAATATAAGAAATGGTATTGATCGGAATATCCAACAAATTCAAACAATTGGAATGTTGGGAACACACCCAATCAGAATACACCAAAAACTCACAATCGGAATACTGGGATTATAACTCAAATCGGAATATGCAAACAGGGCCAGATCGGAATCCTAAACCCTTATCCGATCAATTGATCGGAATATGAGGTGTTCAATCGGAATATGGGGAAACCCTTTTCCGATTGGCAAATCGGAAAAGGTGAAGGCTGCTCGGAATAGGCAAATCGGAAAGGGGTTTGTACCCTTTCCAAAAATGATGGGATTCGGTTAATAAGCCAAGGAATAAGCTAAAATGGTAAGCTTATCCTCAAACTAGGACGAATCAAAAACAAATCGGATCAAATAAGCACTTATCACAGCTTATCTAACCTCAAAATAAGCAACTTTTTGGATCAAACAATAAAAACATAAACTTTTTAAGAAAACTTTTTAATAAGCTAATCATAAAAGTAAGCCAATAAGCACAAAAGTATTAAAGCTTAATCAAATGAAAACTTATGAAATGATCAAAAGATTAACTTTTAAGCACGAAACCATTTAGAACAACACGGATCATATGATAATCGCACCAAAATCAATCTAAAATCAAAGAAGAGTAGAATGAGATTAAGGATTAAAAGCTTAAAATAGAACTTTGATTAATGAAAATAAGCAATACAAAGTGTTTAATCTTGAAAGATTAAAAGAAAAGATGAAATTTAGTGAGAGAAAGTTTAAGACTTTCTCTCTCTAAAACTAGAGAAAGGTAAGAAAAATAAAAACTAGCTAATTGACTAACTAACACCCTCCTAGTGACTATTAGGAGGGTATTTATAGGGAAGGTGGAAGGAATGCATGTGTTGCATCTTCTTTCTTGCTTTCTTAACGTTTTCTCGACTCGATTTTAATTCTTTGTCTTTGTCATCTCGGGATTTGAACTTGTCTTTTAATCTTCTTCTTCTATTAGACTTAAGTTCTTCGACTTCGTTAAACTTCCGTCTTTAGACTTTTTCTTCGATAAATCTTCAGAATAGGCCTTGGACTTCCGTTCTTTTTGCACTCTTGATCTTTTGACTTCGTCTTTTCCCGTTTTCTTCGATAAAAGCCCGTGAAAACCCGTGTTTTCTTCCTTTTTCATATTTTGGTCCTAAAACACAATAAAAACACAAACCACGCATAATTCCGACTTTTACGACATAAATCACACGTTTTGGTCTTGTTATTATTGGAAATAAGTGGTAAAAGGATAAGTGTTTTCACACTTATTAAATCCCCTACACTTGACCATTGCAATGCCCTCATGCAATGCATTAATTTTAAAGCACGGTTTACATTTTCCATCATAAATATCCCACCTTGGCCTTTATTAAATACTAAACATAAAAGATAAAAATAAGTAAAAAACTTACATTAGGTTTTGGCGGCCATGAACGTTTATCATCCTCAAGTTTCACGTTCCCCATACCAAGCTTAAAAACGAGATCATTGTTATTATAAGTTAGCAAACTATCACGAACTCATGTGGGCCAATTATTCACTTAGGCTCCCTTATTCCTAGGTGTATCTCTTATATTTTATCTTTGTCTTGAATGATCACGAGGATGCATTGTTTGACTTATTTCGATAGTTATTTAGGCCGAAAATAAAGTGAACGATTTAATCAATAGTTAGCTAAAGGACCAAATCTTTTAAAACTGCTTCTCGGGACCTCATAAAGTTCATATCTTGGCATAACTCGCTTCACGATTTGAGACCTTTCTCGGACCGATATTTGGCAGCGACTTCATACTTCAAATCTTTGAGAGACGTTCTTGAAATTATGGTCTTCTCTTCATAATAGAAATTTCTTCACTTGAAGTTTTGAGAGATTCTTCATCTTTTGACCACGACTTCTTCATTTTTCTCTAATCTTTATTTTGGACTTTGATATACAACGATCCGCCTCCTTTTAGGACTTGGATCTATTTATCCTCATACCTTGTTAGGGTCTTTTCGGATAGACTTCTCCATGACTTTTGGGGAGTTTTTGCTTTTCGTCGTGTGTCTCGATCCTTCATATTGATTTTCGATAAATGATTCTTCACATCACTTTTGGATCTTTAGCAACAAAATGTAGCCCTCATGCCTTGTTAGGGCCTTTTCGGACTCGCCAATCTTCGCATCCCGCTTCAATAAGTTATGCCTTGGCTATGAACTCTAATCCGTACCGAGCAACTTTTAAACGATCTGGGGCTAGAAGCTAAGTAACCTTTTAAATCGTACAACCTTATTTATTGTAGATAAATTTATTAACAAGCGAAGGGAGAATAAGCTTATAATTAACTCACATAAATTCACGAAAGAATACTGAACTTATAATTGACTCTATTATCTCTCGTTCTCCACAGTTTAAAATCTCAAGGAATGAGACTCGTGGATGCTTAGCCTATTAAATCAAAGTTTTGGGTTTTCGAGTCGCTTATAGGATCTTGCAAATTCTTAGACTTTCTCAAGTTTAGAAATCGCATTTTAAAGTTCCCTTGATAAACGACTCTCTAGGATCAATTATAGGAACTTGCGAAAAGTTCTTGTTCTTAACCCGTGAGAGTTAAGACTTTCGCGTTTTATAGCTCCCTATATAAAAGCCTAGCAAAACTTGACTTAAACATGTTAAGGATACTAGCTAGAGTAAACTTACATAAGTAAACTCGGGTTGAGTCAAAATGTTCACGACTAAGAAAAATCTAAACCACTTTATTGAAAATTTATTCTAGCAATGGAAAGAAACTAAACATGATAAAGGAAAATACAACTATACAACTAGGCCAAAATAGATTAAAAATTTTGAAAAATGTCGAAAAATCAAATTTTCCGGTTAAAATGAGGGCAAATTCATGGAAAAGACCACTTACTTCGATAGAAGTCCCCCCTACACTTGATATAAACATTGTCCTCAATGTTTAAGCATGTGGGAGTAAACTCCCCTACCCTTAGGACATTGTGCACTTTGTTTAAATCATGCTAAGGAAAGGACAACTAAAGTGAATTTAATGTGAACATATATAAAATATGAAATATTGAATCACGAGAGTTTAGGATAAAACCAGGAAGATGGGCACACGGTATCACGGTTCGTCAAAAGTCATCAAGATGCTCTCTGAAGCTTAAATCCCTGCACAGCACAAGAAACAATACAACAAACACATACGGGGCTCCCCCTACACTTATTATGAAAGCAGTAAAGGATAGATCACGGGTTGCCTCCCGAGAAGCGCTTGTTTTTGTTCACCGAGTCACGAGCCTGACTCGGCCCAATTTAGTTCATGGGGAAAGTGGTGAGGGATGGAATCATCTCATGAGAGATGTCCTCACCAAAGTACAGCTTCAGACGCTGACCATTCACCTTGAAATTGGGCCCATTTGGCTGAGAAAGCTCAATGGTCCCATATGGAAAGACTTTGGCGACGGTGAATGGACCAGACCAGCGGCTCTTCAACTTTCCAGAGAAGATCTTCAACCGAGAGTTAAAAAGTAGAACTTGATCACCAGCGTGGAACTCTCGGTTCTTAATCCATGCATCGTGGATGATCTTGGTCTTCTCCTTGTAGATCAGCGAGTTCTCATAAGCTTCATTCCTCAGTTCATTTAGCTCGTTGAGTTGAATCTTGCGATGATCACCGGCTTTGTTGATGTCGAAGTTCGCCCACTTTAAGGCCCAGTGCGCCTTATGTTCTAGCTCGATGGGGAGGTGGCAGGCTTTTCCGTACACAAGACGATAAGGTGTACAACTGATCGGGGTCTTGTAAGCAGTACGGAAAGCCCACAGAGCATCATCTAACTTATCGGCCCACGCGGCGCGATGCTCTCCCACAGTACGCTCCAAAATTCGCTTCAATCCACGGTTGGATATCTCGGCTTGCCCATTGGTTTGGGGATGATAGGCGGTGGAAAGACGGTGATTGACACCATACATAGCCATGACTCTTGCAAATTGATCGTTGCAAAAATGAGTCCCGCGGTCACTGATGATAGCACGAGGAACGCCAAATCGAGCGAAAAGCTGCTTCAAAAAGTTCACAACCACCCTCGCATCATTTGTAGGAAGAGCCTTAGCTTGAACCCATTTAGAAACGTAGTCGACGGCGACGAGGATGTACTTGTTCCCTTTGGATGATGGAAATGGCCCCATAAAGTCGATGCCCCATACATCAAAGATTTCACATTCCTGTATGAAATTTTTGAGGCATCTCATCCTTATGTGTGATCTTGCCTTGGCGTTGGCAAGCATCATAATGCTTAACCATTTCGTGAGCGTCACGATAAATGGTGGGCCAATAGAATCCAGAATCAAACACTTTCTTAGCGGTGTAGTTGGGACCAAAGTGACCACCGGTGGATCCTTTGTGGCAAGCTTGGAGAATGTTAAAAGCTGCCGGTCCGTCAACACATCGACGAATGATCAGATCAGCACATTGTTTGAATAGAAAAGGGTCATCCCAAAAGTAAGTCTTAACATCATTCAAGAACTTCTACTTTTGTTGGGATGTTAACCCTTTGATGAGAATACCACCCGCTAAGTAGTTTGCAATGTCCGCAAACCACGGGGTGTCATCAAGATTGAGATTTATAGACATTAAGGTCTCAAGGGGGAAAGAGTCATTGATCTCTTTGTTCGGATGATCCCCTTGATATGGATCCTCAAGTCTGCTCAGATGATCCGCGGCCAGGTTTTCGGCTCCCTTTTTGTCATGAATTTCAATGTTGAATTCTTGAAGGAGTAAAACCCAGCGAAGAATTCTTGGCTTAGAATCATGCTTTGTCATCAAGTACTTCAACGCGTAATGGGTCCGTGTATACGATGGTGGGGGATAAAACAAGATAGGGGCGAAATTTCTCAAAAGCATAGACAACAGCTAAAAGCTCTTTTTCGGTTGTCGTATAATGCAATTGAGACCCCGTCATTGTTTTGCTAGCGTAGTGGATTGGTTGGAAGTGTTTATTCACTCGTTAGCCCAAAACCGCACCAATAGCAAAGTCGCTAGCATCGCACATCAACTAAAAAGGCAGCTCCCAATTAGGGGTAACCAAGACTGGTGCCTTAGTTAGCTTATCCTTAAGAAGATTGAAGGCTTCGAGACACTCTTTAGAAAAGATAAAAGGAGTATCTTTTTCCAAGAGGTGGGTCATCGGGCGAGCGATTTTAGAGAAATCCTGAATGAATCGACGATAGAAGCCCGCATGACCCAGAAAACTTCTCACACCCTTCACGGTTGAAGGTGGAGGTAATTTGGCTATGACATCTAATTTAGCACCGTCGACTTCAAGACCGGCTTTAGAGATTTTGTGTCCTAGCACAATGCCTTCTTTTACCATAAAATGGCATTTTTCCCAATTCAGAACAAGGCGAGTGTCTTCGCACCGCTTAAGCATACGTTCCAAATTGGCAAGGCAAGAAGAGAAGGAATCCCCAAAGACCGAGAAATCATCCATGAAGACTTCCATGGTTTGCTCAACCATATCATTGAAGATAGCTAACATGCACCTTTGGAAAGTCCCGGGGGCATTGCATAAGCCAAAAGGCATTCTTTTATAAGCAAATGTGCCATAGGGACAAGTGAATGTTGTCTTCTCTTGATCTTGGGGATCGATGGGTATTTGGAAATAACCCGAGAAACCATCAAGAAAGCAGTAATATTCATTACCCGCTAAACGTTCAAGCATTTGGTCCATAAAAGGTAGAGGGAAATGATCCTTTCTCGTGGCATCATTGAGTTTGCGGTAGTCTATACAAACTCTCCACCCAGTAACGAGACGGGTAGGAATCAACTCGTTGTTTGCATTGGGCACAACGGTGATACCGCCATTCTTAGGCACACAATGGACTGGACTAACCCATGGTGAATCCGAAATAGGGTAAATCATACCCGCATCAAGAAGTTTGATTACCTCTTTTTTGATGACTTCATGGATTTTAGGATTCACCCTTCGTTGGCTTTGAATTGTGGGCTTAAAGTCGTCCTCCATGAGAATTTTATGTGTGCAAAAGTGAGGATCAATTCCACGGATGTCGGAGATTTTCCAAGCGT
The DNA here is from genome assembly GCA_025667525.1 of Glebionis coronaria. Lineage (NCBI taxonomy): Eukaryota > Viridiplantae > Streptophyta > Magnoliopsida > Asterales > Asteraceae > Glebionis > Glebionis coronaria. The sequence continues at coordinate 221,853,162 of CM046880.1, forward strand.
TTATGCGTCTTCAACACGGCGACAAGTCGGGCTTTTTCTTCTTCTTTCAGGTCCTTTGCGATGATGACCGGTAACTTCTAGTTGTCTTCCAGGAAAACGTACTCAAGATGAGGAGGTAGGTCCTTAAGCTCGAGAGTAGGAGGATCCTCAATAGATGGTGTAACTAACGATGGAGCATCATTAGTCACCTCTTTAGGAGAAGGAGGAGAAAGTGGGTCCTCATTGAGAAGTCTCTCAATAGTACGAATGTCTTCATCCCAATTGGTGGACAAATTATCATACTTAATATCGAGAGGACCCAAGCTAGCTTCGAAATCATCCAAGTCACTTTCTCCAAAAGGAGTCAATGCCGGAGCAATTGAGGCAACGGTCTCAACATTGGGTAGAGAAGAAAGAGTACTTTTGCAAGCATCATGAAAATGTTCTTCACAAGCCTCATCGAGAACATCAATAGCATTAACACTCTCATATGAATAAGGTTGCTTAGAAATCTTACCCATGTTGAAGACAATTTTATCGTCACCAACTCTCATGATTATTTCGTCCGCGGCTACATCAATGAGAGTGCGACCGGTCCTCAGGAATGGACGTCCAACGATTAATGGAACACGGGGATCCATCTCGTAGTCAACGACGACAAAATCCGCCGGGAAGGTGAATTTGTCAACGCCAACAAAGACATCTTCGGCTATCCCCACTGGATAAGCAACCGTACGGTTGGCTAATTCCAAAGTCATTTTGGTGGGGACTAGCTCGGGGAGAGATAATTGCTTCCAAACACTTAAAGGCATTGAGTTTATACTGGCACCTAGATCGGCTAGGGCCATGCAATTCTCTACTCCCGGAAAGTTACAAGGAATCAAGAAGCGACCCGGATCACCAAGTTTGGTGGGCAATTTCCTTAAGAGCACTGCGGAGCAATTCTCATTAAGTTGGGTCTGAGCGATGTCAAGAAGCTTTTCCTTATAACTTAGATCTTTAAACATCTTAGCGTATTTAGGCATGTGAGCGAGAGCCTCGACAAAGGAGATGTTAAAATTCAATTGTTTAAACATTTTTAGAAAGTTTGAAACCTGAATATCATCCTTGCTCTTTTGCTTCTCTTTCCTCAACCTTGAAGGATAAGGTATATTGGATGAAGAAGAAGGCTTTAAGGGAATAGGATCACTCACAACCACGGGTGGTGGGGAAATGGGGATAGAAGGTGAAGGAGGTGGGGAAAGTTGCTCTTTTTCCTTGTTCACAATCACGGGTGGAGGTGTAGGAAGCTCGGGTTCAATATAACCTTTTCCACTACGAGTGGTGATTGCTTTCATCTCCCCTCTTGGATTCGCAACGGTGTTACTCGGAAGAGTACCCGAAGAAGAGGGTTGATTACATTGGATGAGCGAACCAATCATATCACGAAGGTGAACCGCTTGATTATTAAAAGAGTCTCTCATGTTTGCATTAATTTCATTGTTGTGTTTTGCCATGTCATTCCTTAGCTCGGCTCGAATATCATTCCCTGTTTTGCCATTTCGCCCTTCAAGTTGCGGACTTGACTCTGAAGATTCGTCACCATCTCCCGATTAGTCTTCATGAATGTCTCGACGTCTGGACTCACTGCCATCGGTTGATTGAGAGGTGGAGCTTGGTAAGCTTGAGAATTTCCTTGAGGTGGGTATTGGCATCTTTGAGATTGATATTGATTGTTTGCACGAGGTTGGGATTGGTTGTTTTGGTTGTAGCTTTGTTGTTGGTTTTGGTTTGCAGGAGGGAAACCAGGAGGAGCAAGATAATTGTTGGAACGATAACTTAGCAAGCCACGGTCTCCTTGCGGGCGGGCTTGATAGCCTCCCGTGGGATAAGTGCCGTAAGTTGCGTTAACGTTTTCAGACAAATTGCCATGGGTAGAAGGACAATCATTGTAAGAATGAGGACCACCACATGTGTCACAAGAAATAGCAACGACTTTAGCTTGTTGAAAGTGGTTTGTGGCCATGGCCATGATATTCTTGTTCATTTTAGCGAGTTGTCTAGAAATTTCAGTCATCTCAGGATTGGAAGTAGTAGAAGAAACATTGACTCTCGAGTTAGATCTTGAGGATGCGGATGAATCCCAATTCTTGTGGTGAGTAGTCATGTTTTCGATCAACTCTCGGCACTCTTTCGGTCTCCTTTTCATAAAGGTACCACCGGCGGCGGCATTGATCGTGTCACGATCACGAAAAGTGACACCATTGTAGAAGGTGTCAATGAGACTGACGAGGAGCATATTGTGATTTGGACAGAGGTCGATCAAATCATTGTATCGTTCCCAAGCATCAAAGAGCGATTCATCATTCTCTTGCATGAATCCACTGATTTGGTTACGAAGGCTAGTGACCATGGATGGGGGAAAGTAGCGCGATAAAAAGCGTTAAGTCATGTCATTCCACGTATGAATAGAATTCTTAGGAAGACGGTCAAACCATTTTTCGGCATGGTGAGAAAGCGAGTGGGGAAAGAGTTGAAGGCGAAGGTCATCCATAGAAACACCGGGGCACTTCATGCTTTGGGTTATGGTAATGAATTTGTCGAGGTGTTTGTTGGCATCATCATCCGGAATTCCGCGAAACGGGTTAGTTTTCACTTGTTGGATCATGTGATGCTTCAACGAAAACTCCTGAGCAGTGACGTGCATCGGCGCAATCGGGCCTCCGCGTCCGTTCATGGTGGGTTGACACAATTCCTCCATTGTGCGTAAATCAGGTAAGAGGACATTGTTGTTGTTGTTATTATTATTCAAATTGGGTTGAGGTGGGTTGTTATTGTTGTTATTAACACCAGCCATATCTGGATCATCACGAGTCTCGGGCTCAGAATAGTTCGAAGATCTAGTACGCATACACCTGCAGAAGAAAAATATACACAAAGAATATATCTATATAATCTTTTTGGTGCAAAACCTTTTGAACATAATTGCTTTTTATGATTTTTTTAATGTTTTTGTATTTTTGAAAAGTTTTATATTTTTTAGGATTTTTGAAAATTTTTAAAGCAAGGAAAATAACGTTCAAAGAACGGATCCCAAAATTCAATGCGTCTCTCACTAAAAACCGTTAATCGTAACGAAAAGAGCCGGCAACGGCGCCATTTAATACTTTGCTTTTGGCTAGGTATAAAATCTTATCGTCCGAATCTTTTCGAATTGAAAATCGGTCTTAAGTGCGACTCAATCGTCTTTTGGTGAATCAAGAGAATGGTTTGGTTGATTGTCTATTTTAAACTATTAGCAAGTAATTAAAATGTCGTTGAGTAAAATGGAAGAATAAAGATTAATACTAAAATGACGAGTAAAATAAATGCTTGGAAACTTAAAGGCAATAATGGAAAAGTACTAGCACACTAAATAAAACTAACACTTAGAAACTTTAGCAAAAACAAGAAACTAAAAAAGTCCCAATCGGAATATGGAAGAAACGGTGCAATCGGAATATGCCAATAAAAGCCCAGATCGGAATATGTTCCGATCTGACGATCGGAATGTAAGGCTTAGTATCAATCGGAATGATCAATAAGGGAACAATCGGAATGTTACTAGAAGTCCAAATCGGAATAACTGAAACATGCACAATCGGAATATAAGAAATGGTACTGATCGGAATATCCAACAAATTCAAACAATTGGAATGTTGGGAACACACCCAATAGGAATACACCAAAAACTCACAATCGGAATACTGGGATTATAACTCAAATCGGAATATGCAAACAGGGCCAGATCGGAATCCTAAACCCTTATCCGATCAATTGATCGGAATATGAGGTGTTCAATCGGAATATGGGGAAACCCTTTTCCGATTGGCAAATCGGAAAAGGTGAAGGCTGCTCGGAATAGGCAAATCGGAAAGGGGTTTGTACCCTTTCTGAAAATGATGGGATTCGGTTAATAAGCCAAGGAATAAGCAAAAATGGTAAGCTTATCCTCAAACTAGGACGAATCAAAAACAAATCGGATCAAATAAGCACTTATCACAGCTTATCTAACCTCAAAATAAGCAACTTTTTGGATCAAACAATAAAAACATAAACTTTTTAAGAAAACTTTTTATAAGAAAATAAGCTAATCATAAAAGTAAGCCAATAAGCACAAAAGTCTTAAAGCTTAATCAAATGAAAACTTATGAAATGATCAAAAGATTAACTTTTAAGCACGAAACCATTTAGAACAACACGGATCATATGATAATCGCACCAAAACCAATCTAAAATCAAAGAAGAGTAGAATGAGATTAAGGATTAAAAGCTTAAAATAGAACTTTGATTAATGAAAATAAGCAATACAAAGTGTTTAATCTTGAAAGATTAAAAGAAAAGATGAAATTTAGTGAGAGAAAGTTTAAGACTTTCTCTCTCTAAAACTAGAGAAAAGTAAGAAAAATAAAAACTAGCTAATTGACTAACTAACACCCTCCTAATTACTATTAGGAGGGTATTTATAGGGAAGGTGGAAGGAGTGCATGTGTTGCATCTTCTTTCTTGCTTTCTTCACGTTTTCTCGACTCGACTTTAATTCTTTGTCTTTGTCGTCTCGAGATTTGAACTTGTCTTTTAATCTTCTTCTTCTATTAGACTTAAGTTCTTCGACTTCGTTAAACTTCCGTCTTTAGACTTTTTCTTCGATAAATCTTCAGAATAGGCCTTGGACTTCCGTTCTTTTTGCACTCTTGATCGTTTGACTTCGTCTTTTCCCGTTTTCTTCGATAAAAGCCCGTGAAAACCCGTGTTTTCTTCCTTTTTCATATTTTGGTCCTAAAACACAATAAAAACACAAACCACGCATAATTCCGACTTTTACGACATAAATCACACGTTTTGGTCTTGTTATTATTGGAAATAAGTGGTAAAAGGATAAGTGTTTTCACACTTATTAATTACTAAACCTAAAACCGATTACTTACTCTCACGCTGGAGTCTAATCATGGGATGCATTCCCACGATAAGCCTAACGGTGTGTTATTTTTAGTGTGCACGATCCCTACCAGAAATTCACTTGGTGCAGGAGCCGGAGCCCCACCACCCGAATTAAGCCTAATTCGGGTCTAGCTAGGATCATACAACTTTTGTATCAACAATGTCTATTAGAGATGACCAATATCATCCATAAGAGAGTCACCATATGGGTTTGGGACTATCAACATAAACTAAAATAATTCAACAATGAGGCATTACATCAAACACTTTCCTGCAATCTAAAGACAAAAGAAGGAAGTAATAAAATTGATTAAATATGTAGATTTTTTTCCAACAAATACTTTGCGGGTAAGATGATTAGAAGCAATGAGAATAGTTATATAGATTCAAAGTCATATATGAGTTATTCAATAAAACATCTTCCATAATATTTCCTTCTTTTTCTATGAAACAAAATATCAAACTCAGTGTAAATTTGACAATTAAACACACCTTTACTTGAATGAGTTGTAGAACATTAGAACATCGTGATCTTGGTTTGGCAAATAATTATTCAGCCAAAACACAATCAATTCTTTCCGCAACTTCTTCGAGAGAAAATGGTCCTGTAAATAACAGTTGACAATTAGGTAAATAGAACATTTAAAAGTTATGGATTAAAAAGGAAATGAGATTTACCTAATCAAAATTGAAAAACCGTAAATCTTAAAAGTTACCTACGATATTCCAAACATTAGTTTCTTCCTAAGATTCAATAGATAAAAAATTTAGTAAACTGATTTGATTTTCGGATTGTTTTATTAATCGTGTACTAAATAAAGAAAGAAAAGAGGCGGAGCAGTTGAAGGATGAAAAGTTATGGGTTTTCTATGGGATGTGGGTGATTTTTTTAAGCTTTAGTTCGTTTGTTTTCATATAAAGAAGGGGAGAAAATTTAACGGAGAAGTTGACACGTCAGAAAAAGCTTACGTGTCATACTTTAGAACTGTGCCATGTACTACTTTATTATCTTGATTTAATTATAAGATTGATTTGCACAAAATTAAAAAATTAAAATAGACGTGAAATCCAACTCTTTCATTTATTTAACATGATCTATTATAAAACACGCGAAGATAGTTAGAGACTGGATGTAGTATTAAATAAGTCTTCCGAAAAAGAAGAAAATCAGGCTTAAATATTCTTCAAATGGTTTCATTATGATAGCATGTTTGTTTGGAAGCAAAATCATTGAACACTATAATTATATTCAAGAATTAACTGCATTTTTGGTTTTCGTGGTTTGATCTCGTTTTTTAATTTTTGATTCAAAAATTCAAATAGTTTTGATCTAGGACAAAAAGGTAAAGCTTGATGAGTGAAAATGAGGAAACGGGAGTAAGAAAACCAAAAATATCTTTCTTGTCCTTCTACTTAAGGTACTTTCTTACACTTTTGGTCCATTTCTGTTAAACCCGTAAGTTTGACTCATTTGACCATATAAAACGACTAAAGTACCCTCATTCTCGTATGTGAAGTTACTAGTTTACTGATGTAGACTAGAAACAAGATAAATAAATTGGATCTGTTGATTCCAATGAATGCTAGAAACAATTCTTCCAATAATCATTGATTCTACTAAATACCAATTATTAGGGTAAAAACTTGGCAAACAGCAACAAATGGTTTAACTTTTATTAAATTGATAAATGTCTTGCTAGGGTTATCGCAGATTGTTTAAATAAAGACACGAAATAAAGAAAAACCCTAAAACACCAACGGGCTAGACCGTAGCCCAAAGACAAAGTCCAACAGATTGGAAAAACATAAAAATGTAAATAACTCATAGAAAAAAGGCTTTTTCAGGCCCCGAAAAATCCTTAAAAAACTAGAAGGTGGTTATAGCTGCATTCCTCTCGTTTTATGGACATTTTGACAGGTCGTGGGCCTTGTAACTCCTCCCAGAGCCGAAGTTATGCCCGTTTTACTAAAATCCTTTTCATCACACAATCTTGGGCCTCTAGAAACATGTCAGCCCGTTCTTCAATACTTGAGCCTCCATTATTCCCTCTGGATAGGAAAAATTGGTCCTCAAATTTCTAGCAATATCATCATCAGAAGAATCACCATAATAAGGAAACAAGGGCTTCACATTAAAAACATCATAACATCGATTATGGTTTGGTAACTTCAATCGATAAGCATTTATCATCTTATTCACAATTTCTAATAGACCAATCTTCCTATCAGATAACTTATTATACTCACCAGCTAAAAACGATCATCTATCAAAACAACCCACACAAAGTCTTCAAAATCAACATGTCGCCTCATTTGATCCCCATCATGCTTGTACTTCGAATTGGCGCGAACCAAATTGTCATGAATAGTTTTATGAACATCATGCAACCCCTCAATAAACTCCTACACTTTCTTCGGAACAAACCTAGAAACCTGAGGAGTCATAAAATCAAGAGGACCACGTGGTTGAGCAAAATAAACCACCTGGAATAGACCAAACCCAGTGCTCCGATTAACAACATGATTATGAGCAAACTCATCTTGACACAAATTCTGATCCCATGCCTTCACATGATCACCTACCAAACACCTTAACAGATTACGAAGGGACCTGTTAACAACTCTAGTTTTCCCATCAGTTTGAGGATGATAAGCACTACGAAAATTGAGTTGAGTATTCACCATCTTCTACAAACTATGCCAAAAATGACTCAAATACCTAGTGTCCCGATCAGAAACAATGGAGGAAGGTAAACCATATAAACGGTACATGTGACAATCCGTCAATTTATGGTTGATATTTTATTCTCCAAAATTATTTAAAAACATTATTTTAATGTTACAATATGAACTCACATATTTTTGGGAAGAAATTTGGATTTACGTCTTGGAGGAGCATCGACTACGTCTAAACCGGAGGATTCAACGTTACGTGCTTACGTTTACATACACCGTCTTTGGTGACAGTCCGACATTTCAGAAAATAAATTTATCCGTGAATATTATTTTGGAGTTTTAAATTTGTGTTAGTTCATAAACTCACAAATTTACGAGAAGAGATTAGGACCTACGATTTTATTTTAACGTCCTTCACGACTAAACCGGAAACCCTAGGATTGCGTATTTACGTTTTCGAACTCCGTTTTTGATGAAACAATTTTTATTGGATTCGTTTTGTGACGTTGATTCATAATTTATAAAAACGTTTTTCGTAAAACGACCCGAGGGCACATAAATCGGGGAAACTAGAATCGAGGAGTACCCGTAAATAATTGGGGATGAGACAAAACAAGTTTTGCCCCACCCCCAATATGGGACGGTTTAAGCCTTGCCACCACACCACTTTAGGTGTCAAAGTGGTAGCTTAAATATTTACACATGTCTTACCAAGCTTAGCTTTTAAGCTAAGCTTACCACTTTCCATCAAAAACCACTAGCCAAACTCATACCATCATTTCCACATGCAAACAACTCTCTCAAACCTCTCTCTAACTCATTTGTGCCGTCCCATATCTCACAAACAACACCCTCATTTGATCAAAATCAACCACAAAGTCTCATGTTATTCATATACATGTTGATGCCCTTTTGAAGCCCTATTGATTGGTGCAAGTTATAACATCCAAGGAGGAGTATTCATGGTGTCTTGGGGCTGATTTTCCATAAGGTGATCATAAAGATTGATGGTCTTGAAGATGGTGTTGGCTAAGCACAAGTTTCTCCATCAAAATCCATGTTTTGATCACAACCTACATCATCATGGTGGTATAAAGATTGTCCTCCTCATCTTCTTGTTATTTTGATTATGTAAACATGTATTTTATTTCCTATTGTATATGTTTATGATGATTATATGATGATAAAAATGTTATGTGGGGATTTGTTGTTGATAATCATGGATAAAAAGATGAAAAACTATAAGTAAAAATGGGTAAATCTTGTTTAAATGATAGGCTGTATAAAAACAGTAAAGAACCATATGGTAAACTGATAAAATGATGAAGTAGAATGGATTTACAGTAAGCTATGGGTCTTGTACACATGTGAGAGTTGGCCATGCAATGGAATCAAAGTAATGAGTGAGATATGATCAAAACAAGTTTAAGGTATAAATCTGAGTTCACTGTTTTGGACGATTTTTAGAAAATATTTAGAAGATGATCCAACAGTAGTTATAAAAGAGTTAAATGTAGAACATATCATTTAGTTTATGTGATAAAAATTTGAGCTTCTATCTCCATATAGAACTCAAGATATGGCAGTTTTGGTGAAAGTGAAAATAAAAATCAGATTTTGGAAAATAAAGTATAATACTATTATATAAGCACTCAAAATTATATTGTATAAAATGTAAAGTTAAAACCCACTAACTCTTGGATTTTATTTATATAAATATGTACAATGATAAATAAGTGGACATTTTATAAAAATGATAACTTGTTATGTTTTATAAGTTATAAAAACAATAAACATGATTTTTACGACTTTTTCGGCTATTGCCGTAAAATTAACGTTTTTCGCCAAATAAAACTTAGACGACCAAACCCGTCTAATGTAAAGTTTATGAAAGTCATATACTGATGTATAAGTAACTAATACAAGTAAAAACCGATAGAACCTAACTATAGGACATGCGGACGTTAACGGACTAAATTAACGTTATTGGACTAATAATACAACAAAAATGGACAAAAACACTTATAAACTTGTTATTGGACTTAACCCATTTGGGCCCAACATGGAAAGTATATATAATGATAATATAGGTATAAAATGGATTAAAATAAGTTAAATAACTTATAATAAGCTTATTGTACTTAAGACACGTAAATGGGTAAAACTAGTAAACTAATATAAAAGTTATCAACATATAACACTAAAATGAGTAAACGAGAATATGTAAACCCACTTGATCATCATATATATATAATCATCATATGTATACATACTTGTTATTTTTATAAAGTCATTGGACAAACGTCTAAGACCGATTATTATTTATATAGGTTTCCGTGATTGAAGCACGTACCGTACATCTGAATCGCCGATAAACCGCCTTCCCATATCAACGTGAGTTCATAGCCTCACACTCTTTTAAATGTTTTTATGAAATGTTTTATAAACCCGCGAGGGAGATAACATGTTAGTTTTTATAAAAATAGGACACCATTTGTCCCGATTGCTTGTTTATTGATTTGGACCCGAATGATTGAATGACCCGATTGTATGACCCGATAAATGATTAAAGGACCCGATAGATGAAATTAAATGGATTATTAAAGTTAGGTTATGTCACTAAAAGTCCCATTAGCATGAATTGTGAACTACCGGGATTTGGTAGACGCTTATGCATTTAATAGTACTATTTGGGGACGATCACCCCAGTTCGCGCCTTGACGGTTGATCCCCGTCGTGCCACATTGATTGGTAAGCGAATTTATGTATGAGAAGATTTCCATAGCGTGACCTTTGTGACGACACGCTACTTTAGATGGGCAAAATTGGTATTGGGTTAGCTACCCGTTGTTGGTTTAGTAAGGTAACAATGTCATGCGGCTTATAATAATCCAAAAATTAACGAAATACTAATAGACGCTCCGAATTACGATGTATTGCCTGACTAGCAATACAGGGTCATACTATTGATATTATGTTTGTGTTTTGGTTTTCGTAACCATATTCATATAACGGTTTTTATTTTCATACAACGTCATAAGACGTATTGTATGACGTTTTTACGACATTGGCTCGTATAATGATTTTTAAGGCTTTTTATAACCATATTCATATAATGGTTTTATTTAATCTATACAACGTTGCAAAAACGTATTGTATGGTGTTTTTAACGATAATGATTCGTATAACGATTTTTAAGGCAAATGCCTATATTATGATTTTCGATAAAGATTTGTATAAAATGACTTTGGCTATTTTATGGCCTATTAAAATGATTTGTACAAAATGATTTTCAGTAATAATTTTATACTGATATTATATTGATGGAACTTATTAAAATCTATGAATTCACTCGGCGTTATCGCTGACCTTTTCTCTTAACATGTTTTATCTCAGGTACTTGAAGGTAATTCTCGGGAAGACGACAAGAATTCATGGCCCGCACTTAAACAATATTTTCCATTCAAATGTTTGTAAAACCTGTATTAAATATAATGACTTGGGACCGATGTAACTTTGATGTTTATGAATGGAAATGCTTTATTAATAAACGACGCGATTTTTATGCGTTGTCTATGATGTGAGTAATGTGCTATCCCGTAACACCAACTAGTCTTCCGCTGTATTGAGTTGTACAAATTTTAGGGTGTTATATTACACATCCCTAAATAAAAGTTGGGCTACATTAACTGCATATGTTGTCTTCTTTCAAGGAATAAAATGAACCATCTTAGAAAAACGATCAAGTACAACTAATTTTGAGTCATTACCCCCTTTGAGTACGAGGTAGCCCCAACACAAAATTCATGATAATATCAACCCAAGGCTGCAAAAGAACATGCAAAGGAACATGTAAAGGCATGTACAATCGTGCATTAGTAGTTGTGCCCTTTAAAAATTGACAAATACGACACCTCTTGACGTAACGATCTACTTCCTTCCTCATAATAGGCCAAAAATAAGAGGCTTGAAGCAACTGTAAAGTGAGATCACACCCAACATGTCATTCACCGTGCAACTCCTTAATAATTTGCAAGCAAAGACTTGAATCAGGAATACAAAGTTGATTCCCTTTGAATAGGAACTCATCATGCATAACAAATTTGTTTTCTCTCTAGATTGCAAATCACGCAAAACAACTAAAAAGTATGGATCCACAGTCACCATGTTACGAATGACATTGAAATGTGTATAATGCAAGTTCGTTTTCTCAGTTCTTAACTAATAGAAAGTCCAACCAATATCGGATTTATTATTGTTCTTGGTTGTTCAAGCTTGCTTGGTAATCTATTGCTAATTCAAACAATCACTATGTAAAAATGGAAAATATAAACCTACTTATACGTAAAACAAGTTGCAAATTCCAAATTTTTATTCAAACAAGATTCAAATTGCAAAATATAAAACTATAAGGACTGAAAATGTAATTTCTATGAAATGTAAATGCTTGAAATGTAAATTCTAAAAGTTATAAGGACTACTAATGCAAAACAGATAACTAAAAGGACCAATTATGTAAAAACTTCAACAAACTAACCAAATAGTAACAAACTAACAAACTAACAACTGAAATTGAACAAACTTCAAAGTCCAGGGACTGAATTTTAGCAAACCCTAATAACCTGGAAGTTTAGCCTAGTTTACAAAACTGAATGAAAAGTAAGGACTAAAATGCAATTAAACCAAACTTTTAACCAAAAACGGGACAAGAACAAGATTAAGCTCGTTTGAGCTTATTACTCAACCAAATAAGCTGAAATCACTTGCAAAACTCTTAAATGTAATTATAGCTACGTGTGTTCAAGGAAATAAGCTAAAAGTCCAAAATAAGCAATTGAGTGCTTATCAATAAGCTCAAAATAAGCTACAGCCTAATCCAAACATCCACAACTTGATTTTATTATCAAAACTGATTAAGCACTTGATTTAAAGAAGGGGAAATCAAATTAGAACCAATTTCATCCAGTAATAAGCTAGATATCCGAAATAAGCTAAAATGAGCTTATGTTGACCAAACGTTGACCAATTTTTGGAAAAAGTTCAAATTTTCAGAATCTCATATTCAACACTAATGAAACGTTTTTGTGAAAGAAAATTACAGCTTTTGTGAAGAGGATTAAGAGAACCAAGAAAACAGTATTCACTTTATCACAGAGAATGGAAAATGCTCAGTCATGAGCTAAAAAGCTTATTAACAGCTTAATTCTTAATACTGTAGATTTTCCTTTTAGAAACTGAAAGTTTATGATGTAAGCTAGAAATAGAAACAAGTTTGAAGAAATTTCATCAAAGATTAAAGGAGAACTAAGCAAATGAAATTGGCAAGTTTCCAAACCAAAGCTGATAACAAGGATGACCCAAACTATTTTAAGGCCAATTGCCTGTTTGACTAATATTTTGACCTGCAAATGACTAAGAACTACTTGTTATCAACCAAAGACTGGAAACAAACTACTAAACACCAATTTTTAACACTTGAAGATCACTTGAAAACTAGTCCCAAACACACCTTTATCTGTTTTTTACAAGTTTTAACAAAGACTTATTAGGAATTGGATTAAACTGATTCAAGAAATTTAGCAAACTAGATTTAATGACCAAAATAACAACTATTAGAACTGAAATTAAGCTATTACCAAGACTAGAACTCAATTAAGGTGCAAAGCTAAAATGTGACTGAAAATAAGCTAGTAACTACAAATGACACTCAAATCAGTACACAAGATTGAAGTAACTGAACTACAAACACTTAAATCTCAATCAAACAACAGCAACTAATCAAGTATAACATGTAGCCATCAAAGTTAACTAAGAAATTGAACATGCAAGGACTTGTTTAGAGGAACATAAAACAGAAGCTAAGAAACCTATTGTAGAGGTCCTTTGGGAAGAAGAGGAGCGCTGAGCTCTCTTGCACTAGTGATACCACCACCTATCACTAGTAATCAACTCAAATCAACAATCAAACAGCTACAATTCATCAAACTGCCATGAAATTCTTCAAGAACAATGGTATGGACTGAATTCTGAACAAACAGCTACAATTCTTCACAAATGTAAGCTATGATCAATGGTTGATCATAACATACATCAAACAGCAACAAGAACTCTTAACAGCAACAAGAATCACCAGGAATTTGAATAACAGAATTTGGCGGGAAAAGGAAATTTGAATTTTATTGAGTGAATTCAGTTACAAAAGTTGTTACAAGCTACTAACTAACTAACTGACTCAAGAGTTTGTCAGACTCTTGAGTAGTTAGGGTAGAATGAGGGAAAAGGAAAAGGGAAATTTAAGAACTATGTGTTTTACAAATTTAAGCTACTATCAAAAATGAGATACATCCTAACTATTTATAGGCATGAGAAAAGATTCTGTTGGGGTTTGTGACGTGGCAGATCCAATCATAGCTTGACACGTGGAAGAATTCTGCAAATCCCACTTTGAAGGTTATGAACTGATTTGGGGGTTTTTGATTGAATGGATTATTTGTTAATTGGATTGCACCATTGGATTCCTCTCTTCAAAACGAGCAAATTTGGTGTTTTGATCTTCTCATGAAATGCCTTCTATCAAAATCCCGATCCTGGAAATGTTTTTGTTAAAGAAGATGGACACGTGGCGGCCTTTGATTTGTTTAAAATATTACACACGGATCACACTGTTGAGATATGGTATTAAATGAAAGGCGGCAGTTAATGGGCTTATGTGGTGATCCGTGTGAAATGTTTTCTTTATTCCCATTGGCTGAAATCTTTAACACATGGATTAAACTTGCAATTCTTTCCAAAGTTGGCAGATTTGGTCCCTATACTTGGCAGATTCCCATTTCAAGCTAGGATCTTCATTCCTTTGTCATTTTTGGTCCTTTAACTTCCAAAACTTGTACAAAATAGCCCTTTGACTGAGTTGACTTGATAGTTTGACCAGGTTTGACTTGAATCTTGACTTTTAATTATTTGCACTTTAAGTCCTCCAACTTTCACAACTTGTCAAGATAGGTCCTTGAACTTCAAAGTCTTGTCACTTTTGATCCTCTTTTGTCTTTTTCATCCATTTGAGCTTGATTTTTCCTTGTTTGCTTGAAATTGTATCCTTTTACCTACATAAGATCACACAAACACAAACATACCACATAACACTGCTTTTTACAAGATAAATGGGTATTTTGCTTCATATTTTAGGGTTATTTGTTGATAAAAGGATATGAGTTTAAGCTCATATCAAATTCCCCTACACTTGAGCATTGCCATGTCCTCATGCAATATTATATTTCAAGGCTTAAAAATTTACATTTCCCTCATAATTAATCCACCTTGGCCATATGAGATGCATCTACACTACTCTAAACTAAATGATGCATGATTTTGACTTTTAATAATGCAATGAATCAAAATACAATTCTATCTATATCTTTTTGATTTTTCTTAAAATGGTTTTGATGGAAATAACTCATAAAGAACTCAATGACTTGGATTAGGGCTTGGATACCATGGACACTTATCACCCTCAAGTTTCACTTTCCCCATACCAAGCTAGTAAATGGGATCATTGCATTCACAAGTAAAAAGTGCATCAACTTATTCATGACAATTAAATGTGGAACCGGTTATTATTTGAGCAAATTGCTTGTGGGCAAATTTGTCATTATTCAAGTGTGAAATATAAGAAGTGTAAAATCCAAAAATAAGGAAGCACGGTTTTAATCCTAAGTAATCTTCTCATCCATTACTTGAAAAACCGCTCACAATTAATACAAGTCCGTATTAAGAGTAATAAGTCATTCGCCTTATGTGTAAAATCCTCATGTCATGCTTTCATAAGTAACTACACACTCGCTAAGGAAAGAAAAATAAAACTCACGCAATAATTTACATCCGCATCTTTTTGAGATTTTGGATCTTCAACCCCGCAACCCGTCAAGGTAATATTGGATTGGAGCAATCTATTGAATCCCCGCAACCCGTCAAGGTAATATTGGAACTCAATAGTCACTATAATTAACACCACACTGCCCCTCTTGGGAGTCTTGCATTATTTTTTTATTTTTTTTCTTTTTCTTTTTTTTTTTTCTAGCCACTCATTTTTTTTATAAGCCGCTCTTATTTTTCTTTATTCCTCACAAAGAAATTTGAAAAGAATAAAAGGAAAAACACCCGCTAAATATGGAGCATGACACAAGTCTAGTACACATAAAACGTGCTAACTTAGAATCTTAAGACGTACTCATATCAACCATGAATGATTAGCCAAAAATGCATAAGAGATTACAAACCAATTAAAACCGTACTTGATTATTTATTAACAATTATATACATGCGAAGAAAATAGAGGTCAAGAAGAGAATGGTTTAGCCACAAGTAATTGCCATGAAGTCTATCTAGCCCTTTTACACTTGCTTCAACTCTATCATTTCCCATTCTCCACAAATTTAAAATTTCAAAGAATGAAATTGGTGGAAGCTTAGCCTAATAGACCAATGAAGGACTACATGTTTAAGGATACTAGCTAGAGAATGCTAAAATAAACAAACTCGGGTTGAGTCAAAATATCCATGGCGGGCCTAATATGTCAAAGAAGTCTAAACTTGTTAAAACCATGTTTTATTATATTTTTCCTTTTTATATATTTTTGATGGAAAATAAAAGAAGAAATATATACAATGCAAATGTGTTATGCAAATGAAAAATGATTGATGCAAAAATTATGAATGCATATTTTTGGTGGCCAAAGTAGATCAAAAATTTGAAAAGCGTTGAAAATTCAATTTTCCAAGTTATCATGCAAGACAATGACAAGTTCTAGGTAAGGTCACTTCGATAGAAGACCCCCCTACACTTAAGCTAAACATTGTCCTCAATGTTTAAGAGCATGGAAGTATAAAAACTTCCCCTACACTTATGACAATGAATAGACTTTGCTTAACCCAAGTTAAGGAAAGGACTACTATTAGTGAAATCATGTTTAAGCACAAGATGTCAATGAAAAATCACTAAAGTAACAAAGTGAACCGGATACAAGGGCCTCCTCCATAAGCTCCAAAGCACAAGATGAGTGAGCAACCCTACAAACAAGCATGAAGACAAAAGAAGGTCGCCCCTACACTTATCTCCAAATCTATGCCTTTATTTCTAACCTACAACACTCTAACCTAGTTATACGATGCTTGGGTTAATGAGTCTCTAGCTCGACTCGTCCCTCAATGAATTAATTCATGGGGAAAATGGGGACCTCTTGGACCATTTCAACGGAAATGTCCTCCCCAAAGTAGTGCTTAACACGGTGACCATTCACTTTAAAATTTGGACCATCGTTTTGGGACAACTCAAGAGTTCCATATGGAAACACTTGAGCAATAGTGAATGGACCGGACCATCTCGACTTAAGCTTGCCCGCAAAAAGCTTCAATCTTGAGTTAAAGAGGAGAACCGGCTCTCCAACTTTGAACTCACGATTCTTGATCTTAGCATCATGCAATTTCTTAGTCTTTTCCTTGTATAGCAAAGAATTCTCATAGGCATTGGCTCTCAACTCATCCATTTCATTGATTTGATCTTTCCTATGTGAACCGGCTTGGTTTAAATCAAAGTTAGCCCACTTGAGAGCCCAAGATGCCTTATGTTCTAACTCAAATGGGAGGTGGCACGCTTTTCCATAGACAAGCCTATAAGGAGTATAACCAATTGGTGTCTTAAAAGCCGTCCTAAACGCCCACAAAGCATCATCAAGCTTATCCGACCAAGAAGCTCTATGCTCTCCCACCGTTCTCTCTAAAATTCTCTTTAAACCACGATTTGTGACCTCGGTTTGACCATTTGTTTGAGGGTGATACGCGGTAGAAAGTCTATGATTCACTCCATATTTCTTCATAACTCTCGTGAATTGATCATTACAAAAGTGCGTACCACGATCACTTATGATGGCCCGAGGTACACCAAATCTAGCAAACAATTGTTTCAAGAACTTTACAACCACTCTAGCATCATTAGTAGGTAAGGCTTTAGCCTCCACCCACTTGGACACATAATCCACCGCCACAAGTATATACTTGTTTCCCTTAGAGGATGGAAAAGGTCCCATGAAATCTATTCCCCATACATCAAATATCTCACACTCTTGGATAAAATTTTGTGGCATCTCATCACGTTGTGTAATTTTTCCTTGTCTTTGACAAACATCACAAAATTTCACCATCTCTTGAGCATCCTTGTAAATGGAAGGCCAATAGTAACCCGAATCAAAGACTTTCTTGGCGGTGTAGTTAGGCCCAAAATGTCCACCCGTAGGTCCTTTATGACATGCCTCTAAAATTTTAAATGCCTCGGGCCCATCTACACACCGTCTAATGATTTGGTCCGCACATTGCCTAAAAAGATATGGATCATCCCAAAAGTAATACTTAACTTCCTTAAGAAACTTTTTCTTTTGTTGGTAAGTAAGACCCTCAATAAGCACATTGCCCACAAGATAGTTTGCAATATCCGCAAACCAAGGTGTGGCATCCTCTTGGGAAGAGATAGACATGAGCTCCTCTAATGGAAAGGATTCATTGATTTCTTGATGTGGGAAATCTCCTTGAAAAGGATGCTCAAGTCTACTCAAATGATCCGCCGCTAAATTCTCGGCCCCTTTTTTTATCACGAATCTCTATCTTAAACTCTTGAAGCAACAAAACCCATCTCAAAAGCCTAGGCTTAGCATCTTGTTTTGTCATAAGATACTTGAGTGCGGAATGATCCGTATACACTATGGTCTTGGAAAGCACAAGGTATGGTCTAAACTTCTCAAAAGCATATACTATAGCAAGCAACTCTTTTTCCGTGGTAGTGTAATGAAGTTGTGCACCGGTCATGGTTTTACTCGCATAGTGTATAGGTTGGAAATGCTTATTAACTCTTTGTCCTAAGACGGCCCCCACCGCATAATCACTAGCGTCACACATAAGCTCAAAAGGTAATTCCCAATTTGGAGAAACCAAAACGGGAGCCTTTGTCAATTTTTCCTTAAGTGTCTCAAAAGATTCTAAACAAGCTTGGTCAAAAATGAAAGGAGCCTCTTTCTCCAAGAGATGAGTCATCGGTCTAGCTATCTTAGAGAAATCTTGTATAAAGCGCCTATAAAAACCCGCATGACCTAAGAAACTCCTCACACCTTTAACCGAGGTGGGTGGGGGAAGCTTAGCAATCACATCAATTTTGGCTCGATCAACTTCTAATCCCTTATTGGATATCTTGTGTCCTAAAACAATCCCCTCTTTCACCATAAAATGACATTTCTCCCAATTAAGCACCAAACGTGTTTCCTCACAACGCTTAAGCATTCTCTCAAGATTGGTGAGACAAGAGCTAAAGGAGTTCCCAAATACGGAAAAGTCATCCATAAAAACCTCCATGGTTTGCTCTATCATGTCATGGAAAATTGCCATCATGCACCTTTGAAACGTCCCCGGTGCATTACATAGGCCAAAAGGCATCCTCTTGTAAGCAAATGTACCGTATGGACAAGTGAATGTGGTCTTTTCTTGATCCTTAGGGTCAATGGGAATTTGAAAATAACCCGAAAAGCCATCAAGAAAACAATAGTACTCATTTCCCGCTAAGCGTTCAAGCATTTGATCCATAAAGGGAAGCGGGAAATGGTCTTTCCTAGTTGCCTCATTGAGTTTTCTATAATCAATGCAAACTCTCCAACCGGTTACAAGTCTCGTGGGAATAAGCTCATTGTTCTCATTAGGCACCACGGTGATTCCACCCTTCTTTGGAACACAATGAACCGGGCTAACCCATGGAGAGTCGGAAATGGGGTAAATCATACCCGCATCTAAAAGTTTAATCACTTCCTTCTTAATAACCTCATGAATTTTTGGGTTAACTCTCCTTTGGTTTTGAATGGCGGGTTTATAATCATCCTCCATAAGGATTTTGTGAGTACAAAAATGTGGATCAATTCCCCTTATGTCGGATATTTTCCATGCTAAAGCTTTCTTATGTTTCTGAAGGACTTCAATAAGTTGCTCCTTCTCATCCTCTTTCAATTCCTTAGCAATAATCACCGGTAATTGGTCTTTTCCTTCTAAGAAAGCATATTCTAAGTGGGATGGAAGTTCCTTAAGTTCAATGGGAGGTGGACTCTCTATGGAAGGTTTTACTATGGAAGGTTCCTCAATGGTAATCTCTTGTGGAATAGGGGAAGGAATAGGGTCCTCATTGAGCAACTTTTGGATTGTAAGAATATCTTCTTCCCAATTAATGGGAGAATCATCATCACCAAGAAAGTTGGACTCAAATTCCTCCAAGAGGAAATCACTCTCTCCAAAAGGTGTTAAAGAGGGAGCAATTGAGGCCACGGTTTCAACATGTGGAATCTCATCACTAGCATTTTTACAAGCATCATGAAAGTGTTCATTACACACTTCATCTAGCACATCCACAATGTTAATCGTTTCACAAGGTCTAGACTCCTTAACCTCTTTTCTATCACAAACTTTCCCTAACTTAAACACCACTTTCTCATCCTCTACTCTCATAATTAATTCTCCTTCCGCCACATCTATCAAAGTACGACCCGTTCTCAAAAACGGTCTACCAACAATCAAAGGCACTCTAGGATCCATGTCATAATCGACCACTACAAAGTCGGCCGGAAAGGTAAACTTATCCACACCTACAAACACATCTTCCGCTATACCTACGGGGTGAGCTATGGTTCGGTTGGCTAGTTCAAGAGTCATCCTAGTGGGAGTGAGCTCGGGAAGAGATAGTTGTTTCCAAACCGATAAAGGCATGAGATTTATGCTTGCCCCTAAATCCGCCAAAGCCATGCAATTTTCAACACCGGGAAAATTACAAGGTATCAAGAAGCGCCCCGGATCTCCAAGTTTTGTTGGTAAGGTTTTAAGTAACACCGCGGAACAATTTTCATTAAGTGATGTGTTGGGCAAATCAACCAATTTCTCTTTGTTTGAGAGCAAATCCTTGAACATCTTAGCAAACTTTGGCATATAAGCAAGAGCTTCCGCAAAGGATATGTTGATATTGAGTTGCTTGAACATCCTTAAGAAATTGGAGACTTGTATGTCATCTTTGTTCTTTAACTTGTCCTTTTTCAACCTTGAAGGGTATGGAAGAGTAGGTTTGGATGTAGGTGGAATAGGTGTTGTAGTGGAAGATTTGTCTTTGTTAGCCTCTTCAATGGGAAGTGTGGAAGGTAAAGGAGAAGTATGAGGGGGTTGAGAAGGTGTGTTTGAGTGAATAGGAGCACTTTGAGAAGGTGGAGTAGAAGGAGAAGGCTTATCACAAGTAGGAGCACAAGTGGGTTGAACAATAGTAGGTTTAGGAGGTGAAGGATCCTTTGTTGTTGTACCACTCCTTGTTGTAATAGCATTAACATTGGCCCTAGGGTTTGTTTGTGTATTGGAAGGTAAAGCCCCTTGTGGTCTTTGATTTAATGCCATCAAAAGCTTATTGAATTGGTCATTCATTTTCTTGTCTATAGCTTGGAATTTCTTTTCATTCTCTTGATTCATCTTTTGCAAAAGATCCATTGTATTTAACTCTTGTGGCACATAACCTTGAAAACCTTGAGGTTGGAAAGGTAAAGGTTGGGAATTAAATCCTTGATTTGGTGAATAAAAGGTACTTGCTTGAGGTTGAAATTGATTGGGTGCCTTGTAGTTATTTCCTTGGTATGGTTGTCTTTGCCCTTGATTCCTTGCTAAAATTTGAGGAGGATTTTGTGGAATTTGGGTGGGTGGTTGGGGTGGAAAGCCGGGTGGAGTAAGGTAATTTTGGGATTTGTAAGAAAGGTTATTTGGATTGATGTTAGGCTTGAAGTGTTCACGGTGTTCCTCTTGGTAAGCATAGCATTCCCCTTGATACCCTTGCACCTTGTCACATTGTTCATAAGAGTGGGGACGTCCACAAGTAACACAAGAAATGGTGATGGCATTCACATTGTTTGAGGAATTGTTCAATGTCATGCTCTTAAAGGCTTGAACTAGCTCTTGAGTCATTTCTTGTTGTCCTTGTTTGACTTGTTGAAGGATCTCTTGGTGATATTTAAGGAATTGGTTATCACAAGGTGTTTGAGAAGTGTTTTGGATAACATGAACTCTTTCTTCAAATGGATCGTTTGTTTGAACCATTGCCTTAGTCTCAATAATGTTCAAAGCCTCATGGTATGTCTTGAAATGAATACTCCCTCCCGCGGAAGCATTTAGTGAATCTTGGTGATGAGGTTTAAGGCCATTATAGAAGGTATTGATTTGGCTTAGATCATCCATTCCATGATTAGGGCATCGCCTCAACAACTCACTATACTCTTCCCAAGCATCACCAAAGGATTGACTAGGTTTTTGTGTAAAGCCCATAATCAAATTTCTCAAAGCCATAGTCTTTTGTGGAGGAAAGAATTTGTTCAAAAACTTAGTGGTAAAATCATCCCATGTGGTGATACTATCGGGTGGTTGGGTGTCTAACCAATGCTTAGCACTCCCATCTAATGAAAATGACACTAACATCAATCTAATGACGTCAGGTGGAACCCCATTATGCTTAATGGTGTTGCAAAGTGAAAGGAATCTCTTAAGGTGAGCATGGGGATCCTCATTTTGTTTTCCAAAGAAAGGTGATGCAGAAACCATATTGATCATAGATGTATGTAGCTCAAATGTGTTAGCGGGAAAGTCGGGAATCTTAATGGCACTAACATATCCATGAACGTTGGATTGCATACGTTCAAACAAAGTACGGTTATCAATAGCCATGGCTTCTTGTGGTTGTGACAAAGCACGATTCTCGTGATCGGCTTGGTGGACGGTGGTGGTCTTACTCTTTCTCTTTTTCTTCCTTTTCGGAGGAAGAGGTTGTACACCAATCGGTATTTGTGCACGCCCGCGAGTGAGCATGCAACTCAATACGAGGAATGAGAGAGAAGCTCTCGTGTGACTTTGAAAAGAATAAGATTATCCTCTTCGAGTTTCGATATTAAATATCCACAAGAAAATAACAATATATGTATTACTACTTTGGGTGCAAGACCCTCAATGAAGCTTTCCTTCTTAGAATACTCCCAAGTGAACGGGGGGTTAGGTGGCGCGAAGCACTTAAGTACCTATTGACCCTTAGATGGCATTTTATAGCACATCGCCTTTCTATTCACTTAAATGTTCGTATTCTTCGAATTATTGCTTATTGAGAGTATTTATCTATTCTTGCTTTATTTTGTTTGATCGATACGCGTGTCAAGGACCGGAACGCCCCTCAACACGGTGTATTGCCTCGGCAATACTTATGGAAGATATGTAGATTGATTGTTCTTATACGTATACGTATTTACTTATAATAATATATGGAAAATATTTTTGTATTTATGAGTTTTTGTTGGAAAATACTATATGTACATAAAAACCGAGAGAATCCAATAATATATATTTTTGGGTGCAATCTCTTAGGAAAAAGATTGCTTTTTGGATTTTTTAATTTTTTTGGTCAATTCTTTAGGAAAAGAATTTTTTTGTTAATTTTTAAGTTTTTATATATTTTTATATTTTTGATTTTTTATTTGTTTTTGATGTATGATACGTAAAAATAACGTTCACCAAATGAACGGATCCCAAAAGCCAATGAAAACCGTCAATCGATAGTCTCTCGTGTAGTCAAAGAACCGGCAGCGGCGCCATTTGAAATGTGTATAATGCAAGTTCGTTTTCTCAGTTCTTAACTAATAGAAAGTCCAACCAATATCGGATTTATTATTGTTCTTGGTTGTTCAAGCTTGCTTGGTAATCTATTGCTAATTCAAACAATCACTATGTAAAAATGGAAAATATAAACCTACTTATACGTAAAACAAGTTGCAAATTCCAAATTTTTATTCAAACAAGATTCAAATTGCAAAATATAAAACTATAAGGACTGAAAATGTAATTTCTATGAAATGTAAATGCTTGAAATGTAAATTCTAAAAGTTATAAGGACTACTAATGCAAAACAGATAACTAAAAGGACCAATTATGTAAAAACTTCAACAAACTAACCAAATAGTAACAAACTAACAAACTAACAACTGAAATTGAACAAACTTCAAAGTCCAGGGACTGAATTTTAGCAAACCCTAATAACCTGGAAGTTTAGCCTAGTTTACAAAACTGAATGAAAAGTAAGGACTAAAATGCAATTAAACCAAACTTTTAACCAAAAACGGGACAAGAACAAGATTAAGCTCATTTGAGCTTATTACTCAACCAAATAAGCTGAAATCACTTGCAAAACTCTTAAAATCCAATTATAGCTACGTGTGTTCAAGGAAATAAGCTAAAAGTCCAAAATAAGCAATTGAGTGCTTATCAATAAGCTCAAAATAAGCTATAGCCTAATCCAAACATCCACAACTTGATTTTATTATCAAAACTGATTAAGCACTTGATTTAAAGAAGGGGAAATCAAATTAGAACCAATTTCATCCAGTAATAAGCTAGATATCCGAAATAAGCTAAAATGAGCTTATGTTGACCAAACGTTGACCAATTTTTGGAAAAAGTTCAAATTTTCAGAATCTCATATTCAACACTAATGAAACGTTTTTGTGAAAGAAAATTACAGCTTTTGTGAAGAGGATTAAGAGAACCAAGAAAACAGTATTCACTTTATCACAGAGAATGGAAAATGCTCAGTCATGAGCTAAAAAGCTTATTAACAGCTTAATTCTTAATACTGTAGATTTTCCTTTTAGAAACTGAAAGTTTATGATGTAAGCTAGAAATAGAAACAAGTTTGAAGAAATTTCATCAAAGATTAAAGGAGAACTAAGCAAATGAAATTGGCAAGTTTCCAAACCAAAGCTGATAACAAGGATGACCCAAACTATTTTAAGGCCAATTGCCTGTTTGACTAATATTTTGACCTGCAAATGACTAAGAACTACTTGTTATCAACCAAAGACTGGAAACAAACTACTAAACACCAATTTTTAACACTTGAAGATCACTTGAAAACTAGTCCCAAACACACCTTTATCTGTTTTTTACAAGTTTTAACAAAGACTTATTAGGAATTGGATTAAACTGATTCAAGAAATTTAGCAAACTAGATTTAATGACCAAAATAACAACTATTAGAACTGAAATTAAGCTATTACCAAGACTAGAACTCAATTAAGGTGCAAAGCTAAAATGTGACTGAAAATAAGCTAGTAACTACAAATGACACTCAAATCAGTACACAAGATTGAAGTAACTGAACTACAAACACTTAAATCTCAATCAAACAACAGCAACTAATCAAGTATAACATGTAGCCATCAAAGTTAACTAAGAAATTGAACATGCAAGGACTTGTTTAGAGGAACATAAAACAGAAGCTAAGAAACCTATTGTAGAGGTCCTTTGGGAAGAAGAGGAGCGCTGAGCTCTCTTGCACTAGTGATACCACCACCTATCACTAGTAATCAACTCAAATCAACAATCAAACAGCTACAATTCATCAAACTGCCATGAAATTCTTCAAGAACAATGGTATGGACTGAATTCTGAACAAACAGCTACAATTCTTCACAAATGTAAGCTATGATCAATGGTTGATCATAACATACATCAAACAGCAACAAGAACTCTTAACAGCAACAAGAATCACCAGGAATTTGAATAACAGAATTTGGCGGGAAAAGGAAATTTGAATTTTATTGAGTGAATTCAGTTACAAAAGTTGTTACAAGCTACTAACTAACTAACTGACTCAAGAGTTTGTCAGACTCTTGAGTAGTTAGGGTAGAATGAGGGAAAAGGAAAAGGGAAATTTAAGAACTATGTGTTTTACAAATTTAAGCTACTATCAAAAATGAGATACATCCTAACTATTTATAGGCATGAGAAAAGATTCTGTTGGGGTTTGTGACGTGGCAGATCCAATCATAGCTTGACACGTGGAAGAATTCTGCAAATCCCACTTTGAAGGTTATGAACTGATTTGGGGGTTTTTGATTGAATGGATTATTTGTTAATTGGATTGCACCATTGGATTCCTCTCTTCAAAACGAGCAAATTTGGTGTTTTGATCTTCTCATGAAATGCCTTCTATCAAAATCCCGATCCTGGAAATGTTTTTGTTAAAGAAGATGGACACGTGGCGGCCTTTGATTTGTTTAAAATATTACACACGGATCACACTGTTGAGATATGGTATTAAATGAAAGGCGGCAGTTAATGGGCTTATGTGGTGATCCGTGTGAAATGTTTTCTTTATTCCCATTGGCTGAAATCTTTAACACATGGATTAAACTTGCAATTCTTTCCAAAGTTGGCAGATTTGGTCCCTATACTTGGCAGATTCCCATTTCAAGCTAGGATCTTCATTCCTTTGTCATTTTTGGTCCTTTAACTTCCAAAACTTGTACAAAATAGCCCTTTGACTGAGTTGACTTGATAGTTTGACCAGGTTTGACTTGAATCTTGACTTTTAATTATTTGCACTTTAAGTCCTCCAACTTTCACAACTTGTCAAGATAGGTCCTTGAACTTCAAAGTCTTGTCACTTTTGATCCTCTTTTGTCTTTTTCATCCATTTGAGCTTGATTTTTCCTTGTTTGCTTGAAATTGTATCCTTTTACCTACATAAGATCACACAAACACAAACATACCACATAACACTGCTTTTTACAAGATAAATGGGTATTTTGCTTCATATTTTAGGGTTATTTGTTGATAAAAGGATATGAGTTTAAGCTCATATCAAATTCCCCTACACTTGAGCATTGCCATGTCCTCATGCAATATTATATTTCAAGGCTTAAAAATTTACATTTCCCTCATAATTAATCCACCTTGGCCATATGAGATGCATCTACACTACTCTAAACTAAATGATGCATGATTTTGACTTTTAATAATGCAATGAATCAAAATACAATTCTATCTATATCTTTTTGATTTTTCTTAAAATGGTTTTGATGGAAATAACTCATAAAGAACTCAATGACTTGGATTAGGGCTTGGATACCATGGACACTTATCACCCTCAAGTTTCACTTTCCCCATACCAAGCTAGTAAATGGGATCATTGCATTCACAAGTAAAAAGTGCATCAACTTATTCATGACAATTAAATGTGGAACCGGTTATTATTTGAGCAAATTGCTTGTGGGCAAATTTGTCATTATTCAAGTGTGAAATATAAGAAGTGTAAAATCCAAAAATAAGGAAGCACGGTTTTAATCCTAAGTAATCTTCTCATCCATTACTTGAAAAACCGCTCACAATTAATACAAGTCCGTATTAAGAGTAATAAGTCATTCGCCTTATGTGTAAAATCCTCATGTCATGCTTTCATAAGTAACTACACACTCGCTAAGGAAAGAAAAATAAAACTCACGCAATAATTTACATCCGCATCTTTTTGAGATTTTGGATCTTCAACCCCGCAACCCGTCAAGGTAATATTGGATTGGAGCAATCTATTGAATCCCCGCAACCCGTCAAGGTAATATTGGAACTCAATAGTCACTATAATTAACACCACACTGCCCCTCTTGGGAGTCTTGCATTATTTTTTTATTTTTTTTCTTTTTCTTTTTTTTTTCTAGCCACTCATTTTTTTTATAAGCCGCTCTTATTTTTCTTTATTCCTCACAAAGAAATTTGAAAAGAATAAAAGGAAAAACACCCGCTAAATATGGAGCATGACACAAGTCTAGTACACATAAAACGTGCTAACTTAGAATCTTAAGACGTACTCATATCAACCATGAATGATTAGCCAAAAATGCATAAGAGATTACAAACCAATTAAAACCGTACTTGATTATTTATTAACAATTATATACATGCGAAGAAAATAGAGGTCAAGAAGAGAATGGTTTAGCCACAAGTAATTGCCATGAAGTCTATCTAGCCCTTTTACACTTGCTTCAACTCTATCATTTCCCATTCTCCACAAATTTAAAATTTCAAAGAATGAAATTGGTGGAAGCTTAGCCTAATAGACCAATGAAGGACTACATGGTTAAGGATACTAGCTAGAGAATGCTAAAATAAACAAACTCGGGTTGAGTCAAAATATCCATGGCGGGCCTAATATGTCAAAGAAGTCTAAACTTGTTAAAACCATGTTTTATTATATTTTTCCTTTTTATATATTTTTGATGGAAAATAAAAGAAGAAATATATACAATGCAAATGTGTTATGCAAATGAAAAATGATTGATGCAAAAATTATGAATGCATATTTTTGGTGGCCAAAGTAGATCAAAAATTTGAAAAGCGTTGAAAATTCAATTTTCCAAGTTATCATGCAAGACAATGACAAGTTCTAGGTAAGGTCACTTCGATAGAAGACCCCCCTACACTTAAGCTAAACATTGTCCTCAATGTTTAAGAGCATGGAAGTATAAAAACTTCCCCTACACTTATGACAATGAATAGACTTTGCTTAACCCAAGTTAAGGAAAGGACTACTATTAGTGAAATCATGTTTAAGCACAAGATGTCAATGAAAAATCACTAAAGTAACAAAGTGAACCGGATACAAGGGCCTCCTCCATAAGCTCCAAAGCACAAGATGAGTGAGCAACCCTACAAACAAGCATGAAGACAAAAGAAGGTCGCCCCTACACTTATCTCCAAATCTATGCCTTTATTTCTAACCTACAACACTCTAACCTAGTTATACGATGCTTGAGTTAATGAGTCTCTAGCTCGACTCGTCCCTCAATGAATTAATTCATGGGGAAAATGGGGACCTCTTGGACCATTTCAACGGAAATGTCCTCCCCAAAGTAGTGCTTAACACGGTGACCATTCACTTTAAAATTTGGACCATCGTTTTGGGACAACTCAAGAGTTCCATATGGAAACACTTGAGCAATAGTGAATGGACCGGACCATCTCGACTTAAGCTTGCCCGCAAAAAGCTTCAATCTTGAGTTAAAGAGGAGAACCGGCTCTCCAACTTTGAACTCACGATTCTTGATCTTAGCATCATGCAATTTCTTAGTCTTTTCCTTGTATAGCAAAGAATTCTCATAGGCATTGGCTCTCAACTCATCCATTTCATTGATTTGATCTTTCCTATGTGAACCGGCTTGGTTTAAATCAAAGTTAGCCCACTTGAGAGCCCAAGATGCCTTATGTTCTAACTCAAATGGGAGGTGGCACGCTTTTCCATAGACAAGCCTATAAGGAGTACAACCAATTGGTGTCTTAAAAGCCGTCCTAAACGCCCACAAAGCATCATCAAGCTTATCCGACCAAGAAGCTCTATGCTCTCCCACCGTTCTCTCTAAAATTCTCTTTAAACCACGATTTGTGACCTCGGTTTGACCATTTGTTTGAGGGTGATACGCGGTAGAAAGTCTATGATTCACTCCATATTTCTTCATAACTCTCGTGAATTGATCATTACAAAAGTGCGTACCACGATCACTTATGATGGCCCGAGGTACACCAAATCTAGCAAACAATTGTTTCAAGAACTTTACAACCACTCTAGCATCATTAGTAGGTAAGGCTTTAGCCTCCACCCACTTGGACACATAATCCACCGCCACAAGTATATACTTGTTTCCCTTAGAGGATGGAAAAGGTCCCATGAAATCTATTCCCCATACATCAAATATCTCACACTCTTGGATAAAATTTTGTGGCATCTCATCACGTTGTGTAATTTTTCCTTGTCTTTGACAAACATCACAAAATTTCACCATCTCTTGAGCATCCTTGTAAATGGAAGGCCAATAGTAACCCGAATCAAAGACTTTCTTGGCGGTGTAGTTAGGCCCAAAATGTCCACCCGTAGGTCCTTTATGACATGCCTCTAAAATTTTAAATGCCTCGGGCCCATCTACACACCGTCTAATGATTTGGTCCGCACATTGCCTAAAAAGATATGGATCATCCCAAAAGTAATACTTAACTTCCTTAAGAAACTTTTTCTTTTGTTGGTAAGTAAGACCCTCAATAAGCACATTGCCCACAAGATAGTTTGCAATATCCGCAAACCAAGGTGTGGCATCCTCTTGGGAAGAGATAGACATGAGCTCCTCTAATGGAAAGGATTCATTGATTTCTTGATGTGGGAAATCTCCTTGAAAAGGATGCTCAAGTCTACTCAAATGATCCGCCGCTAAATTCTCGGCCCCTTTTTTTATCACGAATCTCTATCTTAAACTCTTGAAGCAACAAAACCCATCTCAAAAGCCTAGGCTTAGCATCTTGTTTTGTCATAAGATACTTGAGTGCGGAATGATCCGTATACACTATGGTCTTGGAAAGCACAAGGTATGGTCTAAACTTCTCAAAAGCATATACTATAGCAAGCAACTCTTTTTCCGTGGTAGTGTAATGAAGTTGTGCACCGGTCATGGTTTTACTCGCATAGTGTATAGGTTGGAAATGCTTATTAACTCTTTGTCCTAAGACGGCCCCCACCGCATAATCACTAGCGTCACACATAAGCTCAAAAGGTAATTCCCAATTTGGAGAAACCAAAACGGGAGCCTTTGTCAATTTTTCCTTAAGTGTCTCAAAAGATTCTAAACAAGCTTGGTCAAAAATGAAAGGAGCCTCTTTCTCCAAGAGATGAGTCATCGGTCTAGCTATCTTAGAGAAATCTTGTATAAAGCGCCTATAAAAACCCGCATGACCTAAGAAACTCCTCACACCTTTAACCGAGGTGGGTGGGGGAAGCTTAGCAATCACATCAATTTTGGCTCGATCAACTTCTAATCCCTTATTGGATATCTTGTGTCCTAAAACAATCCCCTCTTTCACCATAAAATGACATTTCTCCCAATTAAGCACCAAACGTGTTTCCTCACAACGCTTAAGCATTCTCTCAAGATTGGTGAGACAAGAGCTAAAGGAGTTCCCAAATACGGAAAAGTCATCCATAAAAACCTCCATGGTTTGCTCTATCATGTCATGGAAAATTGCCATCATGCACCTTTGAAACGTCCCCGGTGCATTACATAGGCCAAAAGGCATCCTCTTGTAAGCAAATGTACCGTATGGACAAGTGAATGTGGTCTTTTCTTGATCCTTAGGGTCAATGGGAATTTGAAAATAACCCGAAAAGCCATCAAGAAAACAATAGTACTCATTTCCCGCTAAGCGTTCAAGCATTTGATCCATAAAGGGAAGCGGGAAATGGTCTTTCCTAGTTGCCTCATTGAGTTTTCTATAATCAATACAAACTCTCCAACCGGTTACAAGTCTCGTGGGAATAAGCTCATTGTTCTCATTAGGCACCACGGTGATTCCACCCTTCTTTGGAACACAATGAACCGGGCTAACCCATGGAGAGTCGGAAATGGGGTAAATCATACCCGCATCTAAAAGTTTAATCACTTCCTTCTTAATAACCTCATGAATTTTTGGGTTAACTCTCCTTTGGTTTTGAATGGCGGGTTTATAATCATCCTCCATAAGGATTTTGTGAGTACAAAAATGTGGATCAATTCCCCTTATGTCGGATATTTTCCATGCTAAAGCTTTCTTATGTTTCTGAAGGACTTCAATAAGTTGCTCCTTCTCATCCTCTTTCAATTCCTTAGCAATAATCACCGGTAATTGGTCTTTTCCTTCTAAGAAAGCATATTCTAAGTGGGATGGAAGTTCCTTAAGTTCAATGGGAGGTGGACTCTCTATGGAAGGTTTTACTATGGAAGGTTCCTCAATGGTAATCTCTTGTGGAATAGGGGAAGGAATAGGGTCCTCATTGAGCAACTTTTGGATTGTAAGAATATCTTCTTCCCAATTAATGGGAGAATCATCATCACCAAGAAAGTTGGACTCAAATTCCTCCAAGAGGAAATCACTCTCTCCAAAAGGTGTTAAAGAGGGAGCAATTGAGGCCACGGTTTCAACATGTGGAATCTCATCACTAGCATTTTTACAAGCATCATGAAAGTGTTCATTACACACTTCATCTAGCACATCCACAATGTTAATCGTTTCACAAGGTCTAGACTCCTTAACCTCTTTTCTATCACAAACTTTCCCTAACTTAAACACCACTTTCTCATCCTCTACTCTCATAATTAATTCTCCTTCCGCCACATCTATCAAAGTACGACCCGTTCTCAAAAACGGTCTACCAACAATCAAAGGCACTCTAGGATCCATGTCATAATCGACCACTACAAAGTCGGCCGGAAAGGTAAACTTATCCACACCTACAAACACATCTTCCGCTATACCTACGGGGTGAGCTATGGTTCGGTTGGCTAGTTCAAGAGTCATCCTAGTGGGAGTGAGCTCGGGAAGAGATAGTTGTTTCCAAACCGATAAAGGCATGAGATTTATGCTTGCCCCTAAATCCGCCAAAGCCATGCAATTTTCAACACCGGGAAAATTACAAGGTATCAAGAAGCGCCCCGGATCTCCAAGTTTTGTTGGTAAGGTTTTAAGTAACACCGCGGAACAATTTTCATTAAGTGATGTGTTGGGCAAATCAACCAATTTCTCTTTGTTTGAGAGCAAATCCTTGAACATCTTAGCAAACTTTGGCATATAAGCAAGAGCTTCCGCAAAGGATATGTTGATATTGAGTTGCTTGAACATCCTTAAGAAATTGGAGACTTGTATGTCATCTTTGTTCTTTAACTTGTCCTTTTTCAACCTTGAAGGGTATGGAAGAGTAGGTTTGGATGTAGGTGGAATAGGTGTTGTAGTGGAAGATTTGTCTTTGTTAGCCTCTTCAATGGGAAGTGTGGAAGGTAAAGGAGAAGTATGAGGGGGTTGAGAAGGTGTGTTTGAGTGAATAGGAGCACTTTGAGAAGGTGGAGTAGAAGGAGAAGGCTTATCACAAGTAGGAGCACAAGTGGGTTGAACAATAGTAGGTTTAGGAGGTGAAGGATCCTTTGTTGTTGTACCACTCCTTGTTGTAATAGCATTAACATTGGCCCTAGGGTTTGTTTGTGTATTGGAAGGTAAAGCCCCTTGTGGTCTTTGATTTAATGCCATCAAAAGCTTATTGAATTGGTCATTCATTTTCTTGTCTATAGCTTGGAATTTCTTTTCATTCTCTTGATTCATCTTTTGCAAAAGATCCATTGTATTTAACTCTTGTGGCACATAACCTTGAAAACCTTGAGGTTGGAAAGGTAAAGGTTGGGAATTAAATCCTTGATTTGGTGAATAAAAGGTACTTGCTTGAGGTTGAAATTGATTGGGTGCCTTGTAGTTATTTCCTTGGTATGGTTGTCTTTGCCCTTGATTCCTTGCTAAAATTTGAGGAGGATTTTGTGGAATTTGGGTGGGTGGTTGGGGTGGAAAGCCGGGTGGAGTAAGGTAATTTTGGGATTTGTAAGAAAGGTTATTTGGATTGATGTTAGGCTTGAAGTGTTCACGGTGTTCCTCTTGGTAAGCATAGCATTCCCCTTGATACCCTTGCACCTTGTCACATTGTTCATAAGAGTGGGGACGTCCACAAGTAACACAAGAAATGGTGATGGCATTCACATTGTTTGAGGAATTGTTCAATGTCATGCTCTTAAAGGCTTGAACTAGCTCTTGAGTCATTTCTTGTTGTCCTTGTTTGACTTGTTGAAGGATCTCTTGGTGATATTTAAGGAATTGGTTATCACAAGGTGTTTGAGAAGTGTTTTGGATAACATGAACTCTTTCTTCAAATGGATCGTTTGTTTGAACCATTGCCTTAGTCTCAATAATGTTCAAAGCCTCATGGTATGTCTTGAAATGAATACTCCCTCCCGCGGAAGCATTTAGTGAATCTTGGTGATGAGGTTTAAGGCCATTATAGAAGGTATTGATTTGGCTTAGATCATCCATTCCATGATTAGGGCATCGCCTCAACAACTCACTATACTCTTCCCAAGCATCACCAAAGGATTGACTAGGTTTTTGTGTAAAGCCCATAATCAAATTTCTCAAAGCCATAGTCTTTTGTGGAGGAAAGAATTTGTTCAAAAACTTAGTGGTAAAATCATCCCATGTGGTGATACTATCGGGTGGTTGGGTGTCTAACCAATGCTTAGCACTCCCATCTAATGAAAATGACACTAACATCAATCTAATGACGTCAGGTGGAACCCCATTATGCTTAATGGTGTTGCAAAGTGAAAGGAATCTCTTAAGGTGAGCATGGGGATCCTCATTTTGTTTTCCAAAGAAAGGTGATGCAGAAACCATATTGATCATAGATGTATGTAGCTCAAATGTGTTAGCGGGAAAGTCGGGAATCTTAATGGCACTAACATATCCATGAACGTTGGATTGCATACGTTCAAACAAAGTACGGTTATCAATAGCCATGGCTTCTTGTGGTTGTGACAAAGCACGATTCTCGTGATCGGCTTGGTGGACGGTGGTGGTCTTACTCTTTCTCTTTTTCTTCCTTTTCGGAGGAAGAGGTTGTACAACAATCGGTATTTGTGCACGCCCGCGAGTGAGCATGCAACTCAATACGAGGAATGAGAGAGAAGCTCTCGTGTGACTTTGAAAAGAATAAGATTATCCTCTTCGAGTTTCGATATTAAATATCCACAAGAAAATAACAATATATGTATTACTACTTTGGGTGCAAGACCCTCAATGAAGCTTTCCTTCTTAGAATACTCCCAAGTGAACGGGGGGTTAGGTGGCGCGAAGCACTTAAGTACCTATTGACCCTTAGATGGCATTTTATAGCACATCGCCTTTCTATTCACTTAAATGTTCGTATTCTTCGAATTATTGCTTATTGAGAGTATTTATCTATTCTTGCTTTATTTTGTTTGATCGATACGCGTGTCAAGGACCGGAACGCCCCTCAACACGGTGTATTGCCTCGGCAATACTTATGGAAGATATGTAGATTGATTGTTCTTATACGTATACGTATTTACTTATAATAATATATGGAAAATATTTTTGTATTTATGAGTTTTTATTGGAAAATACTATATGTACATAAAAACCGAGAGAATCCAATAATATATATTTTTGGGTGCAATCTCTTAGGAAAAAGATTGCTTTTTGGATTTTTTAATTTTTTTGGTCAACTCTTTAGGAAAAGAATTTTTTTGTTAATTTTTAAGTTTTTATATATTTTTATATTTTTGATTTTTTATTTGTTTTTGATGTATGATACGTAAAAATAACGTTCACCAAATGAACGGATCCCAAAAGCCAATGAAAACCGTCAATCGATAGTCTCTCGTGTAGTCAAAGAACCGGCAGCGGCGCCATTTGAAATGTGTATAATGCAAGTTCGTTTTCTCAGTTCTTAACTAATAGAAAGTCCAACCAATATCGGATTTATTATTGTTCTTGGTTGTTCAAGCTTGCTTGGTAATCTATTGCTAATTCAAACAATCACTATGTAAAAATGAAAAATATAAACCTACTTATACGTAAAACAAGTTGCAAATTCCAAATTTTTATTCAAACAAGATTCAAATTGCAAAATATAAAACTATAAGGACTGAAAATGTAATTTCTATGAAATGTAAATGCTTGAAATGTAAATTCTAAAAGTTATAAGGACTACTAATGCAAAACAGATAACTAAAAGGACCAATTATGTAAAAACTTCAACAAACTAACCAAATAGTAACAAACTAACAAACTAACAACTAAAATTGAACAAACTTCAAAGTCCAGGGACTGAATTTTAGCAAACCCTAATAACCTGGAAGTTTAGCCTAGTTTACAAAACTGAATGAAAAGTAAGGACTAAAATGCAATTAAACCAAACTTTTAACCAAAAACGGGACAAGAACAAGATTAAGCTCGTTTGAGCTTATTACTCAACCAAATAAGCTGAAATCACTTGCAAAACTCTTAAAATCCAATTATAGCTACGTGTGTTCAAGGAAATAAGCTAAAAGTCCAAAATAAGCAATTGAGTGCTTATCAATAAGCTCAAAATAAGCTACAGCCTAATCCAAACATCCACAACTTGATTTTATTATCAAAACTGATTAAGCACTTGATTTAAAGAAGGGGAAATCAAATTAGAACCAATTTCATCCAGTAATAAGCTAGATATCCGAAATAAGCTAAAATGAGCTTATGTTGACCAAACGTTGACCAATTTTTGGAAAAAGTTCAAATTTTCAGAATCTCATATTCAACACTAATGAAACGTTTTTGTGAAAGAAAATTACAGCTTTTGTGAAGAGGATTAAGAGAACCAAGAAAACAGTATTCACTTTATCACAGAGAATGGAAAATGCTCAGTCATGAGCTAAAAAGCTTATTAACAGCTTAATTCTTAATACTGTAGATTTTCCTTTTAGAAACTGAAAGTTTATGATGTAAGCTAGAAATAGAAACAAGTTTGAAGAAATTTCATCAAAGATTAAAGGAGAACTAAGCAAATGAAATTGGCAAGTTTCCAAACCAAAGCTGATAACAAGGATGACCCAAACTATTTTAAGGCCAATTGCCTGTTTGACTAATATTTTGACCTGCAAATGACTAAGAACTACTTGTTATCAACCAAAGACTGGAAACAAACTACTAAACACCAATTTTTAACACTTGAAGATCACTTGAAAACTAGTCCCAAACACACCTTTATCTGTTTTTTACAAGTTTTAACAAAGACTTATTAGGAATTGGATTAAACTGATTCAAGAAATTTAGCAAACTAGATTTAATGACCAAAATAACAACTATTAGAACTGAAATTAAGCTATTACCAAGACTAGAACTCAATTAAGGTGCAAAGCTAAAATGTGACTGAAAATAAGCTAGTAACTACAAATGACACTCAAATCAGTACACAAGATTGAAGTAACTGAACTACAAACACTTAAATCTGAATCAAACAACAGCAACTAATCAAGTATAACATGTAGCCATCAAAGTTAACTAAGAAATTGAACATGCAAGGACTTGTTTAGAGGAACATAAAACAGAAGCTAAGAAACCTATTGTAGAGGTCCTTTGGGAAGAAGAGGAGCGCTGAGCTCTCTTGCACTAGTGATACCACCACCTATCACTAGTAATCAACTCAAATCAACAATCAAACAGCTACAATTCATCAAACTGCCATGAAATTCTTCAAGAACAATGGTATGGACTGAATTCTGAACAAACAGCTACAATTCTTCACAAATGTAAGCTATGATCAATGGTTGATCATAACATACATCAAACAGCAACAAGAACTCTTAACAGCAACAAGAATCACCAGGAATTTGAATAACAGAATTTGGCGGGAAAAGGAAATTTGAATTTTATTGAGTGAATTCAGTTACAAAAGTTGTTACAAGCTACTAACTAACTAACTGACTCAAGAGTTTGTCAGACTCTTGAGTAGTTAGGGTAGAATGAGGGAAAAGGAAAAGGGAAATTTAAGAACTATGTGTTTTACAAATTTAAGCTACTATCAAAAATGAGATACATCCTAACTATTTATAGGCATGAGAAAAGATTCTGTTGGGGTTTGTGACGTGGCAGATCCAATCATAGCTTGACACGTGGAAGAATTCTGCAAATCCCACTTTGAAGGTTATGAACTGATTTGGGGGTTTTTGATTGAATGGATTATTTGTTAATTGGATTGCACCATTGGATTCCTCTCTTCAAAACGAGCAAATTTGGTGTTTTGATCTTCTCATGAAATGCCTTCTATCAAAATCCCGATCCTGGAAATGTTTTTGTTAAAGAAGATGGACACGTGGCGGCCTTTGATTTGTTTAAAATATTACACACGGATCACACTGTTGAGATATGGTATTAAATGAAAGGCGGCAGTTAATGGGCTTATGTGGTGATCCGTGTGAAATGTTTTCTTTATTCCCATTGGCTGAAATCTTTAACACATGGATTAAACTTGCAATTCTTTCCAAAGTTGGCAGATTTGGTCCCTATACTTGGCAGATTCCCATTTCAAGCTAGGATCTTCATTCCTTTGTCATTTTTGGTCCTTTAACTTCCAAAACTTGTACAAAATAGCCCTTTGACTGAGTTGACTTGATAGTTTGACCAGGTTTGACTTGAATCTTGACTTTTAATTATTTGCACTTTAAGTCCTCCAACTTTCACAACTTGTCAAGATAGGTCCTTGAACTTCAAAGTCTTGTCACTTTTGATCCTCTTTTGTCTTTTTCATCCATTTGAGCTTGATTTTTCCTTGTTTGCTTGAAATTGTATCCTTTTACCTACATAAGATCACACAAACACAAACATACCACATAACACTGCTTTTTACAAGATAAATGGGTATTTTGCTTCATGTTTTAGGGTTATTTGTTGATAAAAGGATATGAGTTTAAGCTCATATCAGACATCAAGTCCTAGAACATCAACTTGCATGGTTACAAGTAAATTACTCCTCTTGCTTAAGGCATCAACACCACGATTAGAAGCACCGGTTTTGTGTTTCACCACAAAAGTAAATTTCTCAAAAAAAGCAAACCAACGCCCGTTCTTATGTGATACCTTATCTTGAGTACGGATATGCCTTAAGGAATCATGATTAATGAACAAAACAAACTATTTATGAAACAAATAATGGCGTCAATACTTCATAGCTTGGTCATAAGTAGAGTACCTCAACTTCGGCCCTGTCAACTTCTCGCTAAAATAGGCAACAAGCCACCTATCTTGACTAAGAACTCTACCAATTGAAACCTTGGAAGCATTAGTATGAAGTTTAAAAACTTAAAACAAATCAGGCAATACCAGGATTGGCGTTGTAGAAGCTTTACCTTGACAACCTGAAAAGCCAGCTACGCTTCCCCCGCCCACACAAATGACTTCCCCTTCATACAGTATGTCAAAGGAGCCATAATGGAACTGAAATTATGGATTAACCTCCTATAGAAAGAAGCGAGACCATGAAAACTCTTAACTTTAGTAATGGTAGTTGGAGTTGGCCACTCCTGAATAGCTACTTCCTTAGACTCATCAACTTGTATGCCATCACCAGAAACAACATGCCCCAAAAACAAAACTTAAGGGGTCATGAACACACACTTCTTCATAGCTGCATAATAACTGTCCTCTAAAGAAAGGTGAAGACTTGCCCCACATGTTTTACATGCTCATTATAAGAAGCACAACAAATAAGAATGTCATCAAAATAAACAACCACAAACTTTCCAGTAAAAGGCCCGAGCAATTGATTCACACACGCATAAATGTACTTGGTGTGTTTGATAAACCAAACGGCGTTACCAACCACTCATACAACCCTTCACAGGTCTTGAAAGCGGTCTTCCACTCATCACCAGGTCTAAGACGAATATGATAATACCCACATTTCAAATCTAGTTTTGTAAAAATAGTAGCACCACTAATCTGGTCAAGCAAATCATCAAGACGAGTAATAGGAAACATGTACCTCATAGTAATCTTGTTTATGGCTCGACTATTAACACACATACGCCATGTACCATCCTTGTTTGGAGTCAATAGGGCAGGAATAGCACACGGACTCATACTCTCACAAAGATGACCCTTGGAAACCAACTCCTCAACCTGCATGCGTAACTCTTCATGTTCTCCCTGACTCAACCTGTAATGTGCCATGTTAGGAAACTGTGACCCAGGCTCTAGATCAATATGATGTTTTATGTTACGCAATGGTGGCAAACCATTAGGTAATTCATCTGGGAACATATAAGAGAATTCCTCAAGTAAAGGAATCATGGCTTCAAGAACTTCTCTATCTTCAGAAACCTCCTTCCCTATTAGCACAAAACACCATCTTCCACCTCCAACTCGTCTTTGAATTGCAAAAGAGTTAGTAACGTACCGGTGAGTTTATTAACTAATTCATTGGGTTTATTTGGCATCAAAGTAATATTCACACCCCAAACAGAAAACTATAAGTATTAGTTGTCCCATGGTGAGTTACATCACGATCATACTCCCAAGGTCTACCCAACAACAAGTGACAAGCATTAGGTATCACATCACACCAAACATTATCCTTATAAGTTGTTCCTACAGAAAATGGAACTTGAACACGCTTGGAAACTGTTATCTCCCCACCCTTTTTAAGAGACTATAACTTATAAGGTTTAGGACGATTTTCAGTTTTCAACACTAATTTCTAGACTGCTTCTTCAGCTATCAAATTATCACAACTACCTGAATCACATATAAAGGTGCAAACCTTACCCATAATGGTACAAGTTGACTGAAAGAGGTTTTGTTTGAGCCAATCATCACCATAATCTTTAGGTGTTAAAAAGAGCGCCTTACCACCAAATTCACCCCCATATGTCCAAACAGATACTCCTCCTCATACTCGGGTTCTTCATAATAAACTGCGGCTTCTTCGTAATCATCATAAGCCACAACATCATCCTCCTCAGGTTCATCAAATAACTGTCTCTTCCCAGCCTTCTTACACTCTGATTGTCGGTGACCAGGTTAACCACAGTTAAAGCACTTCAACCCGATACTATCGGTCAATCTAGGAATTGGTCTAGTATTGCCACCAAATGCCTTAGCCTGATTGGGAGTAAAAGGAGATATCGCGTTACCCAAACCATAAGCACCTGTTATTATAGGAGAAGACGAATTTCCCACTCGTCGAATCTGCTTTCAAAAGTTAATGCACGCTGATATGCTTCAGAAAGATTCAATGGATCAAATATGTTATCAAAATCTATGATTTGGACTCTTAACCCACCAATGTATTGAGAGACAAGCTGATCTTTTGTCTCTTGAATGTTATTCCTTGCAATTAGTTGGTAAAATTCAGTTGTATAATCTTCGACAGACTTGGGCCCCTGTTTCAGATTCTGTAATCGCTGGTACATCAATCGCTGGTAGTTGTGAGGAATAAATTTATCCCTCATGACCATCTTCATCTTCTGCCAACTCATGATCCTTGACTTCCCAACTCCGTCCCTCGTCAGTTTCAACTGTTGCCACCAGGATGCCCTACCACGTAGCTTGGTATCGATCAATGAAACCCTTTTGTTTTATGGATCTTCTTTGAATTCAAATACTTCTACAACAGCAACAAGCCAATCAATGAAATCATCAGGCTTCAATGTCTCCCCATTAAACCCAGGAATATTATACCTCATTCTAGTCTCCCAACGCCTATCATAATCCCCCATTCGATCTCTCATTCATCGCCCTACTGATTGGTCATCAACAGACGAACCACCACCAAACGGGTTTTCTTCCAGATCTTCATCTTTATCATTGTAACGGCGATTCCAAGACCTCCTATTGTTCATCAAATTATTCTTCTGGTTAGTTAATTGATCAACAAATTGATTGACTCGCTCCTCTATTCTGTCTATCATATGCTGCTCAAATTCCTGTTCATTCACTTCCTGAAAATTCCTAGCTTTCCTTAGAGGCATCTTGATCAGGAACCTGGCTATGATACCAACTGATGTAGACTATAAACAAGATAAATAAATTGGATATGTTGATTCCAATGAATACTAGAAATAATTCTTCTAACAATTGTTGATTCTATTGATTAGTGATTATTAGGGTAAAAACTTGGCAAACATTGACCAATGGTTAACTTTTATTAAATTGGTAATTGTCTTTCTAAGGTTACAGAAGATTGTTTAAATAAAGACAGGAAACAAGGTCCAAATATTCGGTGACCAGGTTCACCACAGTTAAATCACTTCAACCTGATACTATCGGTCATTTTCGGAATTGGTCTAGTATTTCCACAAAATACCTTAGCCTGATTGGGAGTAAAACGAGATGTCTCATCACCTGTTATTGTAGGAGAAGACGAATTTCCCACTCGTCGGTTCTGCTTCTCAAAAGTTAATCCACGCTGATATGCATCAGAAAGAGCAATGGATCAAATATGTTAACATAATCCATGATTTGGACTCTTAACCCACCAATGTATCGAGAGACAAGCTGATCTTCTGTCTCTTAAATGTCATTCCTTGCAATTAGTTAGTAAAATTCGGTTGTATAATCTTCAACAGACTTGGGCCCCTGTTTCAGATTCTATAATCGCTGGTACATCATTCGCTGGTAGTTATGAGGAATAAAGTTATCCCTCATGACCATATTCATCTTCTGCCAACTCGTGATCCTTGACTTCCTAACAATGTCCCTCGTCAGTTTCAGTTGTTGCCACCATGCAGATGCCCTACCACGTAGCTTGGTAGCGATCAATGAAATCATCAGCCAATCAATGAAATCATCAGGCTTCAAAGGGTCCCATTAAACTTAGGAATATTAACCCTCATTCCAGTCTCCCAACGCCTATCATAATCCCCCATTCACTCTCTCATTCGTCCCCCTACTGGTTGTTCATCAGTAGACGAACCACCACCAAACGAGTTTTCTTCTATATCTTCATCTTTATCATTGTAACGGCGATTACAAGACCTCCTATTGTTCATAAAATTATTCATCTCGTTAGTTAACTTATGAACGAATTGATCGACTCACTCCTCTATTCTGTCCATCATACACGGCTCAAATTCTTGTTCATTCACATCCTGAATATTCCTAGCTTTCCTATGAGGCATCTTGATCAGGGACCTGGCTATGATACCAACTGATGTAGACTATAAACAAGATAAATAAATTGGATATGTTGATTCCAATGAATACTAGAAACAATTCTTCCAACAGTTGTTGATTCTATTGAGTACTGATTATTAGGGTAAAAACTTGGCAAACAACGGCCAATGATTAATTTTTATTAAATTGATAACTGTCTTTCTAGGGTTACAAAAGATTCTTTCACCAACAGGCTTGACCGTAGCCCAAACACAAAGTCCAACAAAAACTGGAAAAACATAAGAATATAAATAACTCATTGTAAAAAGGATTTTTGGGCCTCGAAAAATCCGTAACCATCTAAAAGGTGGTTACAACTGCATTGATCTCGTTTTTACAAACTTTTTGACAGGTCGTGGCCTTCAAAATCCTCCCGGAGCCCAGGTTATGCCCGTTTTACTAAACTCATTTTCATTACACAATCTTGGACCTCCAAAAACATGTCAATCCGTTCTTCAATGCTTAAACCTATGTTATTTACCATCTTGAAGGGACCATAATTATACATGGTCTCATCGTCCAAATCGGGCTTAAAACGACTAACCATATCATAAAAACCTTGCAAACCCCTTTGTATTTGTTCATTGTGTGTTTGTCAGTTCGGATATCGTGAAATTAACAAAATATCATAAGATTCAAGCAAAAAAAGACGGGAAATGAAGTCACACAAAGAACCGGACCCGAGCATTGATTTTCTAATGAAGCCCTTGAAGTATTAAGATTGTACAAGATTGGTCCCTCTACTTTGAAGACTTGTCACTTTAGGCCCTTGTAAATCTCTTATATATAAGATTGGTCCTTAAAATTTCAAGTGTTTTCATTAATATCCTTGAAGAGTTTCCAAATTGCAAGAAAATCCCATATGCAAGTTCTTACAAGAGACAAGAGCAAAAAATACAAATACTCCAAAGTTATTTATAAAAGGAAAAACCCTAATTCTGTTTAAAACATTGGTGGCCAAACTTGACAAGCCGTTGAAAGAGTGAGGGTCAAACAGTTAAAAATGAAACCCATATCCTAACTTTACCCGACCCAAACCTACCATACAACCCAACCCAGTCCAAAACTAAACCTTACTCGTCCACCCAACCCAATACCCAAATATGTGTTAAATTAGTATTTAGCAGATTTTAAATGTGTTTTATATTAGTTTAACACGCGTCAAACACCTAATCAGCCCAAAATTCAGATCAAACCACCAACTGTGCATCATATAAACCCTAAAATCCAATTTCTATAATTACAAATATTTGGGATAATTTCTCCTCCAGATTTATGGTTTCAC
Source organism: Glebionis coronaria (assembly GCA_025667525.1). Taxonomy (NCBI): domain Eukaryota; kingdom Viridiplantae; phylum Streptophyta; class Magnoliopsida; order Asterales; family Asteraceae; genus Glebionis; species Glebionis coronaria. The sequence goes on from CM046880.1 coordinate 221,896,518, forward strand.
ATCTTCTTAACAAACCCTCACCTACAAATCTGGTCCCACATCACCCATGTGATCCATCTAGCTATCCCTTGCACACGTCCCTTTCCCCAAACCTAATAAGGAGACAAGATCAACCGCCATGCTCAATTCCTTTCCCTTTACTCTTTTTTGGACGAATGTGATTACATTACAATAGCTGGCAAACATCACATGAAGATGGCAGATCACATGGCTCAGTTTGACCAAGATTTTGAATTTCAAAAATATTTAAGCAATGGCAATTCTGGAATTCATCAAGCTAGGGTTTTTCTTATTGTGTGTAGTTCTAGAATCTTTAATAGACTAGTATTTAAGGAGAGGTCACTTTGTGAATCTCCTTTGTCCCATTTTTCTTGTAAAGTTTTTAATTGATGAATAGCTAAAGTTTTTTTTAAAATACTTGCAAGAAATCTGTGTTCCTTATTTAATTTTAGCATTGTTATTTACTTTTTATTAAAAAGTTTTTCAAAAGAAATTTTCTAAACCTTTTTAGATCTATAAGCTATACGTTGTTAATAATCTTAGGCTGACAACTTGGGCTTATTAATCTAGGTTATAGCTTATGTTTTATTCCCTGTCCTTTACTTTTCTGTTACAAAGATTGTTCCAAAACTTGGACTTAAAAACCTTTGTTCTTTATAATTAGGCTAACTCCTTACTAGGGGTGTAGAACTCGACTCGTTTAGATCGAGTCGATTTCGAGTACTTTATGAGTCGATCTCGAGTAACTCACGAGATGTTTCGTCTCGTTTATACCCCTACTCCTTACCCACTATTAAAGAATCCCCCATAAGCTGTTTGACAAACATCTTGTGGATTTGATTCTTGAGCTTTAATTCTTTGTTTTTGTTGGTGTGTTCATCACAGGTTCAAGATATACCTCCAATTTGATTGTTGTAGTCTTTGGGGGTAGGACTTTTGTAGTCCTTCTTCTCCTTTCATCCTCTGCAATCAACAACCATCACCATAAGCCTAATTTTTTGTGAAGTATAAGCTGGTGGCGTCACCTATCCCACTTGACCTGAAATTGTCAAGTTTGGTTAGTGTTTGAACTCCCTTTTACTTTTTCTAAATTTTATAAGCTTTTGGAATGTTGCTTTGACTACATTGATCTTGTTAGGATTAGTGTTTACTTTGTGTTTCTTGTATGTTCTATGCATGTCTGTTAGTTAAAACATGATTTGAAGTTGATTTGGGCAAAATCTCTTTGTTAATTTCTTTAAAAGTTACTTTAAAGGGGTGTTTGGTTGTGTTTGGTAAAAGGGTGGGTAACACATAACCTTGACCTTAATCCGCATACACCCTTTTGTTTTGACTTGTTTAGTATAGATCTACGTTTTGTTTGGAAGTCTTAGTGTAAAAATCTAGTTTGCTAGTTGGAGTTAAAATCTGCATAAAACTGCCTAAAACCATCAGATCTAATTTCTTGTTCAATTTTGATGAATTGGACCCTAAAATCTTGGTAATCTGCTATTGATAGGTTTGTTAAGGTCTGCTTGTTGTTAGTTTGTAGTTTGGTGGCTTATTGTTGGCTTATTGGTTATTTAAAAGTCACAAAAAATTCATTTTCTCGTACTTGTCTGATATCCTATTTTCTAGTACTACCGGATATCTGATAACAAGCTTGCGTGTTTATCAGATATGAGAAAATAGGGTTTTTAAAAGCTGTTTGCTTATTGTTGTATATGTGGCTTATTGCTATTCTTTTTGTGTCTTTTTATTGTTTTTATTTGATTAATTTCACCTCTACAATAAGCCAAATCTTATTGGAATTGTAATTGTCCAAAAGAAAAATATAGAAAAAAGCTATCCTTGGTCTGGATTCGAACTGGTGACCTATCGTTGGAGGGTTCCCAGCCTTACCAGTGTACCAAGTGCCTTTTCTTGTAAGGGCTTGGTTAAACAATTTATTTAAGCAGTTTATTTTCTCCCTTTGTAATTTAAGTCGTTGTTAGCCCTATTTTTTATATAGTCGAACAAGAATGTAATAGGTCATATTAGTCGTTAATGGTCTTGTATAGTAATAGGCTAGTCGGGTTAACCAGGCTTGGACTTAAGCTAATATTGTATAAGTTAGGGGCTCTAAGCCTAAGTCAAGCCAAGCCCGGCCCAAGGAAACAAGCCAAAGAGCCCACCAAGCTCGTGGATATATAAGCCCTCTTCCATGTATGGAAGAGGGTGTTGGTTCATTATTTTACACATAGTTGATTTAGAACCTTCCACCACTCTCTCTCTTTTCTCTCTCTAACTTTATTCTGTTTCTCTCTCTAGAATATTGTGTTATGGATTGATTGGAATTAACATTTGGTATCAAGAGCCTATAGTGGATAGGTGATTGATTGGTTTTGTGGTGTTATATACATATTTCGTGTGATTTTGATCCCATAAACCCTCGTCCCAAAATCTTTTTTGTGTTTTTGTGGTTTTGGAATCTCCTACATAATTGTGGTAGGGATTTGATTACTTTGAATCGTCCAAAAACACAAAATTTTGGGGCGTTTGGCTCGAATGAAGCGAAAAATTACGATTTTTTTCTAGATTTATGCGAAATTCGTTCTTTTATTGCGAAATCCTCACTAAAACACTTCTCAATAATTAGGGTTTAAAATAGATATTGCGAAATCTCTTATTTTTGGTTATTGCAAAAAGTTGGCTTTTTTGGGTTTTGCGAAAAGTTAGTTGCGAAAAGTTTAGGATATTGCAAAAAGTTCGCTATTGCGAAAAGTCTAGGATATTGTGAAAAGTTGGGTATTGCAAAAAGTCTAGGATATTTCGAAAAGTTGGCTATTACGAAATATTTGAAGCTAGTTATTGCGAGAATTGTCTTTTCTTGGGTATTGCGAAATCTTCTGATATAGGACATTGCGAGATCTGTGTCAATTCCATTATTGCGAAATCCTTGAAACACGATTATTGCGAGATCTTTGCAATATTTGAGTTATTGCGACGTCTTTTACAATATTCCGAGATCCTTCATTATTGAGAGATTATAACTTCGCAAAATTTTGTTCGAGTACTTTTTAGATTTATCCACTATCTAGACTAACCCCGAAAGATAGTTTACCAAAAAAAAGACATAAAATATTTAGGTCTAGTAAAATCAAATTTTTTTTGTACTAGTTTTTGGATATTTCTAACTCGATTTTAAAATTTGGTGATACAAAATTCTCCGGTCTACCGTCTTGTCGGACTGAGAAATTTATTGTCGGACTGAAGATTCTCGGTTCGCTACGAAATTTCAACCACACCTCATCAAAACAAATCTACTAAGGTCTGTAATCCATTCACAATAATTTACCATGTCAAACAACAACAACAATGTGAATGTTAATCAAGTTCGTTTGGAACAAGGAGGCAACAGTAATCCACCTGTGCTCACAGCCGGTTGCTACGTTCAGTGGAGCTCTCGATTTCTGAGATTTATCAACATAAAAGTGAACCGAACTGCTCTTCGTCATTGCCTTGAGAATGCACCTCCCGTCTTTGAATTCAGACCAACTAACACATCGAATGCAGATGGTACTACATCAACCCTAGAGCCATGGAGAACTTCAACACATGTCCTCCCCAGAAAAGGAAACTTCTTCAAGCCGAAGCTAATGTTGTGAACTACATACTCACTGGGATTGATAACGATATCTATTCCACGATTGATGCATGTCATAATGCTATAAATGTGAAATTCAATTCATCGACTGAATCGAGGTGAGTCGATCAATGTTCAAGATCACGAGACTAATCTACTTTGGGATTTCGGAAAATTCACATCCGAAGATGGTGAATCCATTAAATCATATTACTTGAGATTCTACAAAATGATGAATGAGCTTGTCAGAAATCAGTGCACCATCTCCAATCATCATGCCAATGTTTAGTTTTTACTTCAACTCAAACCGGAATGGCAAAGGTTTCTGAATTTGGTTAAACAAAGGGAAGATATCAAGACTATCTCTTATCACAAACTTTATGATATCTTGAAACAACATCAGAATGAAGTGAATGAACTTAGGGCTAAAAAGGCAGAACGGTCTGCTAACTCTATTGCTTTTGTGGCTACTACTTCAACACAACCCGTTCACCGTCAACAAGCACCTCCTCACTCCCCAAGGTCATCAAGCTCGTTTACCAAACCTCTAGATACTGCTAGAAACAAAGCAAAAGAAGTTGTCATCACTCCACCTCCAAAATATGACACCGAGTCTGATGGAGACACTGATGCAAGTGACGATTAACAAACCTCAAGGGACAAGAAAATTGAGAAATTCATGTCTTTACTCACCAAAACATATAAGAAGATCTACAAACCTACCAACAACAACCTCAGATCATCATCCAATGCTAGATATAAGGAAGTTGACAATACTTCAAGCTATGATCGTAATGTAAGGTGTGATAATAAGAGGTTGCCTAATCCAGTTGGGGCTAGAGATACTGTAGGCACTCCGGTCGTGCAGAAGTCTGGGATTCATTTCTTCAATTGCAAGGGATTTGGGCACATGGCTAGAGAATGCAAGAAGCCAAAACGGGTTAAGGATTTTGTATATCACAAGGAAAAGATGTTGATGTGTAAGAAAGAAGAAGAAGGGATTCCACTCATAACAGATGAAGTTGATTGACGTGACCACACCGATGATGAAGCTGGTGATCAAGAGTTGGAAGCACATTATGTGTACATGGAAAAGATTCAAGAAGTGATTCTAGAGACTGTTGACAACTCTGGACCTATCTTTGATACTGAGCCAATTGAAAAGGTACCATCATACGATAACTATAATGTGTTTGCTAATGAACGACGACATCCTGATCAACCCAAAAGCATCAATGACACATATGTAATGGACACGGAGGACAACAATATCTCTACGGATTCACAGCATATGTGTAATGATGATGGTAATGCTGCTCAAGATATTGAATCAGATGAGGACCGTGATTTGCTTGCGTCTATATTGAAACTTTGAAACATGAAATTAATGAAAACAAAGAGGCTAATAAACGTTTGAAGCAAGCAAACACATCCTTAGCCGAGGAGATAGACATGCTTAAAGAGTGTGATTATGTAAACGAAGCTGATCGACGAGTTGCTATAGCTAATAGTTTGGTATATGAACGTAAGGTACCCGACGAACAATATTGTTCTAAAGTAACACATGAAATTCATATGTCAAAACAAAAGATATCGAAACTTGAAGAACAACTGCTGCTACATAAACTCCAGATTTCTGAACTAGAGTCCGTTAATAGAGAACAAACTGATCTTTATAAAACTCGTGAAGAAAAGGATATTGAAAAGGTTCTTGCTTTGGAAAATAGAGTCGAAACGTTAGACAACATTGTTTACAAAACGGGTCAGTCTATTCAAACTATGAACATGCTCAATAGAAATATGAAAACGAGTTTTGTTAAGCCTGAATATCTCAAGAAAGTTAAAAGTATCAAGCCTGCTCTTTATGATATCGGTTGTTATAATGATAATCTTGCCCTTATGCTTTCCCCTGACTGCGATGAAATCATTCGTCATCACGAAGAAAGTCGATCCAACTTAAGTGATTTGATAAACCTTTCTGGTTCCAATAATCATATTAAGTATTTTCCTCAAAAAGAACTTTCAAAAGAACAAGAGTTTTTTACAAATGTTCCACCAACGAGTCATGAAACAGAAAATAAAGTTTCTTTTAAAAGGGGTTTCAAAAAGCAATCCGTATTGTTAGAAAAACAAATTTCGGATGAAAAACATAAATGGGATGATAAAAGTAAAAGTGTTCAGCAATTTGAGTTTATAAAATAAGGGGTTTTAAATTTGTACAAAGGTGTCGTCGACTATGAAAAAGTTTCTAGAGATACCGTTTGGAATATTAAACCTAACCCACACTGTATTGTTCCAACCATCGATGATCTTTCAAATAATGTGGAAGTGTTTTATAATGCTCTCACTGAGGAAATGATAACTGATTTAAGATATGTTAAATCTCTTAAAGATGAAGTTGATCTTCTTCAAACTAAATTAAAGACACAAGAACACCAACTTTCTAATGAAATTGATCGACGTTTAAAGGAATACTATTATGCTGACCATATGAATGCTATACTTGGTGTGTATACCGATCTTAATCATTGTTGTCATGTAGCATGTCTAGTGTCAGAAACAGACGCTAAATGTCAAAAACTTGAAGTTGGGCTTTTGAAACAAATTCAGTCATATAACAAACTTTCGAAAAGTTTTTCCAAACTTGAGAAACACTCCATTTGTCTTGAACTTGATTTACAAAGTGGTGATAAATCTCATAATCATAAAAAGTTTCAAGAACTTGCAGCTTCTTCTTTTCGTGAATTGAATGAAAAAAAATTCGAAATAAAGTGATTTGAAAGCTCAGGTACAAGAAAGGGACATAGCCATCAGTGAGTTACAAAAACTCATTGAGAAATCGAAAGGAAAGTCTGCTTTGGGTAAATCATCCCTCGTTCGTCAATCGAATGCGGTTAATTGTCCTAAATCATCTATTTTGGGAACCCCCCCCCCCACAGACTTTTCCTAAGCTAGGAAATGATAAGAGCACAAATGTGATAGCTCCAGGAATATATAAGATGAACACTAGGCCCACTCAAACTGGAACATCACGGTTACCTAAAAATATTAGTATAACTAATCAACGTGTGTCTTCTTCTATAGGAGTAATTCCTACTCCTAGCGTTAACGGACCACAGCTTAAGAGCACTAGAATGCAAGATAAGGTCATGCCTAACAATAGTCAAGAAAAAAAGTTGGAAGTAGAAGACTACCGTAGGAATTTTAAGTTTTCTAAGAATAAAACGTCTATAAATGCATGTAATGACAGTTTGAATTCTAAGACCTCGAATGTTGAATTTGCCTGTGTTAAATATGGAAAATGTGTTTGTACTTTCGATCATGATGCTTATGCTTTTAATCATAATGGCGTGAATGCTAGAACTTGGAAGCCTATTCTTGTGCCTACTAGTACTATAAAACACACAAGAACTATGAACCAATCCACCGCTCAACCACTTAAGAAACTAAGTGCTTTAGAATCCACTACTCTGCATAAACAAAACAAGTTAAAGAAGCTTTATGAGAACATGATTAGGACATGTAAACGGGGGTATTCGAGATTTACACCACCCGGATACAAATGGATACCTAAGTTAACAACTTTAGTAATTGGGTCTATGAATATCAGCTTGCCTCTAGGATTTACATCTAGGTCCACTAATATTTTGGAACCCGTTTCTATCAAGGGCTCCCATTTGTCAAATGCTACATTGTCTCCTAATTCTCATGCAACTCGTCGAAATCTTTCTATTCATCATGGAATCCGGGTGCACAAAGCGCATGACATGCAAACTCAAGCTTCTCAATAATTCGTGGAGAAGTTTCTGGGTACGGTGCGGTTTGGAAATGATCAGTTTGCACCGATACTTGGATATGGCTATTTGGTTCAAAGGAATATCACTATCAAACGGGTTTATTACGTCGAGGGACTAAATCATAATTTATTCTCGGTTGGTCAATTTTGTGATGCGGATTTGGAAGTGGCTTTTTGAAAAACTACTTGCTATGTTAGAGACTACGATGGTAATAACCTTCTTACAGGTTCTCATAGTTTTGATCTCTACCCAGTAACTCTTCAAGACACATCTTCAACAAATCCAATATGCTTAATGGCTAAAGCTTCATCATCTCAAGCATGGTTATAGCATCAACGATTGTGACATCTCAACTTTGACACCATCAACTTGCTTTCGAAGAATGATATTGTGACCGGTCATCCAAAGTTAAAATTCGGCAAAGACCATCTTTGTTCTTCTTGTGAGTTGGGGAAAGCAAAACGAAAGTCTTTCAAAACCAAGTCTACCCCAAGCTCAAAAGGACGATTGGAACTTCTACACATGGATTTATGTGGTCCCATGCGTGTAGAGAGTATTAACGGGAAAACGTATATTCTCGTGATTGTTAATGATTACTCAAGATACACATGGACTTACTTCTTAAGGTCTAAAGATGAAACACAAGAGGTTCTCAAAAACTTTCTCAAGATGATACAACGCAATATTCAAGATCAAATCTTAACAGTAAGAACGGATAGAGGTACATAATTTTTGAACAAGACTTTGCAATGTTACTTTCAAGAAGAACGAATCAAACATCAAACGTCTATTGCTCGAACTCCTGAACAAAAAAGGAGTTGTCGAAAGACGGAATTGTACTTTGGTTGAGGCAGCTCGAACAATGCTTTCTGCTTCAAAATTACCACTATTCTTCTATGTTGAAGCAGATGCAACTGCATGTTATACTCAAAATCGTTCTCTCGTCATCCCTAGACATGAAAAGACACTTTACCACATCATCAATGGCAGGAAACCTACTGTTAAATTATTTCACGTATTTTGATCTTATACTACATTCTTAAAGACGATGAGAATCGCGACAAGATGAAAGAAAAAGGTGATGCATGTATTTTTGTGGGGTATGCTACATTGTCGAAAGGATATCGAGTTTACAACAAGAGAATAAGGATTATTGTCGAAACAATTCATGTGAACTTTGACGAATTGCCACAAATGGTACTTGATCACAACAGCTCATGTCCCGTACCTCAATGTCCAGCAATGGCACCTACACAAAATAGTGTACGTCCCGTGCAAGAATGTCAAGAAAATATTCCTACAGCAGACTCGACGAATAAGACGGAAATGAATGAGTTTGTTGATTTATATGATCCAATATTTGATGAATATTACTATGAAAACAATCAAGTTGTATCAATACCTTCTGCCGTGAATACTGCTGATGTACCCGTACCAAGTCAAGAAGACACAATTGCATCTACTTCAGCAACCGTTGCTTAAGAGTCAATTCCATTGGATACTCAACAAACTCAAGAAACCGTCATACAACCAACATCACCAATGGTCAATACTGCCAGAGGATACAACAATCAAGTAGTCGATGCACAGTCTGACGAAGAAGAATTTATCAACCCATTCGGTACATCGGTACGCGAAGTCGGAGAGTCTTCTAATCAACATGTTGATCCGTCAAACATGCACACATTCTATCTACGATATCCATCTACTCACCATTGGACACGGGATCATCCGTTGGTACAAGTTATTGGAAATCCTTCCCAACCGGTTCGAACACACAGACAACTCGAAACCGATTGCGATCTATGTATGTATGCACTCACCGTGAGTTTTACTGTACCTACAAACATCAAACAAGCCATGACTGATCAATCGAGGATTGAATCGATGCAAGACGAACTTCATCAAATTTAAAAGACTTGGAGTATTGGAACTTGTTGACAGACCATATGGAACATCGGTTCTCGACTTCAAATGGATCTGGAAAAACAAATTGGATGAAGAACAAACAATCATTAAAAACAAATCTCGTCTTGTGGCTAAGGGTGACCGTCAAAAAGAAAGAATATATTTCGATGAATCATTCTCTCTAGTCGCTCGTTTGGAAGTAGTCAGGATATTCCTTGCTTATGATGCACAGAAGGGATTCACGGTTTATCAGATGGACGTAAAAACTGCTTTTCTCAACGGTCATTTGAAAGAAGAAGTGTATGTGAATCAGCCGGAAGGATTCGTTGATCCTCGTCATCCTGACAAAGTCTACCGTCTCAAGAAGGCTGTATATGACTTAAACAAGCTCCAAGGGCGTGGTATGAAGAACTATCAAACTTCTTGGTTTCCAAAGGATTCTCCAAAGGTTCTATTGATCCTACTCTGTTTATTAATAAATATGGGGATGACATATTGCTGGTGCAGGTTTATGTTGATGACATTATTTTTGGTTCTACGAACCCAAAACTTTCAAAACGTTTTGAAAAACTAATGCACAACATATTTGAAATGTCAATGATGGGGAGCTAAAATTTTTTTAGGCCTCCAGATTAATCAATCCCCACGTGGTATAATACAAGGTTTTTGCCAAGTATGAAAATTTGTTTGTCTCGATTCAATTCGAATTGATCTCCGGTTAAAAGTGTGACTCAGTCGTTCTTGGTGAATAAAAAGAAAATGTCCTTGATTATCTATAACTAGTTAAAAAGTAAATGCGAAAAGGAAAAAGAATAAACTAAAGACGAATGACAAATATTAAAGAAACATAAAACAAGACGAATAATAAAAACTAAAAATTAAAACGATATTAAAACGAATATTAAAAAAAATATTAAAAGAAATAATTAATAAAAGTAAAAGCGAAAATAAAAAATAAAAATTAACTTTTCAAATTAAAAATGAAACTTACTTAAATAAAAATGAAAGAAATTGGATTATAAAACTATTTTAAAAAGAAACGAAACAAATAATAAAACGTAAATTAAAACAAAACAATTAATAAAAATAAATCTAAAAGAAGAAATTAACTTTCGACTTGAAAATAAAGTTTACTTAATGAAAAAGGAGAGAATAAAACTAAGATGGTACCTTAAAACTAAACGAGGCAAAAGCTAAAGCGGGTACTAAATAAAAGATAAAAGTTGAACTTTACGAAAAATATTAATTTTAAAATTAGACGAAAAATTCAACTAAAAATACGTAACTTTTAAAATTAAAATCGGAACAACTTTCAGATTAAACTAAACAATTACGGAAAAAAAATAATAAATAAACAAGCTTGCAGGCAGCTAGCTCAAGCTAGCAACCTACTAGCTCAATTTGGCTTGAAAATGAATAAGCAACCAAGCTAGCAAGCATGACAATTTCATAGAGATTTTCGGAATACTTGATTCTTTGGAATACTTGTTTTTTCGGAATACTTGTTTTTTCAGAATAATTGTTTCTTCGGAATATTAGAGTTTTTCAGAGTTTTTGACTTTTTTCGGAAAAATCAACTTTTTCAGAGAAATGCCATTTCGCATAAAATAAAATCTTTGGAATAATAAACTTTTTCAGAGAAACAAGGATTTTCATAAAAACAAGTAATTCAGAGAAAACTAAATTCAGAAAAAGGGAAATCTTCGGAATGTATGAACCCTAATCCGAAGATATTAAAAAGATTCAGATAAACAGAAACAATAACAACTAAAAAGCATAAAATAAGCCACGGATAAGCAAAAATCAAATAAGCAAATAACCAAAACTTAATCTAAAACACTTTTAAGAAAAACTAATTAAACCAAAAATTAAAAACTTGAAAAACACTAATAAATCTAAAAATTAAAAATCAACTTTCTACAAAATAAACTAATAAAAACACTTAATTAAAAATAAGCAAAACCAAATAATAAGAATCAAACACAATAAGCTATAAAAATCAAACACATAAAAACCAATAAGCACAATCAATCAAAAACATCAATCAAACAAGAACATGATTAATTAAACTACATGATTATCAAAATCAACAGAAAATTAATAATAAAGAAAGGAAGAATGAGAAATTAACCGAAAAAACTTGAAATTAAAATGATTAAAGATTCAAATTACAAGACTAATGAAATATCTTGAAAAAACAATAAGAAAATCTAGAGAGAGAATGTATTAAGCTACTCTAAATCCTAAACTAATCTACTCCTAAATTGACTAACCACCTCCTAATGACACAATAGGAGGGTATTTATATGAGGAGTAAAATTTTGATGCTTTCTTCATTCTTTCTTCTTCTCTCGACTCGATTTAAATTCTTTGTCTTTCTCGACGTCGTCTCGGGATTTTTCGATATAAATTGAACTCGTCTTATAATTTTCTTCTTTAACTAGACTTGGTTCTTCGACTTCATTAAACTTCCGTCTTTAGACTTTTTCTTCGATAAATCTTCATAATAGGTCTTGGACTTCCGTTCTTTTTGCACTCTTGATCTTTTGACCTCGTCTTTTGTCTTTTTCTTCGATAAAAGCCCGTGAAAGCCCGTGTTTTCTTCCCTTTTCACATTTTGGTCCTAAATCACAACAAAAACACAAACCACGCATAATTCCGACATTTACGACATAAAATACACGTTTTGGCTTGGTTATTATTATAATTAAGTGGTAAAAGGATGGCCGTTTTCACACCTATCAAATTCCCTACACTTGACCATTGCAATGCCCTCATGCAATGCATTAATTACAAAGCAAGTTTTACATTTTCCATCATAATCAATCCACCTTGGCCTTTATTTAACACAAGACATTAAAGAGATAGAAAATTATAATATTTTCAAAGGAAGATAACAAGTAAAGAGATAAAAGACTTACATTAGGGTTTTGGTTGTCATGAATGTTTTCAAGTTTCATATTCTCCATACCAAGCTTAAAAACGAGATCATTGTTATTATAAGTTAGCAAACTAACACGAACTCATGTGAGTTAATTATGAGCTTCTAGCACAAGATCGTTTAAAAGTTGCTCGGTATTAATTAGAGTTCATAGCCAAGGCATAACTTATTGAAGCGGGATGCGAAGATTGGCGAGTCTAAAAAGGCCCTAATAAGGCATGAGGGCTACATTTTGTTGCTAAAGATCCAAAGTGATGTGAAGAATCATTTATCAAAAATCAATATGAAGGATCGAGACACACGACGAAAAGCAAATACTCTCGTAAAGATCATGGAGAAGTCTATCCAAAAAGGCCCTAACAAGGTAAGAGGATAAATAGATCCAAGTCCTAAAAGGAGTCGGATCGTTGTATATCAAAATCCCAAATAAAGATTGGAGAAAAATGAAGAAGTCGTGGTCTAAATATGAATAATCTCTCAAAAAGTTCAAGTGAAGAAATTCACATAAAATCTCAAGGAATGAGACTCGTGGATGCTTAGCCTATTAAATCAAAGTTTTGGGTTTTCAAGTCATCTATAAGATCTTGCAACTTCTTAGACTTTTTCAAGTTTAGAATTCGCATTTTAAAGTTCCCTTGATAAACAAATTTCTAGGATCAATTATAGGAACTTGCGAAAAGTTTTTGTTCTTAACCCGTGAGAGTTAAGACTTTCGCGTTTTAAAGTTCCCTATATAAAAGCCTAGCAAAACTTGACTTAAACATGTTAAGGATACTAGCTAGAGTAAACTTAGATAAGTAAACTCGGGTTGAGTCAAAAGATTCACAACGTTTAATAATTAAACCACTTTATTAAAAATTTATTCTAGCAAAGAAAGTAAATAACGATAACAAAGGAAAATACTACTAGGCCAAAATAGATCAAAAATTTTGAAAAATATCGAAAAATCAAATTTTCCGGTTAAAATGAGGACAAATACAAGGAAAAGCCAATTAACTTCGATAGAAGTCCCCTACACTTAATATAAAAATTGTCCTTAATGTTTAAGCATGTGGGAGTGAACTCCCCTACACTTAGGACATTGTGCACGTTGTTTAAATCTTGCTAGGGAAGAGACAACTAAAGTGATTCCTATTTTAATATTTAAGAATATAAAATAGAGAATCAAAAGAGTTTAGGATAGAATCGGGAAGACGAGAACACAGAATCACGGGTCGTCAAAAGTCATCAAGAATGTATCTTTGAAAGCTCAAATCCCTGCACATGATAAGAAAGAAAACAACAGACACATACTAGGGTCTCCCCCTACACTTATTAGAAAAACAGATAAAGATAGAGAGATAATCGGGTTGCCTCCCGAGAAGCGCTTGTTTTTGTTGATCGAGTCACGATCCTGACTCGTCCCCGAATTAAATGGTTCATGGGGAAGCCTCGAATGTAATACCGGGATCAAAGACCTTGTCCTCGTTCCCAGAGGACATTAATAAAGGAGAGGCCGGAGGATAAGTCTTAAAGGGTAGAAAAGTCCTCTCAACATACGAAAAGTATGTGAGATCATGATCCACGGGAGGTGGGGTGGGTAAAGGAAGCACATTGTCATCCCCTAAAAACAATGTATGATTACTGAGGGACAAAGCTGTAAAGGTGTCAATCATGGAATGGTCAATGTCACCCCCCGGGTCAAAGCACTCATCCTCGGTAATGGTTTCTAAGGGTTGGGATAAAAGGTGCCTATGAGGGGGACTTGGGACAATATCTTCATGCAGCAAATTATCAAAACTAATATCCCCCTCCGTATCATCATCATCAATACCCGGAGGTATTGAGAGAATGTCGATTTCCTCCATAGATGTATCATTATTCTCAACTGAAGTACTAGACGGAGGTAAAGACTCAGAAATAGGAGCAGAATTCAACGCTTCAATTTTAGCAATAAGAAGATGAACTTTTAGTAATTTGTCGCGAAGAATAACGTCTTCCACCTCATCTACAAGACCAAGTTCAGTGGTGAACTTCTCGTATGTCGGAGAGAATAAATCAACATCGCTTTCATCGCTCGGAGGAGGAGAAATTTCAAAAGTGAAATTCTCATAGCATGGAGAAAAATCATCATCATTAAGAGCGACCTCTTCCGTAAGCTCCTCAAAAGTCAGCACATCACAAACCTCATCAAAGAATTTATCAAGACCAAAATCACTAATCTCCCTCGATGTATCACTATCCTTAGACGCATTCGGGATATCAAGAGTAGGAGTAGTAATCTCAGAAGATGGGTTGAGATTATAGATATCATCCTCGTCATCATCATAATAGTAGTACGGACGGACAAGAGGAGGAGTATAATCACTAAGATTAGATACTTGCTCTTGTTGCTGTCGCTTTTCCTCCTCCCTTGCTTCGCGTATGCTAGCTAAATCTTGTTGAACGTATTGAAGTGTATTAAAAAAATGGCTCGTTCTTCTTCACTCATTCCAACAGAAGGTTGATGATCGAGGGAGTAATGTGGGGGCTTGGAATTATAAAAACCGGAATCATAGCACGGATTTGGTTCAAAGTAATTCATCGGTTGACAATAAGAAGTATCATGAGGGCCCCCACAATTATTGCAACACGGGTATTGAGAGACACCCGGTGCATTTTGTTGATATGGATCGTCATATATGGGAGAGGGTGATATAGTGTCATTAGAAGAGAAGAATGAATTGAAGTATGAATTGATCGAATTGCACGATAGACAATGGCCATATTCTCAATTAGGGATATCCATTCCACACCGTTCGCATGAACACCATTGACAGGATTGACTACTAGTAGATGGTCTTCCACACCCTACAAAGTCAACAAACGAATCCATTAAACACAATAGATAAGCAAGAAGAATATTTTTGGTTCAAAACTTTCGAAAAAGAAATGCTTTTTATGATTTTTCAAATGTTTTTGGATTTTTGAAAGTTTTTTATTTTTTAGGATTTTTGAAATTTTTTTTGGCAAGAAAAATAACGTTCAAAAGTGAACGGATCCCAAAATCCAACGCGTCTCTTACAATAAACCGTTAATCTTCACGAAAAGAGCCGGCAGCGGCGCCATTTAATACAAGGTTTTTGCCAAGTATGAAAATTTGTTCGTCTCGATTCAATTCGAATTGATCTCCGGTTAAAAGTGTGACTCAGTCGTTCTTGGTGAATAAAAAGAAAATGTCATTGATTATCTATAACTAATTAAAAATTAAATGCGAAAAGGAAAAAGAATGAACTAAAGACGAATGACAAATAATAAAGAAACATAAAACAAGACGAATATTAACAACTAAAAATTAAAACGATATTAAAACGAATATTAAAACAAATATTAAAAGAAAAAATTAATAAAAGTAAAAGCGAAAATAAAAAATAAAAATAAACTTTTCGAATTAAAAATAAAACTTACTTAAATAAAAATGAAAGATATTGGATTATAAAACTACTTTAAAAAGAAACGAAACAAATAATAAAACATAAATTAAAACAAAACAATTAATAAAAATAAATCTAAAAGAAGAAATTAACTTTCGACTTGAAAATAAAGTTTACTTAATGAAAAAGGAGAGAATAAAACTAAGATGGTACTTTAAAGCTAAACGAGGCAAAACCTAAAGCGGGTACCAAATAAAAGATAAAACTTGAACTTTACGAAAAAATATTAATTTTAAAATTAGACGAAAAATTCAACTAAAAATACGTAACTTTTAAAATTAAAATCGGAACAACTTTCAGATTAAACTAAACAATTACGGATCAAAATAATAAATAAACAAGCTAGCTCAAGCTTCAACCTACTAGCTCAATTTGGCGGGAAAATGAATAAGCAACCAAGCTAGCAAGCATGACAATTTCATAGAAATTTTTGGAATACTTGATTCTTCGGAATACTTGTTTTATTAGAATAATTGTTTCTTCGGAATATTAGAGTTTTTCAGAGTTTTTGACTTTTTTTGGAAAAATCAACTTTTTCAGAGAAATGCCATTTCGCATAAAATAAAATCTTCGGAATAATAAACTTTTCAGAGAAACAAGGATTTTCAGAAAAACAAGTAATTCAGTGAAAACTAAATTCAGAAAAAGGGAAATCTTCGAATTGTTAAAACCCTAATCCGAAGATATTAAAAAGATTCAGATAAATAGAAACAGTAACAACTAAAACGCAGAAAATAAGCCACGGATAAGCAAAAATCAAATAAGCAAATAACCAAAACTTAATCTAAAAGACTTTTAAGAAAAACTAATTAAACCACAAATTAAAAACTTGAAAAACACTAATAAATCTAAAAATTAAAAATCAACTTTCTATAAAATAAACTAATAAAACACTTAATTAAAAATAGTAAAACCAAACAATAAGAATCAAACACAATAAGCTATAAAAATCAAACACATAAAAACCAATAAGAACAATCAATCAAAAACATCAATCAAACAAGAACATGATTAATTAAAGGGTATATAGCATAAAAAGGTACTCATCTTTGGTCTAAATTCAATTAAAGGTACTAAACTTTTTTTTTCTCAATTTAAGGTATCGATCTTTTTTCTTGTTGCAATGTTGGGATAATTAACGAAATTAAAAACGACCGTTTACTTTATAATTGCATCGTTAGTCCTTTATATTGGCGACACTTTCTAATAAACTCAAAATTAATTATTTTATAGTTTTCGACCATTTTCTACGTTTTTCGTATAATTTTTACCGGTTTCATCCATTTTTTACACTTCTCGTCAGTTTTTTGACATTTTTGTTTTTTTTTCTATTTTTGACCGAAAACGATAAAAACCAGACGAAGAAGGCAGATAACAGTTTAAAATTATAAAAAAACGGATTTTGAGTTTATTATAAAGTGTCGTTAATATAAAGGACTAACAGTGCAATAACAAAGTAAACGGTCGTTTTTAATTTCGTTAATTATCCCAACATTGCAATAAGGAAAAAGATCGATACCTTAAATTGAGAAAAAAAAAGTTGAGTACCTTTAATTGAATTTAGACAAAAGATGAGTACCTTTTTATGCAATTTGCCCTTAATTAAACTACATGATTATCAAAATCAACACAAAATTAATAATAAAGAAATGAAGAATGAGAAATTAATTGAAAAAGCTTGAAATTAAAATGATTAAAGATTCAAATTACAAGATTAATGAAAAAGCTTGAAAAAACATTAAGAACAGCTAGAGAGAGAAAGTATTAAGCTACTCCTAATCTTAAACTAATCTACTCCTAAATTGACTAACCACCTCCTAATGACACATTAGGAGGGTATTTATAGGAGGAGTAAAATGTTGATGCTTTCTTCATTCTTTCTTCTTCTCTCGACTCGATTTAAATTCTTTGTCTTTCTTGACGTCGTCTCAGGATTTGTCGATATAAATTGAACTCGTCTCTTCTTTAACTAGACTTGGTTCTTCGACTTCATTAAACTTATGTCTTTAGACTTTTTCTTCGATAAATCTTCAGAATATGTCTTGTACTTCCGTTCTTTTTACACTCTTGATCTTTTCTCTTCGTCTTTTGTCTTTTTCTTCGATAAAAGCCCGTGAAAGCCCGTGTTTTCTTCCCTTTTTACATTTTGGTCCTAAATCACAACAAAAACACAAACCACGTATAATTCCAACATTTACGACATAAAATACACGTTTTGGCTTGGTTATTATTATAATTAAGTGGTAAAAGGATGGGTGTTTTCACACCTATCATGGTATCTTTATTAACCAAGCTAAGTATGCTCAAGAGATACTTCAAAAGCATGGTATGACCTCATGTGCTCGCGTTGGTACCCCTTTGTCGACCTCATCCCTAGACGCTGACTTGTACTCACCTCTCGTAGATCAAGCGCGATATCACAATATGATCGGGTCTCTTATGTACCTTACAGCCAACAGGCCTGATATTCATCATGCCACATGTTATTGTGCACGATATCAAGCCATACCTACTAAAAAGAACCTCAAGGAGGTTAAACGGATCTTTCGGTACCTTAAGAATACCATTCACATGGGACTCTGGTATCCGAAGAAAACCGGTTTTCATCTAATAGCTTTTTTATATTATGATCATGCAGGTTGACTTGATACTAGAAAGAGCACTTCTGGTGGCATACAATCTCTAGGGAAGACAAGCTCGTGAGTTGGTCGTCAAAGAAGCAGGATTGCACCTCGCTGTCATCCGTAGAAGCAGAGTATGTGTCTTTATCCGCGTGTTGTGCTCAAGTCCTTTGGATGAGAACTCATCTCACGGATTATGGCATCCACTTTGATAAAATACCTATGTATTATGATTCAAAGTCGGCCATATCCATCTCTCGCACTCCGATTTAGCATTTTCGAATCAAGCACATCGATGTCAGATATCACTTCATCAAGGAACAAGTGGAACGCGGTATCATGGAATTCTACTTTGTCAGAACTGAGTACCAGATAGCATACTTGTTTACAAAATCTCTATCGTAAGATAGGTTTGCGTATCTCATTGTCCTTCTTGGTATGAAGTGTATAACCCTAGATGACTTGGAGGTTCTGGTAAATGAATCTGCTTGATAATTTCTCTCATAGACTTTTAAGCGCATCACAGCTTAGGACTCAGACCTCAAATAAGGAAAGTTTATCACGGATGGTAACTTATCCTTCTCAACGAGAAATTAATATTTCTCGATCATGAGCTTCTCATAAAAATATTCCAAGTTTTTAAGTTCATGAAAAACGATTTCTAAGTAAATGTCAACTTAGAAATCGCACTTCACCTTAAGGAAAGTTTATCACGGATGATAACTTATCCTTCAAAACAGAAAATTATTTTTTTCTCGGTCATGAGCTAGTCACAAAACATTCAAAGTTTTGAGCTCATGTAAATCGAAATTTATTTTTAAACCGTTGAACACAATTTTTTAAGAATTTCTCAAAAGGTTTTTCTAAATCTTTCAAAATTGTGTGTTCAACACTACCTTCCTCATAAAATGGTTTTTACATCTAAAAAATGTCATATGTTATTTGATCAGTTTTTGAGGGGGAGCGTTTTACAATCAAGCCTTTAATGTTGTTGGGTACATCTCCGAATTTATCATATTTTATGTATCCAACACATTTCGAAAATGGTATAAAACTATCATATGTAATATATTATATCGGATAAGGCATCTCAACTCCGTACCTCAATATATTTTGTGGTGTCGTTTTTCCAAAATATTGTCAAATTTTGTTTCATGAAACACATATATTGTTGAGGGGAGCAACCCGACTATAATGTTCCATGATTCATGCGTGCACACATGTTTTTCTCCCAACGATTTTTAGAAACTGTCATATATTAATCAATTGGTATCTCTAGTATTAAATTTTTATATTAGAGATAGGAGAGAAAATGTGATAGAAATGTAATATATCGAAACATATGATCTTAAAGACTCAAGTGCAACTCTTTCCTTCAAATGCTAAACTATTTCGTATATCGATGCATGTGTGTAGGGGGAGCTTTTCGAAAAATGTAAAACTTTCGAAGTTTTAAAAGTTTTGATTTTTATCAAGCACTTTGAATGGTTTTCAATGGTTTTATGGTTACAATCTATACCCAAAACACCTACTATCCATGACGGAACGATGGAGTCAAAAGGTGGTTTAGGATAGGAAACTAAGTCCTATGATCCAACCAGAACTGGAGGGATCTACCTAAGGATATTCCGTAGCTAGAAATATTTGTCCTTAGGAAAGATGAAGTTGAATGAAGCTGAATGCGGACTAATTAATTTAGTAAGCACTGGAACAATCATAACAAGGTGCTAGTGATGACGTATTGGTAAGCATTGAAGGAGTTGAATATTCTATGCAAATTAGGCAGAACCCGGGTCAATACATCTATTAAAGACAAGTGTCATGGACCCAGTGATGTGATACACAACCCTTCCCCAGCCATTCGAGTTTCTCTCAAAATAAACTTGTCTCATTGTCACAGAGATCAACACGTTCTATTGACTTTCTCACTCCGAGTTAGTTGATATTGAAAAGGTGGAAGTCTGCTCCAGCCTCCGATTACTAAATTGTACTTATTGAGTCTAGAGCCAAAAGAGATAAATCTATCATCTTATTAGGACACAATCGAGTCCTACGCATTATCCTTGTGATATTGCCAGAACATCTGAGTGGTACGATTCATAATGAAGATGGAAATCCTGCTTGAGTCAACCTCAAACAAGCTCATGGTAGGTAACTTGTGCGATTCTACACGAATCAAACATGTGATAACTGGAATGCAACTAAGATTAGATTCTTAATTGATTTAAACTTGATTCCAGGTAACTTCGCAAAAACCGTGTGATCTTACCAGAACATTCAGAGAGATACTCTTTAGTGTTCGAATTGATAAATGGAAATCCTTCCAGTGTCAACCTGAAACAACACTGTGGTAGGTAACTCACAAGATTCTCTATGGATCAAGCTTGTGACAAACTGGAAAGCAACAATGGTGCGATTCTATTAGAATCAAACTTGTTCCAAGAATTTTGAATTGACGACTCTAATCTGACGGATAATTTATCCTTATGATTCACTCTTTACGTTCGCAGTCTGCTTTGAGACGGTCGAGTAAAGAGAATTGGCTACTACCGCCGGGAAACCCTATCAAGGAGGCTCTTAATCGAATCTACCCGATCACAGGTACGGTATCTAATACCGTCTAACGGTCTTCACCGACCGGAGGTAAAATGCTACCGAGTTAGGGTGAAATGTTCAAAGCCATTTCGTCCGTGTCTATATATGTTGTTGCATATCAAGAAGGTGGCGTAGTGGTGTACTAACCAAATTCGTCCTCACATGTTCATACTACAAGTTAAAGACTTCCGCTACTTTGATAATCAATGGATACCTCAAGGTCTAACTTCAACTATATTTGTGTGGGAGATTGTTAGCCTTTTAAAATCAACAAAGTATGAACATGTCGATTCAGAAGTCACAAGAGCACAAGATGGCGATAAACAAGATTCGTAAGAATGTAATAGGTCATCTTTATCACAAGAGCACATGTGAACACTATCCAGGATAGATTGAAGATCTCAAGCACTCAAAGTCAAATGACAAAGGCTCAAGATAAAGATCACAAAAGCATGAAGGAACAAAGACGTTGCAAACAATATCAAGACCAAGCTACAAGACCTAAGAAGGAAGATCGCCTCCACAAGAATGTATTCAGTCAATCATCTTATGCATTTTAAAGATGACAGATACATTGGGGGAGATTGTTAGCCCTCTATTTTATATAGTCGAACAAGAATGTAATAGGTCATCTTAGTAGTTAATGGTCTTGTATAGTAATAGGCTAGTCGGGATAACCGGGCTTGGAATTAAGCTAATATTGTATAAGTTAGGGGCTCTAAGCCCAAGTCAAGCCAAGCCCGACCCAAGGAAACAAGCCCACGTGCCCACCAAGCTCGTGGTTATATAAGCCATCTTCCATGTGTGGAAGAGGGTGTTGTTTTATTATTACACATAGTTGTTTTAGTAAACCTTCCACCACTCTCTCTCTCTAACTTTCTTCTCTTTCTCTCTCTAGAATCTTGTGTTATGCATTGATTGGGATTAACAGTCGTAGCTTCTCCAGCTTGTTGGGCTTATCCCGTCATCTTTTTTAGCTTCTTTTTATTTTTCCTTGATATTAGATAAGTTTTAGGATTTTTCAAAATGGTTTTAGATTTGTCATGTTTACCAATTATTTTTAATTCATTTTTGTTTTTCTATTTTTATAAATTAGTTTAAAAATAGTTAAAATTAGTTTAAATTGTTTGAAAAATACTTTTTAGGTTTAGAAAAATATAAATGAGGTTTACAAATGATAAAATCTTTGTTTGGTCTTTTTCTTAATTATTTTGAAATTTAGGTCTTTAATTAGATTTTAAAATTTAATAATAATTTAATAAGAAGTTTTCAAAAAGTGTTGATAGTTTTTCAACCTTAATTATATTATATAAGATTTATTTGCAATTTTTATAAATTTTTTAGATAACTATCATTTTATGTCTCGATTCGCGCATAAATGCGTTTTCGTCTTAGTTTCATTTTAGTGTAATCCGTCTTTATTTTTCACTCTTTTTATCACCAAAATTAAACGAACGTTTTTAATTTGGCTCACAAACACAAATACCTTCCTTGGAGAACGAACTCACATGTCGGATTTTATGTTTTTCCTAAAACATAATTTCTAATTGATGAGATGGCATTTATACATGATCTCATCGTTCTTTTCGGGCTTTAAATGCACTAAAATGTCATAAAATACCATATATATGCTTGTGTTTGTTTACTTGTGTATTTTAGGTATGGATATCGTGAAAAAGACAAAAGATCACAAGATACAAGGAAAAACGAACACGAGAAACGAAGCCGTACAAAGAACCGGGCCCTAATCATGGAATTTTCATCAAAAACCCTTGAAGACTTGAAGACAATAAAAGATTGATCCTCCAAGAATGAAGAAATGACACTTAAAACCCTTGTATATTCATAATTACAATTTGGTCCCTTAAGTTTGTCAAAATGGCAAAAAGGTCCTTCAAGATTGAAGAAATGGCAAGATTAGTCCCTCAACAATTTCAAATTGCCAATAATGGTCCCTCAACAAGTGAAAGACTCATTGAAGACCTTTGAAGATCAACATTGTCCAAGATTAGTCCTTAAAGAATCACCAAATGTCAAATTACATCCTTGATAACCTTTTATCAAAAGTTGGTGCCAAAATTGTCAAGTGATGAAACTTAAATAACAAAGGAAAGGAGATTTTAGGCTGAAAATCTTTAAAAGCCAAAAATTCCAAAAGTAAAGGACCATTTGTGCCAAACCTGGAACTTTCAAACAAAAAATGCGCCTAACACAATCCCACCCCAAGAAAAACGGATCAAATGAACATTTACTATTCATCTTTCACCCCAGGTCCGAATTTACTCAAACATGGGTTAATTTCTAATTAACCTCGCACACACTTAATTCAC
The DNA here is from genome assembly GCA_025667525.1 of Glebionis coronaria. NCBI lineage: Eukaryota > Viridiplantae > Streptophyta > Magnoliopsida > Asterales > Asteraceae > Glebionis > Glebionis coronaria. The sequence continues at coordinate 221,919,766 of CM046880.1, forward strand.
ACATGCCAAAACCTATCCCACTCCTAAAAACCTGCATCCCACTCATGTGCACCAAAACCCCAAAACCCCAATCCACCAATCACATCATTCCTTAGCCTCCAAGACTAGTGACGTGGCAAAATGGACGTCCAAGATGCTATGCTTGCTCACAAAGCAAAATTTAAAGGCCAAGATCAAATGAGAGGACAAAATGCACTCAAGGGCACATTTGGGATTTTCTTATGATTAGGGTTTAGTTTTTTATGCTTCTAGGATGTTCTATAGGCCCTATAAAAGGAGACCCAAGTTGTGGTGATCCCTTTGTTCCAGTTTTTAAGCTTGCACATGTAATACCTTTTTAAAGAAATAAAAAGTTTGGTTTTTGAAATATTCAAGTGTAATTCCTTTTTTATTGTTTTTAAAAGTTGAGTGTTGTGTTAAGCTTAATTCTGAGTTCCATGTTTGATTTGGTTAAAAGTTTTTGAGGTTTCAAAATATTTTCAAAGTTTGAGATTTTGAGAGATTTTGGTAAAATCTTCTCAAAAGGTTTTTGTTGTTAGGAGTTCATGTTTGTTGGTGATTTAAGTGTTATAGAAACGTTTTAAGTAATTGGAAAAGGTTTTGGAAGAGTTATAAAAAAAAAAAGAGAATAAAAACAAAATATTGATATATCTTGTTTTATCCATTTTGTTTGTTTGTTTTGTGTTCAAATAGGTTGAAGGCTTGTTGATTTAGTTCAGCTCCAACCCGGGTTGGATTGGAGGAGGATTTTCATCCTCTAGGTTCTTGGATGTAAGAACCTAAGGTAAACTTCTTTTACCTTGAAAAAGTTCATAAAATAGCAAGTTGTATGATCTTAAGTGATTTGGTGATTAAGTGTGTTTATATTGCATGATTTGTGTTCTAGTGTGTATGTTTACATGTTAGATGCACTTGGAATCAATTTGGTAGCTTTTGTAAGCATGTTGGTATGTTAAAAGTTGGTTTTTAGATTTTAAAAGGGTGTTTGGCAACAGGTTTAAGCAGGACATCTAGATTTGTTTTGATAATTAAAAGGTGTTAGATTGCTTGTTTAGGGTTGATTAAGGTATTTAGTAAGTAGTTAATTAGTTTGGAACAAGATTTGAACAAGTTTGTTGAGTTTAAAAGGTAAAAAGGGTGTTAAAAATCTGCTTGTGCCTCATTTGCTTGGTTTTTCATGATTTTGTGCATGATCTTTGATTGTTGATTCTTGTTGTTATTTGTGTGTTACTTGATTCCTTGTGCTTCAATAAGCTCAAGGGTGCCCAATTGTCCAAAAAATTCATCCAAATAAGCTCAATAAGCCCAAGTCCTCTTGGCTTAAAATCTCAAGCAAAACACAAAAGTCCAAACCTGCTAGTGTCAACTTACAACCAGGTCCGTCATCCAAGTTGCGGCGCAAGACAGAAGGTTGCGGCGCAACTGAAGGATCTGCAGATTTTGGTATTCCCGTTTCACAAGTTGCGGCGCAAGACAGAAGCATTGCGGCGCAACTGAAGGTGCTGCTGACCTTGGTGATCTCGCAACACTAGTTGCGGCGCAAGACCCCACTAGTTGCGGCGCAACTGAGTGACTTTTATTTTTTTTGTATTATTTTAATATTATTTTATTATTTAATTTTCAAAATTTTCTTTTTCTTTCTTTTTCATTTTTCTTAATTTCTTTATCATTAATTAGGACTATTTCCATTTTTAGAATAATTTTCTAGCTTTTAGATTTATTTTTATAATTATTTTAAGTTTAATTAGTTTTTATTTATTTTAAATCATTTTTTTGAGTTTTAAAAATAGCTTTAATAGGTTTTAATTTTTAGAAAATTACTTTTTAGTCTTCTAATAATATAAGTTAAGTAATTGTTCAATAAAATCATATTTTTGACATTTGAATTAATTAAATTTAATTTTAGGGCTTTAATTAGCATTTAAAATTAATTATTTAATTAATAAAAGGTTATAAAATATCTTTGTTGGATTTTTGTCTTTATTTATATTATTTTAGACTTGTTTTAGTCTTTTTAATCTTTTTCTTGATTTTGTTTTTGGTCTTAGCTTAATAATTTTTAATTTTTGTGTTTTTCTACGGTTTTACGTTTTCATTTTTTACGTCATAGTGTAATTTCCAAGAAACCGTCATTCCATCTTCTCAATATTAATCTCAAAGAAATACAAGTTAATTCACAACACCATACCTCCTTGGGAAACGAATCTTTCATCTCTTTTAAGTGATTATGGGTCATTACTTGTGGTTTTCCTAAATCACTCGTCGATACTTACCGCTCATATACGTTCTTTTTGTTTTCCTAAACAAGAGACGTGTTTTTACTACTATCACTTTGGCGCCGCTGCCGGGGAGGTGTGTCGTGTCTTAATTTGGAGAATTTTGTTTTTGATATTATCCATAATAGTATTTGTGTTAAGTGGAACTCCCTTAACACGTATTATCGGTTTTCTCGGTTTTTTCTTTGTGAATATTATTAATATATTGTATTAAGTATCACAATAAAAATACAAATATCTCCAAAAGTGTGAAAACACAACCTTGATTCGGGATTTCATCACTCGATCATTGTATTCGAATCTCAAACAAAGAGAAAAGGCAAAAATAGATAAATACTTTCGTGAAGCTCGATTTTGAAAAATACGAACTATAAGGTGGGTATAAGGCGGGTATTATAAAATATACCCTAAGGAAAAAGGCTCTTAAGTGCTTCGCGCCGCCTCGTTTCCCCGCTTGCTTGTGAGTATTTTGAGATTGAAGGCTAATCGAGGGTTTTGCCGCCCAAAGTATTAATACGTATACTATATTTGCTTGGTTTTCTTTGTGATTAAACCCTCGTGAACAATTTGGTTTTCACCAAAGTTCTAAAGTCATTCGAAGGCGTTCACTCCACGTGATCGTTTTCATTCCTTTGAGGCTTCTTTAATCAAGAGTTTGATTCGAGGAGAGATTTTGTAGATTGTTGTCTACGAAGATACACCAAAAACCAAAAAAATTAAATATAATCAAAAACACAAAAAAATTGAAAATCCACAAAACGACCAAAAAGAATCTTCTTTGCTCACCTCCCATTCTTCGTGAAGTTTATGATCACTCGTAATCAAGCAAAACGAGCTCGTAAACGTCTTCAAAAGCAAGCCAATCAAGGATCGTTGATTGTTGAAGAACCTCCAATTGTTGAACCTATTATAGAACAAGAAGTCGTAATGGCTAATCGTACTATGATGGAGTTGCTACAAGCACCCACCGAGGGTTTTGGAGAGGCCATTGTTATTCCCGCCATCCTTGCGGAGAATTTCGAGATTAAGACGGGTTTAATGTCGATGCTACAAGCAAACAAATTTCGAGGTCACGAGAAAGACAACCCGCATTACCATATTAGGAATTTCAACCGTCTCACCGCCACTAGCAAATTCAAAGATGTTCCGCATGACGCCATTAAGATGATGTTGTTTCCATACTCGTTGGATGGACCCGCAAAAATTTGGCTCGAGAAAGAACCGCCAAATTCTATTTTGACATGGGCCGATCTCGTTTCTAAGTTTGTGAACAAGTTTTTTCCACCATCGAAAACAACACACTTAAAAAATGAGATTTCACGATTTGTGCAACGTAACAATGAAAGCTTTTCAATGGCATGGGAACGATTTAAGGAGATGTTACACGAATGTCCTCATCATGATTTTTCGGAATTGCATCAAATTGACACATTTTATAATGGGCTTAATGATCATGAACGAGATTATTTGAATGCCGCCGCGGGTGGTAATTTTTTGTGCAAGACGACAAATGAAGCTTTACAAATCATTGAAAATCGATCTAAGGTTTATAGCCCTCGTAACACACCGAGTGTTGCCAATATGGGTTCGTCATCATCGTCACAATCGTCTCGTAGCATTAACGCCTTACATGATGAAGCTAATGAGGAAAATCGGTTTTTTGATAGATTTGCTAATCTAATGTCCCATTGGAAGGCTCAAGAAGCTTCCAATTCCGCTTCGGTTAAAGCGGTTGCTAAGAGTTGTTTATCGTGTGGAGGAGCTCATGATTTATCCGAGTGCATTACCGCGGATGGTAACACTTCGAGTGCTTATGTAGCAACGGGAACTTACAACCAAAACGGCCAAGGTTCCCGCCAAAATCAAGCTCCACCAAATCAAAATGTTAACAATTATCGAAACAACAACCAAGGTAATTACCAAGGCAACACACGCAATTACAACAAAGGGAATTATCAAAGTGGAAATGGACAAATCTCTAATCAAAACCAAAACCGTGATTTTCAAAATACTACACAAGGTTTTCAAAATGCTCACACGAAAAATTTGCAAGGAGAATTTTTGGATTATGCAAAAGCAAATGATGCTAAATTTGATAATATGCAACGTGAGATGATTAGCTTAAGGTCCGAGTTGAAAAACGAGCTTAAAAATGAACTTGCTAATGAACTTAAAACTCATGCAAATAAAATGGAAGGAAATGTCCAACGTCTTCAACAAAACCAACAAAAGATGGAATTAGGACAACATGAGATTAAGCAAGAGTTATTGAAAGCGGATGCTAGGCAATCAAAATTTGAGGACCGAATGGCTAAAATGTTTGAAGCTATCATGTGTAAGCCCTCTTCTTCGGGTGGTCTTCCTAGTGATACCATTGCAAACCCGAAGGGAGAAATGAAGGTTATTACTACACGAAGTGGTAAAACTTTCAAGGAACCAATCTCTCGTCCAAGTACTTCTACGGAGAAGGAAATCGAGAAAGAACCCGAGGTGATGGTCGAAAAGGAGCACATTACAATCCCACGAAGTACCGCTCATACCACACCTACGGTTACACCAATACCAATTGTGGAACCCGAGATTCCAAGGCCGTTGCCTAATGACTTACCCACACCACCTTTACCCTACCCTTCAAGACGAAACAAAGAGAAAATGCAAGAACGTAACAAACAACAAATCGAGCTTTTTATTAAGATGTTTCAACAAATGCATTTTGATGTGAGTTTAGCCGACGCGTTGTTATACATGCCTCGTTTCGCTTCCACTTTTAAAAGTATGATGAGCGATAAGGAAAAGCTTTCAAAGCTTGCTAATTGTTCTTCGGTTTATCTTAACCGCATACCGGAAAAAGTTGGTGATCCCGGAAAGTTTCTCATTCCTTGTGACATACAAGAGATGAAAGAATGCCTCGCCTTGGCCGATCTTGGTGCGAGCATTAATTTGATGCCATTTTCCATTTGGAAATCGCTTTCGCTTCCGGCTCTTATTCCTTCGAACATGTCCATCGAGATGGCCGATCATTCTACGATTATGGCATGTGGAATAGCCGAAGACGTTTTCGTGAAAGTGGGGAAGTTCTACTATCCCGTTGATTTTATAGTAGTCGACATCCCCGCGGATCCTCAAGTTCCTCTAATTTTAGGACGATCATTTTTAGATACTTCGAGATCGCTTATCGATGTTCATGCGAGAACTATCACTTTGAGATTCAACGAAGAGGAACTTGTTATAAACGCTACTCAAAACTCGAAACCTTCTCATGTTTATGCAATCGCTACCATCAATCACATTGACATCATTGATGTGGTTTGCGATGAGTTTTCACAAGAAGCGTTAGGTTTTTCCGATAGCTCGTCAAGTGGCAATCCCACTATTTTGGATCCGATTCTTGCTAATTCCACACCAAATCTCACTCCATTCCAAGGAGGCGATCTCACTTCAAATGAAATCAACAATGAAGATGAGGTGTTGATTAGTGATGATATTTCTATTCCACCATTTCTTCCGCCGATGGAAGTTATGAGTGTTGAACCTAAATCTTCAATCAAGGAACCGCCTATCCTTGAATTGAAAGATCTTCCTTCTCACCTTGAATATGCATTCTTGGAAGGTGATGACAAGTTGCCGGTTATTATTGCAAAAGATCTTGCTAATGATGAAAAAACCGAGCTCTTGAAAGTTCTTAAGGCTCACAAAGGGGCAATTGCGTGGAAAATATCCGACATTAAGGGTATTGACCCAAAATTTTGTACTCACAAGATTTTAATGGAGGAGGACTACAAACCCGCAATTCAAAGTCAAAGAAGGGTAAATCCCAAAATTCACGATGTCATAAAAAAGGAGGTCCTTAAACTCCTTGACGCGGGAATGATTTATCCTATATCCGATAGCCCATGGGTGAGCCCAATCCATTGTGTCCCTAAAAAGGGAGGAATGACCGTTGTGCCTAATGAAAACAACGAGTTAATTCCCACTCGTGTTGTGACCGGTTGGAGGGTGTGTATTGACTACCGAAAGTTAAATGACGCCACTCGTAAAGACCACTTTCCCTTGCCCTTCATGGATCAAATGTTGGAGCGACTTGCGGGAAATGAATTCTATTGCTTTTTAGATGGTTTTTCCGGTTACTTTCAAATCCCTATCGACCCTCGTGGTCAAGAGAAGACTACGTTTACGTGTCCTTATGGAACGTTCGCTTATCGTAGGATGCCTTTCGGACTTTGCAATGCACCCGGTACGTTTCAACGGTGTATGATGGCGATTTTTCACGACATGATCGAGAAGTCGATGGAAGTGTTTATGGATGACTTCTCGGTGTTTGGTAATTCGTTCACGTCATGTTTATCTAATCTCGAACAAATGTTAAAACGTTGTGAAGAAACCAATCTTGTGCTTAATTGGGAGAAATGTCATTTCATGTGTAAACAAGGAATCGTCTTAGGACATAAGGTGTCAAAGGCGGGGATTGAGGTCGATAAAGCTAAGGTAGACGTCATCGCCAAGTTACCTCATCCCAAAACCGTCAAGGGAGTTCGTAGTTTCCTAGGCCACGCGGGCTTTTATCGTCGTTTCATCAAGGACTTTTCGAAGATTTCTCGTCCTATGACACACCTTCTCGAGAAGGATGCTCCTTTTAACTTTAATGAGGATTGTGTTAAGGCTTTCGAGACTCTTAAAAGGAAACTTACCGAAGCTCCCATTCTTGTTGCTCCTAATTGGGAATTACCCTTTGAAATCATGTGCGATGCAAGTGATTATGCTATAGGGGCCGTCTTAGGGCAACGTTACGACAAGCATTTCCGTCCTATCCACTATGCTAGTAAGACGATGACCGAGGCTCAATTAAAGTACACCACAACGGAAAAGGAATTCCTTGCCGTGGTCTATGCTTTTGAGAAATTCCGACCTTATCTCGTCCTAACTAAAAGCATCGTGTATACCGACCATTCGGCTATCAAGTATCTCTTAGCTAAGCAAGATGCTAAGCCGAGATTACTTCGTTGGATGCTCCTCCTCCAAGAATTTGATGTCACCGTGCTTGACAAAAAAGGAGCCGAGAATCTAGCGGCCGATCATCTCTCTCGTCTAGAAGATCCTCACAAAGATGTTTTCGAGAACAAGGAAATTACCGAAACATTTCCTCTTGAGACTCTCGGTGTAGTGAATTCTAAAGACACCACCCCATGGTTTGCCGACATTGCAAATTACCATGCGGGCAATTTCATAATCAAGGGTATGACGACACAACAAAAACGAAAGTTCTTTCGTGACGTCAAGTTCTATTTTTGGGACGACCCTTATCTCTTTCGGATTTGTGCGGATCAACTCGTTCGACGTTGTGTGTTTGGTACCGAAGCTTCTAATATCCTTAGAGCTTGTCACGAGGGACCCACGGGTGGTCACCACGGTGCTAATCTCACGGCTAAGAAAGTGTTCGATGCCGGTTTCTTTTGGCCTTCTATCTATCGTGATGCACACGCACTTGTAAAGTCGTGTGATTCGTGCCAACGTCAAGGAAAATCGTCTCAACGTGATGAAATGCCGCAAAATATAATTCAAGTGTGTGAGATTTTCGACATATGGGGAATAGACTTTATGGGGCCGTTCCCATCGTCTCATGGCAACAAATATATCCTCGTCGCGGTGGACTACCTTTCTAAGTGGGTGGAAGCTAAGGCTTTGCCTACTAATGATGCTCGTGTGGTAGTGAAGTTTTTGAAGCAACTATTCTCTCGGTTCGGAACCCCTCGTGCTATTATAAGCGATCGTGGAACCCATTTTTGTAATGACCAATTCGAAAAGGTTCTAAAGAAATATGGGGTTACACAACGTCTTTCTACGGCTTATCACCCGCAAACGAGTGGGCAAGTCGAGGTTTCGAACCGAGCTTTGAAGAGGATTTTAGAAAGTTCGATTGGAGAAAACCGTGCTTCATGGTCCGACAAACTCGATGACGCTTTATGGGCCTTTAGGACCGCTTATAAGACACCTATCGGTTGCACTCCTTATAAGTTAGTCTATGGGAAGAATTGTCATTTGCCCATTGAATTGGAGCATAAGGCATATTGGGCCCTTAAGCATGCTAATTTTGACTTAAAGACCGCGGGAGATCACCGGAAAATACAATTGAATGAATTGGATGAATTAAGGGATAATGCTTATGAAAATTCATTAATTTTTAAAGAAAAGACTAAAAAGTTTCATGATTCAAAGATTAAAAACCGGGTTTTTAACGTTGGTGATCAAGTGTTGCTTTTTAATTCACGTCTTAAGATATTTTCCGGGAAATTGAAATCTCGTTGGTCGGGTCCGTTCACCATTACACAAGTGTTTCCATATGGGACCATTGAGCTAGCTCAAGATGATGGTCCCAATTTCAAGGTGAATGGACATAGGCTTAAGCACTACTTTGGTGGGGAAATTCCTTCAATGGTTGCCCCCGACCAAGACACCTTCCCCAATGATAATTAGCATTGAGGGGATCGAGTCGAGCTCATGACTCGGTAATCAAAAACGAGGTGCCTCGTGGGGGAGATCCCATGCTTATCTTTATGCTTATTGTTCACTAATAAGGGGACTTGTACCCTTCCAACTCGTTGTCTCGTGGTTGTTTGTGATTGTGTTATCTAGATCATCATCATCGTCTACGATTGAAGACTCTCGTGTTCATTTACGTGAGCCTCCATCGTTCGTTTGAAGAAGTTTTTCACGATTCCATGACATATCATTTATTGTTCTAACAATTATCTTTTAGCATAATTAATAAACGGCTTTAGATATATTGTTGATCACCCTTTCCATGCTAGATCCTAAGCATTCGATTCTTCGTCTCTAGTATGGGGGTGCTCCACCTTTAGACTCGAAACATTGAGGACAATGTTTACTTTTAGTATGGGGGGGTGAATAGGTACTTGCTTTGCTACGCCCTCGCGTTTTCCAACTTTCAATGTTTTGCTAATAAGGCTAAAAATGGCCAAATTTTAAAAATTTTCTTAGTTTTCATAAGTGTTTTTAAGACACGAATGTATATTTTCCGATGGGTAGAATAAGAGTTAATTTTTGACTTGATGGGCATTTGGAGCCATTTACATTCCTTAACCCGCTCAATTCAAGTTTTGCTAGACTTTTATATAGGGAGCTTTAAAACGCGAAAGTCTTAATTCATTCGGGTTAAGAACAAGAACTTTTCGCAAGTTCCTATAATTGATTCTAGAAAGTCACTTATCAAGGGAACTATAAAATGCATTCTCTAAACTTGAAAAAGTCCAAGAAAGTGCAAGATCCTATAGGTGGCTTGAAAACCCAAAACTTTGATTTGATATAGTCTTAATGGAAGCTAATCCAAATTTGGCTTAATTTTGACTTGCATGGCTAAGTATTCACGAGTCTCTTTAATTAGAGGTCTTTATATAGTGAAGAACGAGAAATGATAGAGTTAGACAAGTGATCATGCTAAACGTAGAACATGAAAATGTTCTTTCAAAAACTCATGTGTTTTTAATTGTGGCTTTTTCTTCCCATAAGATCAATGCATTAGGAATAAATCATAATTGCAATAAGTAAGGTCGTACGGTTTGAAAGGTTACTTAGCCTCTAGCGCAAGATCGTTTAAAAGTTGCTCGGGGTTGAATAGAGTTCATAGCCAAGGCATAACTTATTGAAACGGGACGCGAAGATTGGCGATCATCCAAAAAGGCCCTAACAAGGCATGAGGAGCTCTATTTTTGCTAAAGATCCAAAGATGATGTGAAGTATCATTGTTCCAAAATCAATATGAAGGATCGAGACACACGACGAGAAGCTATTACTCCCCTAAAGAATGGAGAAAGTCTATCCAAAAAGACCCTAACAAGGTATGAGGATAAATATATCCAAGTCCGAAAAGGAGGCGGATCGTTGTATATCAAAATCCAAAGTAAAGATTGAAGAAAAATGATGAAGTCGTGGTCCTATATGAAGAATCTCTCAAATACGTCAAGTGAAGAAATTCCAATTATATGAAGAGAAGACCATAATTTCGAGAACGTCTTCCCAAGATTTGAAGTATGAAGTACATGCCAAATATCGGTCCGAGAAAGGTCTCAAATCGTGAAACGAGTTATGCCAAGATATGAACTTAAGGAGATACACGAGAAGCCGTTTTAAAAGATTTTGTCCTTCGGCTAACTATTGATCAAATCGTGCTACTTTGCTTTCGGACTAATAACTACTCAAATAAGTCAATATGAATCACTTGTGATCCATGACAAATAGATAAAAAATGCTAGTAACCCATTTCCTTTTATAATAACTAGGATTGCGGGGAGAAAAAGTATTACACAATTTGGACGTATGAGTAGTGTTAGCATTGTGACTTGTACCAACAATGATCTTGTTTTTGCACTTAGCATGGAATGTATGACAACCAAGGATGACGAAATTTACTCTAAGGGACGTTAACTTGTTTCTATTCTTAGACCCTAAAAGTCACATTTTGGTGATGAAAATCATACATGATGTCTTTACACATTCTCGTAGTATGTTGCAAGTTTTCTTTCACTCTTCAATAAAGGTTAATAAAATTGAACTTTGGTGATGCTTAGATACTTTATTCTAGCATTGCGTGAGGGCACGGCAATGGCTTAGTATGGGGGAGTGATGAGATGGCATTTATACATGATCTCATCGTTCTTTTCGGGCTTTAAATGCACTAAAATGTCATAAAATACCATATATATGCTTGTGTTTGTTTACTTGTGTATTTTAGGTATGGATATCGTGAAAAAGACAAAAGATCACAAGATACAAGGAAAAACGAACACGAGAAACGAAGCCGTACAAAGAACCAGGCCCTAATCATGGAATTTTCATCAAAAACCCTTGAAGACTTGAAGACAATACAAGATTGATCCTCCAAGAATGAAGAAATGACACTTAAAACCCTTGTATATTCATAATTACAAGTTTGGTCCCTTAAGTTTGTCAAAATGGCAAAAAGGTCCTTCAAGATTGAAGAAATGGCAAGATTAGTCCCTCAACAATTTCAAATTGCCAATAATGGTCCCTCAACAAGTGAAAGACTCATTGAAGACCTTTGAAGATCAACATTGTCCAAGATTAGTCCTTAAAGAATCACCAAATGTCAAATTACATCCTTGATAACCTTTTATCAAAAGTTGGTGCCAAAATTGTCAAGTGATGAAACTTAAATAACAAAGGAAAGGAGATTTTAGGCTGAAAATCTTTAAAAGCCAAAAATTCCAAAAGTAAAGGACCATTTGTGCCAAACCTGGAACTTTCAAACAAAAAATGCGCCTAACACAATCCCACCCCAAGAAAAACGGATCAAATGAACATTTACTATTCATCTTTCACCCCAGGTCCGAATTTACTCAAACATGGGTTAATTTCTAATTAACCTTGCACACACTTAATTCACACATGCCAAAACCTATCCCACTCCTAAAAACCTGCATCCCACTCATGTGCACCAAAACCCCAAAACCCCAATCCACCAATCACATCATTCCTTAGCCTCCAAGACTAGTGACGTGGCAAAATGGACGTCCAAGATGCTATGCTTGCTCACAAAGCAAAATTTAAAGGCCAAGATCAAATGAGAGGACAAAATGCACTCAAGGGCACATTTGGGATTTTCTTATGATTAGGGTTTAGTTTTTTATGCTTCTAGGATGTTCTATAGGCCCTATAAAAGGAGACCCAAGTTGTGGTGATCCCTTTGTTCCAGTTTTTAAGCTTGCACATGTAATACCTTTTTAAAGAAATAAAAAGTTTGGTTTTTGAAATATTCAAGTGTAATTCCTTTTTTATTGTTTTTAAAAGTTGAGTGTTGTGTTAAGCTTAATTCTGAGTTCCATGTTTGATTTGGTTAAAAGTTTTTGAGGTTTCAAAATATTTTCAAAGTTTGAGATTTTGAGAGATTTTGGTAAAATCTTCTCAAAAGGTTTTTGTTGTTAGGAGTTCATGTTTGTTGGTGATTTAAGTGTTATAGAAACGTTTTAAGTAATTGGAAAAGGTTTTGGAAGAGTTATAAAAAAAAAAAGAGAATAAAAACAAAATATTGATATATCTTGTTTTATCCATTTTGTTTGTTTGTTTTGTGTTCAAATAGGTTGAAGGCTTGTTGATTTAGTTCAGCTCCAACCCGGGTTGGATTGGAGGAGGATTTTCATCCTCTAGGTTCTTGGATGTAAGAACCTAAGGTAAACTTCTTTTACCTTGAAAAAGTTCATAAAATAGCAAGTTGTATGATCTTAAGTGATTTGGTGATTAAGTGTGTTTATATTGCATGATTTGTGTTCTAGTGTGTATGTTTACATGTTAGATGCACTTGGAATCAATTTGGTAGCTTTTGTAAGCATGTTGGTATGTTAAAAGTTGGTTTTTAGATTTTAAAAGGGTGTTTGGCAACAGGTTTAAGCAGGACATCTAGATTTGTTTTGATAATTAAAAGGTGTTAGATTGCTTGTTTAGGGTTGATTAAGGTATTTAGTAAGTAGTTAATTAGTTTGGAACAAGATTTGAACAAGTTTGTTGAGTTTAAAAGGTAAAAAGGGTGTTAAAAATCTGCTTGTGCCTCATTTGCTTGGTTTTTCATGATTTTGTGCATGATCTTTGATTGTTGATTCTTGTTGTTATTTGTGTGTTACTTGATTCCTTGTGCTTCAATAAGCTCAAGGGTGCCCAATTGTCCAAAAAATTCATCCAAATAAGCTCAATAAGCCCAAGTCCTCTTGGCTTAAAATCTCAAGCAAAACACAAAAGTCCAAACCTGCTAGTGTCAACTTACAACCAGGTCCGTCATCCAAGTTGCGGCGCAAGACAGAAGGTTGCGGCGCAACTGAAGGATCTGCAGATTTTGGTATTCCCGTTTCACAAGTTGCGGCGCAAGACAGAAGCATTGCGGCGCAACTGAAGGTGCTGCTGACCTTGGTGATCTCGCAACACTAGTTGCGGCGCAAGACCCCACTAGTTGCGGCGCAACTGAGTGACTTTTATTTTTTTTGTATTATTTTAATATTATTTTATTATTTAATTTTCAAAATTTTCTTTTTCTTTCTTTTTCATTTTTCTTAATTTCTTTATCATTAATTAGGACTATTTCCATTTTTAGAATAATTTTCTAGCTTTTAGATTTATTTTTATAATTATTTTAAGTTTAATTAGTTTTTATTTATTTTAAATCATTTTTTTGAGTTTTAAAAATAGCTTTAATAGGTTTTAATTTTTAGAAAATTACTTTTTAGTCTTCTAATAATATAAGTTAAGTAATTGTTCAATAAAATCATATTTTTGACATTTGAATTAATTAAATTTAATTTTAGGGCTTTAATTAGCATTTAAAATTAATTATTTAATTAATAAAAGGTTATAAAATATCTTTGTTGGATTTTTGTCTTTATTTATATTATTTTAGACTTGTTTTAGTCTTTTTAATCTTTTTCTTGATTTTGTTTTTGGTCTTAGCTTAATAATTTTTAATTTTTGTGTTTTTCTACGGTTTTACGTTTTCATTTTTTACGTCATAGTGTAATTTCCAAGAAACCGTCATTCCATCTTCTCAATATTAATCTCAAAGAAATACAAGTTAATTCACAACACCATACCTCCTTGGGAAACGAATCTTTCATCTCTTTTAAGTGATTATGGGTCATTACTTGTGGTTTTCCTAAATCACTCGTCGATACTTACCGCTCATATACGTTCTTTTTGTTTTCCTAAACAAGAGACGTGTTTTTACTACTATCACTAATACTTTGTCGTTGTTGCTTTCTTTTTCCTAAAAGAAAGTGTATAAAAAGACTACATCATTTTGACGCCGCTGCCGTGGAGGTGTTTTTGTTACTTCCATTTTATTATATAGGTATTTTGTTTTAGTAGTACGTTTTTGACCTTCAATTTTTGGGAAGTGTACATATTGTATATACTCGTTTTTATTTTTCTACTACTATATTAGCCATAAAAGTAAATAAGTTTTAAATAGAACTCTATTAACACAAAATCATTTTTCGTTTTTCTTGTGAATACTATATTGTATATACGTAGCACAACTAATACACAGTGTTTATGCAAATACGCATGAAAACACACCTCTTTAATTAGCCTTCCGATAATTTTTGAGTGCAACAATCAAAGAAAAGTTTAAGGCAAAATCGATAAATACTGTTAATTGGTTTGATTTTAATTAATACAAACTATAAGGTGGGTATAAGGCGGTTGTATTTCATGACCTAAAGAAAAAAGGCTCTTAAGTGTTTCGCGCCACCTCGTTTTCTCCGCTCGCTTGTGCGTATTTTAAGAGTGACGATTAATTAAGGGTTTGAATAATTATATTTGCTTTGCTTATATTATTGAACCCTCAAAACGTTTTGGTGTTCCACCAACGTTTCAAACTCAAACGAAGGTTTTTACTTGACGTATTACTTTCATTCCCTTTGGATTCTCTAATCGAGACTGATGAGACTGCAATTATACATAGTCTCATCATCTAAATCGGGCTTAAAATGCTATAAAATGTCATAAAATACCATAAAATATGCTTGTATTTGTTCATTGTGTATTTTAGGGATAGATATCATGAATTCAACATAAGAGAACAAGAATCAAGCAAAAACGAACACAGGAAACGAAGCCACACAAAGAACCGGACCCGAACAATGAATTTCCAAAGAAGTCCTTGAAGAATTGAAGAATTACAAGATTGGTCCCTCAACTTTGGAAGACTTGTCACTTTAGGCCCTTGCAAAACTCAAATATTACATTGGATTCCTTTAAGTTACAAGAAATGACAAAACAAGCCCTTGATGAATTGCTAAATTACATTTTAAGTCCATATGCTAATAGTTTAAGGAGACAAGGACTGTTTTTTGCAATTACCCTAAAGATAATATAAAGGGAGATGTGCCTAAATTGCTGCTAAGAAGGTTTAGAAGCCAAATGAACAAGTTTGGATAGATAAGGGGCCAAAACCGTTCACAACCATACCCATTTACACTACTATACCCGAAATCTACCCATTCTAAGCCCATTTATACCCAATACCCATTACAAACCAACCCAGCCCAAACTTATTACCCATAAAATCCTAAACAACAACCTTTACCCAACCTGCCCCAAAACCTATTACCCACCACAGTCCACTAAATAATTAATAATCTAGATTTTTTAAAACTGATTATTTATTAATTTAAGTGGCGGTAAACACACCAAAAACTCCATCCTCGATCTATAAACACCCATGTAGCACTTGATGAACACTAATCCCCATTCTTCCCTAATCATAAAATTAATGCCTAAATCTTTCTAGAATACTAATTTACCATAACCTAACCAAAACCCCACCCATAAATTGGTACCCACTTTACCCAGCTGTCTCACCCATGTGCCCCATGTCCCACTGTTCACTCATCAACACAAGAAGGGCAGAAGATCAACGATTTTATATGATTTCGTGTTGGCTACTTTTCTATGAACGTTTGAGATTGAATTTGGACAACTGGCTCATCACAAACAGCCAAGGCAACATCACATGGCAACCTTTGACCCATTTTTCAAGTTTCAAGATCAAGGGCATTTAGGGTTATTCATAGCTTAGGGTTTATGTAATTTTTAGGATTCTAGACATTTCATTTAGCTATTATAAATATCAAAGTCACCTGTAACTTGGTTTCTTGTTTAGTTTTTGTGTAAACCATTTTTACTGAATATTTAGAGTTTTAAATTTGCCTTGCACAAATTCTGAGTTCCAAATATTTTCTTGTCATTTGAATTTCGTCTTTATCTTTTATGCAAAGTAGTTTAAGTTTTATAAAAAATATTTTGTTCATATAATTTTTGGTCAAAATTTTTTGAGACCCAAGAGATTGAAGTTGTTGGTTTGAGGGTGAATTGACAACTCATATTAAAACCAAGGGTCTATATCCCTTGTTACTTTTTACTTGATAATCTTGGTTCATTTAGCAAAAGAAAAATTGGATATCAAGTTTTAAAGAAATATGTGGTTTATTTTTCCGTTGAAGACTTACTGTTCTATAAGCACTCAATAAGCCAGCTGAAAACTGAGCTTATTGAGTCACTTATAGAGCTTGAATTTTTTGGTTTGTGTTGTTGTGTTCATAGATCAAAGAAAGAAAGAAGACAAATGGGGTCTTAACTGTTGTAGTCTACCCTAGTTCATAGCTTACCATAGCCCTTCCCAAAAGCCATAAGCTCACTACAAGCTAATACGAGATGGCCTCAGCTGGTCATTGTGGGGCCTGGATGTAGGTTCCACAAGGTACAAGGGCTTGGACCCTCCTTATTTGCAAGTTTAGTGACTTTTATGACTTTTTGTAATTTTGTGTTTAAATGCTCATCTTGGTAGATTAATGTTCATTTGATGTTCTCTGGATACTATATGCACGTTCTTGTTAAATTGATGTATTTTAGTTGATTTAGAAAATTCTTGTTTGTTAAAAGTTTCATAACATATTTTTAAGTGGGCGTTTGGTTAATTTTTGATTGGGTTCTTAGGGTGACAACTACCCCCACAACTTTACCTGCATAACTTTTTTCTGAAATAAGATTGGTGTTTACATGCTTACTTTTCTCTATGGTACTCTAGAGTTGTGTTTGCAAAGTTCACAGTTTTTCGCTAAAATATGCCTAAAACAAACGGTAAGAATTTTAAAGTTTGATTTTGAGTCTTAAAGCTTGAAACTTGGTATATTGGTAGTTTTTAGATTTATTTAAGTCTGAATAACCTGGGTTTTACAATTTGGTAGCTTAAAAGTAGCTTAATAGCTTATTGAAACTCAATTTTTTTCTGTTTGTGCACTTGTCCGAGATCCCCTTCTTTAGTGTTGTCCGATATCTAACAACACTAGGGTCGTCCTCTGGTGGATCTCAGACAACATAGGAAAACTCTCTGTGGTGTATTTTTTGGACAGTGCTCATTTGAGCTTATAGGTGGCTTATAGGTTTTTGGTTTTTTGCTTCATATCGACTCCCCACAACTCATTGGTTGTGGGGGTGCCCTCTGTTCCACAATAAAACCACAAACGAGCTTGAACTCAAGACGTTTTCATTTTTTGGGCAGTTAACACTAACAGTGGGAACCCCTGTTCCCACTAAAATCACCAGAGTTGCCACCGTTAGTGTTATTTAACCATCAGCTTATCTTTGTCTTATTCTAGCTTATCCATTAGTGTATTTTTCTTGTTTTCATTTTTCCATAACTTATTTCAGTAAATTAGAATTTTTGAAAAAGATTTTGTATTTTTCACATTAATATATTATATTTTATGATTATTTTAATTTTAAAATTGTTTTCAGCCATTAAAAATAGATAAATAGTTTAAATTTTTTAGAAAAATACCTTTTACTTTTAGAATAATATAAGTGAGGTTTATATTTAATAAAATATTTATTTTGACTTTCTGTTAATTATTTTAATTTTAGGGCTTTAATTAGCATTTAAAATTAAATAATAATTTAATAATAAGTTTTCAAAAGGTTTTATAAAATTTTCTAGTTTTTCCTAAGTGTTTAAGACACGAATATAGGTTTTCCGCTGGTGAGAATAAGAGTAATTTTTGACTCGACCGTGCGTGCTGGGCACTTAGCTTCGATTCCTTAACTATTTTTAGGCTAAGTCTTATTAAATTGAGGACGAGAAATGATAGCGTTAATTATAAGTTACTATGCTAAACGTAAAGTATTTGGATTCTTTCAAAAACTCATGTGTCCTAATTATTTGTGATGACGTATAGTCCCCAGCCGGGTCATGAACCCGGCCCACGGGTACTACCCGTATCCGGCCCATCACAGATGGGTGGGAATAATGTCATTTGAGCTTATGGGCTTGGATGAACAGTAACCGCACACATGTGTGCGGCCCACGGCCCGGCATGACCGGTACAGGGTTAGACAGAATCATATTCTATCTCTGAATAGGATTCACCCAAAGAAGAGGATATTCACTCACCATAATTAGAAGATAACAAGCAATCTAATTCTGGTGCTTATCCTTTCTTTGGGGCCGAAGCATCAGTGACAGCCCATTAGGGTTCCAATGCCTATAAAAGGAACCCCCAAGGGTTCCACAAAGGTATTACGTTCTATACTCTCAACTCACTCGATTCTGATAAACCCTAAACCGATACTTACTCTCACGCCGGAGTCTAATCGTGGGAAACATTCCCACGGTAAGTCTAACGCGTGTTGTTTAGTGTGCAGGATCCCAACCATACAGTTCACTTAGTGCAGGAGCCGGAGCCCAGCCAACCCGAATTAAGCCTAATTCGGGTCTAGCAAGGATCACCCAACTTTTGCATCAACAATTTGCTTTTTCTCCCATCGCCTATAAATATAATTGTTAATAAATAGGGTTACTTGCGTTTTAGTCTCAATTGTTGGTTTCTAATTATTTCTAGTAGCTTCCATGTAATTAAATTGAGAAAACATTAAGAATTCGCCAGCGTCACGGTTTTGAAGTATTGGCACCCGAATAATCAAAGGCTTCCCCAATAATAACTTTTAAGTTCCTTTTCACCTAAATCAAGCAAAAATTCGAAGCTCACAAGGCCGAAAAATCTATGCGAAAATTGAAAGTGAATGTCTTAAATCTTGAAGCCTTAAAGATCCAAAATTCACCTTAGCGTGAGGGTATACGTCAAGTCATAATAAACACCTCATGACGAGGTTAAATAAAAGACAAGGGCAAGACCAAAGCCATAATAAACACTTCATGGCGAAGTTAAATAAAAGGTGGCGGTAAACCAATACTAATTGATAATAAGTCTCAAGTTCAAAACCATTGTGAAACCGTGTTTATCGATCCTTTTTGTTAACTTAATTTTTTGACATCGTTTTCTATTAGGAAAGATTATTAATTCAATGATTTTGATTACACCGTTAAGGCCCTATTTTTGGACCTAATACCTATTTACGCATAAGTAAAAAATGTATCCTCGTGATCATTAAGACAAAAATAAAATACAATAGATACACCTTAGGAATAAGGGAGTTTAAGTACGTGATTAGAGTATATGAGTAGTGTTAGCATTACTAACTTATAATGACAATCATCTGTTGGGAATAAAATATAGCCAGTCTACTTGAGCGCTGACAAGAGTAAAACAAGCATTGATAGGAAGAAAACAAGCGCTGACAGATCAAGCGTTAACAGGAAGAAGTCAAGCGTTGATACATTGAAGACAAGCACTGATGGGAAGATTTAGTCTACGCGTATATTGTTTCTAGTTTGTTTCTAGTAAAGATAAGTTCAACAATGTATTTTCTATAATTATCTTTACCTAGAATAGTTGATACGTAGACTCTTGTACAAGGCTTCTAATGTCTATAAAAGAAGACCTTTAGGTTATTGTTCAATATAAGTTCTCATATGTTAAACACTTTCATTGTAAGCAAGTTTGTTATCATTAATCAAGTGAATGTTTGTTTACATCATTGTGTTCTTGTTTAAGTGTTAATTCCGCATAACACTTAGATTATCATATACTTATACAAAGGTTTCTCTAAGTGTATAACTTGATCTAATCTCGTATACATAAAGCTAAATCGATCTAATTTTGGGATTAACAAGTGGTATCAGAGCTTGTTGAGGAACTTTTGATCTTAAAGAACACAAGAACCCTAAAATCACCAAAACCCTAATTTTCTCAAAACCCTAAAAACATCATGTCAAATCCAGAAGTAACCTCCTCTTCCTCACCTTTAACAAACATCAAGATTCCCATGCTTGATGTAACCAACTTTGAATTGTGGAAATTCAACTTTGAGCAATATATGGGGATCTATGACTACACTCTCTGGGAAATTATTGAATATGGAAACACATTCAATAAAGCTCAAAAGATTGCTGATGCCATTGCTGGAAGAGCAGCTGTTGCTAGATGTTTAGAAGCAGATAAGAAAGAAAAGCCTGTTGATGGTAGAGCTGTGTCTGCTGAAGACATAGCAAAGAAAAGGGTTGATATGAAAACCCTAAATATTCTGAAACTCTCTTTGGGACAAGAGAACCAGCATAAATACAGAGGTTATGAATCTGTTAAGGACCTTTGGGCAGCTCTAGAGGTTGCATATGGTGGTAATGATGATACTAAGGAAGAAAAGAAGAAGAAACTCATGCATGAGTATGCTGTTTTCAAGGCTCAACCCAATGAGAAGCTCAGTAGTGTGAGAAGCAGACTGCTTGACATTATGATAGGTGTGTAAACACCCATCTTTTCTACTACTTAATTACAATAAGAACCGGACCAAAACGTGTATTTTATGTCTTTTATGTCGGAATTATGCGTGGTTTGTGTTTTTGTTGTGATTTAGGACGAAAAGTGGAAAAAACACGGACATTCACGGGCATTTACGGACTTTTATTGAAGAAAAGGATGAAAGACGAAGTCAAGAAGTCAAAAGTGCAAAAAGAACGGAAGTCCATGACCAATTCTGAAGATTTATCGAAGAAAAAGTCAAAAGACGGAAGTTTATCAAAAGCCGAAGAATTCAAGTCTATTTTATTGAAGAAATTAAAGACGATTTCAAAGAAATCACGAAGCCAAAAGTCCCTTAAGTCCAAGTTTAAAGAAGATTAGAAGAAAAGGACTAATGGTGTAATTAATGAAGAATTAAGAAGAAAGGGGCTTAATCTTGCAATTAACAAGAAATGAAGGAGGGGGGGAAGCTTCCTAATCCTCCCCTATAAATAGACCATTAGTGTGTTCATTTGTTTTTGTTGGCTAAGTGTGACAATTAGCTCTTCCACCATTTAAATACATTGTCATTTAATTTCTTGTCAAATTTAAATACCTTGTCTTGCACCTTTAATTCATTTAATTTAAAGTAAGTTTTCATTTAATTATTGTCAATCTTTACTTTATCTTGTCAATCTCTTATCTACCTTTCTTAATCTTTAAATTATGTGTTTATGTTTATGTTCGTGTTCATGCTTTTATTTTGATCCAAGTGGTTTTTGATTATTTTGGTTAAAGTTGTTTGATTTCGTGTTTTAAATTGTTCTTATGTTTACTGTTGATTCGTAGATAGATTTATTAAATTGTTTGTGTTTATTTTGGTTAATTTGTTATTAAAACTGCTGTTACTGTATCCCCTTGTTCTTCGGGAAAGTTGTTTGTGTTTCTGATCTTTCCAGGTGAATACTTCCGAATCAAGAAAGGGAGTTTGTTCATTCGGAACTTCCAAAGTTCCGAATCAAGGGTTCATCCGGAAGATTTGAGATCAGCAAAAGTTCCAAGCCAAACTTGTTCATCCGGAACATTCAAAGTTCCGGACGAAGGATAACTTCCGAACCAATAGTCATTCATTCAGAACTCAAAAGTTCCGAACCAGAAAAGCTTCATTCGGAACTCAAAAGTTCCGGATCAAGCACTGTTCATTCGGAACTCCAAAAGTTCCAGATCAGTGATCGTTCATTCGGAAGTCACCATAGTTCCGAACCAAGGGCTGTTCATTGGGAACTTAAAAGTTCCGAATAAACTTCCGAATCAAGGGGCTAGTTCCGGATCAGTGTTTGTTCATTCGGATGTTTTAGAACTTCCGAATCAAGGAGGTTCATTCGGAATCTTCCGAATCAAGGGTCAATCATAAGTTCCGAATCAAGGCAAATTTTAGAAGTTCCGAATCAGCAAAGTTCTGAACGAAGGATTGTTTTGGATAAGTGACATATTCAGATCAATTTGTTCCGGATCAAGGATTTTGGTTATATTCCGAGCGAAGAAGAATCATTCCACCCGAAGGTGACAGTCCGGACGAGTGATTATTCCAAACAAAGGATTATTCCGAATGAGCTGTATTCAGGTTCTTATTAGTTTTTGTCTTTGATTTTTATTTTCAAGCTTTATTTTTCCTGCCTTTTATTTAATTGCACTTTAAGTTTATTTGCCTTAGTTTTTTTTTAGTTTTGCCTTAGTTTAAGTTTTAGTTGCGTTTTAAGTTTTCCTTAGTTAGATTTAAGTTCGCGTCATTTACTTTAGTGCCCTTTAATTTCTGTCACGTTTTTAAATACGTGCACTTTTACTTTAATTAGACTTAGATTACTTTAAGAGCACTTTTACTTTTAAGTCTTTGCACATTTAATTAAAAACAACCAAAAATATTCTTTTTCACCAAAGATCAACTGAGTCACACATAGGGCCTAGATCAATTCGTTAAGATACCGAGAACTTGAACTTTAATTATTTTTATACGGGCAAAAGCCTTGTATCAAATGGCGCCGCTGCCGGTTCTTTTCGTTAAGATTGACGGTTTTCTGTGAGAGACACGTTACTTTTTGGGATCCGATCACTTGTGAACGTTATTTTTCTTGCCAAAAAAATTCAAAAAATCATAAAAATTAAAAATTGATAAAAAATCATAAAAATTAAAAATTTCAAAAATCCAAAAAGATTATATCTTTATTGTATATATATATTGTCTTTGCGTTTGGTTTCTTTTTCTTTTGCATTTTCAGGTGTATGCGTACTAGATCTTCTAATTATCAAGAGCCCGAGCCTCAAGAAGATTTAGATATGGCAGGTGTTAACAACAACAACATTCCACCGCACCTGAATAATAATAATAATAACAACAATGCTCTTCCACAGCCCGATCTTCGGACCATGGAGGAACTTTGTCAACCAACAATGTTTGGACGAGGAGGACCGATTGCGCCGATGCAAATCAACGCTCCTGAGTTTTCGTTGAAGCACCACATGATTCAGCAAGTACAAACAAACCCATTTAGAGGATTGCCTGATGATGATGCCAACAAACACCTCGACAAATTCATTACAATCACCCAAAGCATGAAGTTGCCTGGTGCCACAATGGATGTACTTCGCCTACAACTCTTCCCACATACTCTATCACATCATGCCGAGAAATGGTTTGATCGTCTCCCGAAGAATTCTATTCACACTTGGGATGACATGACTCAACGCTTTTTATCGCGCTACTTTCCACCATCCATGGTCACAAGCCTTCGCAATCAGATCAACGGTTTCATGCAAGACCCTGATGAATCTCTTTTTGATGCTTGGGAGAGATATAATGTCTTGATCGATAGATTTCCAAACCACAACATGCTCCCTGTGACATTAATCGATACTTTCTACAACGGATTGAATTTTCGAGATCGTGATACGATTAATGCTGCCGCCGGTGGCACATTCATGAAAAGGAGACCCGAGGAGTGTAGAGAGTTAATTGAGAACATGACTACTCATCACAAGAACTGGAATTCCTCTGCTTCTTCTAGGAACAACCCGAGAGTCAATGTTTCTTCTACCTCAGCAAACCCTGAGATGACCGAATTCACCCGCATGATGGCCGAAATGAGCAAAAGTATTACGCTTCTCGCTTCAAACCAACAACAACAACAAGTTAAAGCGGTTGCTAATCCTTGTGAAACATGTGGCGGTCCTCACTCATACACCGATTGTCCTTCGACACAAGGAAATCCGGAAAATGTGTATGCAGCTTACGGTAATTATTCACCGGAAAATTACCAAGCTAGACAACAAGGGGATAGAAATCTGCTGAGCTACCGATCTAACAACTACCTTTCACCCGGTTTTTCTCCTCAAAACCAAAACCCCGCCAACAACTACAATAGAAGCAACCAAATCCCACCTCGTGCTTCTAACCCTTATCAACCACCCACCCAACAACACCCACCCATTAATCCCGATGTTGATGCCATCATGAGAACTCAAGGTGAGCAAATCAAGAATATACAGAGCCAAATAATCAATTTGAAAGGAGATATCCTGAAGCAAGATAATGACATCAGAACCGAGGTTCGTGATAATATTCAATCCTCCTTCATCACTCAAACGACTGAATTAAAGACTCTATTGGCTAGTTTCTTGCCCGAGCTCAACCTTCTTCTTCTTCGGGTTCCCTACCTTCAAACACCGTCACTAATCCGCGAGCTAATGTGAGTGCTATTACTACTCGTAGTGGAGTCACCATCGTAGGACCACCAATCCCACCCCTATCATCTACACCTCCTCCACCACCATGTATCCCTACTCCTCCTACACCTAGTATTAGTGCACCATTACCGTCTCCGCCTCGTCGTAACGATGTCTCTAGGAAGGAACCTTCAACATCACAACCTTCACCAACTACACCTTCACCGTCTCCCTATCAACCCAGAATCCCATACCCTACTCGTATAGGCAAGACCGACGATCTAACAAAGGAGGACTCTCAAATAACAAAATATATCAATATGATTTCTCAAATGGGCTTCAGCATTAGTTTTCTTGAAGCACTTGTCCACATGCCCAAATTTGTTAAAGCATTTAAGGAATTGCTTAACAAGAAGGAGAAGCTGATTGAACTCGCCAACACACGCTTAAATGAAAACTGCTCTGCAGTCATTCTTAAAGAACTTCTGGAAAAGCTAGGGGATCCCGGTCGTTTTGTGTTGCCTTGCGTGTTCAACAAAACTGAAGAATTTACTGCCCTTGCTGATCTCGGGGCTAGTATTAATCTGATGCCTTTGAGTGTTTGGAAAACACTATCATTACCCGATCTCATTCCAACAAAGATGACTCTCGAACTTGCTAATCGCACTCTCGCTTACCCCGTTGGTATAGCCGAAGACGTATTCATTCAAGTTGGCGCATTTACTTTCCCGGTCGATTTTGTCGTAGTTGATTATGAAATGGACCCTCGTATTCCTTTAATACTTGGTCGGCCATTTTTGAGATCCGGACGTGCTTTAGTAGATGTGGCCGAAGGTGAGTTAATCTTAAGAGTCGGGAATGCCTCACAATATTTCAAAATGGGAACGCCTACAGACAAATCCTTTGGAGGCCGATAATCAGTGAATATGATTAATGTGCTCGATGACTTTACCGTCTATGACAATCCTCTATTCGATTCTTCTATCGATAATCCACTCTTTGAAGATGATGAGGATGATTCTCGATCCACTTTGGAACCTTCTCCCATTTATGATTCGCCACCGATCTTTGATGCTTATGATGATGATGATTCTAGCTCAGACTCGGATGATTTTGATTGTACTTCTGAGTATCCTGAGCTGCCCACATTCGATGATTTTGATGAGGCTGATACTCTCTCGAGCGATTCTTCACTTGCTGAAGATCCTCCATCACTCGATCCTACTTTGGACGATTATTCATTTGAGGAAGATTTCTCTGAATTTCTCAACACATATTTCCCTCATGAGAGTGATGCCCCTCCTTTGGACTTTGAAGATTATCGACTTGATCCTACTTTGGATTTGAAGCACATTCTGTCAAAGGAGAAGAAACCGGTCGACACCGAAATCCGTTGCACATATGATATGACACCTCTTTGTCCCACTTCTGAGGACGAGGTTGTGCTTCTTTGCGGATCTTCTTCACACTCGACCGAGCCTGAGTGCTATTTTCCCTTAAAGGAAAAGGTGTTCGACCCCGGTATTGAAGTCTTTAAGCCATCTCAGTATCCACCTGATGAAATAAAAGGAAAAATCTTTGGACCCATTGAAGACATGCTTGCACCACTTCACCCTTGCTCCCACCGTGCTCCATCACTGCTTAAGGGAACCTTGCCTACTCTTCTTTGGCTTGCCTTGTTCGCCTTAAGCCTGTGCTATTTAATGGACGAAAACTATGTCTTTGATCCTGGTGGATATGTTTCATGCTACTTCCGTTGATGATCAAGGTAGAGTCAGGCTCACGACTCGGTAAACAAAAACCAAGCGCTTCTTGGGAGGCAACCCATGCATCTATCTTTTCGCTTTCTTTATCATAAGTGTAGGGGGGACCCTTTGGCTTGCTATTTCCTCTCCCCACTTCTTAATCAGGGATTCGAGCTTCAATGATCCACTCTTGATGATTCTTGACGACCCGTGATTCCGTGTTCTACTTCTTCCCGGTTCTATCCTAAACTCTTTTCGATTCACTATTTTATATTTTCTCAATATTAAAATAGGAATCTCTTTAGCTGTCTTTTCCTTAGCGAGATTTAAACAACGTGCACAATGTCCTAAGTGTAGGGGAGTTTACTCCCATATGCTTAAACATTGAGGACAATGTTTATCTTAAGTGTAAGGGGGACTTCTATCGAAGTTAAGTGGTCTTTTCCTTGTATTTGTCCTCATTTTAACCAGAAAATCAATTTTTCGACATTTTTCAAAATTTTTGATCTAATTTGGCCTATTAGTTTTTACCATTGTATAGTTATTTTCTTTCCTTACTAGAATAAATGTTTAATAAGTGGTTTTAGTTTTCAAACGTTGTGAATCTTTTGACTCAACTCGAGTTTACTCTAGCTAGTATCCTTAACGTGTTTAAGTCAAGTTTTGCTAGGCTTTTATATAGGGAGCTATAAAACGTGAAAGTCTTAACTCTCACGGGTGAAGAACAAGAACTTTTCGCAAGTTCCTATAATTGATCCTAGAGAGTCGTTTATCAAGGGAACTTTAAAATGCGATTTCTAAAACTTGAAAAAGTCTAAGAATTTGCAAGATCCTATAGGCGACTCGAAAACCCAAAACTTTGATTTAATAGGCTAAGCATCCACGAGTCTCATTACTTGAGATTTTAAACTGTGAAGAACGAGAGATGATAGAGCCAATTATAAGTCCGGTATTCTTTCGTGAATTTATGTGAGTTAATTATGAGCCTATTCTCCCATCGCTTGCTAATAATCTATCTGCTAATAAATAAGGTTGTACGATTTAAAAAGTTACTTAGCTTCTAGCCCCAGATCGTTTAAAAGTTGCTCGGTATGGATTAGAGTTCATAGACAAGGCATAACTTATTGAAGTGGGACGCGAAGATTGGCGAGTCCGAAAAGGCCCTAACAAGGCATGAGGGCTATATTTTGTTGCTAAAGATCCAAAGTGATGTGAAGAATCATTTATTGAAAATCAATATGAAGGATCGAGACACACGACGTAAAGCAAAACTCCCCAAAAGTCATGGAGAAGTGTATCCGAAAAGACCCTAACAAGGTATGAGGATAAATAGATCCAAGTCATAAAAGGAGGCGGATCGTTGTATATCAAAGTCCAAAATAAAGATTGGAGAAAGATGAAGAAGTCGTGGTCCATGTATGAATCTCTCAAAACTTCAAGTGAAGAAATTCCTGTATAAAGAGAAGACCATTATTTCATGAACGTCTCTCAAAGATTTGAAGTATGAAGTCGCTGCCAAATATCGGTCCGAGAAAGGTCTCAAATCGCGAAGCGAGTTATGCCAAGATATGAACTTTATGAGGTCCCGAGAAGCAGTTTTAAAAGATTTGGTCCTTTAGCTAACTATTGATTAAATCGTTCACTTTATTTTTAGACTTAATAACTATCGAAATAAGTCAAAAATGCATCCTTGTGATCATTCAAGACAAATAATAAAATATAAGAGATACCCCTAGGAATAAGGGAGTCTAAGTGAATAATTGGCCCACATGAATTCGTGTTAGTTTACTAACTTATAATAACAATGATCTCGTTTTTAAGCTTGGTTTGGAGAAAGTGAAAACTTGAGGATGATGATTATTCATGACATTTCCAAAACCCAAGGTATGCTTTTGATTTCTTTATTTTGCATGATTTTAATTTTCTATCTCTTTAATAAAGGCCAACGTGGATTGATTATGATGAAAAGTATAATCTTGCTTTGTGACTAATGCATTGCATGAGGACATTGCAATGGTCAAGTGTAGGGGATTTGATAGGTGTGTAAACACCCATCTTTTCTACCACTTAATTACAATAAGAACCGGACCAAAACGTGTATTTTATGTCTTTTATGTCGGAATTATGCGTGGTTTGTGTTTTTGTTGTGATTTAGGACGAAAAGGTGAAAAGTGGAGAAAACACGGACATTCACGGGCATTTACGGACTTTTAGTGAAGAAAAGGATGAAAGACGAAGTCAAGAAGTCAAAAGTGCAAAAAGAACGGAAGTCCACGACCAATTCTGAAGATTTATCGAAGAAAAAGTCAAAAGACGGAAGTTTATCAAAAGCCGAAGAATTCAAGTCTATTTTATTGAAGAAATTAAAGACGAGTTCAAAGAAATCCCGAAGCCAAAAGTCCCTTAAGTCCAAGTTTAAAGAAGATTAGAAGAAAAGGACTAATGGTGTAATTAATGAAGAATTAAGAAGAAAGGGGCTTAATCTTGCAATTAACAAGAAATGAAGGAGGGGAGGAAGCTTCCTAATCCTCCCCTATAAATAGACCATTAGTGTGTTCATTTGTTTTTTTTGGCTAAGTGTGACAATTAGCTCTTCCACCATTTAAATACCTTGTCATTTAATTTCTTGTCAAATTTAAATACCTTGTCTTGCACCTTTAATTCATTTAATTTCAAGTAAGTTTTCATTTAATTATTGTCAATCTTTACTTTATCTTGTCAATCTCTTATCTACCTTTCTTAATCTTTGATTTATGTGTTTATGTTTATGTTCATGTTCATGCTTTTATTTTGATCCAAGTGGTTTTTGATTATTTTGGTTAAAGTTGTTTGATTTCGTGTTTTAAATTGTTCGTTTATGTTTACTGTTGATTCGTAGATAGATTTATTAAATTGTTTGTGTTTATTTTGGTTAATTTGTTATTAAAACTGCTGTTACTGTATCCCCTTGTTCTTCGGGAAAGTTGTTTGTGTTTCTGATCTTTCCAGGTGAATACTTCCGAATCAAGAAAGGGATTTTGTTCATTCGGAACTTCCAAAGTTCCGAATCAAGGGTTCATCCGGAAGATTTGAGATCAGCAAAAGTTCCGAGCCAAACTTGTTCATCTGGAACATTCAAAGTTCCGGACGAAGGATAACTTCCGAACCAATAGTCATTCATTCGGAACTCAAAAGTTCCGAACCAGAAAAGCTTCATTCGGAACTCAAAAGTTCCGGATCAAGCACTGTTCATTCGGAACTCCAAAAGTTCCGGATCAGTGATCGTTCATTCGGAAGTCACCATAGTTCCGAACCAACGGCTGTTCATTCGGAACTTAAAAGTTTCGAATAAACTTCCGAATCAAGGGGCTAGTTCCGGATCAGTGTTTGTTCATTCAGAAGTTTTAGAACTTCCGAATCAAGGAGGTTCATTCGGAATCTTCCGAATCAAGGGTCAATCATAAGTTCCGAATCAAGGCAAATTTTAGAAGTTCCGAATCAGCAAAGTTCCAAACGAAGGATTGTTTTGGATAAGTGACATATTCAGATCAGTTTGTTCCAGATCAAGGATTTTGGTTATATTCCGAGCGAAGAAGAATCATTCCACCCGAAGGTGACAGTCCGGACGAGTGATTATTCCAAACAAAGGATTATTCTGAATGAGCTGTATTCAGGTTCTTATTAGTTTTTGTCTTTGATTTTTATTTTCAAGCTTTATTTTTCCTGCCTTTTATTTAATTGCACTTTAAGTTTATTTGCCTTAGTTTTATTTTAGTTTTGCCTTAGTTTAAGTTTTAGTTGCGTTTTAAGTTTGCCTTAGTTAGATTTAAGTTCGCGTCATTTACTTTAGTGCCCTTTAATTTCTGTCACGTTTTTAAATACCTGCACTTTTACTTTAATTAGACTTAGATTACTTTAAGAGCACTTTTACTTTTAAGTCTATGCACATTTAATTAAAAACAACCAAAAATATTCTTTTTCACCAATGATCAACTGAGTCACACATAGGGCCTAGATCAATTCGTTAAGATACCGAGAACATGAACTTTAATCTTTTTAATTAGGTAAAACCCTAGTTATCACATTACAAGCAAGCTGTCCTTCATGGGGACACAACTTGGTGATGTTGATATTAATGCCACTTTCCTTAAAAGCCTTGGTGGAGCATTGAAGATTGAGGCAAGATCTGTATGTTGGGAATAAATTATAGCCAGTCTACTTGAGCGCTGGCAAGAGTAAAACAAGCGTTGACAGGAGTAAAACAAACACTGACAAATCAAGCGTTGACAAGACAAAGTCAAGCGTTGATACATTGAAGACAAGCACTGATGGAAGGATATACTCTACCGGTTTATTGTATTCTAGATTACTTCTAGTAAAGATAGGAACAACAATGTATTTTCTATATTAATCTTTACCTAGAATAGTTGATACGTAGATTATTGTACAAGGCTTCTTATATCTGCAAAAAGAAGACCTTTAGGTTAATGTTCAACATAAGTTTTCATACGTAAACTACTTTCATTGTAAGCAAGTTTGATATCATTAATCAAAGTGAAAGTTTGTTTACATCTTGTGTGTTCTTGTTTAAGTGTTAATTCCGCATAGAACTTAGATTGTCATATACATATACAAAGGTTTCCCTAAGTGTAGTACTTGATCTAATCTCGTATACATAAAGCTAAATCGATCTAAGTTTGGGATCAAAAAGTGGTATCAGGGCTTGTTGAGGAACTTTTGATCTTAAAGAACACAAGAACCCTAAAACACCAAAACCCTAATTTTCTCAAAACCCTAAACAACATCATGTCAAATCTAGAAATAACCTCTTCCTCCCAACCTTTGCCAAACATCAAGATTTCCATGCTTGATGCAACCAACTTTGAATTGTGGAAATTCAACTTTGAGCAATATCTGGGGATCTATGACTACACTCTCTGGGAGATCATTGAATATGGAAACACATTCAATAGAGCTGAAAAGGTTGCTGCTGCTATTGCTACAAGAACTGTTGTTGCTGGATGTCCAGAAGCAGATAAAAAAGAAAAACCTGGTGATGGTAGAGCTGTGTCTGCTGAAGACATAGCAAAGAGAAGGGTTGATATGAAAACCCTAAATATTCTAAAAGTCTCTTTGGGACAAGAGAACCAACATAAATACAGAGGTTATGATTCTGCTAAAGACCTTTGGGCAGCTCTTGAAGTTGCATATAGTGGCAATGAAGATACCAGGGAAGAAAAGAAGAAACAACTCGTGCATGATTATGCTGTTTTCAAAGCTCAACCCAATGAGAAACTTAGCAGTGTGAGAAGCAGATTGCTTGATATTACAAGCAAATTGTCCTTCATGGGGACACAACTTGGTGATGTTGACATAAATGCCACTTTTCTTAAAAGTCTTGGTGAAGCGTGGAAGATTGAGGCAAGATCTATACTTGCCAACAACACTCACAAAAGTTCTACTTTTGATGATATCTACAACAAACTAAGGCTGTTGGAGAATGAAACCCTTCTGGAGCATGGAAGTAAGTCTACTAATAGTAACATGGCTTTCTTCTCACATAGTGAAGGCCAATTTGATCAGAAGGACTCTTACATGCATCCAGTTATTGGATCATCATGTGTCAACGCTGGAACATGTCCTGTCAATGCCTCCTATTCAGACGCTGACACTTACAAAAGTGACTCACCAAGAGTTAAAGCTGCTGGTTTGGACCTAGATACTGTATGTGCCTATATTGCTTCTTTGCCCAATGGTTTAGTGATTACATATGAGGACCTTGAGCAGATAAGTGATGTGCACTTGGAAGAGATGGATATCAAGTGGAACATGGCTCTTGCTAGTATAAGAGCAAACAGGTGGAATAGAAGGTTTAAGAAGAAGATGACCTTCAATGCAAAGGACACAGCTGGATTTGATAAATCCAAGGTTGAATGCTACAATTGTCATCGTATGGGGCACTTCATGAGGGAATGCAGATCTCCTAGAAGATCTGATGCTGGTAAACCCTCAAGCCAAATTGTTAAGGCTCAAGACCCTAAGGCCATGGTTGTAGTTCAAGGAATTGATGGTATGGGATGGGATTGGAGCTATTTGGCTAAAGATGTAGAAGAGGATAAAGCTTTGGTTGCTGAAATTAAAGAAGAAGAGCATGTTCAATATGCTCTCATGGCACACTCCTCCTCTTCATCAGATAATGAGGTATACGATGATGCTTTTTGTAGTAAGGGCTGTAGGTTAAATACTGAGAAACTTAACAAAGAGGTGTTAAGGTTATTAGATGATGTGAGCACTGAGAGATGCAAACTGTCTAACTATCAATTAGCTCTCACTGAAACTGAGAAAACAGTCTTTGAATACAAGAAAATGGAATTTGATTTAAAAGATAAAATAAATATCTTAAAACATGATTTAGATGCTAGTAATGATGTTAGGAACATCATGGAAAGGGTTAATAGTGATTTACAGGCTAAGTTAGATGAGGCCATTAAGAATAAAGATAATGTTGGCCTTAAAATTCATAGATTTGATAGAGCCACACAAACCCTAGGAGAATGTGTGAATAAATAAAGGGATTCTAAGCACATGACTGGGATTAGGATGAAAGACTACTCTATGGTTCCACCACCAGCTGGTGACTTCTATGGTGTCCAACAAAAGGACCTATCTTGGACTGGTTTACCAGAACTCCAAGAGGAGGAATTCATTCCTCCACCAAGAGTTGTTACCCCAGTTGAAGAGTATCAACAGAAGTTGACTGACTTAAATGAATGGAAGAAAGCCAATCCTACCTTATTTGTTAAGGGTGGCTTATTATGTGAAAGTCCTAATGAGTCAACCCCCATTAAAGTCACAAACCCAATCACTGGTAAGGCTGTTGACCTTGGCACAATAACTGTTAGAAAACCTAGCATTAAGTATGCAGAGATGTATAGGATTACTAGGTCACCTAAGAGCCAAGTTAGCAATGATGGAACATGCTTCTTCTTTTCTAGACCTAGGGTTGTGTCTAGAAAAGCCTGTTACACTTGTGGTAGCTTTTCACATTTAACATACAAATGTGTCAACGCTTCCAAAGTCAACGTTGTTAGAAAGTCAAACGTTGTCAGACCCAAACCTTGTGTGCAGCAAAGTCCACAAGCTGTTAGACCTGCCCCATTCTTCACTAGAGAGTCTAACACTCATGGACAAAGACCATTTCAAAAGACAAATACTTGGTCTAATAGGCAATGGGTTTCTGTAGCAAACCCTAGGTTCAACGCTGACAAGGGTAATTTCAGCATTGACAAGACCAAATCCAACGCTGACAGAAACGTGACCAGACCCAAATATTTGCAACCACAGGGTAAGGGTTCTAAAGCTTCTTCAAGCTTGCCATGGAGACCAAAGAAAGATCAAAACCCTAATGATAATGGGATTTCAGTGACCTGCAACAGATTTAACTACATTTCAAATGTCATTACAAAACCTATTGGGGTTAACTGGGTATTTCATCCAAAGAGGGATGAACAAGGGGTTGTTATGAGAACTAAGTTTGTTCTTATTGAACAACCTGATGAATCCAAGTCCGCTAAGGCTTGGATTCCCAAAGAAAACTAACTTGTTTTCTTTATGTGCAGGGCATTCAAAAACAGGTCAATGATTATGGATATTGGGACAGTGGATGATCAAGGCACATGACAGGGAAGGAAGATTATTTGACTAACTTCACTCCCATTAAGGATGGTGATAAGGTTTACTTTGGAGGCGGATATGGTACTATCATAGGCAAAGGAACACTTCTCACCAAGAACTTGCATTTTGAGAACGTATTTTTGGTAAAGGAACTTGATTAAAATCTTTTTAGTGTATCACAAGTTTGTGATAACAAAAATACAGTTCTGTTTACTGATACTGAATGTTTGGTGTTAAGCAAGGATTATAAGATCCCTGATGAGAAATATATTGACTATAGAACACCTAGACATAAAGACATATATAATGTGAATCTGAATGGGATTAGAATGAATAGCAATATGTCATGTTTTTATGCTAAAGCTTCAGTAGATGAAAGTAATTTATGGCACAGGAGACTAGGGCACATAAATTTTAAGAATATAAACAGGCTTGTGAGACTTGGCTTGGTTGATGGTTTGCCTGAAAAGGCGTTCGACAATGACCACTCTTGTGTTGCATGTCTTAAAGGCAAGCAACACAAGGTCTCATTCAAGTCCAAACAAGTGCACTCTAGTACTAGACCTCTTCACTTGCTTCATATGGACCTATTTGGTCAAACCAATATAGAGAGTTTGAATGGTAAATCATACTCCTTTGTCATCACATATGACTTTTCTAGGTTTACTTGGACTTTCTTTTTAGCTATAAAGAGTGATACAACTGACACTTTATTTGATTTTATCACTCAGATTGAGAAGAAAACGGGTAATGAAGTTAAAATGCTTAGGAGTGATAATGGTAGTGAATTTAGGAATAAAGTGTTAGATGATTTTTGTGCCAGGAAAGGAATTACTAGGCAATTTAGTGTTGCCAGAACCCCTCAGCAAAATGGGGTTGCAGAAAGAAAGAATAGAACCCTAATTGAAGCAGCCAGAACAATGTTAGCTGATGCTCATTTCCCTATAGCTTTCTGGGCTGAGGCTGTTAATACAGCTTGCTATGTTCAAAATAGAGCATTGGTCAACAAAATACAGAACAAAACACCTTATGAGTTACTTTGGGGAAGAAAACCTAATATTGGTTTTCTCAGACCTTTTGGTTGTCATGTAGTAGTTTTAGATACTAGTGATGCCTTAGGTAAATTTAGTGCAAAAGGTGATGAAGGTTACTTCATGGGGTATTCAGTGCAGAGCACGGGATATAGGGTTTATCTTAAAAAGGAAAAACGTATTCTTGAAAGAGTAAATGTTAGGTTTTTAGAGAGTAAACCTAGTGATCCTGAAAGTGGTCCAAATTGTTTGTTTGACTTGAAACCTTTATCTAGTACTTTAAATTATATGCCTGTCACTAATCCAGACATTGTAAAGGTAACTTCAAATGTTGTGGAAGAACAAGTTGTTGATGTTTCAGGTACACAGGTTCATGAAAAGGTTGGATCACAAGCTGAAAAGTCATCTCCTATACAAGAGTATGTCACAATTCCCATATGGACAGATGCTTTTGCTGCTGCTGCTGCTGGAAAGGATAATGGTGGTCCCCAAGTACCACAAGATACAAACATGCATGGTCCTTCAGGCGCTGACAAAGGAAAATCTAGCGCTGACAAGACCAATTCAGACGTTGATGGCTCAGACGTTGACAACAACAGTTCAAGCGTTGTTAGCCCACACGCTGACAACCAAGGTTCAGGCGTTGACAACACTTTTGCACATCTTTTCTCTTCTACTTTTGAACAGGGTGAACCTTCCAATTTATATGAAGAGGTTCATCCTCATGTTGATGAAAGAGAGTCTGAAGAAGAAGATATTGGCAACTTGGAGAATGAGATTGAAGAAACCAAACTCTTTGAAGGAGGAGTTCTCACTTCTACTATGAAGAATCACCCTACTTATAAAATCATTGGTGATATTATGACTCCTGTTCAGACTAGAAGATCTCATCAAGGACTTGGTGGATTTATTGCCAATATTCACAAGAAGGTTGATACCCCTCTTGTGCAAGCATGTTTGTTTGCCTGTTTTCTGTCACAACAGGAACCCAAGAAGATATTTGATGCTCTCAAAGAACCAAGTTGGGTGGAAGCAATGTAGGATGAGCTTCATTAATTTGTAATTTAGGATGTTTGGGAGCTGGTTAATTGTCCCAGATATGTCAGCCTATAGGGACAAGATGGGTTCTAAGAAACAAGGGAGATGAAAGAGGTATTGTGGTCAGAAACAAGGCAAGATTAGTGGCTCAGGGATATACACAAGAGGAGGGGATAGACTATGAGGAAGTCTTTGCACCATTTGCAAGGATTGAAGCTATCAGAATCTTTCTAGCCTATGCATCCTGCATGGTCTTCACTGTCTATCAAATGGATGTCAAGAGTGCCTTCCTCTATGGAACAATTGTTGAGGAGGTATATGTGATGCAACCTCCTGGCTTTGAGGATCCAGAGAATCTAGACAAGGTGTATAGAGTCAAGAAGGCTATGTATGGACTTCATCAAGCCCCAAGAGCATGGTATGGTACTTTGTCTACCAATTTGGTGGACAATGGATTCAAAAGGGGCACCATAGATCAGAAACTGTTTACCAAGAAGAAAGGTAAGGATGTTTTGCTTGTTCAGGTCTATGTTGATGATATCATTTTTGGGTCTACTGTTCCAAAGATGAGTGAGGATTTCTCTAAGCTTATGACAGACAAATTCAAGATGAGTGCTATGGGGAGATGAACTTCTTTCTTGGTTTACAAGTTCAGTAGAAAGAAGATGGTATTTTTATCTCCCAGGATAAGTATGTGGCAGAGATCTTGAAGAAGTTTGGATTTTCTCCACATGAAAAGAGGGCTACTACTCCTATGGATATAGAACACCCTCGGGGAAAGATTGGAGATGGAAAGGATGTTGATGTCAGGCACTATAGATCAATGATTGGTTCATTGATGTATCTCACAACCTCTAGACCTGACATCATGTTTGCTGTGTGTGCTTGTGCACGCCATCAAGTGACTCCCAAAGAATGTCACCTTTATGCTGTCAAGAGGAACTTTAGGTACCTAAGATGATATCCTGGTCTTGGTTTGTGGTACCCAAAGGATTCACCATTGGAGCTGATTGCATATTCAGACAGTGACTATGGAGGTGATAAGTTTGATAGTAAATCCACAACTGGTGGATGTCAGTTTCTTGGGAGCAGGTTAATATCTTGGCAATGCAAGAAACAAACAGTGGTGGATAATTCTACAACTGAAGCAGAGTATGTGGCTGTAGCTGCTTGTTGTGGACAAATTTTGTGGATTCAGAACCAGCTGTTAGACTATGGGTATAATTTCATGTATACCAAGATATTTGTTGACAATAACAACACTTTATGCATTATTAAGAATCATGTACATCGTTCTAAAACTAAACACATAGAAATTAGACACCATTTTATAAGAGATTGTTTTGAAAAGGGTTTAATACAACTAGATAGGGTTGACACAGAAGAGAATGTGCCAGGTTTACTAACTAAACCTTTTGATGCTGGGAGGTTTCAATACTTGGTAACAAGTATTGGGATGATCAATCTCACATAATATGTGTTTTGGAGTCTTTTTGTAAAAGTCTGTACAGGATAATGCATTGTTATTGGTCTTTTGAGGATTTAGATTTTCCACTATATTTTTCTAACACTGACAAAGGTTGCTTGAATGCTGATAAGTGTTTTTGTGACGTTGTCAGCAATATATTTGTCTAACGCTGACAAAGCTTCCTTCAACGCTGTCAAGTGTTATCGGGGCGTTGTCAGAAACAATGGTAGTTTTGGGGTTTTTCAATCTAAATGTGCAAGTGGTGTTAGCAGTATACCATTGGATACAGAGTTGCTTATGGATCATTGGAGAAGCATTTGGACATGTTTTTATTTATGGATGATGGTTGGAATTTTCAAATTCCTATCTTGACATAAATTTTTATGTTCATGCATATTTTTGGCAACTTATGTATCACAGTTTAAAGGGAGGTTTTAGGAACCTTTAGGATGTTTGGGTATCCATACGATACTCTTATCACAATTCTAGATTGTGTCCACAGGTGAGTATGAGTTAGTTTTACTAAATCATGAGGCACTGTAGCATGCAAAGTTGATATACTATACATGCTGCCAAGACATTTTTGGCCTAGAATTGGTTGTGGTCTGTTGGGAGACTTGGGATTGATTTATGATGGGTTTTACCTGGGAGTAAAAAGGGATTTTATAAGGTAACTTAGTTGTTAAGAATTTTGGTTAGCAAGGGACACTTGAGGACTGTTATGTCTATCTTGCATAAGCAAGTGTACATAACTGGACAGTGCTTGCCGCCCTATAATAATTATCAACTTTTTGGTTATCTTCTCTAAGATAAATTACTTTGTTAAGGTCTTTTTTCATTTTTAAACATTTTTATTTTTTGACGCTGAAAAGTATTTTTCCAAGCGTTGTTGTGACCCATTTAGACGCTGACATGGCTTTGGCAAACGTTGACAAGAATATAGCCGTTGGGCATTGATGGGTTATTTTTGACCGTTGACACTCAATGGGACCTACCCAGTTGTTACTTTTTGACATATTTTTAGGCCGTAATTTTGGGAGCTGATAACTTTCATTTAATGCATGAGATAAACTTATTCTTTTTCAGTATTTTCATGATTGCATTTTGAAAATACTTGCCTATTTTTGGGCCAATCACATGCATTTTCTTCTCCTATATATTTGGCTCATATTTTTAAACAGGGTACCTATTATTCTTGTCTAACACAATTTTCTCTTATCAACTTCATCTTTATCAATCATTCAAACAGCTTTCAACAATGGCACCAAAATTCAAACCAAGTGATTTGGAATTAGGATTCAGAAGTCAACACAACATGATCGCGTATCTTGAAGCTGATGATACTCTTTATCCCCAATACACACAAATGGTGGCGTATTTGAACGCATCTCCTTTTAGGTATGCTCTTTCTCATGCACCACTCATTACTGTCACACATATTAAACATTTTTGGAACAATGTAAGTTCCTCAACAGTTAATAGAGTGACTACATTATCTTCTATTGTTCATGGGAGAACATGGGTGGTTACTGAAGCTTTGGTACGCCAAGCTTTGCATCTTGATGATGTTGATGGTATAACCACCCTCCCCATTAGTGAAATAGAACAAGGACTAAGGGCTTTGGGTTATCCTTTTCCTGCTGAAGGAACTTTAAATAAATATCATAAACAGGAATTTCCCCCAGCCTGGAAGTACCGAATACATGTCCCTTACAATGTTTGAGTCCAAAGTGTACTGCACATAATGAGATCAATAGATCTATTGCAAGTGCTATTGTGTGCATTGCTACTGGGCAAAAGTTTAATTATTCCAAAATGATTTTTGAGGGCATGTGAAAAAATAAAGGGAACAAAATGACTTTAACTTATCCCAGATTTTTACAAATGGTTTTTGATGTCCAAGGGTACTACACAAGGGATCATGATGATTTTTATGAGATCCCTGTGCAAAAGAAAGCAATTTTTATGAAGATGAACTCACCCCCACATCGTGACCTACCCCTAACCCCAGCTATGATTGCTGTGATTGAAGCAGCACAACCCCAACCAGACCCCCAACCCTAAATTGACCCAATACCTGAACCATTACCTTCACCACAAAATATGCAAATTGACCAAGAACCCTTCGACGCTGACACATTAAATGTTGGCGTTGATGTGCTTATTTCAAACGTTGACACATATCCTTCACAGACCCAAA
Source organism: Glebionis coronaria (assembly GCA_025667525.1). NCBI lineage: Eukaryota > Viridiplantae > Streptophyta > Magnoliopsida > Asterales > Asteraceae > Glebionis > Glebionis coronaria. The sequence continues at coordinate 221,959,085 of CM046880.1, forward strand.
CACCCCTTAACCAACCCACATCCACCCAATCCACATCATCATCTCCACCAACACAATATAGGTTGCAAAAACGCCAAAGGACTACTGGAGTGTTCTCCTCTAGTGGTCCTAGCCATGTAGCAGAGAGAACCACTACCACAAGTGTGGTTGGTGTTATGGATGAGGCTGGGACTATTGGTTCTGGCTTAGAAGCTGGCCAAGACAGTCCTACCATAGTTAAGAACTCATCCATGCCCAATGAATCTAACTTGGGAGGTCAAATACCCATTTTAGAAGAGGGCAGATTGGAACCAATGACCCTAATGGAATTGACGGCTGTCTGCATGAGCTTGCAAAAGCAAAATGCAGACTTGGTACAAGTTGTCAGCACACAAGTCCTTGAAATCAAGCAATTGAGGGAGAGGATTGTTATCTTGGAGACTGCTAGCACAAGGAGAGGGATGGAGGAATCTTCCAAAGGGGAGGATGAACAAATAAATGTGAGTGATAAGAGCTCTCATGATGGTCAATCTTTGGATGTTGTTGAGACAAGTTTGAAGAAACAGACAGGTTTTAATACGTCTCTAGTCTCTCCTACAAACTTAAATTTGTAATTTACAGCCATGTTGGAGGAAATTGCAAGAGGCGTTGAGACAGGTACTTTCGGCGTTGACAAGACAGATTTGAACGCTGACATGAGTGTCTTGGGCGCTGACAAAGCAGAATTGGGCGTTGACAGACCTACAAATGAGGTTGATGTATTCCAGTCATCATCCATCATCAAAGAGGTTTCTTTACAGGTATTACCATCTACCTTACCAACAGTTGATCCGTTAGATAAGGGTAAGGTTATTATGGTAGAAGAAGTTGTTCCAAAGAATGTAGCACAAGATGAGTTTGATAGAAAGTTGGTTGCACAAATTATGGAACAAGAAAGAAAGGAGGTGGGTGAATCACCTTTTGTTGTCACTTCAGAAGAGCAAGAAGGAAGTGATGAAGCCAGTTCAGACTCAAGTGTTATGATCATAGAACAACCAGAAAGACTTGAGTATGGTGATGAGCTGGCCAAGGAGAAATTGAATGAGTTGAAATTGCAGGTTGATTTTGATATACCAGAGGTGGTTCAGATGTATCATGCCTGGGAAGATAGGTGTATAGAGAATCCACATATGACTATTTCAGATCAGATATGGGGCTTGGAGATTCTTCTCAGAGTACAAAAGGATTGCAAGGTCATTTTGAAACACAAAGCAATCAATGTTCTCTCAAATTTGAAAAATGGATAGAAAGGAGTTGTACTTCATGCTGCTCATATGTCATGGAACAGGGTGGACTTATAAGAAATTGACTGGGTTGACATTTGAAGAGTTGGAATGTAGAGCTTATCCCATTTGGGTTAGAGTGCAGGAAGAAAACACCTAAGACTTCGTTCTGATGAAATAAAATAAGAACTTGCAGAGGAAATGGAGCTTAAGAAGGCAATGTTTGTTCCCAGACCAGTGAAAAAGGGAGTCCCTCTTGAGTTTCCCAAAGATATGGATCCATTACATCCAAGTGAAGCTGTTATAAGAAAGAGCCTCAAGCTCTCACCATTAGAAGCTTCAGATATGGTACAAGTGTTACCACTTGATTCCAAAAACCCTATTGTAAGCTATGAAGAAGATGAATGTGGGTTTTGGAAGATTGGCAGGTATGGAAAAGAGGTTCACACTTTTACCACCCTTATATCTTTGTTTGCAAGTTTTGACAGAGAAGACTTGGTAGACCTATGGAGGTTGTTAGAGGCCAAGTATGAGACTGAAGCACCAACTTCAGTAAATGGAATAAAACTATGGTCAACATTCAAGAGAATGTGTGGACCAAGAGATGAAGATCCTGCTATTTGGAAGGATCTTGAAGATGATCTCAGTGGTCTTTAATGGAGATTGTATTCAGCTGCTGGTGTTTATTATTTGAGTTCTACAAAGTTTGCTGAGTATCTACTTGTAGATGGTCAGTATTTCATGTCCAAGGATGTCTTGGAGAAGATGAAGAATACACAGCTGGAAATTGATTATTCAAGTGAGGTGGCCAAAGATTTGATCAGATTTATTTATCACCAATATGAGTAGGTTTGTAAGATTCCTCCTAGTTCTTAATGTTTATTCAGAAACTTGATTACTAGAGTAGATATCAAGTTTAGGGGAGGATTTTTGGGAATAAATTATAGCCAGTCTACTAGAGCGCTGACAAGAGTAAAACAAGCGTTGACAGGAGTAAAACAAACGCTGACAGATCAAGCGTTGACAAGACAAAGTCAAGCGTTGATACATTGAAGACAAGCACTGATGGAAGGATATACTATACGCGTTTATTGTATTCTAGATTACTTCTAGTAAAGATAGGAACAACAATGTATTTTCTATATTTATCTTTACCTAGAATAGTTGATACGTAGATTATTGTACAAGGCTTCTTATGTCTATAAAAGAAGACCTTTAGGTTAATGTTCAACATAAGTTTTCATACGTAAACTACTTTCATTGTATGCAAGTTTGATATCATTAATCAAAGTGAAAGTTTGTTTACATCTTGTGTGTTCTTGTTTAAGTGTTAATTCCGCATAACACTTAGATTGTCATATATATATACAAAGGTCTCTCTAAGTGTATTACTTGATCTAATCTCATATACATAAAGCTAAATCGATCTAAGTTTAGGATCAACACTATACTTGCCAATAACACTCACAAAAGTTCTACTTTTGATGATATCTACAACAAACTGAGGCTGTTGGAGAATGAAACTCTTTTGGAGCATGGAAGCAAGTCTACCAACAGTAACATGGCCTTCTTCTCACATAGTGAAGGTCAATTTAATCAGAAGGACTCTTACATGCATCCAGTTACTGGATCATCATGTGTCAACGCAAGAACATGTCCTGTCAACGCCTCATATTCAGACGCTGACACATACAAAAGTGACTCACCAAGAGTTAAACCTGCTGGTTTGGATATGGATACTGTATTTGCTTATATTGCTTCTTTTCCCAATGGTTCAGTGATTACATATGAGGACCTTGAGCAAATAAGTGATGAGCACTTGGAAGAGATGGATATTAAGTGGAACATGGCTCTTGCTAGTATAAGAGCAAACAGGTGGAACAGAAGGTTTAAGAAGAAAATGACCTTTAATGCAAAGGACACTGTTAGATTTGATAAATCCAAAGTTGAGTGCTACAACTGTCATCATATGGGGCACTTCATGAGGGAATGAAGATCTCCAAGAAGATCTGATGCTGGCAAACCCTCAAGCCAAATTGTTAAGGCTCAGGATCCTAAGGCCATGGTTGCAATGCAAGAAATTGATGGTATGGGATGGGACTGGAGCTATTTGGCTAAGGATGGGGAAGAGGATAAAGATTTGGTTGCTGAAATAGAAGAAGAAGAGCATGTTCAATATGCTCTCATGGCACACTCCTCCTCTTCATCAGATAATGAGGTATACGATGATGCTTTTTGTAGTAACGGTTGTAGGTTAAATACTGAGAAACTTAACAAAGAGGTGTTAAGATTATTAGATGATGTGAGTACTGAGAGATGCAAACTGTTTAATTATCAACTAGCTCTCACTCAAACTGAGAAGACAGTTTCTGAACACAAGAAAATGGAATTTGACTTAAAAGATAAAATAAATATCTTAAAACATGAGTTAAATGCTAGCAATGATATTAGGAGCATCATGGAAAGGGTTAATGGTGAGTTACAGGCTAAGTTAGATGAGGCCATTAAGAATAAGGATAATATTGACCTTAAAATTCAGAGATTTGATAAGGCCACACAAACCCTAGGAGAATGTGTTAATAAACAAAGAGATTCTAAGGACATGACTGAGATTGGGATGAAGGACTACTCGGTGGTTCCACCACCAGCTGGTGACTTCTATGGTGTCCAAAGAAAGGACCGCTTGGACTGGTCTACCAGAACTCTAAGAGGAGGAATTTATTCCTCCACCAAGAGTCATTACCCCAGTTGAAGAGTATCAACAAAAGTTGACTGACTTGAATGAATGGAAGAAAGCCAACCCCACCTTATTTGTTAAGGTTGGCTTGTTATGTGAAAGTCCAAACGAGTCAACCCCTATTAAGGTAACAAACCCAATCACTGGCAAAGCTGTTGACCTTGGCTCAAACACTGTTAGAAAACCTAGTGTCAAGTATGCAGAAATGTATAGGAATACTAGGTCACCTAAAAGCCAAGTTAGTAATGATGAAAAAGGCTTCTTCTCTTCTAGACCTAGGGTTGTGTCTAGAAAAGCCTGTTACACTTGTGGTAGCTTTTTACATTTAGCATATAAGTGTGTCAACGCTTCCAAGGTCAACGCTGTTAAAAAGTCAAACGTTGTCAGACCCAAACCTTGTGTGCAGCAAAGTCCACAAGTTGTTAGACCTGCCCCATTCTTCACTAGATGGTCTAACACTCATGGACAAAGACCATTTCAAAAGACAAATACTTGGTCTAATAGGCAATGGGTTTCGGTAGCAAACCCTAGGTTCAACGCTGACAAGGGTAATTTCAGCGTTGACAAGACCAAATCCAACGCTGACAGAAACGTGACCAGACCTAAATATTTGCAACCACAGGGTAAGGGGTCCAAAGCTTCTTCAAGTTTGACATGGAGACCTAAGAAAGATCAAAACCCTAATGATAATAGGATTTCTATGACCTGCAACAGATTGAATTACATTTCAAAGGTCATTACAAAACCTATTGGGGTTAACTGGGTATTTCATCCAAATAGTGATGAACAAGGGGTTGTTATGAGAACTAAGTCTGTTCTTATTGAACAACCAGATGAATCCAAGTCTGCTAAGGCTTGGGTTCCCAAAGAAAACTAACTTGTTTTCTTTATGTACAGGGCATTCAAAAACAGGTCAATGATTATGGATATTGGGACAATGGATGCTCCAGGCACATGACAGGGAAGGAAGATTATTTAACCAACTTCACTCCCATTAAGGATGGTGATAAGGTTTACTTTGGAGGCGGATATGGAACTATCACAGGCAAAGGAACACTTCTCACCAAGAACTTGCGTTTTGAGAACATATTTTTGGTAAAGGAACTTGATTACAATCTTTTTAGTGTATCACAAGTTTGTGATAACAAAAATAAAGTTTTGTTTACTGATACTGAATGCTTGGTGTTAAGAAAGGATTATAAGATCCCAGATGAGAAATATATTGACTATAGAACACCTAGGCATAAAGACATATATAATGTGAATCTTAATGGAATTAGGATGAATAATAATATGTCATGTTTTTATGCTAAAGCTTCAGAAGATGAGAGTAATCTATGGCACAGGAGACTAGGGCACATAAACTTTAAGAATATAAACAGGCTTGTGAGATTTGGCTTGGTTGATGGCTTCCCTGAAAAGGCTTTCCACAATGACCACTCTTGTGGTGCATGTCTTAAAGGCAAGCAACACAAGGTCTCATTCAAGTCTAAACAGGTGCACTCTAGTACTAGACCACTTCACTTGCTTCATATGGACCTATTTAGTCCAACTAATATAGAGAGTTTGAATGGTAAATCATACTGCTTTGTCATTACAGATGACTTTTCTAGGTTTACTTGGACCTTCTTTTTAGCTATGAAGAGTGATACTGCAGACACTTTAATTGACTTTATCACTCAGATTGAGAAGAAGACAGGTAATGAAGTTAAAATGCTTAGGAGTGATAATGGCGGTGAGTTTAGAAATAAACTTTTAGATGATTTTTGTGCCAAGAAAGGGATTACCAGGCAGTTTAGTATTGCCAGAACCCCACAGCAAAATGGGGTTGCTGAGAGGAAGAATAGAACCCTAACTGAAGCAGCCAAAACCATGTTGGCTGATGCTCATTTCCCTATAGCTTTTTGGGCTGAGGCTGTGAATACAACATGATATGTTTAGAATAGAGCATTGGTCAACAAGATACAGAACAAAACACCTTATGAGTTACTTTGGGGAAGAAAACCTAATATTGGTTTTCTCAAACCTTTTGGTTGTCATGTAGTTGTTCTTGATACTAGTGATGCCTTAGGTAAATTTAGTGCAAAAGGTGATGAAGGCTATTTCATGGGGTATTCGGTGCAGAGCAAGGGATATAGGGTTTATCTTAAGAAGGAAAAACGTATACTTGAAAGAGTACATGTTAGGTTTTTAGAGAATAAACCTAGTGATCCTGAAAGTGGTCCAAATTGGTTGTTTGACTTGGAACCTCTATCAAGAACTTTAAATTATATGCCTGTCACTAATCCAGACATTGTGAAGGTAACTTCAAATGTTGTGGAAGAACAAGTTGTTGATGTTTCAGGTACACAAGTTAATGAAGAGGTTGGATCACAAGCAGAAAAGTCTTCTCCTATACTAGAGTATGTCACAATTCCCATATGGACAGATGCTTTTGCTGCTGTTGCTGCTGCTGGATTGGATAATGGTGGTCCCCAAGTACCACCAGTTAACAACATGCATGGTCCTTTAGGCGTTGACAAAGGCAAATCTAGCGCTGACAAGACAAATTCAGACGTTGATGGCTCAAACGTTGACAACAACATTTCAAGCGTTGTTAGCCCAAACGCTGACAACCAAGGTTCAGGCGTTGACAACACTTTTGAGCATCTTTTCTCTTCTAACTTTGAACAGGGTGAACCTTCCAATTTATATGAAGAGGTTCATCCTCATGTTGATGAAAGAGAATCTGAAGAAGAAGATATTGGCAACTTGGAGAATGAAATTGAGGACAACAGACTTTTTGAAGGAGGAGTTATCACTTCTACTATGAAGAATCATCCTCCATCACAGATTATTGGAGATGTTATGACTCCTGTTCAGACTAGAAGATCTCATCAAAGTCTTGGTGGATTTATTGCCAATATTCACAAGAAGGTTGATACCCCTCTTGTGCAAGCATGTTTATTTTCCTGTTTTCTGTCACAACAGGAACCCAAGAAGATATTTGATGCTCTCAAAGAACCAAGTTGGGTGGAAGCAATGCAGGATGAGCTTCACCAATTTGCAATTCAGGATGTTTGGGAGCCGGTTGATTGTCCCAGATATGTCAGACCTATAGGGACAAGATGGGTTCTATGAAACAAGAGAGATGAAAGAGGTATTGTGGTCAGAAACAAGGCAAGATTAGTGGCTCAGGGATATACACAAGAGGAAGGGATAGACTATGAGGAGGTCTTTGCACCAGTTGCAAGGATTGAAGCTATAAGGATCTTTCTTGCCTATGCATCCTGCATGGGCTTCACTGTCTATCAAATGGATGTGAAGAGTGCCTTCCTCTATGGAACAATTGTTGAGGAGGTATATGTGATGCAGCCTCCTGGTTTTGAAGATCCATAGAATCCAGACAAAGTGTATAGAGTCAAGAAGGCTATGTATGGACTTCATCAAGCCCCAAGAGCATGTTATGGCACATTATCCACTTATTTGGTGGACAATGGATTCAAAAGGGGCACCATAGATCAGACATTGTTTACAAAGAAGAATGGTAAGGATGTTCTACTTGTTAAGGTCTATGTTAATGATATCATTTTTGGATCCACAAATCCAAAGATGAGTGAGGATTTCTCCAAGCTTATGACAGACAAATTCAAGATGAGTGCTATGGGGGAGATGAACTTCTTTCTAGGGTTACAAGTTCAGCAGAAAGAAGATGGTATCTTCATCTCCCAGGATAATTATGTGGCAGAGATCTTGAAGAAGTTTGGCTTTTCTCCACATGAAAAGAGGGCTACTACTCCTATGGACAGAGAACACCCTTGGGGAAAGATTGGAGATGGGAAAGATGTGGATGTCAGGCACTATAGATCAATGATTGGTTCATTGATGTATCTCACAGCCTCCAGACCTGACATCATGTTTGCTGTGTGATACAAAGCTTTTGCCTAGTAAGAAAATTAAAGTTCGTTGTCCCTATCTAATCGAATTGATAACTGGTTAACTATGCGACTCAGCTGTCTTTGGTGGAAACAAATGTTGTGTCGTTGTGGTAAAATTAAAAGTGCGAGACTTAAAAGTAAATATAAATCTAAGTGAAAATAAATGACAAGAATTTAAAGCGTGACGAGAAATTAAAAAGCAATTAAAGTAAATGACGCAAACTTAAAACTGTCCTAAAGGCAAACTTAAAACGCAACTAAAACTTAAACTAAGGCAAGGCTTAAAATAAATCTAAGGCAATTAAACTTAAAGTGAGACTAATTAAAAAGGTGGGAAAAGTAAAGCTTGAAAATAAAAAACTAAAAAATTAAAATAAACTAAATATACCTCACTCGGAATAATTACTCGTTCGGAATGTCACCTTCACCCGGAATAATTCTTCTTCATTCGGAATAATCAAGACAAAACACTTATCCGGAATAACTAAGCCAAAACTGTAAAACCCAAAATTTTGGTTTTTATTTTCTTTTATTATTTTGAATATAACATTCGGAATGGGTCAATATGAGTCTCCTAAATTAACAACCTATGCTAAGTTTTATTACCACTGATGTAATTAGGATGATCATTGATGTGTACAACAAGTATCATATTCTTATATTTATTTTATTTTTTTTGAAAATTAGTCAAAACTAATCTACATCAAATTCCATTATTCTAGTTAATGAAGTTTACATAATTAAAATAGTAAATTAAATGAAATGAACCATCATGGAAAATTTAACTAAGGTGTCCTCCATTTCGTCTTTTAAGCTAACGAATATCTAAATCAAATTTTAGAAGGGATTTGACATGACATTTATAACATGGTAAATTTATTTTACTCGTCTTTTCTTTCGCTTAAAGTCCGGTTCATTCGGAAAGAAATCATGATAAAACGTCCATATATAAGGATTGCTTATCAAGATTCATTCACGAAAACCCTAAACCAAGATAACAAATATATACAGCCGCTGCAAATAAACTTAAGTGTCCATCTGAGTTGGGTACGATTCGCACAGCCGCTGATCGAGTTTCAAAACTGCTCATGTGGGTTCGATCAATTCGCGTTCTAATAAAAGGTTTTAGTTCATTGATGCGTTATAGTTCATGGTAGCGGACTGAGTTTTTGTTTCGATCTTGTCTCGCTGAGTCTGCTCTTCATGCTTTCAGTGTCGATCTATCGTGATGACTCGTAAATCCTGACGTTAGCATTCATGTTGGCTGCCCGGTTAAGTTTTGGTCTATTCAAGTACGCTACAAGGTAAATCTATAAGTTTTACTTTGCATGATATGCATGTTTCTACCTATAAGGTATATCTATTCACGTACGCCATGTTTCTACGTACAAACTCGATTTAGGATACTCAAATGGAAACCAACAAATGAAACGCAAAAACATATATATATGGTGCAGTTAAATGTATTGGAGAAGAAGAGTAAAAGATGCATTGTTGAAATATTATACTATTATGCTAGTGGGGAAATATAATATTAAAGGGCTTATTGTATGAATAGATAATACTAACAGATTGTCAAAACAAATGCTACTTAAAAATGTAGTCACCTAGTTAAGAAGATTTGTTCTACTATAAAGTGAAAATACTATTAAGACTAATAATAAAGATTTGGCATTACATGAATTACACGGCATAAAATCGGTTATTAAACAAGGTTTATATATTACTAATTAATAATTAATTATTAATTTCTTGTCATATGAAAGTTATTTATCAAATGGACGTTATTAATATTTGACTTATATTAATCATGACTTATAAAGTATATTCAATAAGCCTCAACTTATATTTTAGGCTTATTAAATCAGCTTATTACTAACTTGGAAACCTTTCTAATTTTAGAAATTTTCTATTGATAGCAGGTTACTCTTTATAGAAATATTATAATATTAGAATACATATTATACAGTAATCAAGAATATAGAGAATACGTTAATCAGCAATATTATAGAACAGTCATAAATTTACCAGATTATGCACAAACAAGAATAAAATAAATTAAACTAAGAACAGTTAAGATCAATAAAAATAAACATATATCAGAAAACTCATTTCACGTTCCCTTATTTATGTAGTATCCGTGAAGTCGGAGTAGATTCAGCTTTCATTCTTATTTCATTACTGGACTCGAGGTACGGATTTTCCGTCCTTTCAGTAAGGACTTCCTTTCTATGCATGATTAGGATTTCCCATCTTCAACCAAATGTTTTTCCCCAGTATATGTTTAAATTTATCAGTAATCATGTTAATAACTAAATAGAATTGCATGAGCGTTATATACAAGCACGACCAGTTTATGTACTAGTTACGGAGGTACCGTAACCACGGCACTAGAGGCACCGGTGTCGTGACTCACATGCAGGAGAGTGATATCCTGCATCGTCCCAATCATGTTCAGTTTGGCCATTTTTATGTATGTTTTAGTGGGGCGTATGGATGCATCCTAGGCTTATATGTGTTACAAGTTATCAGGGTGAATGTGGTGTGTGCTCTACATCCTTCACATTGGAGCTGATCCCTCCACCCAACACAGTTATTTAGAGGTCACCCCTCTATAGCATGATGAGGTCACCCCTCCAGTTATTCATGCACGGTTGTTACAGCACGTGACCTATATAAGCTCTGGCAAATAAAATACAGTAAATGCATGTGTTCAGAATTAATAGTTATGTTTCAGTATCAGTATATATGAACCAGGTTTCTCAGAATTTTATGCAGAATTCTACCACATGTTACATATCAGTCTTACAGCTTCAGTATTTTATCGCATGTTTCATTCAGTATATTCTTATCATGCTTTATATCCGTTCACTGAGCGTTGTGCTCAGCCGTAGTTCCTTTCATGTTCTAACGGCAGGTACACCGGGACGCTCTTAGGATTCTGAGAGCACGCGCATTTGGAATGGAAGCTATACAGACTTCTTATTTTATGCACTTACATCATTCTGCTTATTTGGACATTGTTTAGTCCTTTCTTTCAGTATTTCATTTTTTCATGTTTTGAGCTTAGGTTGGATTACCGATGTTTGATTCCGGTATTTCCGTTATGGTCATTTAATGTTTCATTACATTTACCTTATGCTTTGATGACACGCCATAAATACACGTAACGGTCCACTTATCCAAGTGGGGTGTTACAATTATGGTATCAGAGCCTGGTTCGACCATAGGCGTTCACCCTTGCCCATTCAGATTTTGGCGTTGTTATCTTTCATGTTTCTCATGGATTATTCAGTCAGCTTTTCTTCATTTATCAGTCAGTTTTCTTAAAGTTTTGACTAAGTAAAAGGTTGGTACATAACTAGCCATATTTAGTCGCATGTGTTTTTAGCGAATTTTCGTTTTGGTGAGCTGACCATAGGCGTTCACCCTTGCCCATTCAGATTTTGTATTGGTAAACTGACCATAGGCGTTTACCCTTACTCATGACAGATTTATGTTTTCAGTCAAATATCACTTGGTGAACCAGCCATAAACGTTCACCATTTCGCAAGTCGAATTTCATGCTTTTCAGTCAAATGATGCTTTGTGAACCAATCCACAGTTGTTCACCTTTGTCATATCAGGACATTTCATAAATTTTGACAAGTATGGATTGAACTACAGCCATCCATATTTAATACCAGATTATAAATTTCTATACATGACAGTTCTCAGAAAATTTTGACCAGTATGGATCGAACCAGAATAGCCCATACTTAGTCTCATGTTTCCTTCCTTGAAGTACGTGGATTGAACCATAGCCGTCCACATCAGTTAATATTACACCTCAGTTGATTTAACTTTTTGTGTTCCTTATAACAGTCAAATTTTCATACCCTCACGTTGATGTCATCTACATGATGATTCAGTTTCATGTCTCCTTACGAGGATTATGTTTTCAGCAAAGTAATGATGTTTTCATGTTAAGATATACAAGAACTTCAGTAAAACCAGTTTTCATGATAAATCATGACTGACCTACATTAATCATACGTCATGTTGACCACTGTTGGGACTTCGATTATATCGTACTTTTCAGCCTCGAATCAACCAGCAGTAAGTCGACGCAGAAATTGTCAGCCTATCATGTTATTTATTTCAGATCAGTTTACTACCGTTTAAATTAATTTATTTCCCTGATCATGTTAGACAAGCGACACCAGTATCCATCATCTCATAAAATTTTCACCAATGCCATGAACAGTATTCCATATGTACCCCATGTACAGTGTCTCAGTTATACTCCATATACAATAGTTCATGTGTACTTCACGTACAGTGTCTCAGATATGATCCTTGTGCAATATTCATTGTACTTCATGTACAGTAGTCCAGGTGTACTCCAGGTACCCTACTCCATGGATATTGTTAATCGATCCTCAATCATCTCAGGCGTTTCCACTTGTCGATATTCTACCAGATGCTGATGTCGTTTATACTATGAAGACTGCAGAACGAGGACGAAATTATAAATTTGAAATTTCTGACAAGAATAAATTCAACCATCAGACACTACCATTCTATTTTATGCTTTTACTTCCTCAGTTAGACGTCACGCTTCACTCAGCTAATCTTTCTGTCAGAAGAGTGGGAACCGGAACCCAGCCGGCCACTCAGCAGAAATAATTACATGAATCACGGTTATGATAACGACCGTCAGAAAATTTACAGACAAGCAGTAGAGACAACCATCGTACTTATAATTAATCAGCCAGTAACCATCGGAACTCCGGTACGGACGTGACCAGAAATACAGAGGTTAGTAGTCTAACCGGTCCGCCAATCCTAGCAGTTACCAAAATTTTTAACCTTGTTCGGATTCATCTACTAAAACACGTGTCAAGGCATCAGTCAAGGCATAGGCCTCAGGTATCTTTTCGGAAGACACATATTAGGACACCAGTCATGGTACACGTCATACAAATCTTTCCTCAAAATACGAGTCAGAACTCATAACTCTAGTATGTTTCTAAACCAGGACCTCAGAAATTCAGGGTACCCTTCAGAAAGGGGTATACCCGTTCTATTATGCCACGCATGAATCAGATCATTAAAACTCAGTCACCCCACTAGTTTACTATTCGGATTAAACACACGGTAATCATTATATGAGGTTACAGACGAACCCACTCAGTAGAGTCGCCACATTACTCCACGCATTCCTATGTCAGCTTTATGTAAATCAGGTATTCACCTACCTCTCAGCCAGAAAGGACTCAACAGTACCACCATATTTATTAAAGCCTTATTATCAGTTAACGACGAGATCCGTCTTACTAAATCCCAACTATATTCATTATACTTTCGGTCAGAAAGTCAGTACGAATTATTTCTGCCTTACAAGCACGTGACTTATCAGTCCATAGCTACGAAGACTTTTACCTACCTGTTATAAATTTACTTTTGAAATTCCTTAATTTCATGATCAGCAGATTATTCCAGAGTTCCAGATATAATTTCAGGAAGTTTTCAAGAAATTCCTTCCTAACCACGAGACAGAAATTTAACATCTAGCTAGTCTCAAGAACAGAACCTGTTTTCAGAACTCTTTATTACAGGGCTCTAGCTACGTTAAAAGAGTTGCAGCAATTGCTGCAAGAGTTATCAAAATTAGGCTTTATTCGCCCTAGCGCCCCATCGAAAAATTTATCAGATCACCATTCCTAATCGATATTCATTCCACGAATAGAAAGTTTAATTGACCTACTACGAGGTGTCTTAAACATTCTTCCAGAAAAACTCAAGCTCATGCTACCATCAGTGGTGAGGGAAGAACATGATGTTCTTCAGACCGTTGTTGCACATGTTATAGCCACTCTAAAATTTTTAAATTTTACTTATGAGCTCCTTAATGCTCCAGTTATATTATGAAATTTATGAATAAAATTTTCTATGTTTCTCAGACAAAATCGTCAGCGTATTCATTGATCACATTTTGGTCTGCTAAATTTTTAAAGAAGAACACGAGAATCATCTTCTCACAGTTGCACAGAATCTTCGATAGGAGTTATTTTTATATACACAGCTTTCCAGATATGAATTCAAATTGAACAAAGTGGCATCTCTGAGCCATTCTACCTTAGCAGAAAGAAATTTCAAACAATGCTGCGAAGATGAAGGCCATCACCTGATGGTCCCGACTGACACCTATGAACGAAATTCCACCAGAATGTACCAAAATTCCAGGCAGAATGTTGATAGAAAATCTATAACGTGTTCAGGCATCTATGTTCATATCTAATACCTTCCATTCCAACAGGTTTAACATAGAACGCCGTTATACTATCGAGTTATTACTACCAGTAGAAATTCTGGACCGAAAGGAGACAAGACTCCATGGGATTGTTATCAGTTTACCACAGACTCAGAGAAAGTATGATACTATCTAAGTTATCGTCAACCATGTAATCAGCCTGCGCGTTTCTTTCATCCGAAAGGATCACGCAGTAGCAGATCTGTAGAAAACCTTGAAATTCAGTAGTAAATCGTACAAATTCAAGGCATTCCATTGACCATCATATCAAACAAAAATTCCTGTTCACGACCACGTGTATGATTACGTTCACTTTACGTTCACGTTTATTTCAGTTTCACGTTTACATCTCATTCGCAGTAAGATGCTGTTTCAGTTCATGTTTTGGTGATATCTCATGATTTAAGTTCACGTTCACGGTAGCGTTCATAACGTTGTTCACGTTCAAGTTCGTGTGCCATTTCACGATACACGTTTCTTAGTTTATTACCGAATACGGTTACAGAAAGCTTGAGAAATCAGACTCAAGTTTAGCACAACTATTCCATAAACAGGCAGACATTTCACATCTCAGGCCGTATTGTTTGGCATTCATTCCTCAGTCAGCATACGTTCATGATATGTTCTAGTATCACGTTCACAGTATGATACACTTATCTTATTCTAATTCCATGCCAGCGCTCCTCATATAATTATGAACCACGTTCACAATTGCTCACTTAGCATGTTCACAATTGTTCACGTAGTTCGTCTATATATATATATTCTCAGCAGCTTGCTCAGAGATATAGATGTTATCGTTTCAGGATAATTGTACGTACCATTTTATGTATACTACATGCTATAGCTCATTCATTCAGGTTCAGAAAATCCATCTTAAGTATGGAACCTGAAAGTATTCAGCATCATCAGGAAAGGGTCATCAGGACCAAGATTTTTATTTATGTTTAGACCTTTGAAGGAATCGTTTCGAGCGGGAGGCCACTCGAAACGGAGGAGTCCATCCGGACCTCTCATCCTTCCTTCAATAAATTCAGTTAAATTCTTTTAGTCATGTTACGTACTTGATCACTTCAGTCATGTCAGGTTTATACCCTGTCAGCAACATTATGTTCTAATTGAGGACAAATGATCCTTTAGCTAATATGTCTTTTCAGCCTTTATGCTCTTTCAGCATATGTGTCCTTTCAGCTTTCATAACTTCATCAGCTTATTACCTTTAATTCGAGGACGAATTTCTCCTTTTTAGAGGGGTAGAATTGTAAAACCGTAGTATTATTGTGTTTCTAATTCGAGGACGAATTATTTTTTTTATGTTTTGAAGGGAAGAATTATAAAACCCGTATAATCCATTTTAATTTCGAGGACGAAATTTTCTTTTTAGACGGGAAGAGTTGTAAAACCCAAAATTTTGGTTTTTATTTTCTTTTATTATTTTGAATATAACATTCGGAATGGGTCAATATGAGTCTCCTAAATTAATAACCCATGCTAAGTTTTATAACCACTGATGTATTAGGATGATCATTGATGTGTACAACAAGTATCATATTCTTATATTTATTTTATTTTTTTTGAAAATTAGTCAAAACTAATCTACATCAAATTCCATTATTCTAGTTAATGAAGTTTACATAATTAAAATAGTAAATTAAATGAAATGAACCATCATGGAAAATTTAACTAAGGTGTCCTCCATTTCGTCTTTTTAGCTAACGAATATCTAAATCAAATTTTAGAAGGGATTTGACATGACATTTATAACATGGTAAATTTATTTTACTCGTCTTTTCTTTCGCTTAAAGTCCGGTTCATTCGGAAAGAAATCATGATAAAACGTCCATATATAAGGATTGCTTATCAAGATTCATTCACGAAAACCCTAAACCAAGATAACAAATATATACAGCCGCTGCAAATAAACTTAAGTGTCCATCTGAGTTGGGTACGATTCGCACAGCCGCTGATCGAGTTTCAAAACTGCTCATGTGGGTTCGATCAATTCGCGTTCTAATAAAAGGTTTTAGTTCATTGATGCGTTATAGTTCATGGTAGCGGACTGAGTTTTTGTTTCGATCTTGTCTTGCTGAGTCTGCTCTTCATGCTTTCAGTGTCGATCTATCGTGATGACTCGTAAATCCTGACGTTAGCATTCATGTTGGCTGCCCGGTTAAGTTTTGGTCTATTCAAGTACGCTACAAGGTAAATCTATAAGTTTTACTTTGCATGATATGCATGTTTCTACCTATAAGGTAGATCTATTCACGTACGCCATGTTTCTACGTACAAACTCGATTTAGGATACTCAAATGGAAACCAACAAATGAAACGCAAAAACATATATATATGGTGCAGTTAAATGTATTGGAGAAGAAGAGTAAAAGATGCATTGTTGAAATATTATACTATTATGCTAGTGGGGAAATATAATATTAAAGGGCTTATTGTATGAATAGATAATACTAACAGATTGTCAAAACAAATGCTACTTAAAAATGTAGTCACCTAGTTAAGAAGATTTGTTCTACTATAAAGTGAAAATACTATTAAGACTAATAATAAAGATTTGGCATTACATGAATTACACGGCATAAAATCGGTTATTAAACAAGGTTTATATATTACTAATTAATAATTAATTATTATAGAACAGTCATAAATTTTACAGTAATCAAGAATATAGAGAATACGTTAATCAGCAATATTATAGAACAGTCATAAATTTACCAGATTATGCACAAACAAGAATAAAATAAATTAAACTAAGAACAATTAAGATCAATAAAAATAAACATATATCAGAAAACTCATTTCACGTTCCCTTATTTATGTAGTATCCGTGAAGTCGGAGTAGATTCAGCTTTCATTCTTATTTCATTACTGGACTCGAGGTACGGATTTTCCGTCCTTTCAGTAAGGACTTCCTTTCTATGCATGATTAGGATTTCCCATCTTCAGCCAAATGTTTTTCCCCAGTATATGTTTAAATTTATCAGTAATCATGTTAATAACTAAATAGAATTGCATGAGCGTTATATACAAGCACGACCAGTTTATGTACTAGTTACGGAGGTACCGTAACCACGGCACTAGAGGCACCGGTGTCGTGACTCACATGCAGGAGAGTGATATCCTGCATCGTCCCAATCATGTTCAGTTTGGCCATTTTTATGTATGTTTTAGTGGGGCGTATGGATGCATCCTAGGCTTATATGTGTTACAAGTTATCAGGGTGAATGTGGTGTGTGCTCTACATCCTTCACATTGGAGCTGATCCCTCCACCCAGCACAGTTATTTAGAGGTCACCCCTCTATAGCATGATGAGGTCACCCCTCCAGTTATTCATGCACGGTTGTTACAGCACGTGACCTATATAAGCTCTGGCAAATAAAATACAGTAAATGCATGTGTTCAGAATTAATAGTTATGTTTCAGTATCAGTATATATGAACCAGGTTTCTCAGAATTTTATGCAGAGTTCTACCACATGTTACATATCAGTCTTACAGCTTCAGTATTCTATCGCATGTTTCATTCAGTATATTCTTATCATGCTTTATATCCGTTCACTGAGCGTTATGCTCAGCCGTAGTTCCTTTCATGTTCTAACGGCAGGTACACCGGGACGCTCTTAGGATTCTGAGAGCACGCGCATTTGGAATGGAAGCTATACAGACTTCTTATTTTATGCACTTACATCATTCTGCTTATTTGGACATTGTTTAGTCCTTTCTTTCAGTATTTCATTTTTTCATGTTTTGAGCTTAGGTTGGATTACCGATGTTTGATTCCGGTATTTCCGTTATGGTCATTTAATGTTTCATTACATTTACCTTATGCTTTGATGACACGCCATAAATACACGTAACGGTCCAGTTTCTCATTCGGAATAAAATCTTCATGCGGAATAATCACTGATCTGGAATAATTAGTTATTCCGAATAAACAACCCCTTGATTCGGAATATTTCGAATGAATACCCCTTGATCCAGAATGTTGAATATTCCGGATGAACAACCTTTGATTCGGAATATATGATGTTCCGAATGAAGACATTTGATTCAGAACAAATAGCTTGATTCGGAACAAATCACTTGATCCGGAATACACCCTTCACTCGGAATATTTTCCTTGACTCGGAATGTTTTCCTTCGTTCGGAATGTTCCGAATGAACACTTGATCCGGAATATTTATTATTCCGAATAAACGATTTGATTCGGAATACAAATTTGTTTTGGAATATTCCCTTGATTAGGAATGTTGTCTTGGTTTGGAATAACAAACTTATCATGAATATGTCACTTATCCAGAATATTAGCTTGGTTCGGAACAATCAAAACACCACCTTTATCCGGAATAACTTGTCTTGTCCTTGATTCGGAATAACCTGGAGAAATACAGTAACGAAGAACACGGGACAAAAAGAAACACGAATCTAGACAAAACTAATCAAAATCAAACCAAAAGATTAAGCAAGACTAACCACAAATGATCAACTAATGATAATTAAACAAAGCAAATCAATAAAACTAAAATAATAACCACAATAATCAAAACCCACTTAAACAGTTTAATAAAAACTCAAGAACATGAACATGAACATAAACCATAAAGATTAAAGATTTACAAGAAAGGTAGATAGGAGATGAACAATAAAAGTAAAGATTGACAATAATTAAAAGGAAACTTACTTGAAATTAAATGAATTTAAGGTGCAAGACAATTAAGTAAATGACATGTAATTAAAGAGCAAGTAATTAAAATGGAAGAACTAATTGTCACTATTAGCCAACGAAATGAAATGACATGAAATGAAATCTATTTATCGGAGGATTAGGGAGGTGCTTAGAGGAAGCTTCCTCCCCTCTTTCTTCTTTCTTTAATTGTCATTAAGTCCTTAATCTTCTTAATTTTTTACTTTAACGACTTTGTCTCGGGATTTCTTCTCTCGTCTTGTAATTTTTTCAATAAGTTAGACTTGAGTTCTTCGGCTTTTAGTAAACTTCCGTCTTTTGACTTTTTCTTCGATAAATCTTCAGAATTGGTCTTGGACTTCCGTTCTTTTTGCACTCTTGATTTCTTGACTTCGTCTTTTGTCCTTTTCTTCGATAAAAGCCCATGAATCCCCGTGTTTTCTCCCCTTTTCACATTTTCGTCCTAAATCACAACAAAAACACAAACCACACATAATTCAGACATTTACGACATAAAATACACGTTTTAGCTTGGTTATTATTGTAGTTAAGTGGTAAAAACGATGGGTGTTTACACACCTATCAAATCCCCTACACTTGAACATTGCAATGTCCTCATGCAATGCATTAGTTACAAAGCACGATTACACTTTTCATCACAATCAATCCACATTGGCCTTTATTAAAGAGATGGAAAATAACAAAACAACTAAAGAAATCAAAAACTTACCTTAGGGTTTTGGAAATGTCATGAATGATCATCATCCTCAAGTTTTCACCTTCTCCAAACCAAGCTTAAAAACGAGATCATTGTTATTATAAGTTAGCAAACTAACACGAACTCATGTGGGCCAGTTATTTACTTAGACTCCCTTATTCCTAAGTGTATCTCTTACATTTTATTGTTGTCTTGAATGATCACGAGGATGCATTGTTGACTTATTTCGATAGTTTATTAGGATGAAAATAAAGTGGGACGATTTAATAAATAGTTAGCTAAAGGACAAAATCTTTTAAAACTGTTTCTCGGGACCTCATAAAGTTCATATCTTGGCATAACTCGCTTCGCGATTTGAGACCTTTCTCGGACCGATATTTGGCAGCGACTTCATACTTCAAATCTTGAGAGACGTTAATGAAATAATGGTCTTCTCTTCATAATATGAGTTTCTTCACTTGAAGTTTTGAGAGATTCTTCATATTTGGACCACGACTTCTTCATTTTTCTCCAATCATTACTTTGGACTTTGATATACAACGATCCGCCTCCTTTTAGGACTTGGATCTATTTATCCTCATACATTGTTAGGGCCTTTTTGGATAGACTTCTCCATGATCTTTTGGGGAGTTTTTGCTTTTCGTCGTGTGTCTCGATCCTTCATATTGATTTTTGACAAATGATTATTCACATCACTTTGGATCTTTAGCAACAAAATGTAGCCCTCATGCCTTGTTAGGGCCTTTTCGGACTCACCAATCTTCGCATCCCGCTTTAATAAGTTATGCCTTGGCTATGAACTCTAATCCATACCGAGCAACTTTTAAACGATCTTGGGCTAGAAGCAAAGTAACTTTTCAAATAGTACAACCTTATTTATTGCAGATAAATTTATTAGTAAGCAATGGGAGAATAGGCTTATAATTAACTCACATAATTTCACGAAAGAATACCAAACTTATAATTGACTCTATCATCTCTCGTTCTCCACAGTTTAAAATCTCAAGGAATGAGACTCGTGGATGCTTAGCCTATTAAATCAAAGTTTTGGGTTTTCGAGTCATCTATAGGATCTTGTAAATTCTTGGACTTTTTCAAGTTTAGAAATCGCATTTTAAAGTTCCCTTGATAAACAACTCTCTAGGATCAATTATAGGAACTTGCGAAAAGTTCTTGTTCTTAACCCGTGAGAGTTAAGACTTTCGCGTTTTATAGCTCCCTATACAAAAGCCTAGCAAAACTTGACTTAAACACGTTAAGGATACTAGCTATAGTAAACTTAGATAAGTAAACTCGGGTTGAGTCAAAAGATTCACAATGTTTGAAAATTAAAACCACTTTATTAAAATTTATTCTAATAAAGGAAGAAAATAACTATACAAAGGGAAAAACTAATAGGCCAAAATAGATCAAAATTTTTGAAAAATGTCGAAAAATTGATTTTCCGGTTAAAATGAGGACAAATACAAGGAAAAGACCACTTAACTTCGATAGAAGTCCCCCCTACACTTAATATAAACATTGTCCACAATGTTTAAGCATGTGGGAGTAAACTCCCCTACACTTAGGACATTGTGCACGTTGTTTAAATCTTGCTAAGGAAAAGACAACTAACGAGATTCTTATTTTAATATTAGAAAATATAAAATAGTGAATTGAAAAGAGTTTAGGATAGAACCGGGAAGACGGAAACATGGAATCATGGGTCGTTAAAAATCATCAAGAGTGGATCATTGAACGCTCGAATCCGTGAATATCAGAAGAGAGGAAATAGCAAACACCAACGGGTCTCCCCTACACTTAGGATAAATATAGCTAAAAGATAGATACATGGGTTGCCTCCCATGAAGCGCTTGATTTTTGTTCACCGAGTCGTGAGCCTGACTCGACCTTGATTATCATATGAAGAAGCATGAAACACATCCACCGGGATCAAATACATAGTTTTCGTCCATCAAATAGCACAAGCTTAAGGCGAACAAGGCAAGCCAAAGAAGAGTAGGCAAGGTTCCCTTAAGCAAAGACAGAGCACGGTGGTAGAAAGGGTGAAGAGGTGCAAGCATATCTTCATAAGTTCCAAAGATTTTTCCTTTTATTTCATCAGGCGGATACTGAGATGGCTTAAAGATTCCAATACCGGGGTCGAACACCGTTTCCTTTAGGGGAAAATAGCACTCAGACTCAGCAGAATTTGAAGAAGATCCACTAAGAAAATGCATGATGAGACTGCTTTTATACATGGTCTCATCGTCCAAAACGGCCGTAAAATGCATAAAATATCATAAAATATGCCAAATATATGCTCGTGTTTGTTACTTGTGTATTTTTAGGTACGGATATTGAGGAATTGGCAAAAGATCACAAGAATCATTCAAAAACGAACACGGGAAACGAAGTCGCACAATGAACCGGGCCCAAGTTTTGCAAAAAGACCCCTCAAGATTGAAGAATTGGCAAGAATGGCCCCTCATCTTTGAAGAACTTGTCACAATTGACCCTCCAAATGGCAATTGTACAAGTATGGTCCTTAATGTTTGAAGATTGTACAAGATCAGTCCTTAAAGTTTGAAGAATATACATATAAGGCCCTTGGAAAAGTTTATAAACCTTGTGTGCCACTTTTGACAACTTTCCAAAAGTTGTTAAGTGCAAATTGGGCGCTGATGGGATTTATTACAAAGTAAACAAGAGATAAAAGCTTGGGGACTGTTTCTGCCAAACCACCAAACCCTTACAACCAGTCACCACTTGCCACCTCATCACAACCCACCCAATAACCCATACCCTACCCAAACCCGTATCCCATTAACCCACCAACCCGGTTTTATTTAAAAAATGGTCAAATGGTCAAACAATTTCCCACTAAAACAGATATTTAAAATCTGTTTTTACCAAAAATAGATTAAACCCTTTCTTAATCACCCCTAAAACCCTAACTCACCCAGATTAAATCAAACCCAAAACAAAGGGGTTTTACCCCAAATACTCCAGATGGGTAATTCACTTTACCCTCATCCTATCCCACTCAAAACCCCTTTCCCCAACACAACCATGTGAGCAGTAGGGACCTCCCCTGCTGCGTCACTTTCATTTCCAAACCCTAAACCCGACAATTTAAACGGTTGGATGTTTCTACTTGGTCCCCAAGGCTTAATAGACGACCCAGATCATTCCATCAAGCTGGCATCTTCACATGACACCAACAAGACTCACAAGATGCGATTTTTGACCAAAATTTCAGTCAAATTCCAAGGGCTTTTTAGGAATTCTACATACTAGGGTTTTAGTTTCTAGTATTTTCCATTTCATTGTATAAATAGAGACGACCTGTGTCTCTATTACTCTTGTTCCAGTTTTTAGCATTTGCACTTGTAATTCCTTTTTTAAATTAATGAAGTTTGGTGTTTGTGAAAGACAAGTGTAATTCCTTTTATTAAGTTTAAAAAGTTTGTGTATTGTGTTAAATGCTAAGGCTGAGTTCCATTTTAAAAATTGTGAAAGATTTTGTGTGTTAAGTTTTCAAAAAGGTTGTTTAAAAAGGTTTGAAAGTTTCTGAAAATCAAGGCTTTTTGAAGTGAAAGTGGATAAGAGTCCTTGATTTTTGAACTTGTGAATTGTTTTTAAAACATGTTAAGTCAAGTGGTTCCAAGGTTTGAAGGTTTTTAAGAAAATCAGAAAGTTTGTTTTTCTTGTGTTTGTTCTTATTTGCAGGTTTGATTGGTTGATTGTGTTGATTAAGTTCTGCATAGACCCGGGTCTATAGGAGGTGGTATTGCTACCACTGTTGGTCTTGGATGTAAGACCAACAAGGTGATTCTTTCTCCCTTTGTTCAATTTTCAGAAAGTTTAGAAATTGTGTGATATGCATGTGTTATGTGAAACTTGCATGCATAACTGTTTATGATTGTTTGTTTTGAGTTTACTTGGTGTTATATGCATGATATAAGTGTTTTATATCAGTTTGGAGTTTGTTAGAAGTGATTTGGTTTGAAAATATTTCATTATCAGTTTTTAAGGGGTGTTTGGGATAAGGGATTAACCAAATCAAGTGACAAGATTTAGTGTTAATACCTGGTTAAAAACATTCCTTGGGTGATTGATATGTGATATATGCACTAAGGTGTTAGTTTGACAAGTTTTGAATCAATTTGCAAGCCAAAAAATGGTCAATAGCATATAAAATCAGAAACTGCCTTGTCTGTATGATTTTTGAGAAATTTTGGCTTAATCTTATGGTCATTGCTAGATTAAAGGTTGTTTAAGGGTGTGCTATAACCTATTTGTGCTTTTGTGGATTTGTATGCAAGTTATGAAGGTTCAAAAGTTGCTGAAGTGGTCATTTGCATCAGCAAAGTGACCACCTCTTTTGGAGTTGCATTTTGATTTCTAGTTTGAGGATTGTTGTTTTGTTGCTTGGATCCTATCTGTATGCTGCTTGTGATTGGTTTTTGCTAATTGGATTGCTTTGTTCATAGCTTATAAGCCCACTGGCTTATTGGCTTATTTGTGCCAAAACACATCAAGTTTACCCAACTGGTAAACCTTGATTCACAAGGTTTGCACTCAAATCTTGACCAGCAGGGTGAAAAACAAGTCCTAGCACTTCATTAAGTCTGTCAGCGCCCATTTTGTTCCTGTCAGCGTTTGATTATAACTTATCAGCGTTTGACTTTTGGTCAAACTTGGTTTCTAGGCTTATTGAATCTGTTTTGCTTATTGGTACATGCAACAACTTAGTTTTTGTAATAGAACTCATTTTTCTCAGCTTAATATCAAGTCTGGAAGGTTACAAGTCTTTTGGTTAAGCTTTTGCTAGAAAACTAGCTTATTTGGCTTTTTCAGCCAGCTTATTTGCTCTTACAGCTTATTCTACTTGGCTTTTTGTGATTTTCTTGATTGATTATTCTTAGTTATGCTATTTGTGAGCTTTTGCAACAAACTAGAGCTTCTGAGGTGCCCTAAATCTCTAAAACGACTATTTTGTCTTTTAGTGAATTTTTACTTTGCTTATTTCTGGCTTATTGAGTGAGTTTTTTGGAAATTTCTTTTTACAGATCTCATAAGCATCCCAAAAGAAGGTTGTGTGTCAAATTAGAGCTTATGGCATTAGCTTATGGCTTAATGGGCTGAAAAGCCCAATAAGAATAAGCTTTGTGTTCAATAAGCTGTGATAAGCACATTTTCAGCTTTTGGGCCTTTAGAGTTTTGTTCTTAGAATTA
Organism: Glebionis coronaria; assembly: GCA_025667525.1. Taxonomy (NCBI): domain Eukaryota; kingdom Viridiplantae; phylum Streptophyta; class Magnoliopsida; order Asterales; family Asteraceae; genus Glebionis; species Glebionis coronaria. Next base: position 221,983,909 of record CM046880.1, read on the forward strand.
AATTTTAAGTCAGATAGGGCTTTTCCAAGTCAATTGGGCCAAGTTTGACTTTTTGGGCCCAAAAGCCCATTTGGTTTGACTGTTTTTTGTTTTGGCCCAATTGAGGGCCCAATAGGGGCATTTAGGTAATTTTAATTTCATTTTCTGTTTAGTTAGGTTAAATTAAGCTAGTTTGCAAGTTTTTAGAATTTTTCATAATTTTTGGATTTTTAATATTATTTTAATATTATTTTATTATTAAAAATTAAAAGTCTAATTTTCTAAGTTTTTTTATATTTTTCCTAGGTTATATATACTTAATTAGGATTTTTGCAACTTTCCAAATATTTTTTTTAGGTCTTTTAATTAATTTTTAGAATTAATTTAAGATTTAATAGATTTTAATAGTTTTTAGGAGTTTAAAAATAGTTTAATTTGGTTTTAAAATTTTTAAAAATAGTTTTTAGCTTAATTAGGTCATTTTTGAGGTTTACAAACTATTAAATCTTGTTTAGGGCTTTTTAATATGTAAAAGTGATTTTTAGGGCTTTAATTAGCATTAAAAAGTCATTATTAAATTAATTAAAAGGTTTTAGCAAGTTTGGATTTTTTGTAAACTCTTAGAATATTATTTGGGATTTTTAGTAATTTTTAGGAATTTTTAGGTTAAAATTTTAAATTTTGTACTTTTTACGGTTTTATGTTTACGCCTTTTTCGTCGTAGTTTAATTGTAAATCGTAGTTCGTCTTAGTTTTTCTTTCTTTTCTCATCTAAAAACGACACTACCCTAATCTTTTGATTATACTTATTGGCACATTAATCCACACACCTCCTCGAGAACGAACCCGCATTTATTCGACTTGTCGGTTTTCCTAAATCGTCGAGTTTAATACTTGTCCGCATTATACCTTGTTTTTCCTAAAACAAAGGTGTACTAAAACTCGACTATCAAAATGGCGCCGCTGCCGGGGAGGTGTTTTTAGTGTGCCATTATTAGTATCGTGTTTTTGTGAGTGGTGCGTTTTTGCTTTTCACATTTTGAAAAGCGTGAATATCGTACATACTCATCTTTTGTATTTTTCCTTATTATATTATAGTATCCAAATAAATTGTGTTTAGTTTTCCTAAATTAAACACACAACATCATTTTACTATATTGTAGATATATTGGTTTTTGTTTTTATTGTGAATATTATTAATATATTGTATTTACGTAGAACAATAAAAATACAAGTACTCCAAATACGTGAGAAATCACAACCTTGATTCGGGATTTCATCACTCGATCATTGTATTCGAATCCAAAGCAAAAGTAAAAGGCAAAATAGATAAATACTTTCGTGAGGCTTGATTTCAATTAACACAAACTATAAGGTGGGTATAAGGCGGTTGTATTTCACGACCTAAAGGAAAAAGGCTCTTAAGTGCTTAGCGCCGCCTCGTTTCCTCCGCTTGCTTGTGCGTGTTTTGAGAAAAAGGGCTAATCGAGGGTTTGCCAACCAAAGTATTATCTACGTATATATATTTGCTTGTTTTCAAGATTAAACCCTCTTGAACGATTTGGTGTTCCACCATCGTTCTAAAGTCATCGAAGGCGTTCACTCCACGTGATCGTTTTCATTCCTTGAGGCTCCTTTAATCGAGAAAGTCGATTCGAGGAGAGATTTGTAGATTTTTGTCTACGTAATACATTCAAAATACCAAAAAAAAAAATTAAAAAAAAACAATCAAAAGCACAAAAATAATCTTCTACATTCCCTCTAATTTCATAATTCTCTTCTTTCACCCTCTATAACGTTTAATTCTCGTAACACCATTCTCGTTGTATCATGTCAAATGATGAGGGCTATTACTCGTGTCCATATTGTGGAGGCCCACCCGATGGGGCTAATTGTTTTAATTGTGAGGTTATTGGAGGTCGAGAGGGTTATGTCTATAACTCTCCTCCACATGGTTATGGTGACAATTTTCAATCTAACGACCAAGATCACCAACCATATTCGTCTTATTCGTCTTTTAATTGTGATGAAAATCAAAATAATGAAATGAATCAAGATGAATCTTTTTGTGATTATATGAGCCGTCATAACAAACTTATAGAGTCACTTCAAGAACACGTGGTAGATCTCGATAAGTATTACAAGGATAAATTGGCAACCCAAGGGGAAACTTTCAAAAAAATGGAAAACGATTATGATAACCTTTTTGAAGAGCAACAACGTTTGTATGACCAAAGTCAAGTGATGTGGAGAGAATACGTAGATAAAATTAAGGATGATCACGCCAATGAGAAAGATAAAATTCTTTTAATGTTCGAGGGCTTAGTGGAAAAATTTAATTCGTTGTCAAATGTGACCAATCCTAATCCCGTGGGAAAGGTTCAAGTTACTTCGACTCCTAAGACTCGTACGTCTCGTATTGATCCATATCTCTCGAATTTTAGAGTCGTGCAACCTTCATCGTCTTGTAAAACCATAGAGGAAACGAAAAAGTCATCCAACGAAGTTTTGAAAAATGTTTGTGAAGATAAACCAAAAGAAAAACTCGTAGGATACTTGGGAGTATTGAATTTAATACCTTGTGAACCTAATTTTTCTAATGAGGATGAAATTATTGAGGATTTTCTAAATCAATACACACTTAATTTTGACGAAGAAATTCCATTAAATGATTTTAAAGAAGAAAAATGTGAAAAGGTTTTTAAGGAAAGCATTGAACCCTCGTTTTTACAAGATGAGCGAAAATTAATTCCGAAGGGACGTGTTAGTAATTTTGCTAAAATGTTTGATAACCCACGTTCGATCCCTTCGAATGACAAAGTTGAAACCGTCAAGGCAAAATCGTCACGAGACGAGCCTTTCACTCCTAATCCCACATCGAGTGAGATTTTGGATTTATCATGTGAGAAGTCCGCCGATGGCCTTGCTCACATTGATACGTTTTTCGATATCGAGGTCGAAACGACAAAGGCAAAATCTTCAATCGAAGAGCCTTCTTTACCTAGTTTCACGACGGTTGAAGCTAGCGACTCGATTATCGACGACTTTATTGCTCACCCTCTTCCACGAGGAAGAGAAGACGTTTTTGATCCCGATGGAGATTTTTGCGAGATCAAACGTATTCTTGATAACCCGCTTTCGATTTTCGAGTTTGATGAGGACCGTTGCGTTAGCCCGGAGGGGGATGTTTTGTTAATTGATTCACGTTTTAAAAATTCAAATCCTCCTCCCGCCTTCAAGATAAATGTGGAAATTTTAAGTGTGTCTAGAGTTATTTTAGAAACACCAAATATTTTCAATTTAATCAACATGGGTTTTCGTAACAATGAGTTAAAAAATGAAAAAAGGAATGATTTTACAATTGATTTGAAAATTTTTCCAAAGTTAACTCCATCATCACCTCGCTTAATTGAGCTTGCTACAAACGCGTCTACTTCTTTTGACGACGTTTTGTGTGGATCTAGTATGGGGGAAGCCCCATTTGTTCCCTCACACTTCTCCACCGAGGACGAGATTTTTGACCCCGGTATCACGTTTAAGATAAAATCTCGGTCTTTTACCGAAGTAGTCACTAGAAGATCCTTCTACACTTACGGTATGAGTTTACCTCGAGTAACTCGATTGTTTTGCCCAACCAATGTCCCACCCTTCTATTCTCTTTCTATTTTCTTGTGTCCCTTTGGGACGATGATGTTGAAAGTCGTGTTGTTTCGTTTATCATCCGAAAACGAAGACGCGATCTTTGATCCCGGTATAGAGGTTTTGCCTTTATACACGGTTGCTTTTGGGCCTTGATTACATGTAAGTCCCACCAAAAATTGACCATACCATGATTATCCCTAAATGATCACATTTATGGGGATTCGAGTCAAGCTTTTGACTCGGTTATCAAAAACAAGGTGCCTCGTGGGGGAGACCCATGCTTATCCATGTACATATTATTGCTTTCTAATGTAGTTAATGTGAGGGGATTTGTGCCCTTCCAACCTTTGTTCCGTGGTTGTTTGTGATATGTGGTTTTTAGATCATGATCTTCACGATTGGAGCCTCTCGTGTTCATTTTATGGGAGCACTCGATCGTTTGCTTTGGAGACATTTCTCAATATCCATGATATATCCTTTTATGTTCTAACCTTAGGTTTTTAGCACACTTCATAAACGGCTATTACTTATTGGTTACACCCTTTCCATGCTAGATTAGGCATTCGACTACGTCTCTAGTATGGGGGTGTTTGCACCCCTAGACTCGAAACATTGAGGACAATGTTTAACTTTAGTATGGGGGGGGTGAATAGATACTTGCCTTGCCAAACCTTCACGCTTTCCAAAGTTTATCGTTTTTGTTGCAAAATAAGGCTAAAAATGGCCAAATTTTAAATTTTTTTCTCAATTTTTATAAGTGTTTGAAGACAAGAATGTAGATTTTCCGATGGCGAGAATAAGAGTAATTTTTGACTCGACCGTGCGTGTTGAGCACTTAGCTTTGATTCCTTAACTACACATTAGGCTAAGTCTCTTAAATGAGGACGAGAAATGATAGAGTTAATTATAAGTTACTATGCTAAACGTAGAGTACTCGTATTCTTTCAAAAACTCATGTGTTCTCGTTGTTTGCTTATTCTCCCTTCGCTTGTAAATATTTTTTGCTTAATAAATATTGATTTAGCGGTTTAGTTTTGATTGTTGGGTTTCTAGTCTTTTCTAGTAGCTTCCGTGTAATTAAATTGGGAAGACATTAAGGTATCGCCAGCGTCACGGTTTTGAAGTATTGGCACCCCAATAATCGAAAGCTTCACCCAATAATAAGATTTCAAGTGCTCACCAAAATCTAGCAAACAATTTGAAGCCCCACAAGGCCTAAAATCTATGCAAAATTGAAAGTGAATCAAGCCTTAATCTTCGAAGCTTTAAAGATCCAAAATTCGCTTTAGCGTGAGGATATACGTCTTTGGCTAATAAAACCACCGATGATGGCGGATAATAAAAGGCAAGGCAAGACCGAAGTCATAATAAAAGCTTCATGGCGAAGTTGAATAAAAGATGGAGGTAAACCAAAGATAATAAGGTCCTTCCGTTAGGGGGCGTATAAAAGTCTTGGTAATAAGTCTCATGTTCAAAACCGTTATAAAACCGTGTTTATCGATTCTTCTTGTCAACTTAATTTTTTAACATCGTTGTCTATTAGGAGGGGTTATTGATTTAATGGTCTTAGTTACACCGTTAAGACTCTATTTTTAGACCTAAATCTCTATTAACGCATAAGTCAACAATGTATCCTCGTGATCATTAAGACATAATAAAATATAAGAGATACAACTTAGGAATAATGGGAGAATAAGTACGTGATTAGGGCATATGAGTAGTGTTAGCATTACTAACTTATAATGACAATGATCTCGTTGCACGCTTGGCATGGAATTAAGGTGAAAATCGAGGACGACAAAATTATTTCTAACGAAGCATTCACGTGTTCTTATTCTATAAACCTAAACGTCTCATTTTGCGATGAAAATTATACATTATGTCTAAAACACAAGTAGTAGTAATAGTATTAGTATAGGTAGTTTATCATTTCAATAAAGTGAATACAATTAAATTTTGGAGATGCTTTGATACTTTATTCTAGCATTGCGTGAGGGCACGGCAATGGTTTAGTATGGGGGAGTGATGAGACTGCTTTTATACATGGTCTCATCGTCCAAAACGGCCTTAAAATGCATAAAATATCATAAAATATGCCAAATATATGCTCGTGTTTGTTACTTGTGTATTTTTAGGTACGGATATTGAGGAATTGGCAAAAGATCACAATAATCATTCAAAAACGAACACGGGAAACGAAGTCGCACAATGAACCGGGCCCAAGTTTGGAATTTTGCAAAAAGACCCCTCAAGATTGAAGAATTGGCAAGAATGGCCCCTCATCTTTGAAGAACTTGTCACAATTGACCCTCCAAATGGCAATTGTACAAGTATGGTCCTTAATGTTTGAAGATTGTACAAGATCAGTCCTTAATGTTTGAAGAATATACATATAAGGCCCTTGGAAAAGTTTATAAACCTTGTGTGCCACTTTTGACAACTTTCCAAAGTTGTTAAGTGCAAATTGGGCGCTGATGGGATTTATTACAAAGTAAACAAGAGATAAAAGCTTGGGGACTGTTTCTGCCAAACCACCAAACCCTTACAACCAGTCACCACTTGCCACCTCATCACAACCCACCCAATAACCCATACCCTACCCAAACCCGTATCCCATTAACCCACCAACCCGGTTTTATTTAAAAAATGGTCAAATGGTCAAACAATTTCCCACTAAAACAGATATTTAAAAACTGTTTTTACCAAAAATGGATTAAACCCTTTCTTAATCACCCCTAGAACCCTAACTCACCCAGATTAAATCAAACCCAAAACAAAGGGGTTTTACCCCAAATACTCCAGATGGGTAATTCACTTTACCCTCATCCTATCCCACTCAAAACCCCTTTCCCCAACACAACCATGTGAGCAGTAGGGACCTCCCCTGCTGCGTCACTTTCATTCCCAAACCCTAAACCCGACAATTTAAACGGTTGGATGTTTCTACTTGGTCCCCAAGGCTTAATAGACGACCCAGATCATTCCATCAAGCTGGCATCTTCACATGACACCAACAAGACTCACAAGATGCGATTTTTGACCAAAATTTCAGTCAAATTCCAAGGGCTTTTTAGGAATTCTACATACTAGGGTTTTAGTTTCTAGTATTTTCCATTTCATTGTATAAATAGAGACGACCTGTGTCTCTATTACTCTTGTTCCAGTTTTTAGCATTTGCACTTGTAATTCCTTTTTTAAATTAATGAAGTTTGGTGTTTGTGAAAGACAAGTGTAATTCCTTTTATTAAGTTTAAAAAGTTTGTGTATTGTGTTAAATGCTAAGGCTGAGTTCCATTTTAAAAATTATGAAAGATTTTGTGTGTTAAGTTTTCAAAAAGGTTGTTTAAAAAGGTTTGAAAGTTTCTGAAAATCAAGGCTTTTTGAAGTGAAAGTGGATAAGAGTCCTTGATTTTTGAACTTGTGAATTGTTTTTAAAACATGTTAAGTCAAGTGGTTCCAAGGTTTGAAGGTTTTTAAGAAAATCAGAAAGTTTGTTTTTCTTGTGTTTGTTCTTATTTGCAGGTTTGATTGGTTGATTGTGTTGATTAAGTTCTGCATAGACCCGGGTCTATAGGAGGTGGTATTGCTACCACTGTTGGTCTTGGATGTAAGACCAACAAGGTGATTCTTTCTCCCTTTGTTCAATTTTCAGAAAGTTTAGAAATTGTGTGATATGCATGTGTTATGTGAAACTTGCATGCATAACTGTTTATGATTGTTTGTTTTGAGTTTACTTGGTGTTATATGCATGATATAAGTGTTTTATATCAGTTTGGAGTTTGTTAGAAGTGATTTGGTTTGAAAATATTTCATTATCAGTTTTTAAGGGGTGTTTGGGATAAGGGATTAACCAAATCAAGTGACAAGATTTAGTGTTAAAACCTGGTTAAAAACATTCCTTGGGTGATTGATATGTGATATATGCACTAAGGTGTTAGTTTGACAAGTTTTGAATCAATTTGCAAGCCAAAAAATGGTCAATAGCATATAAAATCAGAAACTGCCTTGTCTGTATGATTTTTGAGAAATTTTGGCTTAATCTTATGGTCATTGCTAGATTAAAGGTTGTTTAAGGGTGTGCTATAACCTATTTGTGCTTTTGTGGATTTGTATGCAAGTTATGAAGGTTCAAAAGTTGCTGAAGTGGTCATTTGCATCAGCAAAGTGACCACCTCTTTTGGAGTTGCATTTTGATTTCTAGTTTGAGGATTGTTGTTTTGTTGCTTGGATCCTATCTGTATGCTGCTTGTGATTGGTTTTTGCTAATTGGATTGCTTTGTTCATAGCTTATAAGCCCAATGGCTTATTGGCTTATTTGTGCCAAAACACATCAAGTTTACCCAACTGGTAAACCTTGATTCACAAGGTTTGCACTCAAATCTTGACCAGCAGGGTGAAAAACAAGTCCTAGCACTTCATTAAGTCTGTCAGCGCCCATTTTGTTCCTGTCAGCGTTTGATTATAACTTATCAGCGTTTGACTTTTGGTCAAACTTGGTTTCTAGGCTTATTGAATCTGTTTTGCTTATTGGTACATGCAACAACTTAGATTTTGTAATAGAACTCATTTTTCTCAGCTTAATATCAAGTCTGGAAGGTTACAAGTCTTTTGGTTAAGCTTTTGCTAGAAAACTAGCTTATTTGGCTTTTTCAGCCAGCTTATTTGCTCTTACAGCTTATTCTACTTGGCTTTTTGTGATTTTCTTGATTGATTATTCTTAGTTAAGCTATTTGTGAGCTTTTGCAACAAACTAGAGCTTCTGAGGTGCCCTAAATCTCTAAAACGACTATTTTGTCTTTTAGTGAATTTTTACTTTGCTTATTTCTGGCTTATTGAGTGAGTTTTTTGGAAATTTCTTTTTACAGATCTCATAAGCATCCCAAAAGAAGGCTGTGTGTCAAATTAGAGCTTATGGCATTAGCTTATGGCTTAATGGGCTGAAAAGCCCAATAAGAATAAGCTTTGTGTTCAATAAGCTGTGATAAGCACATTTTCAGCTTTTGGGCCTTTAGAGTTTTGTTCTTAGAATTAAATTTTAAGTCAGATAGGGCTTTTCCAAGTCAATTGGGCCAAGTTTGACTTTTTAGGCCCAAAAGCCCATTTGGTTTGACTGTTTTTGGTTTTGGCCCAATTGAGGGCCCAATAGGGGCATTTAGGTAATTTTAATTTCATTTTCTGTTTAGTTAGGTTAAATTAAGCTAGTTTGCAAGTTTTTAGATTTTTTCATAATTTTTGGATTTTTAATATTATTTTAATATTATTTTATTATTAAAAATTAAAAGTCTAATTTTCTAAGTTTTTTATATTTTTCCTAGGTTCTATATACTTAATTAGGATTTTTGCAACTTTCCAAATATTTTTTTAGGTCTTTTAATTAATTTTTAGAATTAATTTAAGATTTAATAGATTTTAATAGTTTTTAGGAGTTTAAAAATAGTTTAATTTGGTTTTAAAATTTTTAAAAATAGTTTTTAGCTTAATTAGGTCATTTTTGAGGTTTACAAACTATTAAATCTTGTTTAGGGCTTTTTAATATGTAAAAGTGATTTTTAGGGCTTTAATTAGCATTAAAAAGTCATTATTAAATTAATTAAAAGGTTTTAGCAAGTTTGGATTTTTTGTAAACTCTTAGAATATCATTTGGGATTTTTAGTAATTTTTAGGAATTTTTAGGTTAAAATTTTAAATTTTGTACTTTTTACGGTTTTATGTTTACGCCTTTTTCGTCGTAGTTTAATTGTAAATCGTAGTTCGTCTTAGTTTTTCTTTCTTTTCTCATCTAAAAACGACACTACCCCAATCTTTTGATTATACTTATTGGCACATTAATCCACACACCTCCTCGAGAACGAACCCGCATTTATTCGACTTGTCGGTTTTCCTAAATCGTCGAGTATAATACTTGTCCGCATTATACCTTGTTTTTCCTAAAACAAAGGTGTACTAAAACTTGACTATCAATGCACAACCTCGTCCTCAGAAGGTGGACAAAGAGGTGTCAAAACATACGTGTTGCGGATGTTGGTGTCGTCCGGTTGCTTCTCCTTTGAAAGAATTTTCTTCAAATTCGAAGTAGGATCAAGACCATAATCATCAAAGTCCAAAGGAGGAGCATCACTCTCATGAGGGAAGTAAGTATTAAGCATGGTTGGCGGAGGATCTTCATCATGAGAAGAATCGCTCGAAAGAGTATCAGCCTCATCAAAATCATCATAGGTGGGCATGTCGAGATACTCGTAGGTAAAATCATCATAATCATCCCCATCGGAACTAGAATCATCATCATAAGCATCATAGATCGGTGGAGAATCATATATGGGTGAAGGTTCCAAATTGGAGTGAGAATCATCCACATCATCTTGAAATAGTGGATTATCATTGCAAGAATTGAATAGAGGATTGTTGTAGATGACAAAATCATCGAGCACATTAATCATATTCGTCGATTCTCTTCATAGGATTTGCTTGTAAGCTTCCCCATTTCAAAAACTTGTGCATCATCCCCGACTCTTAAGATGAGCTCACACTTATCCACATCTATTAAAGCTCTACCGGTTCTCAAAAATAGGCGTCCAAGTATTAACGGTATACGAGGATCCATTTCATAATCAACAACGACAAAGTCGACCGAAAAAGTGAATGTGCCAACTTTAATGAACACATCTTTGTCAATACCAACGGGGTAAGCAAGAGTGCGATTGGCTAGCTCAAGAGTCATTTTGGTGGGTGTAAGGTCGGGCAATGATAACTTTTTCCAAACACTTAAAGGCATCAAATTTATACTGGCCCCGAGATCGGCTAAGGCAGTAAATTTGTCGTTTTGGTTAAAAGTACAAGGTAGCACAAAACGACCGGGATCTCCAAGTTTCTTCGGAAGTTCTTTAAGAAGGATGGCAGAACAATTTCATTCAATCGAGTATTAACAAACTCGGCCATCTTCTCCTTCTTATTGAGAAGTTCCTTAAACATCTTGACAAATTGTGGCATTTAAGCAAGAGCTTCAACAAGGGTAAAGGTGATTTTAATGCCGACAATATTTTCCAAAACGTTAGCGACTTGCATGTCTTTCTTTGTCAAAATTCGAGCCTTGTTCAGTCGAGAAGGGTAAGGAATGCTGGGGTTGGGTGGTGGAGGTGTAACAAGTGAAGGTTGAGATGTTGAAGGGTTCTTCTTGGGTACTTCGTCATGACGAGGCGGAGACGGTAATGGTGTACTAATACTAGGTGTGGGAGGAGTAGGGAAATGTCATGAATGATCATCATCCTCAAGTTTTCACCTTCTCCAAACCAAGCTTAAAAACGAGATCATTGTTATTATAAGTTAGCAAACTAACACGAACTCATGTGGGCCAATTATTTACTTAGACTCCCTTATTCCTAAGTGTATCTCTTATATTTTATTGTTGTCTTGAATGATCACGAGGATGCATTGTTGACTTATTTCGATAGTTTATTAGGATGAAAATAAAGTGGGACGATTTAATAAATAGTTAGCTAAAGGACAAAATCTTTTAAAACTGCTTCTCGATACCTCATAAAGTTCATATCTTGGCATAACTCGCTTCGCGATTTGAGACCTTTCTCGGACCGATATTTGGCAGCGACTTCATACTTCAAATCTTGAGAGACGTTAATGAAATAATGGTCTTCTCTTCATAATAGGAGTTTCTTCACTTGAAGTTTTGAGAGATTCTTCATATTTGGACCACGACTTCTTCATTTTTCTCCAATCATTACTTTGGACTTTGATATACAACGATCCGCCTCCTTTTAGGACTTGGATCTATTTATCCTCATACCTTGTTAGGGCCTTTTTGGATAGACTTCTCCATGATCTTTTGGGGAGTTTTTGCTTTTCGTCGTGTGTCTCGATCCTTCATATTGATTTTTGACAAATGATTCTTCACATCACTTTGGATATTTAGCAACAAAATGTAGCCCTCATGCCTTGTTAGGGCCTTTTCGGACTCACCAATCTTCGCATCCCGCTTCAATAAGTTATGCCTTGGCTATGAACTCTAATCCATACCGAGCAACTTTTAAACGATCTTGGGCTAGAAGCTAAGTAACTTTTCAAATAGTACAACCTTATTTATTGCAGATAAATTTATTAGTAAGCAATGGGAGAATAGGCTTATAATTAACTCACATAATTTCACGAAAGAATACCAAACTTATAATTGACTCTATCATCTCTCGTTCTCCACGGTTTAAAATCTCAAGGAATGAGACTCGTGGATGCTTAGCCTATTAAATCAAAGTTTTGGGTTTTCGAGTCATCTATAGGATCTTGTAAATTCTTGGACTTTTTCAAGTTTAGAAATCGCATTTTAAAGTTCCCTTGATAAACAACTCTCTAGGATCAATTATAGGAACTTGCGAAAAGTTCTTGTTCTTAACCCGTGAGAGTTAAGACTTTCGCGTTTTATAGCTCCCTATACAAAAGCCTATCAAAACTTGACTTAAACACGTTAAGGATACTAGCTAGAGTAAACTTAGATAAGTAAACTCGGGTTGAGTCAAAAGATTCACAACGTTTGAAAATTAAAACCACTTTATTAAAATTTATTCTAACAAAGGAAGAAAATAACTATACAAAGGGAAAAACTAATTGTAACACCCCCAAATTTATACAACTCAATACAGCGGAAGACTCGTTGGTGTTACGGGATAGCACATTACTCACATCATAGACAACGCATAAAAATCGCGTCGTTTAATAATAAATCATTTCCATTCATAAATATCAAAGTTACATCGGTCCCAAGTCATTATATTTCATACAAAGTTTTACAAAATATTTGAATGGAAAATATGGTTTAAGTGCGGGCCATGAATTCTTGTTGTCTTCCCGAGAATTACCTTCAAGTACCTGAGATAAAACATGTTAAAAGAAAAGGTCAGCGATAACGCCGAGTGAATTCATAGAGTTTAATAAATTCCATCAATATAATATCAGTATAAAATTATTACTGAAAATCATTTTGTACAAATCATTTTAATAGGCCATAAAATAGCCAAAGTCATTTTATACAAATCTTTATCGAAAATTATAATATAGGCATTTGCCTTAAAAATCGTTATACGAATCATTATCGTTAAAAACACCATACAATACTTTTTTTGCAACGTTGTATAGATTAAATAAAACCATTATATGAATATGGTTATAAAAGGCCTTAAAAATCATTATACGAGCCAATGTCGTAAAAACGTCATACAATACGTCTTATGACGTTGTATAAAATCAAATAAAAACCGTTATATGAATATGGTTAAAAAAATCAAAACACAAACATAATATCAATAGTATGACCCAGTATTGCTAGTCAGGCAATACATCGTAATTCGAAGCGTCTAATAGTATTTCGTTAGTTTTGGATTATTATAAGCCGCATGACATTGTTACCTTACTAAACCAACAACGGGTAGCTAACCCGATACCAATTTTGCCCATCTAAAGTAGCTTGTCGTCACAAAGGTCACGCTATGGAATCTTCTCATACATAAATTCGCTTACCAATTAATGTGGTACGACGGGGATCAACCGTCAAGGCGCGAACTGGGGTGATCGTCCCCAAATAGTACTATTAAACGCATAAGCGTCTACCAAATCCTGGTAGTTCACAATTCATGCTAATGGGACTTTTAGTGACATAACCTAACTTTAATAATCCATTTAATTTCATCGATCGGGTCCTGTATTCATTTATCGGGTCATACAATCGGGTCATTCAATCATTCGGGTCCAAATCAATAAACAAACAATTGGGACAAATGGTGTCCTATTTTATAAAAACTAACATGTTATCTCCCTCGCGGGTTTATAAAACATTTCATAGAAACATTTAAAAGAGTGCGAGCCTATGAACTCACATTGATGTGGGAAGGCGAGTTATCGGCAATTCGGACGTACGGTACGTGCTTCAATCACGGAAACCTAGAAAAATAATAATCGGTCTTAGACTCTTGTCCAATGACTTTATAAAAATAACAATTATGTATACATATGATGATTATATATATATGATGATCAAGTGGGTTTACATATTCTCGTTTACTCATTTTAGTGTTATATGTCGATAACTTTTATACTAGTTTACTAGTTTTACCTTTTTACGTGTTTTAGGTCCAATAAGCCTATTATAAGTTTATTAACTTGTATTAATCCATTTCATACTTATATTATCAGTATTTAAATTTTCAAGTTGGGCCCAAAGGGTTAAGCCCAATAAGTTCTTTTTATGAGTGTTTATCTTATTTAGTCCAATTATTAGCCCAAGTATTAGTCCAATATGTTTACTTAGCTCGTTAATGTCCGTATGCCCTATAGTTCGGGTTTTATCGGTTTTTACTTTTTATACATGTCTATATATCAGTATATAAGTTTTATAAAGTTTTCATTAGACGGGTCCAACCATCTAAGTTTTATTTAACAAAAACGTTAATTTTACGGCAATAGCCGAAAAAGTCGTAAAAATCATGTTTATAGTTTTATAACTTATAAAACTTAACAAGTTACCATTTTTATAATTTATACACTTATTACACCTTTTACATATTTATATAAATAGAATCCATAAGTTAGTGGGTTTTAATTTATATTTTATACATTAAAATTTTGAGTGCTTATATAATAGTATTATTCTTTAATTTCCAAAAATCTGATTTTTATCTTCACTTTCACCAAAACTGCCATATCTTGAGTTCTATATGGAGATAGAAGCTCAAATTTTTATCACATAAACTACATAATATGTGCTACATTTAACTCTCCTATAGCTACTGTTGAATCATCTTTTAAGTATTTTCTAAAAATCGTCCAAAACAGTAACCTCAGATTTATACACTAAACTTGTTTTGATCATATCTCACTCATTACTTTGATTCCATTGCATGGCCAACTCTCACATGTGTACAAGACCCATAGCTTACTGTAATTCCATTTTACTTCATCATTTTATCAGTCCATGACCTGTTTCTTTACTGTTTTATACAGCCAACATTTTTAACCAAGATTTTAACCTTGTTTCTTATAGTTTTTCACCTTTTTATCCATGATTATCAACAACAAATCTCCACATAACATTTTTATCATCATATAATCATCATAAACATATACAATAGGAAATAAAATACATGTTTACATAATCAAAATAACAAGAAGATGAGGAGAACAATCTTTATACCAGCATGATGATGTAGGTTGATCAAAACATGGATTTTTGATTGAGAAACTTGTGATGCACCAAGACCATCTTCATGAACACCATGCTTCATGAACTCCTTGTGGAAAATCAGCCCCAAGACACCATGAATACTCCTCCATGGATGTTATAATCACCACCATTCAAGAGAGCTTCAAGAGGGCTTCAACATATGTGTAAATGACATAGGATTTCATGGTTGATTTTTGATTAATGGTGGTGGTTCATGGTGAAGTGGACGGCAAAGATGAGAGGAAAAGGGAGAGAAAAGTTGTTTTTCATGTTGTGAGAATGAGTGTGTGGTTTTGGCTAGTGGTTTAGCTAGTTTTGTGTAAGTGAAAGCTTACCTTGTAAGCTATGTTACAAGTGTAAGTCACTTGGTAAATACTAGACACCTCATGGGTGTTAGTTAGCTTGTTTGGCCGGTTTTGGGGGTGGGGCAAGTGTCCCACTTGTCTCATCCCCATTTATTTACGGGTACTCCTCGATTCTAGTTTCCTCGATTTGCGTGCCCTCGGGTCGTTTTACGAAAAACATTTTTATAAATTATGAATCAACGTCACAAAACGAATCCAATAAAAATTGTCTCATCAAAAACGGAGTTTGAAAACGTAAATACGTAATCCTAAGGTTTCCGGTTTAGTCGTAAAGGACGTTAAAATAAAATCGTAAGTCCTAGTCTCTTCTCGTAAATTTGTGGGTTTATGAACCAACACAAATTTAAAACTCCAAAATAATATTCACGGATAAATTTATTTTCTGAAATGTCAGATTGTCACCAAAGACGGTGTATGTAAACGTAAGCACGTAACGTAGGATCCTCCGGTTTAAACGTAGTCGATGCTACTTCAAGACGTAAATCCAAATTTCTTCCCAAAAATAAGTGAGTTCATATTGTAACATTAAAATAATATTTTCAAATAATATTTGAGAATAAAATATCAATCGTAAATTGATGGATTGTCACAGCATTTACCCCTAAACAGGATCTTTGTCCTCAAAGATCATCTTACTACTCGCTTCTTATAGAGTTAAAGCCATGTGGGTATTTCCTCCACATTCGGTCTTTTCTCACAAGTGTAATCCATTATAATACGCGAGTTTCATCAAACATAACTACGGGAATAAGATCAGGCTAAATGTTGACTTACTTTCTCTATCCATGATGTTCACGGGTTTCTGATGAATGCAACTTTTCGACGATCTAAGCTTTATTAAGAATAATCAGAATTTCACTTGATAGATATTTCATCAAGTGCGATTTATGAAACATAATTCACGCGGTTCTTGAAGTCCTAGGGTAGATCCAACTTATATGCCTTTCAATCCCAACTTTTACATCATTTCAATGGTCCCATACAACGGGGACTTATATCCCATGATTTGTCAGATCATGAATTCATTTTTCCAAGGTTAAATATTGTGGCATAACTTCGCTACCCATTTGGCACTTCAAGATCTACATTTCACATTCACATAACCTCTTGCCCACTACCGGCTGTCAATAATAAGAACCTAATTTCAATAATCATTTCAGATCTCGCGGGTCGGGTATTTTGCAAGGATAGGTTCGCCATTATAGGAAACCTTAAACCTAAGAGACATATCCAACTCACAGTGGGTGTATGTCGGGTGTCTTTATCTCAACTCCTGCTTACAGATGCTCTAATATAGATTCTAACAAGATTCGATTTCAATCCTAATACGATGATTATCAATGGTAATCTCTCCAAAGGAAAACGATTATATGGTCTATTACCAAAGGTCAATCATTCAAACATAAAACAACACTTAAATTACTTTGTATAGTTACTTTACCTCGTCCCTTCGATTTGGGGTGGTATATAGTACTCTCATCAAGGTTCGTTCTCAATGATTTCTGAGCAAATCTCTAGAAATTCGATGCGAAGCGAGAATCTTGATATAGATGTTCGATACAGGCACACTATGTTTACATAACTCTTTTGCATTTATCATTAACGGGAATGATATTAGCAGATTTGGCCAGTCTATCGACGATGACCCAAATCGAATCAAATTCAGATGATGACCTTTGCAATAGCTAGACGTTTACTAATGTATGAGGCGGTGTCTGCCTTCATAATTCGTCATCAGTACAACTTCTTTAGACAAAGATACTTTTAGTCATACATGACATAAATAGAATACTTATACTTACAAATTCCAACATAACTATATCTCACAATCTCCATAATTAGGCAATCACAAGTGGCCTTTAAAATATTATACGCTATCGGCTTCTCAATTCTAATGGTTCACATTAGTCGCGAACCACTTTTTATTATCTATATTATCCTTTTTACAATCATCGGCTATTTTTAAATTGTTTGGCAATTTATTTTGCACCTTCCTAATTAAGGAACACATCCTAATTGGTTCTCTATCTTTTCTACATAATGCGTCTGTATCTATATTCACTTCTTATGATGATATAATTATCATGTCCACAATTTACTCAGATATTATTTCTATATTATGCGTCAGTAATTACGTTCACCTTTCTTCATATTTTCTAAGTTTCAGTTTCGTCTCAACTATCATTTTTATCGGTTTTGCTTAATCTAACGTTTTAAAGCGACGATAATTATTACAATTAATTAAATAAATATTTACTTTTTATGAAAGGTAAACACAAAAAGTTTTTAAAGTTTCTCAGTTTGTCCAATTATATAGAGGTGTTCAAAATAAAATTTGAATTTAGTTAACACAATTTTTGTTGATTTATTGAAAATAACTAATAAGATTTGTAAATGTTCGAAAAGCCTTTGTTTATACTTTGGTCAAAATTTTCTTAGTTGAAAAGCAAAAATTGTAGTTTCAAATTCCAAGTTATGGTTTAAATGGGTTTCCTCAATCCTTCTTAGATTATCTTGGAGTATACACAAACATTTACCCCTAAACAGAAGTTTAGTTAAATGATTTGTGTATAAGGGAATAATCCCTTAAAATCCTTTGTTAAAACATTTGTCAAAACATATTTCCCTTTCTTTTTGGTAAAATCCAAAGTCTTAAAGGGCTCTTAATTTTTGAAGAGTCTATATGCATAGATCTTACCATTATTAATCCAACGGTCATTTTATGTAAAGGATTAAGTTCTTAATCACATGTTAAATATTTAAGGTATAGGTTTTCATTGTTTAGCCAATTCAGGGCAATTTATAACTAATTATTAACTCATTATTATTCTTATATACAAACAATTGGTCCTTAATGATCTCAAGCATGAATTTATCAATTTACAGCCTACACACGTGATTCACCAAAAATATGAATGCTACATGTGTGTTAGTCAATCCAAACGACATCACGTGAAACTCATAATATTCATTACAAGTACCGGATGTAGTGATTGGAATAAATAATCTTCTTCGCGGATTCGAAGTTGATAATAACCATGTCGTGGATCAAATCTTAAAAACCTTGTAAATGATCGAACAAATCTTCCATTTCGAGTTATGGAATTCGTTTTCGATTGTCAATTTACTCAGTTCACAGTAATCTATAAATATAAGGAATGATAACACCATAGCTCTTCATGATGACAGGCTTGGTATAATAAAATCTTTCTCCGACAACTCTCTCAGTTGTACGGTAATTCCTTAAATTCAGATGGTGCTGACGTACAGTGCACAAGCCACAGGTGCAGCACCGAGAATATAATCAATACCAAATTCTACTTGCCTTAATGGCGAAAGTCTAGGTAGTTCATCAACAATTACTTACTAAAGTTTCAGATAACAGAAACATCTTTTAAATAAATTCATATCAGGTTCTTCTATATTACAATATCTATAACTAGTTCACAACCATTCACGGTATAATTCCAAGTCTAAATACAGGATACGGTCATCCATGAAGAATTATTTAGATCACTTTTGATAATCAGCATCTTATCATTTAGGGGGGATTCTTCTCGAGTTTCCATTAATTAAGACAATGTCGTCATGTCATAATCAATCAATCCATTCTATTGGCACTATCAACTTTCCAGTTGCATTGCCGTCGATAAGATGTGAACTTCTTAAAAGACTAATAATAACTTATAATCCTTCACAAGTTCAAGGATATATGGAGGCACAACTACTATTAAAAGAGTAAGGTCAACGCAAAAATCTACGCGATAGAATTTCAAATCAGATACGGACGAAAACATTTAATGAATATGAATATATCCCATGTTTTCATAATTTGAGTACGCATTCGAAAGCTCCTCGGATCGTTACCCAGGTCATTCAAATGGAATCACATCAAAAGAAATGATAGGAACGTCGATACATCCAGTCGGGTATCAACACTCGGCAATCAGATACTTTTCCTAAGAATATCACTACGGGAGAATTGGACAAGAAAGAATTGTCAATTGTCAAATAAGACAATTTCCACAGATGAGTAAATTCAACTCAGAAGAATAGATACTACAGGCACATATGTAGGTGTCCCGAACATTATGTCCTTATTTTTCACTTCTCGCAGATCTCATAAAATTTATTCTTTCACAATCTTCAAAGAAAATGTAGTGTTTATTCATTAGTTTTATGGTGACTACTAATCAGCCTTGCATAGTCCATTCCAAATTGTATGTAGGCGCGCAACTATATACAATTTCAAGATTAACGATGCAATACTCTGTTCGTCAAAATTTTATCATCATGTTTATAATAAAAACATTTTCACGCTTAATTCTTAAATAAGAGTCAAAAATAAATTTACAATGATTTTCTTTGTTATGAAAACAATTAGGTTTTCCAAAGTGTTTTATAAACAACTTCATTTCAATAACAATCACTTATAAATCTCACTATGAATAATCCTTATAGTGATGAAAATTCAATTTTTCTCAAGGCATACTGTTTTTAACTTTATAAAAATAATGTGTGATCTGCAAAAGAGTGACGAAGAGTTGTTCACCAAGAACTTAACTATAATATGATAGGAAATGAGCTTAGCCAAATAATCATGAGGTTCATGACTTCGATGGCACTCGACAAGAATAATCCACAACCTAACTCAAATCGAGATGAGTACTTGTTCAATGGTTGCATCACTAATGCGAACATTAGGATGAAGCATTAAAAGATAGATAACATCGATACATGTAGAATTTAGCGATCAAATGTAGTCTTTTCATTAATCACAAACAAGTCAAAGTTGTACCGTAACACATTACGTGTCACTATGTCATACAATCCTCAGAACTCATCCTACCAACTGATATCTCAGTTAAGTTAGGCATTATTTTTAAAAGATACCACCATGAATACTAATCTACAAGAGTCATTAGGTGTTCCACATGTCCCGGAAGATCCATCGGTCCCAATTCAGAAGAAGATTTCTTCAATTTATTTCTCGGACACTGGGCATCCTCATTAGTGGACAATGGCCTAGGAACAACCCTTAACACTAATCAACAATCAATTAGAACCTTATAATTCAATTACAGGACTTAACGACTTCTCTTAACAATCCTTTATTCCATACAGGTTAAGTTTTACTTTATTCAAGTTTCAACCAAATTTTATACTCAATTTAATATCCTACCTCATATTCCTATACTTTCAATCTTATTCTTCGGCCTTGTAAAGGCAATACAATCTCAATATGAATCGACACTTAATTTCCAATCCTATTAGCTCTTACAACAACAATTATCAAATGAGTCATTAATATGAAATGACTTTATCATTCAATCAGATTTCTCGGAAAGGTACTAGTGGCATGAGGCTTTTGGGTAATGGTTCCAATAACAGCCTCAAGTGCAACATTCACCCTTTCGATTTCAAATTTAAGAATTGGATGACAACGAATCAGATGACATCTTTCCAGGTGATAATGTTTTGTCTAACTCCACTCTATAAGGTAAGATCGTCATGACATCGATATCAGATTTAATCTCGCCAATTCTTTTCTAATATCACAATCAACTAATATCTATATTTCTACGGATATTAACCATTTGTTGGGATCATAATTATCCACAACTTGGTTTAGATCTAGGATAGCTAGAATTCCTACGAGAATAGCTTCGATTAATTTAATAGGGAAGTTAGGGTTACTTGTGACAATCTACATCGTATAAATATCTCGTATAAATATAGAAATAATCATCAAACAATCATGTAATAAAATTACATCATATATATATATGTATAATCCAAGTTATATATATTAAAATAACACTTCTCAGTCTTGCCTTGTCGGTAACTCGGGAATTCTTCGGCACCGTTATAGTCAAAAGATTTTTAGACATTTTTAGAAAAATGTTTTTAGTAAAAAGATTTTGAAATGTTTTATTCAAAACCATAGTTTTAAAAATCTTTCGTTCTCTATAACGAGAGCTCTGGTACCAAACTGTAACACCCCCAAATTTATACAACTCAATACAGCGGAAGACTCGTTGGTGTTACGAGATAGCACATTACTCACATCATAGACAACGCATAAAAATCGTGTCGTTTAATAATAAATCATTTCCATTCATAAATATCAAAGTTACATCGGTCCCAAGTCATTATATTTCATAAAAAGTTTTACAAAATATTTGAATGGAAAATATTGTTTAAGTGCGGGCCATGAATTCTTGTTGTCTTCCCGAGAATTACCTTCAAGTACCTGAGATAAAACATGTTAAAAGAAAAGGTCAGCGATAACGCCGAGTGAATTCATAGAGTTTAATAAATTCCATCAATATAATATCAGTATAAAATTATTACTGAAAATCATTTTGTACAAATCATTTTAATAGGCCATAAAATAGCCAAAATCATTTTATACAAATCTTTATCGAAAATTATAATATAGGCATTTGCCTTAAAAATCGTTATACGAATCATTATCGTTAAAAACACCATACAATACTTTTTTTGTAACGTTGTATAGATTAAATAAAACCATTATATGAATATGGTTATAAAAAGCCTTAAAAATCATTATAGAGCCAATGTCGTAAAAACGTCATACAATACGTCTTTTGACGTTGTATAAAATCAAATAAAAACCGTTATATGAATATGGTTCAAAAAACCAAAACACAAACATAATATCAATAGTATGACCCAGTATTGCTAGTCAGGCAATACATCGTAATTCGAAGCGTCTAATAGTATTTCGTTAGTTTTGGATTATTATAAGCCGCATGACATTGTTACCTTACTAAACCAACAACGGGTAGCTAACCCGATACCAATTTTGCCCATCTAAAGTAGCGTGTCGTCACAAAGGTCACGCTATGGAATCTTCTCATACATAAATTCGCTTACCAATCAATGTGGCACGACGGGGATCAACCGTCAAGGCGCGAACTGGGGTGATCGTCCCCAAATAGTACTATTAAATGCATAAGCGTCTACCGAATACCGGTAGTTCACAATTCATGCTAATGGGACTTTTAGTGACATAACCTAACTTTAATAATCCATTTAATTTCATCGATCGGGTCCTTTATTCATTTATCGGGTCATACAATCGGGTCATTCAATCATTCGGGTCCAAATCAATAAACAAACAATTGGGACAAATGGTGTCCTATTTTATAAAAACTAACATGTTATCTCCCTCGCGGGTTTATAAAACATTTCATAGAAACATTTAAAAGAGTGCGAGGCTATGAACTCACATTGATGTGGGAAGGCGGGTTATCGGCAATTCGGACGTACGGTACGTGCTTCAATCACGGAAACCTAGACAAATAATAATCGGTCTTAGACTCTTGTCCAATGACTTTATAAAAATAACAATTATGTATACATATGATGATTATATATATATGATGATCAAGTGGGTTTACATATTCTCGTTTACTCATTTTAGTGTTATATGTCGATAACTTTTATACTAGTTTACTAGTTTTACCTTTTTACGTGTTTTAGGTCCAATAAGCCTATTATAAGTTTATTAACTTGTATTAATCCATTTCATACTTATATTATCAGTATTTAAATTTTCAAGTTGGGCCCAAATGGGTTAAGCCCAATAAGTTCTTTTTATGAGTGTTTATCTTATTTAGTCCAATTATTAGCCCAAGTATTAGTCCAATATGTTTACTTAGCTCGTTAATGTCCGTATGCCCTATAGTTCGGGTTTTATCGGTTTTTACTTGTTATACATGTCTATATATAAGTATATAAGTTTTATAAAGTTTTCATTAGACGGGTCCAACCATCTAAGTTTTATTTAACAAAAACGTTAATTTTACGGCAATAGCCGAAAAAGTCGTAAAAATCATGTTTATAGTTTTATAACTTATAAAACTTAACAAGTTACCATTTTTATAATTTATGCACTTATTCCACCTTTTACATAGTTATATAAATAGAATCCATAAGTTAGTGGGTTTTAATTTATATTTTATACATTAAAATTTTGAGTGCTTATATAATAGTATTATTCTTTAATTTCTAAAAATCTGATTTTTATCTTCACTTTCACCAAAACTGCCATATCTTGAGTTCTATATAGAGATAGAAGCTCAAATTTTTATCACATAAACTACATAATATGTGCTACATTTAACTCTTCTATAGCTACTGTTGAATCATCCTTTAAGTATTTTCTAAAAATCGTCCAAAACAGTAACCTCAGATTTATACCCTAAACTTGTTTTGATCATATCTCACTCATTACTTTGATTCCATTGCATGGCCAACTCTCACATGTGTACAAGACCCATAGCTTACTGTAATTACATTTTATTTCATAATTTTATCAGTGCATGACCTGTTTCTTTACTGTTTTATACAGCCAACATTTTTAACCAAGATTTTAACCTTGTTTCTTATAGTTTTTCACGTTTTTATCCATGATTATCAACAACAAATCTCCACATAACATTTTTATCATCATATAATCATCATAAACATATAAAATAGGAAATAAAATACATGTTTACATAATCAAAATAACAAGAAGATGAGGAGAACAATCTTTATACCACCATGATGATGTAGGTTGATCAAAACATGGATTTTTGATGGAGAAACTTGTGATGCACCAAGACCATCTTCATGAACACCATGCTTCATGAACTCCTTGTGGAAAATCAGCCCCAAGACACCATGAATACTCCTCCATGGATGTTATAATCACCACCATTCAAGAGAGCTTCAAGAGGGCTTCAACATATGTGTAAATGACATAGGATTTCATGGTTGATTTTTGATTAATGGTGGTGGTTCATGGTGAAGTGGACGGCAAAGATGAGAGGAAAAGGGAGAGAAAAGTTGTTTTGCATGTTGTGAGAATGAGTGTGTGGTTTTGGCTAGTGGTTTAGCTAGTTTTGTGTAAGTGAAAGCTTACCTTGTAAGCTATGTTACAAGTGTAAGTCACTTGGTAAATACTTGACACCTCATGGGTGTTAGTTAGCTTGTTTGGCCGGTTTTGGGGGTGGGGCAAGTGTCCCACTTGTCTCATCCCCATTTATTTACGGGTACTCCTCGATTCTAGTTTCCTCTATTTGCGTGCCCTCGGGTCGTTTTACGAAAAATGTTTTTATAAATTATGAATCAACGCCACAAAACGAATCCAATAAAAATTGTCTCATCAAAAACGGAGTTCGAAAACGTAAATACGTAATCCTAAGGTTTCCGGTTTAGTCGTAAAGGACGTTAAAATAAAATCGTAAGTCCTAGTCTCTTCTCGTAAATTTGTGAGTTTATGAACCAACACAAATTTAAAACTCCAAAATAATATTCACGGATAAATTTATTTTCTGAAATGTCGGATTGTCACCAAAGACGGTGTATGTAAACGTAAGCACGTAACGTAGGATCCTCCGGTTTAAACGTAGTCGATGCTACTTCAAGACGTAAATCCAAATTTCTTCCCAAAAATAAGTGAGTTCATATTGTAACATTAAAATAATATTTTCAAATAATATTTGAGAATAAAATATCAATCGTAAATTGACGGATTGTCACACTAATAGGCCAAAATAGATCAAAAATTTTGAAAAATGTCGAAAAATTGATTTTCTGGTTAAAATGAGGACAAATACAAGGAAAAGACCACTTAACTTCGATAGAAGTCCCCCCTACACTTAATATAAACATTGTCCTCAATGTTTAAGCATGTGGGAGTAAACTCCCCTACACTTAGGACATTGTGCACGTTGTTTAAATCTTGCTAAGGAAAAGACAACTAACGAGATTCTTATTTTAATATTAGAAAATATAAAATAGTGAATCGAAAAGAGTTTAGGATAGAACCGGGAAGACGGAAACATGGAATCACGGGTCGTTAAAAATCATCAAGAGTGGATCATTGAACGCTCGAATCTGTGAATATGAGAAGAGAGGAAATAGCAAACACCAACGGGTCTCCCCTACACTTAGGATAAATATAGCTAAAAGATAGATACATGGGTTGCCTCCCATGAAACGCTTGATTTTTGTTCACCGAGTCGTGAGCCTGACTCGACCTTGATTATCATATGAAGAAGCATGAAACACATCCACCGGGATCAAATACATAGTTTTCGTCCATCAAATAGCACAAGCTTAAGGCGAACAAGGCAAGCCAAAGAAGAGTAGGCAAGGTTCCCTTAAGCAAAGACGGAGCACGGTGGTAGAAAGGGTGAAGAGGTGCAAGCATATCTTCATAAGTTCCAAAGATTTTTCCTTTTATTTCATCAGGCGGATACTGAGATGGCTTAAAGATTCCAATACCGGGGTCGAACACCGTTTCCTTTAGGGGAAAATAGCACTCAGACTCAGCAGAATTTGAAGAAGATCCACTAAGAAAATGCACAACCTCGTCCTCAGAAGGTGGACAAAGAGGTGTCAAAACATACGTGTTGCGGATGTTGGTGTCGTCCGGTTGCTTCTCCTTTGAAAGAATTTTCTTCAAATTCGAAGTAGGATCAAGACCATAATCATCAAAGTCCAAAGGAGGAGCATCACTCTCATGAGGGAAGTAAGTATTAAGCATGGTTGGCGGAGGATCTTCATCATTAGAAGAATCGCTCGAAAGAGTATCGGCCTCATCAAAATCATCATAGGTGGGCATGTCGAGATACTCGTAGGTAAAATCATCATAATCATCCCCATCGGAACTAGAATCATCATCATAAGCATCATAGATTGGTGGAGAATCATATATGGGTGAAGGTTCCAAATTGGAGAGAGAATCATCCACATCATCTTGAAATAGTGGATTATCATTGCAATAATTGAATAGAGGATTGTTGTAGATGACAAAATCATCGAGCACATTAATCATATTCGCCGATTCTCTTCATAGGATTTGCTTGTAAGCTTCCCCATTTCAAAAACTTGTGCATCATCCCCGACTCTTAAGATGAGCTCACACTTATCCACATCTATTAAAGCTCTACCGGTTCTCAAAAATAGGCGTCCAAGTATTAACGGTATACGAGGATCCATTTCATAATCAACAACGACAAAGTCGACCGGAAAAGTGAATGTGCCAACTTTAATGAACACATCTTTGTCAATACCAACGGGGTAAGCGAGAGTGCGATTGGATAGCTCAAGAGTCATTTTGGTGGGTGTAAGGTCGGGCAATGATAACTTTTTCCGAACACTTAAAGGCATCAAATTTATACTGGCCCCGAGATCGGCTAAGGCAGTAAATTTGTCGGTTTGGTTAAAAGTACAAGGTAGCACAAAACGACCGGGATCTCCAAGTTTCTTCGGAAGTTCTTTAAGAAGGATGGCAGAACAATTTCATTCAATCGAGTATTAACAAACTCGGCCATCTTCTCCTTCTTATTGAGAAATTCCTTAAACATCTTGACAAATTGTGGCATTTGAGCAAGAGCTTCAACAAGGGTAAAGGTGATTTTAATGCCGGCAATCTTTTCCAAAACGTTAGCGACTTGCATGTCTTGCTTTGTCAAAATTCGAGCCTTGTTGAGTCGAGAAGGGTAAGGAATGCTGGGGTTGGGTGGTGGAGGTGTAACAAGTGAAGGTTGAGATGTTGAAGGGTTCTTCTTGGGTACTTCGTCATGACGAGGCGGAGACGGTAATGGTGTACTAATACTAGGTGTGGGAGGAGTAGGGATAAATGGTGGTGGAGGAGGTGTAGATGATGGGGGCGGGATAGGTGGTCCTACTAAAGTAACTCCACTACGGGTAGTAATAGCACTCACATTCGCTCTCGGGTTGGTGATGGTGTTTGAAGGTAGAGAACTCGAAGTAGAGGGTTGAGTGGTGGGCAAGAAACTAGCCAGCATATTCTTTAAATCATTCGTTTGATTGCTACAGGAGGATTGTATATTATCTCGAAGCTCGGATCTAATGTCATTCCCTTGCTTGGTGATATACCCTTTCAAATTGATAATTTGGCTTTGTAGATTCTTGATTTGCTCTCCTTGGGTTCTCATTAAAGCTTCAACATCTTGATTCATGGGTGGGGCTTGTTGAGCGGGTGGGTTATAAGGATTAGAAGCTTTAGGTGGGATTTTGTTGCTTCTAGTGTAATTGTTGTTGGGGTTTTGGTTTTGAGGAGAGAAACCGGGTGAAAGATAGTTGTTGGACCGGTAACTTAGCAAATTTCGATCCCCTTGAGGTCGGGCTTGGTAATTTTCCGGTGAATAATTACCATAAGCCGCATACACGTTTTCTAGATTTCCTTGAGTAGAAGTACAATCAGTGTATGAGTGAGGACCACCGCATGTCTCACAAGGATTGGCTACCGCTTTAACTTGTTGTTGGTTTGTAGCGAGGAGCAAGATATTTTTGTTCATTTCGGCCATCATGCGGGTGAATTCGGTCATATCGGGGTTTGCTGAAGTAGAAGAAACATTGACTCTCGGGTTGTTCCTTGAAGAAGCGGAGGAATCCCAGTTTTGTGATGAGTAGTCATGTTCTCAATAAGCTCTCTACACTCCTCGGGTCTTCTTTTCATAAATGTGCCACCGGCGGCTGCATTAATCGTATCACGATCACGAAAAGTAAAACCGTTGTAGAAAGTATCCATTAAGGTAACGGGAAGCATGTTGTGGTTTGGAAAACGATCGATCAAAACATTATATCTTTCCCAAGCATCAAAAAGAGATTCATCGGGTTCTTGCATGAAACCGCTGATTTGATTTCGAAGGCTCGTGACCATGGATGGTGGAAAGTAGAGCGACAAACAGCGTTGAGTCATGTTGTGACATCCGTCAAATTTTTCATCCTTATTTACTCATATATTGATTTAACGTGAGCTTTGAACCTGGTGGATTTAACGGATTGGGAAGTTATATCATATTTATGAAGTACCCTAATTGTTTACCAATGTGGTGTCGATGTAAGTGTATTGTTTGTTTTGCTTTGCGGACAAAGCCCTCTTTAGGGAGAGAGAATGTAACAACTTGAGTTTTCGCGTCTATTATATTATGAATGAAACGTGTGCGTTATTAAACGTTTTATGTATTAACCGTTGCGCCGGTTAAGATTGTTTCCTGAATCCCTCGAGAATACGCTTATCCATCTTTGTTTAAGTTGTGTGTCGAATTTTATCATGTTGTTCTTGTTATGTTTTCGCGTTTAAAACTATGACATTTGACAAACCCTGCTGGGCCGAATGATACAATTTATACAAAAATCAAATTGGTGAACTTTTATTTAGATCTTTCAAAACTTGGTCAACTCTAGTCAAACATTCAGACCTGGAAACTATATTCTTTGTTTATACAACCCACTACCCACAAAAGTCCAACACACATGCCTAGTTTACCCAAAATGGGTACATCACAAGACCTCCATTTCCAGATATGGACTAACCCTAAGCAAGTATTACAAAGTTAAATACTATCCAAAATTGTTCACAGTCCAAACACAACACAAAACACATTTACAGTCCAAATATTACAAGTTGTTCCTGCTGAGCAGTTTTAACTACAAATTTTGGGTAAAAAGTATAGAGAGTAGTGTCAAGCATTGAACCGGCCGATCCATCTTCTTCTCGTCCGAACCCGCAAGCCGAAACAAAACCCTCGTCGTGAGTCTTTTAACCACCTCCTTTTATTTCCTGCATACGTCTTAGTTGTGCTCGTCAATCGTAAACTAACCTGCGAAAATAAAACCAATTGATTAGTCTTTTTTTTTAAAACTGTTCGGTTTAAGCTAAATATAAGGATATAGGAGGGTATTATCAACTTGGACTTTGACCCATAAACCGCCACCCCTCAATGTTTCTGCCGTGACCAAACCGAAACCCCCAGACCTATTCTTGTTACCCTTTATATTTGACCACATTTAAATTATTTATTTACTCATTTATTTATTGTTGGTTAATACTGTTACTTTCAGAATCAAATTAAGAACCATACGAAACCCTCACCAATCGGCCAAACCATGACTTAGTCAAAAGTCAGTACCAACATAAAAAGTAACTCAATTTACATCATAAAATGCTAATTAACTTTAATTAAACCGCGGGTATAAAAACCCCTAATTATTTCGAAACCCTAATTTTTGTAAATCGTTTCTATTTATGAAATTAATACAATTTATTACCCAAAAACATTATTTAATTATAAATAAACAACCGTATATAAAAACCCCCAAATTTATATAAACCCTAATTTTCGAAACTTATATTATTCTGATAATTAATAACAAAAGGAGCATGACAATACTAATTAATTATAATGAATCACAATATTAAAGAAACGCCCAATATTTTCGAAACCCTAATTTTTATAAAGAGATTTCATTTAGTAATTAATATCAATTAATCTTCAAAAACACTAATTAATTTCAATTGAACGCGAGATCTATCGAAACCCCCAATTTATAAGAAACCCTAATTTTTAAGTTATTTAAAATCGAATCTGGAGCATTTAATTAAGATGAAACCGAATGTTTTAATCAAGATAGAACCCTTATTTTCGATAAACTAGCCAAGTAGATGTGAGAAAACGGTTTCAATTAAAAAGAGGAAAACAAAACTTATCTTTGTCATAAAGGACCATCGAATCACCAGGAAAACCATCGATTTCGAGATGATTTAGAAGTCTGAACAAATCCCCACACCCCACGAATGCTAAACACACTAGGTTTCATGATTATTTATGTTATACCTTCGGATTGTATTATTTTGGCTATAGGATGATGATTATATCCAAATTTCTAGAGAGAGAAAGAAATGGGACGGTTGGGAGTGTTTTTCGAGAGAGAGAGATGGTGTCTGTGTGTTTTGGGGAAAGTAAAAGGGTTATAACCCCCTCTTTTCTTGTTTGTGTCGCCTGTTGGGCCGGGCTGGGTCAAAAGGTCAATGGGCCGAGCCTTGGGTATTTAGGAGGGATGGGTTATTCAGTTTTGTTGGGTTAAATAAGGCCCAAACCGAATTAATAACTTAAAGTGTAATATTTAGCCCAAAAACCTCATTTGTTAAATACCCGAGTTTTAAGTGTCGTGTTTTCCGTAAACGGAAAATACCGTCAAGCACAACTAGGATGTTATGTTTTTACTAGTATAAATTTAGATGTCGTAACACGATTCTTATATTCAAATAGGTCGCGGGTAGCATAACCGTATTCTCGAGCTACATTCATATTTCCATTACTTTGCTGATTTCACGAGGTGAGTTTATAGCCCCACTTTTAACTGCTTTTACTGCTTTTGGGGTGAGACATTGCTTGATTTAACGTATGAACACAAGTGCAATTACTGATTTATATACTAGTCTAAGTCCCACTAAAAACCCAGTTGCTTTGGCCCGTGAATCGTGAACCGTTAATTACTTTGTGTAAGCGCGAATGTTATGGATAGATCTATCGGGGTTGACGCCCCTGTCTGCCTTGGTCCAACAAGGGACAAGCGGGCACAGTTTCATTTGAGTCTGAGATAGGATGTCGTGGGTTTAGGCATCCAGTTGGGCTACATTTAAAGGATTATACTACCGGTGTTGTTAACGCTTCGGTGTCACGAGCTTAGACTGTAATAAATGCTTTTATGATGACTTTGTATTTGTTATATTGTCATCACTTTTGGAAAAATCTTGTGGTTCATTAAACATTTCAAATTAACTAAACCTATGAACTCACCAACTTTATGTTGACGCTTTAGCAATGTTTTTCTCAGGTATTAAGAAGGAAGATGCTAAGTGAGGTCTCATGCATTGCCGTCATTTCTATTGAAACAAAGATCATTTGTACTATTTGGGAACTATGTTTTGTAACTGTGATCAGTTTTATGCTTCGGCACTATGTTAAAACTATTTATTTTATCAAATACAAGTGATCTATTTTACGAACGTCTCATTTAGAGGTCGTTCTTTGTAACTGTGTGTGTATGATAATCATGACGTCACCACTCCCTTGTTGCCATTATACTCTGATATTTTGGGAGTGTGACAGATTGGTATCAGAGCCATGGTTATAGAGAACTAGGTTGCATTTAGTAACTCTAGACTATAACTGTTATGTGTTTAATCGATTATCATACGGATTGTAAGTATTAAGTACATATATATACCTGAATATATATATAAGTAATAAATGGGATACATGTGATTTAACAATTACGAAGTATATTTACATGGGGTACATGTGTAACAACAAAATCTGAATTATGTTATATGGGATACATGTGGTTTGAACAATGATTGCTATATGTTATGTCGATGTCCTTTTTACGGACTAATTATACGAGATATTTACACACATCTATTCTGTTTATGTTACAGCGATGTCTTCTTTTGATGATTCCACGTCTACAGGAGCATACTACAACCGCAGTTCACAGTCGACTATCAGTTCATCGGTAGGATTACCTAGAGGATCACCATCAGGATATCCGTGGTACCGGATGACTTCAGATGATGAGACTGAGAGAGAGACTGAGGAGGTTTACCGTTCACCGATCCATATCCCTGATGCATCAGCAGATGACGTACTTAGCCTAGAAGGAGGAGGAGAGGACGACCTAGCCGCTGATGTGGTGCAGTCACCAGGATAGGCAACAGTCACTAGGGGTGAGTCGATGGAGGAAACAGAGGATGATGATATGGATTTCACCGATGGAGAAGGTGAACCCATGGAGGTCACTGACACTGAGGACCCCCTGCTACATATGCTGCTACTCCTGAGGTTTCCATCACACACATCTCCTCGTCTTCGTCTGAAGACGAAGGGGAAAGGGCAGACATCCCTACTCCAGCACCTGGTACTCTGCCTTTCTACTATCTTAGGCGACGTCTTCGGGGGAGAGCCGCCCGACCACCACCTTCACCTTACCGACCCCTCATACCCTTCTTTGCCACTGACAGGCATGCAGCCCGCACACCTGCCAGTCCTGCCCCAGAGGCGTCACTATCACCACCACCACCAGAGACTGTACCTGTTGTGTATCATGAGATGCTTGCTGATGTTGTCATCTCTACTGGGCCGAGAGCTGCGACTCCTCTTCCTAGAAGAGCTACCTCGACAGTTGTGATGCTGGGAGCAACAGATGGATGTGTGACGACCTGTTTAAACAGGTTGCAGGATGCTGTGGAGACTTTGGGTGAGGCGTATAATGAGGTGCAGGATAAGCTGGAGGCACTGACGAAGAAGAGTCCAGTTGGGGATGAGACGGCATTGACGGTTTGTGTGACCCGCCTACGAGGACAGCTCCATGTTGTTCTCGACCAGATGGATACCATGCCGATTGCTCGCCTTGAGGAGATCGAGAGCCTGATGACCCGTTGGGGAGTAGAGCCATTGGTTGAGACAGGTGGACTAGAGGCACATGTGGAGGACCCTATTGCTGACTTGGATAAGAGGTTTAGGGCCGCTTGTTATGATACCGATGTCGGACTTAGGGATTCCCAGGCTCGTGAGATCGTGGTTGAGAGGAGGTTGACAGAGTTAGAGAGAGAGCTTCACCAGCGCCGTGAGGGCACTAGTTAGACTTACCACGTATTGTTGACTTATTGTTGTACGACCACTAAGCTTTGAGGTTTATCTCAGCTAGTTGGCATTTTCCTTTTTCTTTATTATGTATGACGAATTATGATGTATTGCAAAACATTCCTACGATTGACATTATGTTAGTTGGGTTACAAAAATTGTGAGATCATTATATATTGTTTATTATACCATGGAGCATTTCATAATTGTATTGTGCGTGCCATGCATGTTATGACTGGCAAAACTCATTGTCTTGTTACCTTTTTAGATTATGGCGCCAGTTAGAAGATCTGAGACACAGAATCCACCAGCTGCTACTGGTGGTATTGACCCCGTCATGCTCAGTCAAATGATCGCGGAACGGGTGGCTGAGGCACTCGCAGCAACTGAAGCGAATCATACAGCGAGCACGCAAGAGGAGACAAACCAAGGAGCCACTGTTGCCATTGCACGGACCTGCACCTACAAGGAATTCCGTGCGGTTACGCAAGTGAGTTTCCGCGGTACTGAAGGAGCAGTAGGTTTGACTAGATGGTTTGAGAAGTTGGAATCCCAATTTGGGATTAGCAATGTTGCTGAAGCTGATAAGGTAAAGTTTGCGTCAAGCACATTGGTGGATGGTGCTTTGACTTGGTGGAACGTCTATGCTCGTGCAGTGACCATTGATGTTGCCCAAGCAACGCCTTGGAGTGAGTTCAAAGCTATGTTTGTTAGGAAATATTGCCCACGAAATGAAGTCAAGCAGATGGAGGTTGAGCTATGGAACTTGAAGGTCAAGGGTACCGCTCTTACTGCTTACAATCAGCGCTTTCAGGAGCTGATCTTGTTATGTCCCGAAATGGTGCCCAACGAAGACCGATTGTTGGAACGATACATTGAAGGATTACCTTTGAGCATCAAGGGGAATGTGACTTCATCAAAGCCAACTGATTTGCATGAGGCAATCGATATGGCTCAGAGTTTGATGTACCAAGTGGTACAAGAGCTGGGAGAAAATACTGGAGATAAGAGAAAGTGGTCTGGCAACCACTACAACAACAATAACAACAATAGCAACAACAGCAACAACACTAATAACTACAGTCAGAACAAGCGACAAGAAGTGGCAAGAGTGTTTACTGCTGGGCAAAGTAATGATGGAAACTATGCTGGAAGGCTTCCTTTCTGTGGAAAGTGTGGCCGACACCACGAGGGAGCATGTCCCCCTACATGCTACAACTGTGGAAAGGCTGGACATAAGGCAAAGGAATGTCGAGCACCACCCCGTCCTGCTAACCAAAGAGGACCGGGAACTCAGGGTGGCCAAGGAGCAAATGTCACTTGCTTTGGATGTGGAGAGAAAGGTCACTACAAGAATAAGTGTCCAAACAGTAGAAACCAAGGTCGTGGTAATCAAATTCGAGGCAACCAAAATCACAACCAAGGGAACCAGAAGCAGAACCAAGGGAATCGGGGAGGAAATAACCGAGCCACAACTAGTACTCCTGGAGGATTCACGACACCTAGCAAAGTGTATCATCTGTGTGCTGAGGCTGCGGTGCAGGACAACAATGTTGTGACTGGTATGTTTCTAGTCAATAACAACTATGC
The DNA here is from genome assembly GCA_025667525.1 of Glebionis coronaria. Taxonomy (NCBI): domain Eukaryota; kingdom Viridiplantae; phylum Streptophyta; class Magnoliopsida; order Asterales; family Asteraceae; genus Glebionis; species Glebionis coronaria. The sequence goes on from CM046880.1 coordinate 222,018,180, forward strand.
TTCAGTACTATTTGATTCTGGTGCGGATAGGAGTTTTGTGTCATCTGTATTTAGTGAACTCCTAAATATTACCCCTACTGCGTTAGATATTAAGTATAATGTAGAACTAGCCGATGGGAAGTCAGTAACCACCGATGCTATTCTAAAAGGATGTAGTATAAGGTTACAAGATCGTTCGTTCAGTATCGACTTACTCCCCATAGAATTGGGAAGTTTTGATGTCATCATTGGAATGGATTGGATGTCGAAGCATCACGCGGAAATTGTATGTCATGAGAAGTGCGTCCGTGTCCTTATGAAAACGATGTACTAGTCATACAAGGCGAAAGAAGTGGAGTGAAGAATGGATCAAGACTGGAAGTCATCTCATGTATTAGAACCCAAAGATACATTGAGAAGGGATGTCCAGTGTTCTTGGTTCAAGTAACGCGAAAGGAGGAAGAAGAAGATCATGAGAAGAAAATTGAAGATGTATTGATCGTTAGGGATTTTCCAGACGTATTCCCAGAAGACTTACCGGGATTACCACCACCACGACAAGTGGAGTTTCACATAGAGCTTACACCAGGAGCCGCACCTGTTGCTAGAGCCCCATACCGCTTAGCACCAGCCGAGATGACAGAGTTAGCTGAACAACTAAAGGAACTTTCTGGCAAAGGTTTCATTAGGCCGAGTTCCTCACCTTGGGGAGCACCGGTCCTATTTGTCAAAAAGAAAGATGGATCCTTTAGGATATTGATTACCGAGAGTTGAATAAGCTGACAATAAAGAACCGCTACCCATTGCCAAGAATTGACGATCTTTTCGACCAACTTCAAGGATCTAGCATATACTCGAAGATTGATTTAAGGTCAGGATATCATCAGCTAAGGGTTAGAGAAGAAGACGTCCACAAGACGGCTTTTAGAACCCGGTACGGACACTACGAGTTCCAAGTTATGCCTTTTGGTTTGACAAACGCACCCGCGGTATTCATGGATCTCATGAACCGAGTTTGCAAACCATACCTGGACAAGTTTGTGATTGTATTTATCGATGATATTCTCATCTACTCACGTAATGAAGAAGAACACAAAGAGCATTTGAAGACCATACTAGAGCTACTGAGGAAGGAGAAGTTATATGCAAAGTTTTCCAAATGTTAGTTTTGGATAAACACGGTGCAATTCCTTGGACATGTGATCGATAGCAGTGGTATTCACGTTGATCCTGCTAAGATCGAGGCTGTGAAAGATTGGGCGACTCCAACAACACCCACGGAGATCCGCCAATTTTTAGGTCTTGCTGGTTACTATAGGAGATTCATTGAGGGTTTCTCCATGATAGCTAAACCAATGACGGAGTTAACTCAAAAGGACAAGAAGTTTGAGTGGAAAGAGGATCAAGATTTGGCATTCCAGACATTGAAGTAGATGTTGTGTGAAGCACCTATACTAGCCCTACCCGAGGGTAATGAAGACTTTGTGGTGTATTGTGATGCATCCATAAAAGGGTTAGGTGCGGTATTGATGCAAAGGACTAAGGTCATTGCTTATGCATCAAGGCAACTAAAAGTGCACGAGAAGAACTAAACAACTCATGATCTGGAGTTAGGAGCAGTGGTGTTTGCCCTGAAGATTTGGAGACACTACCTTTATGGCACAAAGTGTGTTGTATTCACTGATCATAAGAGTCTACAACACATTTTGAATCAAAAAGAACTCAACATGCGACAACGACGTTGGCTAGAGTTGCTCAGTGATTACGATTGCGAGATCCGTTGTCACCCGGGCAAGGAAAATATCGTGGCTGACGCTTTGAGTCGAAAGGAGAGAGTCCTTAGGGTGAAAGCCTTAGTGATGACCATTGACTTAGACCTTCCATCCTTAATTCTCAAGGCTCAGAAGGAGGCAGTCGAGGAAGAAATTCTCAAGACTGAAGATGTTGAAGGCATGATAAAGAAGTTAGAAGCTCGCTCGGATGGGACATTATGCCTTGGTGATAGGAGTTGGTTACCGTGCCATGGTGACCTATGACCTTTGATTATGCATGAGTCGCATAAGTCAAAATACTCCATACACCCGGGATCTGACAAGATGTATCATGATCTTAAGATGTTGTATTGGTGGCCGAACATGAAGGCGGACATTGCTACATATGTTAGCAAGTGCTTGACTTGTGCCAAGGTCAAGGCCGAACATATGAAACCATCAGGATTATTGGTCCAACCCGAACTGCCATAATGGAAGTAGGAAAGGATCACTATGGATTTCATTACAAAGCTACCTAAAACCTCAGCTGGATTTGACACTATTTGGGTAATCGTCGACCGACTCACCAAATCTGCTCATTTCATTCCAATCAAAGAGACTGACGGAATGGATAAGTTAGCAAGAACTTACTTGGAGGAGGTAGTCACGAGGCATGGTGTGCCTGTGTCTATAATCTCTGACCGGGATAGCCGATTTACTTCACAGTTTTGGAAGTCGCTGCAGAAGGCATTGGGAACGCAGTTGGATATGAGCACTGCATATCATCCCCAACCTGATGGTCAAAGTGAAAGGACCATTCAAACCTTAGAAGATATGCTGAGAGCTTGTGTGATCGACTTTGGAAATAGATGGGATAGGCACCTACCTCTGGTGGAGTTCTCATACAACAATAGTTATCACACTAGCATTAAGGCAGCACCGTTCGAAGCATTGTATGGTAGGAAGTGTCGTTCACCCGTGTGTTGGGCAGAGGTGGGTGAGGCCCAACTCACTGGACCCAAGATCATACATGAGACTACCGAGAAGATCTTTAACATCAAGAGCCGTATGCAAGCCGCAAGGGATCGACAAAAGAGTTATGCTGACATGAGACGCAAACCCCTTAAGTTTGAGGTTGGTGATAGAGTCATGTTAAAGGTCTCACCTTGGAAGGGTGTGATTCGCTTTGGAAAGCGTGGAAAGTTGAATCCTCGTTATATTGGACCATTCAAGATCATAGAGAGGATTGGCCCCGTAGCCTATCGTTTGGAGTTACCTCAAGAACTTAGCCGAGTGCATAACGTGTTCCACATTTGCAATCTGAAGAAATGCTTAGCCGACGAGACACTCGTTATTCCTTTAGAAGAGATCCAACTCGACGACAAACTCAACTTCGTAGAAGAACCGGTGGAGGTCATGGACCGTCAGGTCAAACAGCTCAAGCAAAGTCGTATACCTATCGTAAAAATCCGTTGGAATGCACGTAGATGTCTAGAATACACGTGGGAACGTGAAGACCAATTCAAGAGCAAGTATCCTCATCTTTTCGCTAATCACCCTACTACAACAACGTCTTGATTTCGTGACGAAATCTCTAAAACATGGGAATACTGTGACATCCGTCAAATTTTTCATCCTTATTTCCTCATATATTGATTTAACGTGAGCTTTGAACCTGGTGGATTTAAAGGATTTGGAAGTTATATCATATTTATGAAGTACCCTAATTGTTTACCAATGTGGTGTCGATGTAAGTGTATTGTTTGTTTTGCTTTGCGGACAAAGCCCTCTTTAGGGAGAGCGAATGTAACAACTTGAGTTTTCGCGTCTATTATATTATGAATGAAACATGTGTGTTATTAAACGTTTTATGTATTAACCCTTGCGCCGGTTAGGATTGTTTGCTGAATCCCTCGAGAATACGCGTATCCATCTTTGTTTAAGTTGTGTGTCGAATTTTATCATGTTGTTCTTGTTATGTTTTCGCGTTTAAAACTATGACATTTGACAAACCCTGCTGGGCCGAATGATATAATTTATACAAAAATCAAATTGGTGAACTTTTATTTAGATCTTTCAAAACTTGGTCAACTCTAGTCAAACATTCAGACCTGGAAACTATATTCTTTGTTTATACAACCCACTACCCACAAATGTCCAGCACACATGCCTAGTTTACCCAAAATGGGTACATCACAAGACCTCCATTTCCAGATATGGACTAACCCTAAGCAAGTATTACAAAGTTAAATACTATCCAAAATTGTTCACAGTCCAAACACAACACAAAACACATTCACAGTCCAAATATTACAAGTTGTTCCTGCTGAGCAGTTTTAACTACAAATTCTGGGTAAAAAGTATAGAGAGTAGTGTCAAGCATTGAACCGGCCGATCCATCTTCTTCTCGTCCGAACCCGCAAGCCGAAACAAAACCCTCGTCGTGAGTCTTTTAACCACCTCCTTTTATTTCCTGCATACGTCTTAGTTGTGCTCGTCAATCGTAAACTAACCTGCGAAAATAAAACCAACTGATTAGTCTTTTTTTAAAACTGTTCGGTTTAAGCTAAATATAAGGATATAGGAGGGTATTATCAACTTGGACTTTGACCCATAAACCGCCACCCCTTAATGTTTCTGCCGTGACCAAACCGAAACCCACAGACCTATTCTTGTTACCCTTTATATTTGACCACATTTAAATTATTTATTTACTCATTTATTTATTGTTGGTTAATACTGTTACTTTCAGAATCAAATTAAGACCCATACGAAACCCTCACCAATCGGCCAAACCATGACTTAGTCAAAAGTCAGTACCAACATAAAAAGTAACTCAATTTACATCATAAAATGCTAATTAACTTTAATTAAACCGCGGGTATAAAAACCCCTAATTATTTCGAAACCCTAATTTTTGTAAATCGTTTCTATTTATGAAATTAATACAATTTATTACCCAAAAACATTATTTAATTATAAATAAACAACCGTATATAAAAACCCCCAAATTTATATAAACCCTAATTTTCGAAACTTATATTATTCTGATAATTAATAACAAAAGGAGCATGACAATACTAGTTAATTATAATGAATCACAATATTAAAGAAACGCCCAATATTTTCGAAACCCTAATTTTTATAAAGCGATTTCATTTAGTAATTAATATCAATTAATCTTCAAAAACACTAATTAATTTCAATTGAACGCGAGATCTATCGAAACCCCCAATTTATAAGAAACCCTAATTTTTAAGTTATTTAAAATCGAATCTGGAGCATTTAATTAAGATGAAACCGAATGTTTTAAACCCTTATTTTCGATAAACTAGCCAAGTAGATGTGAGAAAACGGTTTCAATTAAAAAGAGGAAAACAAAACTTATCTTTGTCATAAAGGACCATCGAATCACCAGGAAAACCATCGATTTCGAGATGATTTAGAAGTCTGAACAAATCCCCACACCCCACGAATGCTAAACACACTAGGTTTCATGATTATTTATGTTATACCTTCAGATTGTATTATTTTGGCTATAGGATGATGATTAGATCTGAATTTCTAGAGAGAGAAAGAAATGGGACGGTTGGGAGTGTTTTTCGAGAGAGAGAGATGGTGTCTGTGTGTTTTGGGGAAAGTAAAAGGGTTATAACCCCCTCTTTTCTTGTTTGTGTCGCCTGTTGGGCCGGGCTGGGTCAAAAGGTCAATGGGCCGAGCCTTGTGTATTTAGGAGGGATGGGTTATTCAGTTTTGTTGGGTTAAATAAGGCCCAAACCGAATTAATAACTTAAAGTGTAATATTTAGCCCAAAAACCTCATTTGTTAAATACCCGAGTTTTAAGTGTCGTGTTTTCCGTAAACGAAAAATACCGTCAAGCACAACTAGGATGTTATGTTTTTAATAGTATAAATTTAGATGTCGTAACATGATTCTTATATTCAAATAGGTCGCAGGTAGCATAACCGTATTCTCGAGCTACATTCATATTTCCATTACTTTGCTGATTTCACGAGGTGAGTTTATAGCCCCACTTTTAACTGCTTTTACTGCTTTTGGGGTGAGACATTGCTTGATTTAACGTATGAACACAAGTGCAATTACTGATTTATATACTAGTCTAAGTCCCACTAAAAACCCAGTTGCTTTGGCCCGTGAATCGTGAACCGTTAATTACTTTGTGTAAGAGCGAATGTTGTGGATAGATCTATCAGGGTTGACGCCCTTGTCTGCCTTGGTCCAACAAGGGACAAGCGGGCACAGTTTCATTTGAGTCTGAGATAGGATGTCGTGGGTTTAGGCATCCAGTTGGGCTACATTTAAAGGATTATACTACCGGTGTTGTTAACGCTTCGGTGTCACGAGCTTAGACTGTAATAAATGCTTTTATGATGACTTTGTATTTGTTATATTGTCATCACTTTTGGAAAAATCTTGTGGTTCATTAAACATTTCAAATTAACTAAACCTATGAACTCACCAACTTTATGTTGACGCTTTAGCAATGTTTTTCTCAGGTATTAAGAAGGAAGATGCTAAGTGAGGTCTCATGCATTGCCGTCATTTCTATTGAAACAAAGATCATTTGTACTATTTGGGAACTATGTTTTGTAACTGTGATCAGTTTTATGCTCCGCACTATGTTAAAACTATTTATTTTATCAAATACAAGTGATCTATTTTCCGAACGTCTCATTTAGAGGTCGTTCTTTGTAACTGTGTGTGTATGATAATCATGACGTCACCACTCCCTTGTTGCCATTATACTCTGATATTTTGGGAGTGTGACACATGTCATCCCAAGTATGAATTGAATTCTTCGGGAGACGATCAAACCATTTCTCGACGTGGTGTGATAAAGTATGTGGAAAGAGTTGAAGGCGAAGAACATCCATAGTAGCACCGGGCAACTTTATGCTTTGGGTAATAGTAATGAATTTGTCGAGGTGTTTGTTGGCATCATCATCAGGCAATCCGCGGAATGGATTAGTTTGCACTTGCTGGATCATGTGATGCTTCAACGAAAACTCTGGAGCCGTGATTTGCATCGGCGCAATCGGTCCTCCTCGTCCAAACATGATAGGTTGACAAAGCTCCTCCATTGTCCGAAGATCGGGCTGTGGAAGAACATTGTTGTTGTTATTATTGAGGTGCGGTGGATTATTGTTGTTGTTCACACCTGCCATAGCTAAATCTTCAGGAGTCTCGGGCTCTTGATAAGTAGAAGATCTAGTACGCATACACCTGCGAAAGCAAAAGAAAACAATATCAAAGCAATAGACAATATATATACACAATAAAAATAAAATCTTTTTGGATTTTTGAAATTTTTTAATTTTTATGGATTTTTAACAATTTTTAATTTTTATGGATTTTTGAAATTTTTAAGGAAGAAAATAACGTTCACGAATGAACGGATCACAAAAAGTAACGCGTCTCTCACAGAAAACCGTTAATCTTTACGAAAAGAGCCGGCAGCGGCGCCATTTGATACAAAGCTTTTGCCTAGTAAGAAAATTAAAGTTCGTTGTTCCTGTCTAATCGAATTGATAACTGGTTAACTATGCGACTCAGCTGTCTTTGGTGGAAACAAATGTTGTGTCGTTGTGGTAAAATTAAAAGTGTGAGACTTAAAAGTAAATCTAAATCTAAGTGAAAATAAATGACAAGAATTTAAAGCGTGACGAGAAATTAAAAAGCAATTAAAGTAAATGACGCAAACTTAAAACTGTCCTAAAGGCAAACTTAAAACGCAACTAAAACTTAAACTAAGGCAAGGCTTAAAATAAATCTAAGGCAATTAAACTTAAAGTGCGACTAATTAAAAAGGCGAGAAAAGTAAAGCTTGAAAATTAAAAACTAAAAACTTAAAATAAACTAAATATACCTCACTCGGAATAATTACTCGTTCGGAATGTCACCTTCACCCGGAATAATTCTTCTTCGTTGGGAATAATCAAGACAAAAGACTTATCCGGAATAACTAAGCCAAAACTCTCATTCGGAATAAAATCTTCATGCGGAATAATCACTGATCCGGAATAATTAGTTATTCCGAATAAACAACCCCTTGATCCGGAATATTTCGAATGAATACCCCTTGATCCGGAATGTTGAATATTCCGGATGAACAACCTTTGATTCGGAATATATGATGTTCCGAATGAAGACCTTTGATTTGGAACAAATAGCTTGATTCGGAACAAATCCCTTGATCCGGAATAAACCCTTCACTCGGAATATTTTCCTTGACTCGGAATGTTTTCCTTCGTTCGGAATGTTCCGAATGAACACTTGATCCGGAATATTTATTATTCCGAATAAACGATTTGATTCGGAATACAAATTTGGTTCGGAATATTCCCTTGATTCGGAATGTTGTCTTGGTTCGGAATAACAAACTTATCCTGAATATGTCACTTATCCGGAATATTAGCTTGGTTCGGAACAATCAAAACACCACCTTTATCCGGAATAACTTGTCTTGTCCTTGATTCGGAATAACCTGGAGAAATACAGTAACGAAGAACACGGGACAAAAAGAAACACGAATCTAGACAAAACTAATCAAAATCAAACCAAAAGATTAAGCAAGACTAACCACAAATGATCAACTAATGATAATTAAACAAACCAAATCAATAAAACTAACAATAATAACCACAATAATCAAAACTCACTTAATCAATTTAATAAAAACTCAAGAACATGAACATGAACATAAAACATAAAGATTAAATATTAACAAGAAAGGTAGATAGGAGATGAACAATAAAAGTAAAGATTGACAATAATTAAAAGGAAACTTACTTGAAATTAAATAAATTTAAGGTACAAGACAATTAAGTAAATGACATGTAATTAAAGAGCAAGTAATTAAAATGGAAGAACTAATTGTTATTATTAGCCAACAAAATGAAATGACATGAAATGAAATCTATTTATAGGAGGATTAGGGAGGTGCTTAGAGGACGCTTAATCCCCTCTTTCTTCTTTTTTAATTGTCATTAAGTCCTTAATCTTCTTAATTTTTGACTTTAACGACTTTGTCTCAGGATTTCTTCTCTCTTCTTGTAATTTCTTCAATAAATTAGACTTGAGTTCTTCGGCTTTTAGTAAACTTCCGTCTTTTGACTTTTTCTTCGATAAATCTTCCGAATTGGTCTTGGACTTCCGTTCTTTTTGCACTATTGATTTCTTGACTTCGTCTTTTGTCTTTTTCTTCGATAAAAGCCCGTGAATGCCCGTGTTTTCTCCCCTTTGCACATTTTCGTCCTAAATCACAACAAAAACACAAACCACACATAATTCCGATATTTACGACATAAAATACACGTTTTAGCTTGGTTATTATTGCAGTTAAGTGGTAAAAAGGATGGGTGTTTACACACCTATCACTGTGTGTGCTTGTGCACGCCATCAAGTGACTCCCAAAGAATGTCACCTTTTTGCTGTCAAGAGAATCTTTAGGTATCTAAGATGTTATCCCAATCTTGGATTGTGGTACCCAAAAGATTCACCTTTGGAGCTTATAGCATATTCAGACAGCGACTATGGAGGTGATAAGTTTGATAGAAAATCCACAACTGGTGGATATCAGTTTCTTGGGAGCAGGTTGATATCTTGGCAATGCAAGAAACAAACAGTGGTGGCCAATTCTACAACTGAAGCAGAATATGTAGCAGCAGCTGCTTGTTGTGGACAAGTCTTATGGATTCAAAACCAACTGTTGGACTATGGGTATAATTTCATGCATACCAAGATATCTGTTGACAATAACAGCACCTTATGCATTATTAAGAATCATGTACATCATTCTAAAACTAAACACATAGAAATTAGACACCATTTTATAAGGGATTGTTTTGAAAAGGGTTTAATACAACCAGATAGGGTTGACACAGAAGAGAATATGTCAGATTTACTAACTAAACCTTTTGATGCTGGAAGGTTTCAATACTTGGTAACAAGTATTGGAATGATCAGTCTCACATAATATGTGTTTTGGGGTCTTTTTGTAAAAGAATGTATAGGATAATGTATTGTTATTGGTCTTTTTGAGGATTTAGATTTTCCACTATATTTTTCTAACGCTGACAAAGGTTACTTCAACGCTGATAAGTGTTATTGTGACGTTGTCAGCAATATATTTGTCTAACGCTGACAAAGCTTTTCTTAACGCTGTCAAGTGTTATCGGGGTGTTGTCAGCAACAATGTTAGTTTTGTGGTTTTCAATCGAAATGTGCAGGTGGTGTTAGCATTATACCATTGGATACAGAGTTGCTTATGGATCATTGGAGAAGCATTTGAGCATGTTTTTATTTATGGATGATGGTTGGAATTTTCTATTCCTATCTTGACATAAAATTTTTATGTTCATGCATATTTTTCGCAACATTTATATCACAGTTTACGAGGAGGTTTTAGGAACCTTTAGGTTTTTGGGTATCCTTATGATACTCTTATCACAATTCTAGATTGTGTCCACAGGTGAGTATGAGTTAGTTTTACTAAATCATGAGGCACTGTAGCATGCAAAGTTGATATACTATGCATACTGCCAAGACTTTTTTGGCCTAGAATTGGTTGTGGTCTGTTGGGAGACTTGGGAATGATTTTCTCATGGGTTTTACCTGGGAGTAACAAGGAATTTTATAAGGTAACTTAGTTGTTAAGAGTTTTGGTTAGCAAGGAACACTAGAGGACTGTTATGTCTATCTTGCATAAGCAAGTGTGCATAATTGGACAGTGCTTGCCACCCTATAATAATTATCAACTTATAGGTTATCTTCTAGGATAAATTACTTTGTTAAGGTCATTTTTTATTTTTATAAATTTTTATTTTTGGACGCTGACAAGTATTTTTCCAAGCGTTGTTGTGACCAAATTAGACGCTGACATGGCTTTGGCAAACGTTGACAAGAATATAGCCGTTGGGCGTTGATGGGTTATTTTTTACCGTTGACACTCAATGGGAACTACCCAGTTGTTACTTTTGACATATTTTTGGGCCGTAATTTTGGGAGCAGATAACTTTCATTTAATGCATGAGATAAACTTATTTCTTTTCAATATATTCATGATTTTATTTTGAAAATAGTTGCCTAATTTTTGACCAATCACATGCATTTTTCTCTCCTATATATTTGGCTCCTATTTTAAACAGGGTACCTATCATTCTTGTCTAACATAATTTTCTCCTATACTTCATCTTTATCATTCAAACAGCTTTCAACAATGGCACCAAAATTTAAACCAAGTGATTTGGAATTGGGATTCAGGAGTCAACACAACATGATAGCATATCTGGAAGCTGATGATACTCTGTTTCCCCAATACACACAAATGGTGGCGTATTTGAACGCATCCCCTTTTAGGTATGCTCTTTCTCATGCACCACTCATTCCTGTCACACATATTAAGCAGTTTTGGAACAATGTTAGTTCCTCAACAGTTAATAGAGTGACTATATTATCATCTATTGTTCATGGGCGCACATGGGTGGTTACTGAAGCTTTGGTTCGCCAAGCTTTGCATCTTGATGATGCTGATGGTATAACCACCCTCCCCATTAATGAAATAGAACAAGGACTAAGGGCTTTGGGTTATCCTTTCCCTGATGAGGGAACTTTAAATAAATATCATAAACAGGAGTTTCCCCCAGCCTGGAAGTACCTAATACATGTCCTCTTGCAATGTTTGAGTCCCAAGTGTACTGCACACAATGAGATCAATAGATCTATTGCAAGTGCTATTGTGTGCATCGCTACTGGGCAAAAGTTTAATTATTCCAAAATGATTTTTGAGGGCATGTGTAAAAATAAAGGGAACAAAATGACTTTAGCTTATCCCAGATTTTTGCAAATGGTTTTTGATGTCTAAAATTACTGCACAAGGGATCATGATGATTTTTATGAGATCCCTGTGCAAAAGAAAGCTATTTTCACAAAGATGAACTCACCCCCACATCATGACTTACCCCTAAGCCCAGCTATGATTGCTGTCATTGAAGCAGCACAACCCCATTCAGACCCACAACCTCAACTTGATCCAATACCTGAACCTTTACCTTCACCACAACACATGCAACTTGACCAAGAACACTTCAACGCGGACACTCTAAATGTTGGCGTTGACATGCCTATTCCAAACGTTGACACCAATCCTTCACATTCCCAAACACCCCTTAACCAACCCACATCCACCCAATCCACATCATCTTCTCCCCGAACACAATATAGGTTGCAAAAACGCCAAAGGACTACTGGAGTGTTCTCCTCTAGTGGTCCTAGCCATGTAGCAGAGAGAACCACCACCACAAGTGTGGTTGGTGCTATGGATGAGGCTGGGACTATAGGTTCTGGCTTAGAAGTTGGCCATGAAAGTCTTACCATTATTAAGACCTCATCCATGCCCAATGAATCTAACTTGGGAGGTCAAATAACCATTTTAGAAGAGGGCAGATTGGAACCAATGACCTTACTGGAATTGATGGCTGTCTGCATAAGCTTGCAAAAGCAAAATGCAGACTTGGTACATATTGTCAGTACATAAGGCCTTGAACTCAAGCAATTGAGGGAGAGGATTGTTGTTTTGGAAAATGCTAGCACACGGAGGGGGATGGAGGAATCTTCCAAAGGGGAACAGATAAATGTGAGTGATAAGGGCTCCCTTGATGGTGAATCTTTGGGTGTTGCTGAGGCCCTAACAAGTTTGAAGAAAGAGACAGGTTTTGATACGTCTCTAGTCTCTCCTACAAACTTAAATTTGTCATTTACAGCCATGTTGGAGGAAATCACAATAGGCGCTGAGACAGGTACTTTGGGCATTGACAAGACAGATTTGAACACTGACATGAGTAACTTGGGCGCTGACAAAGCAAAATTGAGCGTTGACAGACCTGCAGATGAGGTTGATGTATTCTAGTCATCTTCCATCATCAAAGATGTTTCTTCACAGGTATTACCATTTTCCTTACCCTCAATTGATCCATTAGATAAGGGTAAGGGTATTATGGTACAAGTAGATGTTCCAAAGGATGCAACACAGATTGAGTTTGATAGAAGGTTGGCTGCACAAATTGTGGAACAAGAAAGAAAGAAGGTGGGTGAATCACCTTTTGTTGTTACTTCAGAAGAGCAAGAAGGAAGTGATGAAGCCAGTTCAGACTCAAGTGTAATGATTATAGAACAACCAGAAAGACTTGAGTATGGTGATGAGTTGGCAAAAAAGAAGTTGAATGAGTTGAAATTGCAGGTTGATTTTGATATGCCAGAAGTTGTTCAGATGTATCATGCTTGGGAAGATAGGTGTATAGAGAATCCAAATTTGACTATTTCAGATCAGATATGGGGTTTGGAGATTCTTCTCAGAGTACAAAAGGATTGCAAGATCATTCTGAAACACAAAGCAAGCAATGTTCTCTCAAATTTGAAAAGGGATAGAAGGGAGTTGTACTACATGCTACTCAGATGTCATGGGACAGGGTGGACCTACAAGAAATTGATTGGATTGACATTTGAAGAGTTGTAGTTCAAAGCTTATCCCATTTGGGTTAGAGTGCAGGAAGAAAACACTCTAAGATTTCTTTCTGATGAAAGAAAAGAAGAACTTGCAGAAGAAATGGAGTTTAAGAAGGCAATGATTGTTCCCAGACCTGTGAAGAAGGGATTACCTCTTGAGTATCCCAAAGATATGGATAGGTTAAATCCAAGTGAAGGTGTTATAATAAAGAGTCTCAAACTCTCACCATTGGAAGCTTCGGATATGGTGCAAGTGTTACCTCTTGATTCTAGGAACCCTATTATAAGCTATGAAGAAGATGAATGTGGGTTTTGGAAGATTGGCAGGTATGGAAAAGAGGTTCACACTTTTACCACTATTATATCTTTGTTTGCAAGTTTTGATAGAGAAGACTTGGTAGACCTATGGAGGTTGTTAGAGGCCAAGTATGAGACTGAAGCACCAACTTCAGTCAATGGAATAAAACTGTGGTCAACATTCAAGAGAATGTGTGGACCAAGAGATGAAGATCCTGTTGTTTGGAAGGATCTTGAAGATGACCTCAGTGGTCTTCAATAGAGATTGTATTCAGCTGCTGGTGTATACTACTTGAGTTCTACAAAGTTTGCTGAGTATCTTCTTGTAGATGCTCAGTATTCCATGTCCAAGGAAGTCTTGGAGAAGATGAAGACTACACAACTGGAAATTGATTATTCAAGTGACGTGGCCAAATATTTTATCAGACATATTTATTATCAATATGAGAAAGTTTGTAAGATTCCTCCTAGTTCTTAATGTTTATTCAGAAACTTGATTATTAGAGTAAATATCAAGTTTAGGGGAGGATTGTTGGGAATAAAATATAGCCAGTCTACTTGAGCGCTGACAAGAGTAAAACAAGAGTTGATAGGAAGAAAACAAGCGCTGATAGATCAAGCGTTGACAGGAAGAATTCAAGCGATGATACATTGAAGACAAGCACTGATGGGAAGATTTAGTCTACGCGTATATTGTTTCTAGTTTGTTTCTAGTAAAGATAAGTTCAACAATGTATTTTCTATAATTATCTTTACCTAGAATAGTTGATACGTAGACTCTTGTACAAGGCTTCTTATGTCTATAAAAGAAGACCTTTAGGTTATTGTTCAATATAAGTTGTCATACGTTAAACAATTTCATTGTAAGCAAGTTTGTTATCATTAATCAAGTGAAAGTTTGTGTACATCATTATGTTCTTGTTTAAGTGTTAATTCCGCATAACACTTAGATTATCATATACATATACAAAGGTTTCTCTAAGTGTATAACTTTATCTAATCTCGTATACATAAATCTAAATCGATCTGAGTTTGGGATCAACATCATCTTGTTTCACGCTTAGCATGGAATTGGGTGAAAATCGAGGATGACGAACTTATCTCTATGAGGCATTCACATGTTCTTATTCTTTGACCCTAAAAGTCACGTTCTCTTGATGAAAACAATACATTATGTCTAAAATGCAGGTGGTATTTAACTTAAATTTACGTTTCAGTAAATTTTATATAAAAATGAATTTTGGAAGTGCTAAGATACTTAATTTTAGCATTTCGTGAGGGCACGACAATGGTTAGTATGGGTGAGTGATGAGACTGCAATTATACATAGTCGCATCATTTAAATCGGGCTTAAAATGCTATAAAATGTCATAAAATAACGTCAAAACTATGCTTGTATTTGTTTATTGTGTATTTTAGATACGGATATCGTGAATTCAACAAAAGAGAACAAGAATCAAGTAAAAACGAACGCGAAAAACCATGCAGCACAAAGAACCGGACCCGAACAACGAATTTCGAAAGAAGTCCTTGAATATTTGAAGAATTACTAGATTGCTCCCTCAACTTTGTAAGACTTGTCACTTTAGGACCTTGTAAAACTCAAATATTACATTGGAGTCCTTTAAGTTACAAGAAATAACAAAATAAGCCCTTGATGAATTGCTAAATTACATTTTAAGTCCATATGCTAAATGTTTAAGAAAACAAGGACTGTTTTTGCAATTACCCTAAAGATAATATAAAGGGAGATGTGCCCTAATTGCTGTTAAGAAGGTTTGGAAGCTAAAACCGTTCACAACCATACCTATTTCCACTACTATACCCGAAATCTACCCATCCTATGCCCACTTAAAACCAATACCCATTACAAACCGACCCAGCCCAAACTTATTACCGACAAAAGCCTAAACAACAACCTTTACCCAACCTTCCCCAAAACCCATTATCCACCACAGTCCACTAATTTTATTAATCTAGTTTTTTAAAACTGATTATTTAGTAGTTTATGTGGCGGTAAACACACCCAAAATTCCATCCTTGATCTATAAACACCCCTGTAGCACTTGATGAACCCTAATCCCCATTCTTCCCTAATCAAAAAATTAATGCCTAAATCTTTCTAGAATACTAATTTACCATAACCTAACCAAAACCCCACCTATAAATTGGTACCCACTTCACCCAACTGTCTCACCCATGTGCCCCCTGCCCCATTGTTCACTCCCCAACAAAAGAAGGGCAAAAGATCAACGATTTAAGATGATTTCGTGTTGGCTACTTTTCTATGAACGTTTGAGATTGCATTTGGATAACTAGCTCATCACAAACAGCCAAGGCAACATCACATGGCTACCTTTGACCGATTTTTCAAGTTTCAAGATCAAGGGAATTTAGGGTAATTCATATGCTTAGGGTTTAGGTAACTTTTAGGATTCTAGAAATTTCTTTTAGTTATTATAAATATCAAAGTCGCTTATGACTTGGTTTCTCGTTCTAATTTTTGTGTAAACCATTTCTTTTAAATATTTAGAGTTTTAAATTTGCCTTGCACAAATTCTGAGTTCCAATGATTTTCTTGTCATTTAAATTTCGTATTTATCTTTTATCCAAAGTAGTTTAAGTTTTATCAAAAATATTTTGTTCATATAATTTTTGGTCAAGATTTTTTGAGAACCAAGAGATTGAACTGTTGGTTTAAGGGTTAACTAACAACTCATATTCAAACCAAGGGTCTAAATCCCTTGTTACTTTTTAGTTGATAATCTTGGTTCATTTAGCAAAAGAAAATTGGATATCAAGTTTTAAAGAAATATGTGGTTTATTTTCTAGAAGACTTATTGTTCTATAAGCACTCAATAAGCAAGCTGAAAGCTGAGCTTATTGAGTCACTTATAGAGCTTGAATTTGTTTGTTTTTTTTTTGGTAATGGGTTTCTCCGGTAAAGAGATTAACCAAAAAAACAGTAAAGTACAAATGGAATGCAGCTAAGGTACCACATTAACCTCAAGCTAAAAAGCTTGATAAACACCTAAATCTAGTGCTTATGACAAGCTATAAACACTTACAAAACACCTAATACACAACAAAATGAACCAAACTAGCAAACAGCTGCCGTGAAGGAATTTCCACCTGCTTTTGTTTTAAAGAATAAGTTGGTTGTTTCATCATAAACCATTTCAACCTCGTCATCTTCATCATCATGATCCAAAACAGAGTAAGGATTAGATGTATATAGCACAACACCTGATGATGACGTATCAATAGACTTCAACTTGGGCAAAGAAACAGTCTTCGCACTAGTTACTCCCTTCTTTGGATCACTAACTGTAGCTTTAAGAACAAATTTGACATTCGGTTGAACCGATGGACCAGTAAACTTACCACCCTTGATAGATTTCGACATCTTTTTCTTTCTCTTGGTCACCGTTTGGAAACCCTCATTATTCTCAACAATAGGAATAGCAACAGAAGTAGATGGACCAGTACTAGCAGTAGGAATTATAGGAGAAACAACCACCTTATTAGAGCATTGATCAAGAGAGTGACCAAAAGTCTTACACTCAGCACATCTAGGAGGTCCCCATTTGTATTCAATACGGATGGTTTCCTTTGTAAAACCCTCCCCCAAAATAGAAGGGACACAAATGGTAACAACATCCACAAAATCAGCCTCAGCATTAACCTCAATTAAGCATCTGGCAAAACTACTCTGACCCCATGACTCTTTACACATTGAACTAGTGTAGGAATCTATCATCACAGGTTTACCAATGAAAGAAACAATCTGACTAATTCCATCTTCTTCAAAGACTTGAGTAGGCACATCATGTAATTTAACCCAAACAGGAATACGAGTCAATTCTTCTTTAACCAACCTATTATCCATCGACCATTTTTTGTGAATGATCGAAGAACTACAAATCAACCACGGGCCCTCTTCTAAAATTGCTTCCAAACCAGCAAGTGACTTGATTTTGAAAAAGAAAAAACCCTTAGAATTCATCATGATCTGTGTCAATCCATGTTTCACCCAGTTGTTTCGAACATAATAATCCACAACCGGGAAAGCAATTCTCTTTCCAATAAAGTAACCATATAGCGTATGTTCAAGACGATTACTGACCTTCTAAACCACTTTACAAGGAATAGATACGTTTACACCTTCAAAAACATCTTCTAACACCAAGTGACGAAAAATACCGTTATTAGCGGACTGCTCCTTTTTATTTGCACTAGTATCATGACTGCAAATAGAAGTAAGCGTATCCATATTATTAGAAAAATCAACGGCAATATCCTCAATCAACTGCACATTCTTACTCGCACTAGCACCTCCTTCACTAGATATAGACATAGGATTGCTCTCTATATGTGAAGGATTTAAAAGGAGATCCATCCTTTCACGAACAATCTTAAAAACCCTAGTACGTAGTACGTAATTCAGCATCGACCACACTTTATATTCCCCACTTTCAATATCCTTAGCAAAACTTTCAATATCTATAGGAATACCAAGTTTAACTATAAAGAACTCACTCACATCTTGAATAGACTCCGAAGTAAATCCCAAAACTTGTTAATCGAATAGTCCTTCGCATCGAACACATTAGCGCCATTTGCAGGTTGAATGCCCATACCACAATTAATATCTTCATCCAGAACATTAAGTCTAGTAACCATAGGGGAAGATACGGTTAAGAACTCACCAAGAAGATCCTGCGTTTCTGATGGCACAGGCACCACCTTCTTCATAACACCAAAACCTTAAAAACCCCAAAACCCTAATATTGAATCAGCATAACAGCCCTAACGAGCAGCCTTTTAATTGTAACACGCACCCCTAATCGACTTTCATGATGAAAATATATCAATAATAGTTAATAAAATTTGTGAAGAACGAAACCCTAGATCAACCGTATAAAAGAACACCTAAAAACAAAGAGATAAACTTAAATTGTTTGAAAAATCAAATAAGGTTATTGTTAGTATAACACGAATCTAATATTCAGTTACAAAACAAAACCATTATATGACATGTAAGACGAATTCAAGGTACCAATTGAATTTAGAGAAAAAAATTAATGACGCCTAGAAAAAGGGGTCCACCATTTTTTGGGTTTCAAGTTATATTAGCAATATCCCTATGTCATTACACTTGAATTTGCTTGGTTTGTGTTGTTATGTTCACAGATCAGAAAAGAAAGAAGACAAAAAGGGTCTTGACTGTTGTAGTCTACCCTAGTTCATAGCTTACCACAACCCTTCCCATAAGCCATAAGCTCACTACTAGCTAATAGGAGATGGCCTCAGCTGGTTATTGTAGGGCCTTGATGTAGGTTCCATAATGTACAAGGGCTTGAACCCTCCTTATTTACAAGTTTAGTGATTTTTGTGATTTTGTGTTTATATGCTCATCTTGGTAGATTAATGTTCATTTGATGTTCTCTGGATACTATATGCATGTTCATGTTAATTTGCTGTGATTTAAGTTGATTTAGAAAAATTTTGTTTGCTAAAATTTTCATAACATATTTTTAAGGGGTGTCTGGTTAATTGTTGATTGGGTTCTTAGGGTAACAACTACCCCCACAACTTTACCTGAATAACTTTGTTCTAAAATAAGATAGGTGTTTACATGCTTACTTTTCTCTATGGTAGTCTAGAGTTGTGTTTGCAAAGTTTATAGTTTTTTGCTAATATCTGTCCAAAACAAACAATAAGAATTTTAATGTTTGATTTTGAGTCTTAAAGCTTGAAACTTTATGTATTGGTAGTTTTTAGGTTTATGTAAGTCTGAATAACTTGGGTTTTACAATTTTGTTGCTTAAAAGTAGCTTAATAGCTTATTGAAACTCAATATTTTTTCTGTCTGTGCATTGTGTCCGAGATCCCCTTCTTTAGTGTTGTCCGATATCTAACAACACTAGGGTCGTCTTCTGGTGGATCTCGGACAACACATGAAAACTCTTTGTGGTGCGATGCACAACCCTTCCCCAGCCATTCGAGTTTCTCTCAAAAGAAACTTATCTCATTGTCACAGAGATCAACACGTATCTATTGACTTTCTCACTCCGAGTTAGTTGATATTGAAAAGGTGGCAGTTTGCTCCAGCCTCCGATTACTAAATTGTACTTATTGATTCTAGACCCAAAAGAGATAAATCTATCATCTTATTAGGACACAATCGAGTCCTACGCATTATCCTTGTGATATTGCCAGACTATCTGAGTGGTACGATTCATAATGAAGATGGAAATCCTAATTGACTCAACCTCAAACAAGCTCATGGTAGGTAACTTGTGCGATTCTACACGAATCAAACATGTGATAACTGGAATGCAACTAAGTTTAGATTCTTAATTGATTTAAACTTAATTCCAAGTATCTTCGTAAAATCCCTGTGATCTTACCAGAACATTCAGAGCGACACTTTTTAGTGTTCACAGTGACGAATGGAAATCCTTTAGTGTCAACCTCAAACAGCACTGCGGTAGGTGACTCGCAAGATTATCTATGAATTAAGCTTGTGACAAACTGGAAAGCAACAATGGTGCGATTCTATTAGAATCAAACTTGTTCCATGAATTTTGAATTGACGACTCTAATCAGACGGATAATTTATCCTTATGATTCACTATTTACGTTCGCAGTCTGCTTTGAGACGGTCGAGTAAAGAGAACTGGCTACTACCGCCAGGAAACCCTGTCAAGGAGGTTCTTAATCGAATCTACCCGATCACAGGTACGGTATCTAATACCGTCTAACGGTCTTCACCGACCGGAGGTAAAACGCTACCGAGTTAGGGTGAAATGTTCAAAGCCATTTCGTCCGTGTCTATATATGTTGTTGCATATCAAGAAGGTGGCGTAGTGGTGTACTAACCGAAGTCGTCCTCACATGTTCATACTACAAGTTAAAGACTTCTGCTACTCTGATAATAATGGATATACATTAAGGTCTAACTTCAACTATATTTGTGTGGGAGATTGTTAGCCTTTCAAAATCAACAAAGTATTAACATGTCGATTCAGAAGTCACAAGAGCACAAGATGGCGATATACAAGATTCCTAAGAATGTAATAGGTCATCTTTATCACAAGAGCACAGGTGAACACTATCAAGGATAGATTGAAGATCTCAAGCACTCAAAGTCAAATGAAAAAGACTCAAGATAAAGATCACAAAAGCATGAAGGAACAAAGACGTTGCAAACAAGATCAAGGCCAAGATACAAGACCCAAGAAGGAAGATCGCCTCCACAAGAATGTATTCAGTCAATCATCTTATGCATTTTAAAGATGACCGATACATTGGGGGAGATTGTTAGCCCTCTATTTTATATAGTCAAACAAGAATGTAATAGGTCATCTTAGTCGTTAATGGTCTTGTATAGTAATAGGCTAGTCGGGTTAACCGGGCTTGGACTTAAGCTAATATTGTATAAGTTAGGGGCTTTAAGCCCAAGTCAAGCCAAGCCCGGCCCAAGGAAACAAGCCCACGAGCCCACCAAGTTCGTGGGTATATAAGCCATCTTCCATGTGTGGAAGAGGGTGTTGGTTCATTATTACACATAATTGTTTTAGTAAAACTTCCACCACTCTCTCTCTCTAACTTTCTTCTCTTTCTCTCTCTAGAATCTTATGTTATAGATTGATTGGGATTAACAATCGTAGCTTCTCCAGCTTGTTTGGGCTTATCCCATCATCTTTTTAGCTTTTTTTTTTCCTTGATATTAGATAAGTTTTAGGATTTTTCAAAATGGTTTTAGATTTGTCACGTTTTACGAGTTATTTTTAATTCATTTTTGTTTTTCTATATTTATAAATTAGTATAAAAATAGTTAAAATTAGTTTAAGTTTTTTGAAAAATACTTTTTAGGTTTAGAAAAATATAAATGAGGTTTAAAAATGATAAAATCTTTGTTTTGGCTTTTTCTTAATTATTTTGAATTTTAGGTCTTTAATTAGATTTTAAAATTTAATAATAAATTAATAAAAAGTTTTCAAGAAGTTTTGATAATTTTTCAAACTTAATTATATTCTTTAAGATTTATTTGACATTTTTATAAATTTTTTAGATAACTATTATTTTACGTCTCGATTCGCGCGTAAACGCGTTTTCGTCTTAGTTTCATTTTAGTGTAATCCGTCTTTATTTTTCTCTCTTTTTATCAGCAAAAATGAACTAATCCAAATAACGTTTTTTATTTGGCTCACAAACACAAATACATTCCTTGGAGAACGAACTCACATGTCGGATTTTACGTTTTTCCTAAAACATAATTTCTAATACTTTACCGTTGTTGCTTTCTTTTTCCTAAAAGAAAGTGTATAAAAAGACTACATCATTTTGACGCCGCTGCCATGGAGGTGTTTTTGTTAGTGCCATTTTATTATATAGGTATTTTGTTTTAGTAGTACGTTTTTGACCTTCCATTTTTGGGAAGTGTACATATCGTATATACTCGTTTTTATTTTTCTATACTATATTAGCCATAAAAGTAAATAAGTTTTAAATAGAACTCTATTAACGCAAAATCATTTTTCGTTTTTCTTGTGAATACTATATTGTATATACGTAGCACAATTAATACACAATATTTATCCGAATACGCATGAAAACGCACATCTTTAATTAGCGTTCCGATAACTTTTGAGTGTAACAATCAAAGAAAAGTTTACGGCAAAATAGATAAATACTCTTAATTGGTTTCATTTTAATTAATACAAACTATAAGGTGGGTATAAGGCAGTTGTATTTCACGACCTAAATAAAAAAGGCTCCTAAGTGTTTCGCGCCGCCTCGTTTTCTCCGCTCGCTTGTGCGTATTTTGAGAGTGACGATTAATTAAGGGTTTGCATAATTATATTTGCTTTGCTTATATTAATGAACCCTCGAAACATTTTGGTGTTCCACCAACATTTCAAACTCGAACGAAGGTTTTTACTTGACGTATTACTTTCATTCCCTTTGGATTCTCAAACTAAGACTGATGAGAATGCAATTATACATAGTCTCATCATCCAAATCGGGCTTAAAATGCTATAAAATGTCATAAAATACCATAAAATATGCTTGTATTTGTTCATTGTGTATTTTAGGGACGAATATCATGAATTCAACATAAGAGAACAGGAATTAAGCAAAAACGAACACGGGAAACGAAGCCACACAAAGAACCGAACCCGAACAATGAATTTCCAAAGAAGTCTTTGAAGAATTGAAGAATTACAAGATTGGTCCCTCAACTTTGGAAGACTTGTCACTTTTGGCCCTAGTAAAACTCAAATATTACATTGGGGTCCTTTAAGTTACAAGAAATGACAAAACAAGCCCTTGATGAATTGCTAAATTACATTTTAAGTCCATATGCTAAAAGTTTAAGAAAACAAGGACTGTTTTTGCAATTACCCTAAAGATAATATAAAGGGAGATGTGCCCTAATTGCTGCTAAGAAGGTTTAGAAGCCAAATGAACAACTTTGGATAGATGAGGGTCCAAAACCGTTCACAACCATACCCATTTCCACTACGATACCCGAAATCTACCCATTCTAAGCCAACTTAAACCCAATACCCATTACAAACCAACCCAACCCAAACTTATTACCCAAAAAATCCTAAACAACAACCTTTACCCAACCTGCCCCAAAACACATTACCCACCACAGTCCACAAAATAATTAATAATCAAGTTTTTTAAAACTAATAATTTATTAGTTTAAGTGGCAGTAAACACACCAAAAACTCCATCCTCGATCTATAAACACCCATGTAGCACTTGATGAACACTAATCCCCATTCTTCCCTAATCATAAAATTAATGCCTAAATCTTTCCAGAATACTAATTTACCATAACCTAACCAAAACCCCACCCATAAACTGGTACCCACTTCACCTAGCTGTCTAACCTATGTACCCCATGCCCCACTGTTCACTCATCAACACAAGAAGGGTAGAAGATCAATGATTTAAGATGATTTCGTGTTGGCTACTTTCCAATGAACGTTTGAGATTGCATTTGGACAACTCGCTCATCACAAATAGCCAAGGAAACATCACATGGCTACCTTTGACCCATTTTTCATGTTTCAAGATCAAGGGCTGTTAGGGCTATTCATAGCTTAGGGTTTATGTAATTTTTAGGATTCTAGACATTTCTTTTAACTATTATAAATATCAAAGTCACCTGTAGCTTGGTTTCTTATTTCAGTTTTTATGTAAACCATTTTTATTGAATATTTAGAGTTTTAAATTTGCCTTGCACGAATTCTAAGTTCCAATTATTTTCTTGTCATTTAAATTTCGTCTTTATCTTTTATGCAAAGTGGTTTAAGTTTTATTAAAAATATTCTGTTCATATAATTTTTGGTCAAGATTTTTTGAGACCCAAGAGATTGAAGTTGTTGGTTTGAGGGTGAATTGACAACTCATATTCACACCAAGGGTCTATATCCCTTGTTACTTTTTAGTTTATAATCTTGGTTCATTTAGTAAAAGAAAAATTGGATATCAAGTTTTAAAGAAATATGTGGTTTATTTTTTTGTTGAAGACTTACTGTTCTATAAGCACTCAATAAGCCAGCTGAAAACTGAGCTTATTGAGTCACTTATTGAGCTTGAATTTGTTTGGTTTGTGTTGTTGTGTTCACATATCAAAGAAAGAAAGAAGACAAAAGGGGTCTTAACTGTTTTAGTCTACCCTAGTTCATAGCTCACCATAGCCCTTCCCAAAAGCTATAAGCTCACTACAAGCTAATACGAGATGGCCTCAGCTGGTCATTGTGGGGCCTGGATGTAGGTTCCACAAGGTACAAGGGCTTGGACCCTCCTTATTTTCAAGTTTAGTGACTTTTATGTCTTTTTTGTAATTTTGTGTTTAAATGCTCATCTTGGTAGATTAATGTCATTTGATGTTCTCTGGATACTATATGCACGTTCTAGTTAATTTGATGTTATTTGTGTTGATTTATAAAATTCTTGTTTGTTAAAAGTTTCATAACATATTTTTAAGTGGGCGTTTGGTTAATTGTTGATTGGGTTTATAGGGTGACAACTACCCCACAACTTTACCTGCATAGCTTTTTTATGAAATAAGATAGGTGTTTACATGCTTACTTTTCTCTATGGTACTCTAGAGTTGTGTTTGCAAAGTTCACAGTTTTTCGCTAAAATATGCCTAAAACAAACAGTAAGAATTTTAAAGTTTGATTTTGAGTCTTAAAGCTTGAAACTTGGTATACTGGTAGTTTTTAGGTTTATTTAACTCTGAATAACCTGGGTTTTACAATTTGGTAGCTTAAAAGTAGCTTAATAGCTTATTGAAACCTAATTTTTTTCTTGTTTGTGCACTTGTCCGATATCCCTTTCTTTAGTGTTGTCCGATATCTGACAACACTAGGGTCGTCCTCTGGTGGATCTCGGACAACATAGGAAAACTCTTTGTGGTGTATTTTTTGGACAGTGCTTATTAGAGATTATTGGTGGCTTATAGGTGTTTGTTTTATTGCTTCATATCGACTCCCCTCAACTCATTGGTTGTGGGGGTGCCCTCTGTTCCACAAGAAAACAACAAACGAGCTTGAACTCAAGCCTTTTTAATTTTCTGGGCAGTTAACACTAACAATGGGAACCCCTGTTCTCACTAAAATCCACCAGAGTTGCCACCGTTAGTGTTATTTACCCATCAGCTTATCTTTGTGTTATTTAAGCTTATCCATTATTGTATTTTTCTTGTTTTCATGTTTCCATAACTTATTTCAGTAAATTAGAATTTTTGAAGAATGTTTTGTATTTTTCCCATTAATATATTATTTTTTAGGATTATTTTAACTTTAAAACTGGTTTCAGCCATTAAAAATAGATAAATAATTTAAAATTTTTTGGAAAAATACTTTTTACTTTTAGAATATGTGAGGTTTAAATTTAATAAAATATTTATTTGGACTTTTTGTTAATTAGGGCTTGAATTAGCATTTAAAATTAAATAATAATTTAATAATAAGTTTTCAAAAAGTTTTATAAATTTCTCTAGTTTTTCATAAGTGTTTAAGACACGAATATAAGTTTTCCGCTGGTGAGAATAAGAGTAATTTTTGACTCGACCGTGCGTGTTGAGCACTTAGCTTCGATTCCTTAACTATTTTTAGGCTAAGTCTCATTAAATCGAGGACGAGAAATGATAGCGTTAATTACAAGTTACTATGCTAAACGTAGAGTATTCATATTCCTTTAGAAACTCATGTGTCCTAATTATTTGCTTTTTCTCCCATCGCCTATATATATAATTGTTAATAAATAGGTTTTTTGCGGTTTAGTCTCTATTGTTGGTTTCTAATTGATTCTAGTAGCTTCCATGTAATTAAATTGAGAAAACATTAAGGATTCGCCAGCGTCACGGTTTTGAAGTATTGGCACCCGAATAATCAAAGGCTTCCCTAATAATAACTTTTAAGTTCCTTTTCACCTAAATCAAGCAAAAATTCGAAGCTCACAAGGCCAAAAAATCTATCGAAAATTGAAAGTGAATGTCTTAAATCTTGAAGCCTTAAAGATACGAAATTCACATACGTCAACTCATAATAAACACCTCATGGCGAGGTTAAATAAAAGACAAGGTCAAGACTAAAGCCATAATAAACACTTCATGGCGAAGTTAAATAAAAGGTGGCGGTAAACCAATACAAATTGGTAATAAGTCTCAAGTACAAAACTGTTGTAAAACCGTGTTTATCGTTCCTTTTTGTTAAATTAATTTTTTGACATCGTTTTCTATTAGGAAAGATTATTAATTTCAATGATTTTGATTACACCGTTAAGGCCCTATTTTTGGACCTAATACCTATCTACGCATAATTAAAAAATGCATCCTCGTGATCATTAAGACAAAAATAAAATACAACAAATACACCTTAGGAATAAGGGAGTTTAAGTACGTGAATAGAGCATATGAGTAGTGTTAGCATTACTAACTTATAATGACAATCATCTTGTTTCACGCTTAGCATGGAATTGGGTGAAAATCGAGGATGACGAACTTATCTCTATGAGGCATTCACATGTTCTTATTCTTTGACCCTACAAGTCACGTTCTCGTGATGAAAAAAATACATTATGTCTAACCTTCAAAATCGTGGCAAGACTAGCCGTTTGCTCCTTGTCCCTTAAATATTAGATCATTTTCCCATTTCCCTTGAACCTTTTTGTACTTCTTTCGGCTTCTAAATATCTTTTATATATTTCAATCATTGGTAAATGATCACTTAGTTTGCTAAGATGCTTACTTATGATTATCTCCTTGATCCCCTTCTTCATATGTCCAAAGAGAAGATGAATCACACACTTGTGATGTGTTAAAAGATGAAGCATTGATGAAAATCATCATTCATCATGCTTACTCATTTGAGTCTGGTGTAGATACAAGGTATATGTGTATACTTGTATGAGTGTTGTGTGTTAGTTATCACATAGCTCTAAAGTAATGTGAGCATGAGTGTTGTATGTTAGTTCTCACTTAGCTCTAAAGTGATGTAAGTATTGGTGTCTTGTGTGTAAGTTCTCACTTAGATTTAAAGTGATGTAAGTGCGAGTATGAGTGTGTTAGTTGTCACTTAACTTGAAAGTGATGTGAGTATGAGAGATGAGTGTAGATTGGTTCTAACTAAGATTAGAACTCGACATCTAGCCTTGTGTCAGTAAATGGAAATGGTTGACGACTGTAGATTGGTTCTAGCTAAGATAAGAACTTGACATCTAGTCTTGTGTCAGTAAATGGAAATGGGTTACTAGTGAAGATTGTTTCTAGCTAGGATTAGAACTCTACATTTAGCTTGCTTAGTGTCGGAAATTGTTGTAAGCAACGTTGTAAGGTTTTCTCCGCTAAGAATAGAGCTTGTCGATATAGTGAAAATTTCGAG
Organism: Glebionis coronaria; assembly: GCA_025667525.1. Taxonomy (NCBI): domain Eukaryota; kingdom Viridiplantae; phylum Streptophyta; class Magnoliopsida; order Asterales; family Asteraceae; genus Glebionis; species Glebionis coronaria. Next base: position 222,045,650 of record CM046880.1, read on the forward strand.
TAAGTGTACTCGGGGACTGGAGTAGGAACGAAGATACAGCTTTGCCGAACCACTATAAATCCTTGGGTTGTGTTACATGGAAGAAAAACACCTTGTTTTCTACAAAATGCCTTCTAGAAACAAGGAAAACAGAAATCGCATCAAATAAGATGTTTATTTGAGGGTTAACTGACAACTTATTTTTAAACCAAGGGTCTAAATCCCTTGTTACTTTTTAGTTTCTAATCTTCGTTCATTTAGCAAAAGAAAAATTGGATATCAAGTTTTAAAGAAATATGTGGTTTAATTTTTGGAAGACTTAATGTTCTATAAGCACTTAATAAGTCGGTTGAAAGCTGATCTTATTGAGTCAGTTATAGAGCTTGAATTTGTTTGGTTTCTGTTGTTGTGTTCACAGATCAAAAAAGAAAGAAGACAAAAGGGGTCTTGACTGTTGTAGTCTACCCTAGTTCATAGCTTACCAGAACCCTTCCCAAAATACATAATCTCACTACTAGCTAATAGGAGATGGCATCAGCTGGTTATTGTGGGGCCTTGATGTAGGTTCCATAAGGTACAAGGGCTTGAACCCTCCTCAAGCCCTCCTTATTTGCAAGTTTAGTGATTTTTGTGACTTTTTGTGATTTTGTGTTTATATCCTCATCTTGGTAGATTATTGTTCATTTGATGTTCTCTGGATACTACATGCATGTTCTTGTTAATTTGATGTGATTTGAGTTGATTTAGAAAATTTTTTTGTTTGCTAAAATTTTCATAACATATTTTTTAGGGGTGTTTGATTAATTGTTGATTGGGTTCTTAGGGTGACAACTACCCCCACAACTTTACATGCATAACTTTGTTCTAAAATAAGATAGGTGTTATCATGCTTACTTTTCTCTATGGTAGTCTAGAGTTGTGTTTGCAAAGTTCATAGTTTTTGCTAATATCTGTCCAAAACAAACAATAAGATTTTTAATGTTTGATTTTGAGACTTAAAGCTTGAAACTTGGTATATTGGTAGTTTTTAGGTTTATGTAAGTCTGAATAACCTAGGTTTTAGAATTTGGTAGCTTAAAAGTATCTTAATAGCTTATTGAAACTCAATATTTTTTCTGTCTGTGCATTGTGCCTGATATCCCCTTCTTTAGTGTTGTCCGATATCTAACAACACTACGGTCGTCTTCTAGTGGATCTCGGACAACACATGAAAACTCTTTGTGGTGTATTTTTTGGATAGTACTTATTAGAGCTTATTGGTGGCTTATAGGTGTTTGTTTTTTTGCTTCATATCGACTCCCCATAACTCATTGGTTGTAGGGTGCCCTCTTTTCCACAAGAAAACCACAAACAAGCTTGAACTCAAGCATTTTTTCTTTTCTGGGCAGTTAACACTAACAGTGGGAACGCCTCCTCCTATTGAAATATACCAGAGTTGCCACTACTAGTGTTATTTAACCATCAACTTATCTTTGTCTTATTCCAACTTATCTATTAGTGTATTTTTCTTGTTTTCATTGTTCCTTAACTTATTTCAGTAAATTAGTATTTTTGAAAAAGATTTTGTATTTTTTCCATTATTATATTATTTTTATGATTCTTTTAATTTTTCCTAAAGTAAAGTAAACATCTAATTTTACTACAATCATTTTGGTGCAGCTGCCGGGGAGGTGTTTAGTGCCATTATATATATTGTGTTTGTGTGAGTAGTGTGTTTTTGCTTTTCCTTTTTGGAAAGCGTATATATAATACATACTCATTTTTGTTATTTTTACTATTATTAGCCATATAAATAAATAGTGTTACATTAAAATCAATTAACACAAAATCGTTTTTCGTTTTATTGTGACTAATATATTGTATCTACGTAGCACAATTAATACATAATATTATCCAAATACGCGAGAAATAACACCTTAATAGTGGGTGTTCCAGTCATTTTAAGCGTATCAAATTCAAACAAAAATAAAAGGCAAAATAGATAAATACTCTTAGTTGATTTAATCTCAATTGATACAAACTATAAGGTGGGTATAAGGCGGTTATATTTCAAGACTTAAAGAAAAAAGGATCTTAAGTGCTTCGCGCCGCCTTGTTTTCTCCGCTCGCTTGTGTGTATCGATTTAGTAATGATTGATTAAGGGTTTGCCATTCACGTATCAATATATCTGTTTTGTGAGTTTACGTTATTGAACCCTCGAAACGTTTTGGCGTTCCACCAACGTTTCAAAGTCGAACGAAGGGTTTTACTTGACGTAAGTGCCTTCACTCCCTTTGGATTCATTAATCGAGACCTTTGATTAGTGGATAGTTTTTGTGGATTAATATCTATGCAATACACCAAAAAAATTAAAAAACAATCAAAAATGAAAAATAATATTCATTTTCTTCTTACCAATTAGTTCTTCTTCTTTACCCTCTATATCGTTTAATTCTTGGAGCGCTATAGGGATCACTTTGAAATTTATGGACGAGATAATCATGTTAAAACCGAGCAAGGAACATATTTTTAAGGAGAAAATAGTTCACATAACCCCAGTAATCGCGGATGCCCTTTTGGGAAAAGCTAAAAACTACTTAAAAGTTATTAATTCTAATGACAAAACTTTTCACAAGATTTTGACATGAAAGGGTATGATTTACTTTTAAGGAAAATTGTGGATCTGTCGATTTTTAAGGATGATCAAAAGTTAAATCCGGAGGGACGCGTTAATGCTATTTCCACGACTTTTGACGATCCGTTTGGGATAAAGAGAGATTAGAATGCTATTTCTGCCGTTTTTGAGAAGCTGTTTATGCAAGATGGACAATAGGGGAGACTACAACACTCACACCCCTTTGGGATAAAGAGAGATTATAATGCTCTTTGGAACCTGCTGAAACAACACCAAAAACAAGACTTCTAGCTCAAATAAGCTTGGTATAAGTTCTTGTCAAGGAACTTATATCAAGTTATGTTGAGAAGTGAGTATATAACAAAGGGAAAAAATATTTTTTTCTACTTGATACTTAAACCTTGGAACCAAATTTGAAATCAAATATTTCCAAAAACAAAAAGTTAACAAAAATCTGAAATCAACAAGCAAGATTTAGTTATCAATTACTCTTGCTTAATGATCCAAATTTTTGGGTCTCAAAAAATATTTTCCAAAAAAATTGAACAAAATATATTTTTGATAAAAAAATTTAAACAAAATTTGCAGATAAATAAAGGATTACACTACAAAAACATTAAAGGGAACTCAACAATATCTTATAAAATTTAAAACTTAATTTTTTCATTAATATAAAAAAGTTACAAAGAAAATTGCTGGAACAAAGAATATGAGATAAAATCCGTCTCATATTTATACAATGGAGTAGAACTACCTAGAAAACATAAAAATCACATAACCCTAGCATTAGTAATTCCTTTTCTGCCCTTAGTCAAAATCCTGAAAAATTTGTCAAATGAAGCTCCCGTGTGATTTTTGATTTACCAACTGTTGTTGAATGGATCATGGCTGTTTAGAGGACCCTTTGGGAGCAAGAAAACACTTAGGGCCGTTGATTGTTGGATGGGATTCGAAGTTCGCCAAAATGGGAGGCACAAGGGGGCAGGACACCCACGTGGGGCCCTTACTATTGATGAGGGTGATATTTTGGGGGTTGGGTTATGATAAGTAGATAGGTAATTAGGGTTCTGGATGTTTTGAAGGTTTAACATTGAGTAATTAGGGGTTTAAGAATTAGGTATCTAGGCTAGGAATTGAGGGTTTAATGGAAACAGTGAGTGTTTTAGAAGGAAAGATTAATATTAATTAATTTAATAGAAAATTTAATTAATATATTTTATTAAGTGATGTATGACATGGGCAGGTATTTTGGGCTTGGTGGGTCGGGTTTAAGGGAAATGATTGGGCTTTGGTAGGTTATGGGTAGGATATGGGTTACTATTTTGGTAGTTTTGCCCTCTTATGTTCCAAAAAGATGACATTCACTTTCCAACATCTATTTGTCCTAAATTCCTTCACAAACAACTTTGGAGGAATGACAAATTAGTCACTCCACTTGATCGATCATGAAACAAGGACTAAATATGCAATATTAGCATTGTTTAAGGGATTTTTATATATTCTTGAAACTTTTGGGACCTATCTTGTATATTTAAGATTTACAAGGGCTAAAAGTGAAAGTTATTCAAAAGATGAGGGACTAATCTTGAAAAATCTTCAAACTTCAAGGACTTCTTTGGAAATTCATTGTTCGATTCCGGTTGTTTGTGTAGCTTCATTTCCCGTGTTCGTTTTTGCTTGATTCTTGTTCTCTTTTGTTGAATTCACGATATCCGTACCTAAAATGCACAATGAACAAACACAAGCATATTTTGGGGCATTTTATGACGTTTTTACTCATTTTAAGCCCGATTTGGGCGATGAGACCATGTATAATTGCGGTCTCATCACTCCCCCATACTAAACCATTGTCGCGCCCTCACGCAATGCTCTAATTAAGTTAGCACTTCCAAAATTCATTTTTATATGACATTTTATTGAAACGTAAATTTAATTTAACTACTACTTGCGTTTTAGACATAATGTATTCTTCTCATCACAAGAATGTGACTTTTAGGGTCAAAAAATAAGAACACGTGAATACCTCATAGAGATAAGTTTGTCATCCTCGATTTTCACCCAATTCCATGTTAAGCGTGAAACGAGATCATTGTTATTATAATTTAGTAATGCTAACACTACCCATATGCTCTAATCACGTACTTAAACTCCCTTATTCCTAGGGTGTATCTCTTATATTTTATTTTTGTCTTAATGGTCACGAGGATACATTTTTGACTTATGCGTAAATATGATTAGGTCCAAAAATAGAGCCTTAACGGTGTAATCAAAATCATCGAATTACTAATCTTTCCTAATAGACAACGATGTGAACAAATTAAGTCAACAAAAAGGATCGATAAACATGGTTTTACAACGGTTTTGAACATGAGACTTATTACCAATTTTGTTAGGACCATTGTAATAGTTAAATGTAATAGGTAGACTAGGAGGCATGTAGTTCCTCCTGGTCCTAGTAGTAGTAGGAGCAAGTCCTGCTCCTGGTCCTAGTCGAAGTCAAACTTTATTATTTACTTAATATTCTGTTAGGATATGCATGAGATATGTTAGGAAAGGATATGCATATCAGTTTTACACGTTTTGTTTAATGTTGTATTAGTATTTCCTTGTAGTATAAAAGGAACCTTAGGCAGAAGGGTTAGACACACTTTCACCAAACGTAGTTCTAGTCATTATCAATATTAGAAATCCTTAGAAAGGATCAAGTCTTTATAGTTATTCTGTTCTTCTTTATTATATTTGTATTCTACATTCATATTGTGTATAGAGTCTCTTTGTGATTTGACTTGTGATTACAGAAGTCATTCACCGGTCCTGACAGGCTGCAAGATCTACATCTAGTAGACCCAACAAGTGGTATCAGAGCCTGGGAGGGTCTCTATACAAGAAGAATCAAGTTTTCTTATTACTGAAATTTTTTTTATCATGTCTGCCTCAACTTCTACTCAAACAGGAGAAGACAGCACTCCTAAAATTGTGCAAACTCAGCAGATCCTTGCTACGGTCTCAAATACGAATGGTAAATTCCCTCTTCTGAAAAAGGGTGAATATGATAACTGGGCAATGAAGATGGAATGGTGGATCACCAATACTGATCAAGATCTTTGGAAGATCATTCTGAATGGGAACAGCAGGAAGCTTACTGGCAGAGACAAGAATGGTAATATTACCCTTCTTGACCCTAAATCTCATGAGGAAATCATAGCTATTCAGAAGGAGGTCAAAGCAAAAACGATTTTGCTTCAATCTCTTCCTGAAGATCACATGGGTGACTTCTACCATTTGGATGATGCTAGAGAGATCTGGAATGGCATAAAAGCAAGGTTTGGTGGGAATGAGGAGTCAAAGAAAATGCGAAGATCCATGCTGAGAGATGAATTCACAGAATTCAAAATCTCAGAAACTGAAGGTCTACATCAAGGGTATGATAGGTTCCAAAAGATATTGAGCCAGTTGAATCAACTTCGGTCAAAACCTGATGATGTTGATATTAATGCAAGGTTTCTTAAATCCTTACCCTACTCATGGAATCAGGTGGTGATCTCTCTCAAAGCCAAAGGTGGGCTTGACTATCTCAACTTTGATGATCTGTTTCATAAGCTCAGAACTTTCGAACCTCATGTGAGAGGATTTTTGAGTGACTCTTTTCCCACTCCTGCAAATTCTGCCTTTGTGAGTTCTATGGCATCTAGTCACATGTCATATGCAGGTAGCCCAAGCAATACTGTCTCCTCTCAGCATACTTTTCAGCATACCTCTGCTCCTGATCCTACTGCCAAGTCTGGTAGTATGGTAGAAGCTGTTCTCCATTCTTTTGTGGCTGATGTTGATGCTCAACAACAACTTGCTTTTGATGACTTCAAACAGGTCGATAAACTTGACCTAGATGAAATGGATCTTAAATGGCAAATGGCCATGCTAACTCTTAGGGTTCACAAGTTTGAGAAGAAAGCAGGTCGAAAATTTAATTACAACCCTCGGGAGCCAGCAAGATTCGACAGAAGAAAAGTTCGATGCTATAACTGCCAGCAACAAGGGCACTTTGCAAGGGAATGCCCTAGCAAGAATGACCAGGAGAAGAGCAGGTACTCAGCTTTTAAGGTTCAGGAGGTAAAAGATGACAAGAAGGCTTTGGTATCTGTTGACTCTATGGTCAACTGGAGTGATCATCAGGCTTCTACTCTGGAATCAGCCGAGTCCTCGACTGACGTGTTTGTAATGATTGCTGGGAATCTCTCTGATGCCGAAGAAGAAGACGAGTTTGCTCTTATGGGCATCTCAACTCAGGTACAACATTGTCCTCTTGGTTGTCATGATAAATACTCAGAATTGTTGTCCTAATTTAATGAAGTAAATGATCAAAATGATAAGTACTTTTTAGAGGTTCAAGCCTATAAGGCTTCATTAAACACATTGTAACAACAAAAGAGGTGGTTACAAGATACTCAACGTGCGTATGAGGATAAAATCAGGATACTAAGCATCGATTTAGAAAACACGACAAATATGCTTAAATATACAGAAACAGTAAGAGATGCTAGTATCAAAGAAAAAGAGGAGATGCAAGGAAAATTAGATGCTACAATGCTAAGATTTGAAAAATGGCAAAAGGCACCTAAAAATCTTTCAAAATTAATTGATAGTAGCATGTCTGGTAGAACTAAAAGAGGTTTAGGATTTGAAAAATATATTGATTCAGAAGATGTATTTGATTTATCTTTTTCAAGTGTCTTTGATGCCTACAAAGAGGATGAGGGAAAACCTAGTTACAATAGGTTTAAACCAGCAGCAGAAATGCATGCTGTCCCTCCTCCTCTTAATGGAACTTTTATGCCCACTTCATGGCATAATGACTTGGATGGATCACAGATGCTTGAGTCCCCAACAAGTTCTACTAATACTAATGACTTTGTCTCATATACTTTCAGTGACAAAGCTGGTGACTCTGCATCTAGTGGTTCAAGTGAAGAGTCAAGACCTACAAGTTCCAAGTTGAATGATCATGCTACTACTGGTACTAGGAAGTGTGAAGAAAGAGTTGCTGTTATGTCAAGTGTGTCTGGTCCTAGTTTATTGAGTCCTAGGAAGAATGTTTCTCCTAGAATTGTGTGTAATAAAGTAGGCAGTATGAAACAATCTCATTCTAATAAAAGGTCTTTCAAAACTTGTTTTGTTTGTGGCAGTGCCTTTCATTTAATTAAAGATTGTGATTATTATGACACACATGCTTCTGTTAATCATGCTTTTCCCGCTCCTGGTCCACCAGGAGCTGCCCCATATGCTACTAGAAGACTTAATCCTAGTGCTCAATCGTTTTCTTCTTCTAGAAGGTCCTCTCCTTTAGTTCCTGATCATTGGAAAAACATTGGAATACAAACCACTAGTAATTACTTTCAAAATTTTAATCCAGTTTATCCACATAATATGGACCACGCGTATTTTGGTTTGGGAAGTTTGGGCACTGCTGTTAAGCCCCCAGCAGGTTGTTCTTGGTCAAATAATAATACCCATATGATGCATTGGCAACCAAGGAACAACGGTGGATCTCATCAATCTTCTTGGCACTCTTCTAAAGATCCACAAGGCAGGCTCAAACCTGAAAAGGTTTGGGTCCCCTTAAGACACTAACTATTGCATTGTTATTATCTTGTTGTTGTAGGTTACTCCATACCAGGATCCTAGTCTAGGCATTGTTGATAGTGGTTGCTCCAGGAGCATGACTGGCAATAAAAGTCTTCTCTCTAACTTTGTACCATTTCATGGAGGCAAGGTCTATTTTGGTGGGAGTGAAGGCAGAATCACTGGCAAAGGAACAATTAAGACGCCAAATCTAAATTTTTAGCAGGTCTACTACGTGGAAGCACTTCAGCATTTCAACTTGATATATGTCTCTCAGATTTGTGACAAGAAGCAGTTTGTTCTCTTCACCGATACTGATGCACTTGTGCTCTCCAAAGACTTTCAGCTTCCGGATGACTCACAAGTTCTCCTCAGAATCCCTAGAAGACACAATCTCTATAGTATCAAGCTGAATGAAGTCAATCCTACTGGTCAGCTAGCATGTCTAGTTGCTAAGGCCTTAGAAGATGAAGCCACTCAATGGCATAGAAGGATGGGGCATGTGAATTTCAAGACCATTCACAAACTTGCAAATCTAAACCTGGTCTTTGGTTTACCTCCCATGTCGTTTAGAAATGATATAAATTGTGTTGCCTACAGCAAAGGCAAACAACACAAAGCATCCTTCAAGGCCATTACTGCTCTTAGTCTTATTACTGAACCATTGCAGCTACTACACATGGATTTATTTGGTCCTACTTCCATTAGAAGCATTGACCACAAGCAATTCTGTCTGGTGGTAACTGATGGTTATAGCAGGTTTTCATGGGTGTTCTTCATGGCTGCCAAGAGTGAGACCTACTTAATCCTTAGAGATTTTCTTACTCTTATAGAGAATCAGTTGACCAAGAAGGTTAAAGGTATTCGTTGAGACAATGGAACCGAGTTCAAGAATAAAGACCTCATCGCACTTTGTAATGCTAAGGGCATCAAAAGAGATTATAGTGCAACAAGGACTAATCAACAGAATGGCGTGGCAGAACAAAAGAACAGGACACTAATAGAAGCAGCACGAACTATGCTTGCCGATTCCAAGCTTCCAACCATGTTCTGGACAGAAGCTGTTAATACTGAAAGTTACGTTTTAAATAGGGTTTCTATTACCAATCCTCACAAGAAGACTCCTTATGAGCTTCTAACAGGCAAGGTTCATAATATTGCTCATTTGAAGCCTTTTGGGTGTCCAGTCACCATTCCGAATACTAGTGACTCTTTGGGGAAGTTTGATGGCAAGTCAGATGAAGGATACATTGTGGGATATTCAGCTCACTCTCGGGCCTATCGTGTCTACAATCTCCAAACCAAGCGGGTCACTGAAACTATAAATCTCCGGTATTTTGAAGAGAAGTCAAACATCCAAGGCAAGGGTCCTGAATGGTATTTTGATCTTGACTATCTTAGTGATTCGTTAGGATATTTTCGTTTCAAAACTAACCATGATGCAGGACCACAAGTGTTTGCAACTTCTAGTACTGGTGTTCCTTCTAATCTTTCTGATTCAGATGATGAGGATAACATTTTTGTGGTTCCATCCTACTCCACCACTGTCTCTCCTACTCCTTCTAGTGATGCAACTCCATTGGATGTACCGGATTCCCAAGTAGCTCTTGACACTCTCCTCAAACAACAACAAGAAGCTACTACAGCAGCTTCTCAAGGTGGCTTTGAGTTCCCGTTGGATGAGTCTACTGACAAAGCTGCTCCTGGTACCCCAGCTTCTGCTCCTAGTGCTAGCTTATCACCTAATGGTACTCCAGCTAGTGTGTCTGCTTCCAATACTCGTTTCTCTAGTCCTACTGATTTGGGGAACCATCAAAAGAAGTCTTCTACCAAGCTGGATGATATTCATAAACAACCGGTAGATGGGATTTTAAACACTGCTTTATATGATGCTGACTTTGTTGGTGATCTCAATAACTTGGCACCAGAAGTGGAGGTTTCTTCCAATCCATTCTTGCAATCTCACAAGGATCATCCTACCACTCAAATTATTGGAGATCCTGGTTCTACTGTCAAGACAAGCAGAATGCAGCAGAAGGCCTCGTCTGATCATCATGCTCTTGTGAGCTGTAGGGTCTACTAGATGTAGATCTTGCAGCCTGTCAGGACCGGTGAATGACTTCTGTAATCACAAGTCAAATCACAAAGAGACTCTATACACAATATGAATGTAGAATATAAATATAATAAAGAAGAACATAATAACTATAAAGACTTGATCCTTTCTAAGGATTTCTAATATTGATAATGACTAGAACTACGTTTGGTGAAGGTGTGTCTAACCCTTCTGCCTAAGGTTCCTTTTATACTACAAGGAAACCCTAATACAACATTAAACAAAACGTGTAAAACTGATATGCATATCCTTTCCTAACATATCTCATGCATATCCTAACAGAATATTAAGTAAATAATAAAGTTTGACTTCGACTAGGACCAGGAGCAGGACTTGCTCCTACTACTACTAGGACCAGGAGGAACTACATACCTCCTAGTCTACCTATTACATTTAACTATTACAATGGTCCTAACAATCCTCCCCTAAACTTGAATTTGACCTGTTGAGTTCAAGTTTCTTGGAAAACATGCAAATAAAGCCCGAGGATTGAATCAGCAAAACTAATAGCAGCATCAGAAAGATAAGAATCAGAGTAACCGCCACAACATGAAACACTAGAAGCTTCTCCAAAGCTTGGAACAAATCAGCATCTTGTTGAATCTTTTCAGCAACATGAGCAGATTTGAGGAGCCTTTACCAAGTAGCTGCTCACTCTTGGGCTAGCCAGTCGTTCTGGTGGAATAAGCATCACCCTGGGAGACTAGAACCCAGCCCAACTCTTAGAACGTGAATCAATGGTGAGTGGGAGTACCCTGATGATTTTAGGCAAACCATCACAGCCGTCAACGGATTTGATACGTCTTTACCAGAAGTCGTACCCCTCTGGACTCGCCAACTCTTAGCAATGAAGCATCGGTGAGTTGAAAACCCTATAGCTTTAAGCAAGCTATTACATCTATCAACGGATTTGATAAGATCTTTACCAAGAGCCGTACCCCCTTGGATTAGGCACTTTTCAGTCCAAGACTATGGCAAGTGAAAACCATCCAGTTTTGGGTAACCTGGCAACCATCAACAGATTTGAGAATCGCACCAGGAGCCGTACCCTCAAGGTGAATCAACTTTTTCTTGTCGATTAGACATGGTAAGTTGAGAACCATTTGTTGTGTGGACCACAGTCCAACACCAAGTGAAACCAAGGACCAGTACAAGCACAACTCAGTAACCAGAACCCACAATGTGAAGCAGACAAGGGTATCATATTCACAAGTATAAAATCCAAGATGTGTTAAAAGTATAAGCAGATATTATATAAAAAGTTTTCTTTTTTTTATTATTTTTTTTATATAAATTGTTTTAAGTTAGTCTAATTGTTAATGTTTATTATTATTATTTTTTTTAACTATAAAGAATGAAATTCACCAATCACTGTACATATTGGTGAAAAGAATGAAAACAAGAACAAATAAACAAAAATACAAAATATAAACATTTACAACCCAATCACATCACAAACCAGAAGCGGCCTTCTTATCCGCTATCAAACGCGCCTGAATACCTTCCACCAATGTCGTGGCCATAGAGGACTCATTCCCTGATGGAGCAGTTGAGATTTGCAAGTGACTAGCCAACATCGCTTCCATCGAAGAAATTGTCAAAGGATACTCCACATCTGTCAGCATAAAAACCATATGACCAGATTCTAATTCCAACATATGCACACAACATCCTGCATATAACTTCCAGCGCTGAATCACCCATTGCATTTGGTCCTTCCATATACCCGAAACAGGAGTATGAGGAGGTGCATCCAACATCAGCTTAAGATCAGCCCAGATACGCAGACCAGGCCATGAAGACACAACCATGGGGTCAAAAGGCATGCTAGAATCCACTAATCCATATAAGGCCATAAGATCCATACGATCAGCCCACGACAACACACCCTGCAAACCCGAAGCCAAACGCACAGACCCATCACTCAAAGTAATTTTATGGGATACCACACCAGGAAGAGTTGTGGAACACTCAACCAAGTAACCAATAATGTTCCCATTCCCCAAAGGCAAGTCAGAATCGCTGTCAGAAGCTGCATCAATCAAATTCTCAGGATCACGCTTCTCATAAGGGACTGTCTTGCCACGACGAACACGTCGAGCTTGTTTCAGGCGAAGCGAACGTCTAGGTGTGGAATCACTTGGCGTGGGTTCAACCTTTACCTTGACCTCAGCAGCAGCAGTGGGAGCAGGAGAAATAGACTCATGAGTTTGCCCACCCAATGGATCAATAGGAGCTGGATCAGAAGTAGGAATTGGTTGAGTTCCAGGAACCGGTGGTGAGAGGGATTCCATATCCGGGGTAGCAGTTGTTGTGGTTGTAGTAGCAAAGGTGGTGGTGGTAATAGGTGTGGTGGTGGTGGTAACAGGTGTGGTGGTGGTGGTAGGACCAGCAGAAGAACCCAAAGGAGCAACCAAAGGAGAAGTAAAAGTACCAACTGAAGTAGCAACAAAACCCGAAGGACTAGCAGTAGAACCAGGAGTAGGAGCAGATGAAAGACCAGTAGAAGCAGCAGGCGAAGTAAAGGTCACACCACGAGGATGGTAAATAAATCTTTCCGGAATTGGTTGACTCTGTCGCTTAACCATACGCTCATAAAGTTCCTTGAGCTCATCAAAAGTTAAAGCCCGAACCCTGTCCCACTTCCAAGGAGCATTAAAATGAGCAGCAGACTGATATTTCACATAGCGCTGCATCTGCTTGCGCTCCTCGGTCCTTGATAAAGGTCTTTTCTTTCGTTGTTCCCGAAGCTGTGCAGCAAGCGCCAACTGGTGCTTGCACATCAATACCATGGCTCTCAGAATACAATTGTTCTCATCAACATCGTCACCCAAAAGATCTGTAAACTGAGCATAATCCCTAGTGACAATAGTCAATACCTGCATCCATTCACTATCACTCCAATGCATCGCATCGTGCTGAACATGTTCACGCCTCCGCTGTCGAAGCTCCTCATCTGCAGCCCTTTCAGCCTCATCAATCTCAGCTTGGATCCGACAAGCAGCCTCCTCACCTAGCCTTTCCTCTTCAAGCTGTCGATGGGTACGCTTGCGAGATGGTGATGGAGCATCAGTCATTGGGGCCTTGCCCTTCGAATCATGGGAGGGACCAGCATTGGAACCAACAGCAGGACCAGAATCACCATCCATAGGAGTGGGAATAGCACCAGGAGAAGGAACACTGGAGAATGTCAGAGGAACCGGAAAATCATCATATACTTTATCAGCAAAGGCAGCCTTTGCCAATAATGTCAAACCATCCTCAACATGCTCCGTACCCTCCTCATCAGAATCTGAATGGATCACATGCTTCTTTCGGCGTCGTTGCTGAGTTTCCAAAGCTTTGATGCGATCAGCCAGAGGAAGAACAAACTCCCTAGTAAGTTTCCGGTGTTGGTTCAAATCAGCTTCCAATGAAACCATCCTCTCATGATACCTGCGCATAAGATCAAGTAAAGACATAAGTGTAGTAGGCTCCTCCGCCTGCCCACCAAGAGAACTTGGGTCAGGGAAAGCGTCATTGGAGCCCGAAGCAACATATGGATCAACCTGTGGAGTACTAGTACCAAAAGGTTTATCAGCCGAGTGTGGAGCAGGACTAGGAGGTGGAGTCTCCACAAATGGAGACTTGTGTGGTGCTGAAGAAGGACCAGCCTTGGAGGGGGATGGTTTTTCAACCACCACCTCCTCAACCAGCTCCTCCTCAACCACATGAGAAGGACCACCAGTAGGAGCCTCCTCCTCCATCGGGTCATCATCAATCAGAACAAACTCAGGAGCCTCCTCCTCCTCACCCATAGGACCCTGAGCTAATCCCAACATGGCCTCAGTCAGGGGCCTCCATTCCCCGGTAAACCCATGGACCATATTGTAATACACTTTTGCAGTAAGTTTAGACGGCACATGTTCAGTCCTATCACGAGGAATGCAAACCAGTATTTGCTGAAGAAACCTAGGATACATAAGAAACTTCTTTCTAGAACCAGCATTAGATAGATTACTAACCATCCCCTCAAATAGATAGTGAGAAAAGTTAAAAACTCTACCCTGGGCTAAGCAAATAAGACCAGTAGCCAAGGGAGTAGGGAAAGCATCCCAACTCCCAGACTTAGGACTCATACAATGAATAAGAAAGTGCACCAGAAGCTTCCATTGGGGGGAAAACCTATTTTTCTGGAAGTTAAACTTCCCCCCATGTTTGTATCCTAAAGCAGCCATCCCCTCCAATACCTCCGAATTGGGATGGACTCAACACCACCCTCATCCTGAAGATGAAGAGAAGAGCGAATAGAAGCCTCAGTCACCACATATGCACGTCCATCTATGGTAGCATGGAGTGCACGTGGACGACCAACCACATTCACAAGTCGAGCAGACGCCCAAAATTGACGAATAACACTATCATAAATAGTGGGACATACAGTAATCGCAAACCTTAGGTTGGAAGCTTCAATGAAATCCAGAATGTCAGCAAAATGTTCACGATGTGGACCATCACCCAGATAAGCAACTCGGTTGTGAGCAGGTTGGTAAGCAAAAGCAACCATGGATCTTGATTAATTGATGGAAGAAGGATTGTGGTTAGGGTGGAGATAGTAGGAGCGGTTTTGTGTGTGTGTGTTGATTGGAATGAGTGAGTCAAGGGGTTAAATTGACCATTAATAAGGAAAATAGTAACTGTTCATTGACCCATATTAATGGGGGGTTGCCCTTTCAAATTTAGACATAATTGCATAGTAACCACTTGCCCTTTATAACATAATTACCAACTCCCAATTTACCATAGTTAATTAAAAATGGGAATACCAGGATTGGGAGCGTTGACCAAAAGTCACAGCACACAATGGTCAGACCAGGAGCAAAACGTGGTCAACAATGGACAAAAGGAATGAACAGTGTCCCAGACTAGGACCAGAAGCCAATAACCACTTGACAAGGAAGGATTTTGAACCACCAGTAGCCACCAATTATGACTAGAAGCTGACCAATGAGGACCAGAAGCCAGTCATGTAAGACCATATCCACCAGAAGTGAGCAAAATCCTCCACCAGAAGTACCACACACTACCAGAACCAATAAAATATGTTGTTAAAATCTATCAATACGTTAGTCTGTCCTAAGAATATGTACACAAAGCCTCCCCTTAGGCTTAGCCTCCCCTCAATCCTAGACCTCAAGGATTGACCATCCCAATATGAACCACCAAGTGGTTAAACCGAGGACCATCAAATGCTTTAGTCAGCAAATCAGCAACATTATCATCCGTATGAACTTTAAGAACCTGAATCAGCTTCTTTTCATTGGCATCCCGTATAAAATGATGCTGAATTTCAATATGCTTTGTTCGCTGATGAAAAACAGGATTCTTCACAATACAAATAGTGCTTTGATTGTCAATAAAGATTTTGGTGTTCATAAAATTGAAACCATAATCCAACATCTGATTTTAGATCCACAAAACCTGTCCACAACGACTAGCAGCAGCAACGTATTCAGCTTCTGTTGAAGAAGTAGCTACGATTGTCTATTTCTTGCATTGCCATGAAATAAGTCGACGACCCAAAAATTGACAACCACCCGTAGTAGACTTCCTGTCATTATTAGAACCTGCATAGTCACTATCGCTATAGGCTTCTAGAACAAAAGGTGATTGTCTAGGATACCAGAGGCCCAGTTTAGGTTGAGCCTTGATATACTTGAAAATCTTCTTCACTGCATTTAAGTTCGAAACCGTTGGAGTTACCTGGTGTCTTGAACAAGCACTTACTGCAAACATGATATCCGGACGTGATGCAGTCAAATACATGAGGGAGCCAATCATAGACCTGTACATGTGAACATTGACCGGGGGATCTGGCTCATTCTTTAGTTTGACTTTAGCAACTTCATAAGGAGTTGCTGCTGGTCGAAGAGGATCCATGTCAAACTTCTGAAGAATCTCATGGACATATTTATCTTGACTGATGAAAATCCCATTCGTTTGTTGCTTGACCTGAAGACCAAGGAAGAAAGAAAGTTCTCCCATCGCACTCATCTGAAATTCGCCTTTCATCAAGTGTTCAAACTCATCACACCATTCCTTCCTACTAGAACCAAAGATAATGTTGTCCACATAAACCTGAACAAGGATAATGTCCTTGGTATTCCTCCGAAGAAATAGTGTTTTGTCAATAGTACCCCTTCTATAGCCATTCTTTAACAAGAAGGTTGAAAGACGCTCATACCAAGCTCTAGGAGCCTGATGTAGTCCATAAAGAGCCTTGACCACCTTGTAAACTTTCTTGGGATGAAGTGGATCTACAAAGCCCTTAGGTTGAGTGACATACACCTCCTCGTCAATTTTGCCATAGAGAAATGCACTCTTGACATCCATCTGAAACACCGTAAAGCCCACATAAGAAGCAAAAGCCAAAAACAGACGAATGGCCTCTATCCTTGCAACCGGAGCAAAAACTTCAGTGTAGTCAATGCCCTTAATTTGAGTGTGTCCTTGTGCGACAAGCCTAGCTTTATTCCTCACAACAATTCCCCGTGCATCCTTCTTGTTCTTGAGAATCCATTTGGTATTGATTGCTGACTTTCCATCTGGTAAGTCAACCAGTACCCAAACATTCTGAAACAAGAATTGTTGCATTTCCTCCTGTATAGCCTCCACCCAACTTTGATCCTCAAGAGCATGAGAAACTGATTTAGGTTCCACCTGTGAAAGAAAACAAGCAAACAAACAGTGTTGAAAGTCCGTATGATTATTACGCTTTTGATCTTCAATATAGCTCACAAGAGCATGATGATCAGACGAGGCCTTCTGCTGCATTCTGCGTGTCTTGACAGTAGAACTAGGATCTCCAATAATTTGAGTGGTAGGATGATCCTTGTGAGATTGCAAGACTGGATTGGAAGAAACCTCCACTTCTGGTGCCAAGTTATTGAGATCACCAACAAAGTCAGCATCATATGAAGCAGTGTTGAAAATCCCATCTACCGGTTGTTTATGAATATCATCCAGCTTGGTAGAAGACTTCTTTTGATGGTTCCCTAAATCAGTAGGACTAGAGAAACGAGTATTGGAAGAAGACACACTAGCTGGAGTACCAGTAGGTGATAAGCTAGCACTAGGAGCAGAAGCTGGGGTACCAGGAGTAGCTTTGTTAGTAGGCTCATCCAACGGGAACTCAAATCCACCTTGAGCAGCTGCTGTAGTAGCTTCTTGTTGTTGTTTGAGGAGAGTGTCAAGAGCTACTTGGGAATCCGGTACATCCAATGGAGTTGCATCACTAGGAGGAGTAGGAGAGACAGTGGTGGAGTAGGATGGAACCACAAAAATTTCATCCTCATCATCTGAATCAGAAAGATTAGAAGGAACACCAGTACTAGAAGTTGCAAACACTTGCGGTCCTGCATCATGGTTAGTTTTGAAAAGAAAATATCCTAACGAATCACTAAGATAGTCAAGATCAAAATACCATTCAGGACCCTTGCCTTGGATGTTTGACTTCTCTTCAAAATACCTGAGATTTATAGTTTCAATGATCCGCTTGGCTTGGAGATTGTAGACACGATAGGCCCGAGAGTGAGCTGAATATCCCACAATGTATCCTTCATCTGCCTTGCCATCAAACTTCCCAAAATAGTCACTAGTATTCAGAATGGTGACTAGACACCCAAAAGGCTTCAAATGAGAAATATTTGGAACCTTGCCTGTTCGAAGCTCATAAGGAGTCTTCTTGTGAGGATTGGTAATAGAAACCCTATTTAAAACGTAACTTGCAGTATTAACAGCTTCTGTCCAGAACATGGTTGGAAGCTTGGAATCGGCAAGCATAGTTCGTGCTGCTTCTATTAGTGTCCTGTTCTTTCGTTCTGCCACGCCATTCTGTTGAGGAGTCCTTGCTGCACTATAATCTCTTTTGATGCCCTTAGCATTACAAAGTGCGATGAGGTCTTTATTCTTGATCTCGGTTCCATTGTCGCAACGAATACCTTTAACCTTCTTGGTCAACTGATTCTCTATAAGAGTAAAAAAATCTCTAAGGATTGAGTAGGTCTCACTCTTGGCAGCCATGAAGAACACCCACGAAAACCTGCTATAACCATCAGTTACCACCAGACAGAATTGCTTGTGGTCAATGCTTCTAATGGAAGTAGGACCAAATAAATCCATGTGTAGTAGCTGCAATGGTTCAATAATAAGACTAAGAGCAGTAATGGCCTTGAAGGATGCTTTGTGCTGTTTGCCTTTGCTACTGGCAACACAATTTATATCATTTCTAAACGACTTGGGAGGTAAACCAGAGACCAGGTTCAGATTTGCAAGTTTGTGAATGGTCTTAAAATTCACATGCCCCATCCTTATATGCCATTGAGTGGCTTCATCTTCTGAGGCCTTAGCAACTAGACATGCTAGCTGACCAGTAGGATTGACTTCATTCAGCTTGATACTATAGAGATTGTGTTTTCTAGGGATTCTGAGGAGAACTTGTGAGTCATCCGGAAGCTGAAAGTCTTTGGAGAGCACAAGTGCATCAGTATCGGTGAAGAGAACAAACTGCTTCTTGTCACAAATCTGAGAGACAGATATCAAGTTGAAATGCTGAAGTGCTTCCACGTAGTAGACCTGCTCAAAATTTAGATTTGGCGTCTTAATTGTTCCTTTGCCAGTGATTCTGCCTTCACCCCCACCAAAATAGACCTTGCCTCCATGAAATGGTACAAAGTTAGAGAGAAGACTTTTATTGCCAGTCATGCTCCTGGAGCAACCACTATCAACAATTCCTAGACTAGGATCCTGGTATGGAGTAACCTACAACAACAAGATAAAAACAATGCAAAAGTTAGTGTCTTAAGGGGACCCAAACCTTATCAGGTTTGAGCCTGCCTTGTGGATCTTTAGAAGAGTGCCAAGAAGATTGATGAGATCCACCGTTGTTTCTTGGTTGCCAATGCATCATATGGGTATTATTATTTGACTAAGAACAACCTGCTGAGGGCTTAACAGCAGTGCCCAAACTTCCCAAACCAAAATACGCGTGGTCCATATTATGTGGATAAACTGGATTAAAATTTTGAAAGTAATTACTAGTGGTTTATAATCCAATGGTTTTTCAATGATGAGGAACTAAAGGAGAGGACCTTATAGAAGAAGAAAATGATTGATCACTAGGATTAAGTCTTCTAGTAGCATATGGGGCAGCTCCTGGTGGACCAGGAGCGGGAAAAGCATGATTAACAGAAGCATGTGTGTCATAATAATCACAATCTTTAATTAAATGAAAGGCACTGCCACAAACAAAACAAGTTTTGAAAGACCTTTTATTAGAATGAGATTGTTTCATACTGCCTACTTTATTACACATAATTCTAGGAGAAACATTCTTCCTAGGACTCAATAAACTAGGACCAGACACACTTGACATAACAGCAACTCTTTCTTCACACTTCCTAGCACCAGTAGCAGCATGATCATTCAACTTGGAACTTGTAGGTCTTGACTCTTCACTTGAACCACTAGATGCAGAGTCACCGGCTTGAACTTGTTGGGGACTCAAGCATCTGTGATCCATCCAAGTCATTATGCCATGAAGTGGGCATAAAAGTTCCAGTAAGAGGAGGAGGGACAGCATGCATTTCTGCTGCTGGTTTAAACCTATTGTAACTAGGTTTTCCCTCATCCTCTTTGTCGGCATCAAAGACACTTGAAAAAGATAAATCAAATACATCTTCTGAATCAATATATTTTTCAAATCCTAAACCTCTTTTAGTTCTACCAGACATGCTACTATCAATTAATTTTGAAAGATTTATAGGTCCCTTTTGCCATTTTTCAAATCTTAGCATTGTAGCATCTAATTTTCCTTGCATCTCCTCTTTTTCTTTGATACTAGCATCTCTTACTGTTTCTGTATATTTAAGCATATTTGTCGTGTTTTCTAAATCGATGCTTAGTATCCTGATTTTATCCTCATACGCACGTTGAGTATCTTGTAACCACCTCTTTTGTTGTTCCAATGTGTTTAATGAAGCCTTATAGGCTTGAACCTCTAAAAATTACTTATCATTTTGATCATTTACTTCATTAAATTGGGACAACAATTCTGAGTATTTATCATGACAACCAAGAGGACAATGTTGTACCTGAGGTGAGATGCCCATAAGAGCAAACTCGTCTGCTTCTTCTGCATCAGAGAGATTCCCAGCAATCATTGCAAACACGTCAGTCGAGGACTCGGCTGATTCCAGAGTAGAAGCCTTATGATCACTCCAGCTGACCATAGAGTCAACATATACCAAAGCCTTCTTGTCATCTTTTACCTCCTGAACCTTAAAAGCTGAGTACCTGCTCTTCTCCTGGTCATTCTTGCTAGGGCATTCCCTTGCAAAGTGCCCTTGTTGCTGGCAGTTATAGCATCGAACTTTGCTTTTGTCGAATCTTGCTAACTCCCGAGGGTTGTAATTAAATTTTCGACCTGCTTTCTTCTCAAACTTATGAACCCTAAGAGTTAGCATGGCCATTTGCCATTTAAGATCCATTTCATCCAGGTCAAGTTTATCGACCTGTTTGAAGTCATCATAAGCAAGTTGTTGTTGAGCATCAACATCAGCCATAAAAGAATGGAGAACAGCTTCTACCATACTACCAGACTTGGCAGTAGGATCAGGAGCAGAGGTATGCTGAAAAGTATGCTGAGAGGAGACAATATTGCTTGGGCTACCTGCATATGACATGGGACTAGATGCCATAGAACTCACAAAGGCAGAATTTGTAGGAGTGGGAAAAGAGTCACTCGAAAATCCTCTCACATGAGGTTCGAAAGTTCTGAGCTTATGAAACAGATCATCATAGTTGAGATAGTCAAGCCCACCTTTGGCTTTGAGAGAGATCACCACCTGATTCCATGAGTAGGGTAAGGCTTTAAGAAACCTTGCATTAATATCACCATCATCAGGTTTTGACCGAAGTTGATTCAACTGGCTCAATATCTTCTGGAACCTATCATACCCTTGATGTAGACCTTTAGTTTCTGAGATTTTGAATTCTGTGAATTCATCTCTCAGCATGGATCTTCGCATTTTCTTTGACTCCTCATTCCCACCAAACCTTGCTTTTATGCCATTCCAGATCTCTCTGGCATCATCTAAATGGTAGAAGTCACCCATGTGATCTTCAGGAAGAGATTGAAGCAAAATCGTTTTTACTTTGACCTCCTTCTGAATAGCTATGATTTCCTCATGAGATTTAGGGTCAAGAAGGGTAATATTACCATTCTTGTCTCTGCCAGTAAGCTTCCTGCTGTTCCCATTCAGAATGATCTTCCAAAGATCTTGATCAGTATTGGTGATCCACAATTCCATCTTCATTGCCCAGTTATCGTATTCACCCTTTTTCAGAAGAGGGAATTTACCATTCGTATTTGAGACCGTAGCAAGGATCTGCTGAGGTTGCACAATTTTAGGAGTGCTGTCTTCTCCTGTTTGAGTAGAAGTTGAGGCAGACATGATAAAAAAATGTCAGTAATAAGAAAACTTGATTCTTCTTGTATTGAGACCCTCCCAGGCTCTGATACCACTTGTGGGGTCTACTAGATGTAGATCTTGCAGCCTGTCAGGA
The DNA here is from genome assembly GCA_025667525.1 of Glebionis coronaria. NCBI lineage: Eukaryota > Viridiplantae > Streptophyta > Magnoliopsida > Asterales > Asteraceae > Glebionis > Glebionis coronaria. The sequence continues at coordinate 222,067,583 of CM046880.1, forward strand.
CTGGTGAATGACTTCTGTAATCATAAGTCAAATCACAAAGAGACTCTATACACAATATGAATGTAGAATATAAATATAATAAAGAAGAACAGAATAACTATAAAGACTTGATCCTTTCTATGGATTTCTAATATTGATAATGACTAGAACTACGTTTGGTGAAGGTGTGTCTAACCCTTCTGCCTAAGGTTCCTTTCATACTACAAGGAAACCCTAATACAGCATTAAACAAAACGTGTAAAACTGATATGCATATCCTTTCCTAACATATCTCATGCATATCCTAACAGAATATTAAGTAAATAATAAAGTTTGACTTCGACTAGGACCAGGAGCAGGACTTGCTCCTACTACTACTAGGACCAGGAGGAACTACATACCTCCTAGTCTACCTATTACATTTAACTATTACAATGGTCCTAACATGAGCTATATTGAAGATCAAAAGCGTAATAATCATACGGACTTTCAACACTGTTTGTTTGCTTGTTTTCTTTCACAGGTGGAACCTAGATCAGTTTCTCATGCTCTTGAGGATCAAAGTTGGGTGGAGGCTATGCAGGAGGAAATGCAGCAATTCTTGTTTCAGAATGTTTGGGTACTGGTTGACTTACCAGATGGAAAGTCAGCAATCAATACCAAATGGATTCTCAAGAACAAGAAGGATGCACGGGGAATTGTCGTGAGGAATAAAGCTAGGCTTGTCGCACAAGGACACACTCAAATTGAGGGCATTGACTACACTGAAGTTTTTGCTCCGGTTGCAAGGATAGAGGCCATTCGTCTGTTTTTGGCTTTTGCTTCTTATGTGGGCTTTACGGTGTTTCAGATGGATGTCAAGAGTGCATTTCTCTATGGCAAAATTGACGAGGAGGTGTATGTCACTCAACCTAAGGGCTTTGTAGATCCACTTCATCCCAAGAAATTTTACAAGGTGGTCAAGGCTCTTTATGGACTACATCAGGCTCCTAGAGCTTGGTATGAGCGTCTTTCAACCTTCTTGTTAAAGAATGGCTATAGAAGGGGTACTATTGACAAAACACTATTTATTCGGAGGAATACCAAGGACATTATCCTTGTTCAGGTTTATGTGGACGACATTATCTTTGGTTCTACTAGGAAGGAATGGTGTGATGAGTTTGAACACTTGATGAAAGGCGAATTTTAGATGAGTGCAATGGGAGAACTTTCTTTCTTCCTTGGTCTTCAGGTCAAGCAACAAACGGATGGGATTTTCATCAGTCAAGATAAATATGTCTATGAGATTCTTTAGAAGTTTGACATGGATCCTCTTCGACCAGCAGCAACTCCTTATGAAGTTGCTAAAGTCAAACTAAAGAATGAGCCAGATCCCCCGGTCAATGTTCACATGTACAGGTCTATGATTGGCTCCCTCATGTATTTGACTGCATCACATCCGGATATCATGTTTGCAGTAAGTGCTTGTTCAAGACACCAGGTGACTCCAACGGTTTCGAAATTAAATGCAGTGAAGAAGATTTTCAAGTATATCAAGGCTCAACCTAAACTGGGCCTCTGGTATCCTAGAGAATCACCTTTTGTTCTAGAAGCCTATAGCGATAGTGACTATGCAGGTGCTAATAATGACAGGAAGTCTACTACGGGTGGTTGTCAATTTTTGGGTCGTCGACTTATTTCATGGCAATGCAAGAAACAGACAATCGTAGCTACTTCTTCAACAGAAGTTGAATACGTTGCTGCTGCTAGTTGTTGTGGACAGGTTTTGTGGATCCAAAATCAGATGTTGGATTATGGTTTCAATTTTATGAACACCAAAATTTTTATTGACAATCAAAGCACTATTGTATTGTGAAGAATCCTGTTTTTCATCAGCGAACAAAGCATATTGAAATTCGGCATCATTTTATACGGGATGCCAATGAGAAGAAGCTGATTCAGGTTCTTAAAGTTCATACGGATGATAATGTTGCTGATTTGCTGACTAAAGCATTTGATGGTCCTCAGTTTAACCACTTGGTGGTTCATATTGGGATGGTCAATCCTTGAGGTCTAGGATTGAGAGGAGGCTGTGCCTAAGGGGAGGCTTTATGTACATATTCTTAGGACAGAGTAACGTATTGATAGATTTTAACAACATATTTTATTGGTTCTGGTAGTGTGTGGTACTTCTGGTGGAGGATTTTGCTCACTTCTGGTGGATATGGTCTTACATGACTGGCTTCTGGTCCTTATTGGTCAGCTTCTAGTCATAATTGGTGGCTACTGGTGGTTCAAAATCCTTCCTTGTCAAGTGGTTATTGGCTTCTGGTCCTAGTCTGGGACACTGTTCATTCCTTTTGTCAATTGTTGACCACGTTTTGCTCCTGGTCTGACCATTGTGTGCTGTGACTTTTGGTCAACGCTCCCAATCCTGGTATTCACATTTTTAATTAACTATGGTAAATTGGGATTTGGTAATTATGTTATAAAGGGCAAGTGGTTACTATGCAATTATGTCTAAATTTGAAAGGGCAACCCCCCATGAATAGGGGTCAATGAACAGTTACTATTTTCCTTATTAATGGTCAATTTAACCCCTTGACTCACTCATTCCAATCAACACACACACAAAACCGCTCCTACTATCTCCACCCTAACCACAATCCTTCTTCCATCAATTAATCAAGATCCATGGTTGCTTTTGCTTACCAACCTACTCACAACCGAGTTGCTTATCAGGGTGATGGTCCACATCGTGAACATTTTGCTGACATTCTGGATTTCATTGAAGCTTCCAACCTAAGGTTTGCGTTTACTGTATGTCCCACTATTTATGATAGTGTTATTCGTCAATTTTGGGCGTCTGCTCGACTTGTGAATGTGGCTGGTCGTCCACGTGCACTCCATGCTACCATAGATGGACGTGCATATGTGGTGACTGAGGCTTCTATTCGCTCTTCTCTTCATCTTCAGGATGAGGGTGGTGTTGAGTCCATCCCCAATTCGGAGGTATTGGAGGGGATGGCTGCTTTAGGATACGAACATGGGGGGAAGTTTAACTTCCAGAAAAATAGGTTTTCCCCCCAATGGAAGCTTCTGGTGCACTTTCTTATTCATTGTATGAGTCCCAAGTCTGGGAGTTGGGATGCTTTCCCTACTCCCTTGGCTACTGGTCTTATTTGCTTAGCCCAGGGTAGAGTTTTTAACTTTTCTCACTATCTATGTGAGGGGATGGTTAGTAATCTATCTAATGCTGGTTCTAGAAAGAAGTTTCTTATGTATCCTAGGTTTCTTCAGCAAATACTGGTTTACATTCCTCGTGATAGGACTGAACATGTGCCGTCTAAACTTACTGCAAAAGTGTATTACAATATGGTCCATGGGTTTACTGGGGAATGGAGGCCCCTGACTGAGGCCATGTTGGGACTGGCTCAGGGTCCTATGGGTGAGGAGGAGGAGGCTCCTGAGTTTGTTGTGATTGATGATGACCCGATGGAGGAGGAGGCTCCTACTGGTGGTCCTTCTCATGTGGTTGAAGAGGAGCTGGTTGAGGAGGTGGTGGTTGAAAAACCATCCCCCTCCAAGGCTGGTCCTTCTTCAGCACCACACAAGTCTCCATTTGTGGAGACTCTACCTCCTAGTCCTGCTCCACACTCGGCTGATAAACCTTTTGGTACTAGTACTCCACAGGTTGATCCATATGTTGCTTCGGGCTCCACTGACGCTTTCCCTGACCCAAGTTCTCTTGGTGGGCAGGCGGAGGAGCCTACTACACTTATGTCTTTACTTGATCTTATGCGCAGGTATCATGAGAGGATGGTTTCATTGGAAGCTGATTTGAACCAACACCGGAAACTTACTAGGGAGTTTGTTCTTCCTCTGGCTGATCGCATCAAAGCTTTGGAAACTCAGCAACGACGCCGAAAGAAGCATGTGATCCATTCAGATTCTGATGAGGAGGGTACGGAGCATGTTGAGGATGGTTTGACATTATTGGCAAAGGCTGCCTTTGCTGATAAAGTGTATGATGATTTGCCGGTTCCTCTGACATCCTCTAGTGTTCCTTCTCCTGGTGCTATTCCCACTCCTATGGATGGTGATTCTGGTCCTGCTGCTGGTTCCAATGCTGGTCCCTCCCATGATTCGAAGGGCAAGGCCCCAATGACTGATGCTCCATCACCATCTCGCAAGCGTACCCGTCGACAGCTTGAAGAGGAAAGGCTAGGTGAGGAGGCTGCTCGTCGGATCCAAGCTGAGATTGATGAGGCTGAAAGGGCTGCAGATGAGGAGCTTCGACAGCGGAGGCGTGAACAAGTTCAGCACGATGCGATGCATTGGAGTGATAGTGAGTGGATGCAGGTGTTGACTATTCTCACCAGGGATTATGCTCAGTTTACAGATCTTTTGGGTGACGATGTTGATGAGAACAATTGTATTCCGAGAGCCATGGTATTGATGCGCAAGCACCAGTTGGCGCTTGCTGCACAGCTTCAGGAACAGAGAAAGAAAAGACCTTTATCAAGGACTGAGGAGCGCAAGCAGATGCAGCGCTATGTGAAATATCAGTCTGCTGCTCATTTTAATGCTCCTTGGAAGTGGGACAGGGTTCGGGCTTTAACTTTTGATGAGCTCAAGGAACTTTATGAGCGTATGGTTAAGCAACAGAGTCAACCAATTCCTACTTCTGATGCAGCTCCTATTGATCCATTGGGTGGGCAAACTCATGAGTCTATTTCTCCTGCTCCCACTGCTGCTGCTGAGGTCAAGGTAAAGGTTGAACCCACGCTAAGTGATTCCACACCTAGACGTTCGCTTCGCCAGAAACAAGCTCGACGTGTTCGTCGTGGCAAGACAGTCCCTTATGAGAAGCGTGATCCTGAGAATTTGATTGATGCAGCTTCTGACAGTGATTCTGACTTGCCTTTGGGGAATGGGAACATTACTGGTTACTCGGTTGAGCGTTCCACAACTCTTCCTGGTGTGGTATCCCATAGAATTACTTTGAGTGATGGGTCTGTGCGTTTGGCTTCGGGTTTGCAGGGTGTGTTGTCTTGGGCTGATCGTATGGATCTTATGGCCTTATATGGATTAGTGGATTCTAGCATGCCTTTTGACCCATGGCTGTGTCTTCATGGCTTGGTCTGCGTATCTGGGCTGATCTTAAGCTGATGTTGGATGCACCTCCTCATGCTCCTGTTTCGGTTATATGGAAGGACCAAATGCAATGGGTGATTCAGCGTTGGAAGTTATATGCAGGATGTGGTGTGCATATGTTGGAATTAGAATCTGGTCATATGGTTTTTATGCTGACAGATGTGGAGTATCCTTTGACAATTTCTTCGATGGAAGCGATGTTGGCTAGTCACTTGCAAATCTCAACTGCTCCATCAGGGAATGAGTCCTCTATGGCCACGACATTGGTGGAAGGTATTCAGGCACGTTTGATAGCGGATAAGAAGGCTGCTTCTAGTTTGTGATGTGATTGGGTTGTAAGTGTTTATATTTTGTATTTTTGTTTATTTGTTCTTGTTTTCATTCTTTTCACCAATATGTACAGTGATTGGTTAATTTCATTCTTTATAGTTAAAAAAAAACAAAAAAAAAATAAATAAAAAAAATAATACACATTAACAATTAGACTAACTTAAAACAATTTATAATAAAAAAAAAAAACTTTTTATATAATATCTGCTTATACTTTTACCACATCTTGGATTTTATACTTGTGAATATGATACCCTTGGCTGCTTCACATTGTGGGTTCTGGTTACTGATTTGTGCTTGTACTGGTCCTTGGTTTCACTTGGTGTTGGACTGTGGTCCACACAACAAATGGTTATCAACTTACCATGTCTAATCGACAAGAAAAAGTTGATTCACCTTGAGGGTACGGCTCCTGGTGCGATTCTCAAATCCGTTGATGGTTGCCAGGTTACCCAAAACTGGATGGTTTTCACTTGCCATAGTCTTGGACTGAAACGTGGCTAATCCAAGGGGGTACGGCTCTTGGTAAAGATCTTATCAAATCCGTTGATAGCTGTAATAGCTTGCTTAAAGCTATAGGCTTTTCAACTCACCGATGCTTCATTGCTAAGAGTTGGCGAGTACAGAGGGGTACGACTTCTGGTAAAGACGTATCAAATCCGTTGACGGCTGTGATGGTTTGCCTAAAATCATCAGGGTACTCCCACTCACCATTGATTCACGTTCTAAGAGTTGGGCTGGGTTCTAGTCTCCCAGGGTGACGCTTGTTCCACCAGAAAGACTGGCTAGCCCAAGAGCGAGCAGCTACTTGGTAAAGGCTCATCAAATCTGCTCATGTTGCTGAAAAGATTCAACACGATGCTGATTTGTTCCAAGCTTTGGAGAAGCTTCTAGTGTTTCATGTTGCGGCGGTTACTCTGATTCTTATCTTTCTGATGCTGCTATTAGTTTTGCTGATTCAATCCTCTGGCTTTATTTGCACGTTTTCCAAGAAACTTGAACTCAACAGGTCAAATTCAAGTTTAGGGTAGGATTGTTAGGACCATTGTAATAGTTAAATATAATAGGTAGACTAGGAGGTATGTAGTTCCTCCTGGTCCTAGTAGTAGTAGGAGCAAGTCCTGCTCCTGGTCCTAGTCGAAGTCAAACTTTATTATTTACTTAATATTCTGTTAGGATATGCATGAGATATGTTTGGAAAGGATATGCATATCAGTTTTACACGTTTTGTTTAATGCTGTATTAGGGTTTCCTTGTAGTATAAAAGGAACCTTAGGCAGAAGGGTTAGACACACCTTCTCCAAACATAGTTCTAGTCATTATCAATATTAGAAATCCTTAGAAAGGATCAAGTCTTTATAGTTATTCTGTTCTTCTTTATTATATTTATATTCTACATTCATATTATGTATAGAGTCTCTTTGTGATTTGACTTGTGATTACAGAAGTCATTCACCGGTCCTGACAGGCTGCAAGATCTACATCTAGTAGACACAACAAATTTGTATTGGTTTAACGCCACCTTTTATTTAACTTCGCCATGAAGTGTTTGTTATGGCTTTGGACTTACCCTTGTCTTACATTTAACCTCGCCATGAGGTTTTTATTATGACTTGACGTATATCCTCACGCTAATGCAACTTTTGGATCTTTAAGGCTTCAAAATTTAAGACATTCACTTTCAATTTTCGCATAGATTTTCCGGCCTTGTGAGCTTGAAATTTTTGCCTGATATAGGTGAACAGGAACTTAAAATTTATTATTGGGGAAGCCTTTGATTATTCGGGTGACAATACTTCAAAACCGTGACGCTGAAGATACCTTAATGTTTTCCTACTTTAATTACATGGAAGCTATGAGAATTAATTAGAAAGCAAAAATAGAAATTAAACCGCAAAAAACTTATTTATTAACAATTTAAATATAAGGAGATGGGAGAAAAAGCAAATAATTAGGACACATGAGTTTTTGAAAGAATACGAGTACTCTACGTTTAGCATAGTAACTTATAATTAACGCTATCATTTCTCGTCCTCAATTTAATAAGACTTAGCCTAATATAGTTAAGGAGTCGAAGCTAAGTGCTCAACAGGCATGGTCGAGTATAAAATTACTCTTATTTACACCATCGACAAACCTAATTTCGTGTCTTAAACACTTATGAAAAACAAGAAAATATTTAATATTTGGCCATTTTTAGACTTATTTTGCAATAAAAAGATAACAAAAGATGAAAATTAGATTGCATGATGACATAAGTAAGGTGATGTATCTATTCACCCCATACTAAAACTAAACATTCTCCTCAATGTTTTGATTCTAAGGTTGAAAGACCCCCATACTAGAGACGAAAAGTCGAATGACTAATCTCGAGCATGGAAAAGGTAAAACGAATAATTTATAGCCGTTTATGAATTATGCTAATAAGATCATCGTTAGAAAATAAAAGAATATCATCGGATATTAGAATCTTCAAAGGCAACGATCAAAGCTCGAGTGATACATAAAACGAACACGAGAGGCTTCAATGATGACGATGATCCTAATTAATCACAATCACAAACAACCACGAAACAAAGGTTAGAAGAGCATAAGTCCCCGCATTACACTATTAGAAAACAATAATATTTACAAGGATAAGCATGAGAATCCCCCACGAGGCACCTTGTTTTTGATAACCGAGTGAAAAGCTCTACTCGAATCCTCATAAATGTGATCATTTAGGGATTATCATGGTTTGGTCATTTTTGGTGGGGCTTACATGATAATAAAAGGCCCAAAAACTATGTGGAGTACTTAAAAATCCGATAAACGTATACTGGGGTCGAAGATAGCATCCTCGTTTTCGAATGAAAGACGAAACAACGCTACTTCAACATGAACCCCAATGGGGTAGAAGAAAATAGATGAGAAGAAATAAAAGGGTGGGATAATGGGTGGGCAACATAATGAGCTACTCGAGGTAGACTCACACCAAGCAACAAAGATTTCCCATTTATTGCATCGATGGAAGACCGAGATTTCCTTTTAAATGCGATTCCGGGATCGAATATATTGTCCTTGGTGGAAAAGTGTGAGGAAACATAAGGGGATTCCCCCACACTAGAACAACATAAAGCATCGTCAAAAGGAGTAGACGAGCTCGTAGCATGCAAAAAACACGGTGATGATGGAGTTGAAGTAAGAGAATCATTCAAATTAAATTAAAATCTTTTCCTTTTCATTGTTCAAAAACTCTTTATGAAAACCCGATTCTATTATGTCGAAAATATATGGTGTTTCTAAGACGATGTTAGGCACACTAAAACTTCTCACATTAACGTCGTTGGTGGGGGGAGGTGGATTATATAAATTCTCAAAATAATGGTCAATAAAGAACATCGCACCCTCGGGGTCAACATATTTGTCATCCTCGTGATCGTTAATCTCATCGATTTCTTCATCGTAGATAGGCGCGTCAAACAAAGGTTTTTCGTTCCCCTCACGAATGATTTTGGAAACTCTCTCGAAGAGATCACGATCAAGTACGAAACCATCATTCCTTTGTGGGGATTGTTGATAAGTTAAATCCTCACGAATGTGGTAAACGTCCTTTTCATTTGAGGAGCGTTGATAAGGTATCTCCTCGAGAATGGGACTTGTGTCAATAGAGAGAAATTCATCGACCTCCTTAATGAATTCTTCATCATCACAATTGTGAAATGAAGGAGGATCGATGATATGGTCATCAACATTCTCGAACCCTTAATCAAAAATGGGATTATAATGAAAAATAGGTTCGTATATGAAATTCGAGAACGTGGTGAAAGTGTCGTCATTTTCGTCATCATAAGAGATTTACCACATGGCATCATCATCTTCATTTGAAAATTTATAGAAGGTTAAATCCTCGAAGATGGACGATGGATTAGCAAGTACATGCTCAATTTTGGTAAAATCACCCATCATCATCAAAGAAAGTGTCGATGTGAGCAAGTTCTCGAGAGGATTTCTCGAGAGTCACAACCATGGTCTTACAAGTCTTTTGACCATGCTTATGTGGCATTTCTATGATGGGTGAAATTGCATTGGGTTGGGCCACTTCCTTAGCCTTAATGGGTTTTGGGCTAGGAGTGGGATGCACTTTAATGGGCTTAGAAGTATAGGCCTCTAAGTTATGGTCCTTCAGAGGGGGTGGAAACGAGTCCATTTTGGTCATTTTCGTGATGGATCTAACGTTCTCCTTCAGAATTGGTTGTTCACTTGTTTCGCCGAATATATCCCAAAATGATTCTTCATCCATAAATTTACGAATACCTTTTTCAATTAAGTAAACGTATTCTTTATCATTAAAATACTTATCTCGAAAACCGTTCTTTTTAATTCTTTCAAAACACGTATCAAGCCTCCTTCCGCTAAAGTGTGTACCTTGAAATTATCAAATTTTGAAACATTGGTTTTGGTTTAATCATTTTGATTTTGGGATCTACTCGTGAAAAATTCCATTTCATCCTCCCAATACTTCATAGTTAATTTCCCATCGTGAACATGGATAATGGCACGAGCCGTCGATAAAAAGGGTTGACCTAAAATAATAGGACATTTAGGATCACACTCATAATCAGAAATCACGAAGTCCGCCAGAAAAATAAACTTTCCAATTTTAACATAAACATCCTCGGCTATTCCAATTGGTGTAAGTGGTGTACAGTTTGCTAGTTCGATTATCATTCTTGTGGGGATAAGGTTAGGCAATCTTATCAATTTCCAATGAGAAAGAGGCAGAGATTAATGCTAGCACCTAAATCGGCAAGTCCTATACATCCCTCAATCTAGGGAAAATCACAACGTAAAAGAAATTGGCCCGGGTCTTCTTCCTTTCTCGGCATATGCCTTTTAGGTTTTCTTAGAAGGATCGAAGCACAAGTTTCCTCAAGGGTCACTTTGGTTAAGTCTATGAAACTCTCTTTTTTAATTGTGGATGGAATTGGACGTACACGAGGGTGTGCACTCTTTTCCTTGGTCACCATGTTCATTCCCTCGACTTTAGAATATGAAGGCGTTTTTGAGGTCGAGGGTAGAGACGAATGCAAAACTCTAAAACCATCAAGGTTTTGGGGAATCTACGAAATTTGCAATTAGATGATGTAGCGACTTTGTCGTGTTCCTTCGGATTAACCACGGTGTTGCTTGGTAACACACTCAAAGACGAACTCGCTTGATTGTTCATAATTGCGTAAAAATATTTTTTATGTCACTTTAACCTTGTTCAATTTTATTATTTTGACCATACAAAGTGTTGGAGAACTCTTTTTTCAAAGTACCAAATTGTCCCTCTAATCGTCTCATATTAGCCTCACTCGATTTCATATATTCTTGAAACTCGTTTGACGAACCGTTTTGATTAGAATTAAAGTTCCCTTGGTTTTGATTATTTCTTTGAAAATTGTTTTGATTCCCATTGTTTTTTTGAAAATTAGTGTTTTGATTGTTGTTGTTTTCTCGATTTTGCCAACTCAATTTACGACCTTGATTATAGTTTCCTCCTTGATTTGAAAATTTTCCTTGTTGATTATTTCCTTTAAAATTGTTTCGGTTTTGATTGGAAAAATTGTTGCCTTGGTTATAACTTCCGTGTGATGGACCCGCGTTGTTTTGATTTTGAAAATTGTTGTTCTCATTTAACGCGTTTACACTCGACATTTGGCCATCCGTAGCCGCACACTCATAATAAATATGAGGTCCACCACACAACATACACGAAACCTCAACCGCTTTCATCGTACCGGGAGCGTCTTTTATTTGCATCTCAATCAAGAACCACGTAAAAACATTCGTCAATTTATCGACTTTCGCGTCAACTCTCTCAATATCACGATTAGAATTACTAACATTGGCGATATTGGCAACACTCGGTGTGCTACGGAGTTGTATAAACTTAGATCTATTTTTTATAATCATTAACACGTCTTTCAGAGTTTTACAAAAAAGAATGCCACCGGCAGCAGAATTTAACGAATCTTGCTCTTGAAAATTAAGACCGTTATAAAACGTATCGATTTGGTGCAACTCGGAAAATCCATGATGAGGAGATTGCCTAAGCAATTCCTTAAAACGATACCACACGTCTCTAAACGACTCATTCGGCTTTTGTTCGAACCTCGTGATCTCGTTTTTGAAAAACGTGGTCTTAGACGGTGGAAAAAAATGATTAACGAATTTGGAAACGAGATCCTTCCACGTAATTATGGAATTAGGTGGCTCTTTCTCGTACCAATCCTTGGCGGCACCATTGACCGAGTACCGAAAAAGCATAAGCCTAGCGACATCGGTGCCAACGTTCTTAAACTTGATCGTGGCTAAAAGACGATCAAAATTCCGAATGTGGTCGTGAGGATTATCCGCCTCACGAACCTTAAACTTTGTCGCTTGAAGCAAAGATAGCATTCCACTTTTTATCTCAAAATTCTCCGCTTCGATAGCGGGAATTACGATCGCGTCTCCATAACCCTCGGTGGGTGCTTGGAGCAACTCCATCATCGTACGATTCTCGGCCATCTCGTCTACGGTTTCAAAAACGATATTAGGAACGTTCGTTTCTCAATTTCTTCTTCGTCGATTCCTTCGATTTTGATTGCGTCGATTAAAAACGTCGCTAGAATTCGAATAGTCCTTCGATCGAGTGCGCATGCACTAAACGTAAAGAATGGGGGGGGGTAGCAAAGAAGATTCTTTTTGGGGTTTTTCGATTTTTAAATTTTTTTGGTTTTTGATTTTGATTTTTTTTATTTTGAGTGTATTACATAGAAATTAATCCACAAATACTTATCCACTAATCAAAGGTCTCGATTAATGAATCCAAGAGGAATGAATGTAATTACGTCAAGTAAAAACCTTCGTTCAACTTTGAAACGTTGGCGGAACGCCAAAACGTTTCGAGGTTCAATAATTAAAAATCACAAAATAGATATATTAATACTTGAGTTGGCAAACCCTTAATCAATCGTTACTAAATCGATTCGCACAAGCGAGCGGAAAAAACGAGGAGCGAAGTAGTTAAGAGCCTTTTTTCTTTAAGTCATGAAATACAACCGCCTTATACCCATCTTATAGTTTGTATCAATTGAGATTAAATAAAACAAGAGTATTTATCTATTTTGCCTTTGATTTTTGTTTGAATACATACACGATAATGACTGGAACGCCCACTATCGAGGTGCGATTTATCGCGTATTTTGATAACTATTGTTTATTAATTGTTCTACGTATTACAATACAGTATTCACAATAAAAACGAAAAGCGATTTTGTGTTAATTGATTTCAATTTAACACTTTTTATTTATATGGCTAATAATAGTAAAAATAACAAAAATTAGTAAGTACGATATATACGCTTTCCAAAAATGAAAAGCAAAAATGCACTATTCACCCAAACATGATACATATGGCACTAAGACACATCCCTGGCAGCGGCGCTAAAATTGATTGTAGTAAAATCGTACACTTTTAGGAAAAAGCTTAGATATGGCAAGTATTAAGTCAACGCGTTTAGAAAAACGTGAAGACCGATATTGCAAGTTCGTTCTCGGTGGAGGTGTATGATTTGTCTGCTAAAAATATAAATACGTATTTGGATTAGTAACGTTTTTAGGGTGAAAAAAGTTAAAATTAAAAGACGAGTAACGCTAATATTAAACTATGACGAATTAAAACGAAAACGTAAAAACACGACAAATTTTTTTTTACTAAAAATAATTAAAAAATAAAATTATTCCTATATAATTTAAATAAGAATAAAAATTGAATAAAACTTTTTTAAAACTTTTTACCACTTTAATATTTAATTTCAAATGCTAATTAAAGCCCTAAAATTAAATAAATATAACAAAAAGTCCAAAATAAGATTTTATCAAATTTAAATATCACTTAAATTATTTTAAAACTAAAAAGTATTTTTATTGAATTTTAAAAACTAATTTCCTATTTTTAATTCACTAAAACAATTTTTAAATTAAAATAATCCTAAAAATATTTTAATAATGGGAAAAATCTAAAACTTTTTTCTAAAAATTTATAATACCCTAAAGTACTTGGGACAAATTAAAAAGCTGAAAAATATTACTCAATAAGCTCAAAAAGATCAAATAAGGTGGCTGTTATGGTTATTACTAACAGTGGGAAGGATCCCAATGAAGTCAGTGGGAACTTGGGTTCCCACCGTTAATGTTAACTACACAAAAAGTGGTTTTGCCAATTTTCTTCCTTGTTTGTTACTTTCCTTGGAAACAGAGGGCACCCCCACAACAAGTGAGTTGTGGGGAGTGAATATGAAGCAAAAAACCAGACCCATACAGTGACCAAATAAGCCCAGAATAAGCCCTAAAGAAATCAGCGCATCAAATAGATTTCCAGTGGTGTCCGAGATATACCCGAGAACGATCTCAGTCTTGTCCGATATTGGACAACACTGCGAAACTAGGATCTCGAACAGAACCTTCTGACAGAAAAAAATGGATAATCTCAATTTTAGTGGATAAGTTTTTTATTCGTGTTTTTGTGGATAAGTTTTTTGGATAGATGAGGGGCCAAAACCGTTCACAACCTTACCCATTTCCACTATTATACCCGGAATCTACCCATCCTAAGCCAACTTAAACTCAATACCCATTACAAACCGACCCAACCCAAACTTATTACCCACAAAAGCCTAAACAAAAACCTTTACCCAACCTACCCAAAACCCATTACCAGCCACAGTCCACTAATTAATTAATAATCTAGTTTTTTAAAACTGATTATTTATTAGTTTAAGTGGCGGTAAACACACCCAAAACTCCATCCTCGATCTATAAACACACCTATATCACTTGATGAACCATAATCCCCATTCTTCCCTAATCACAAAATTAATACCTAAATCTTTCCAAAATACTATTATACCATAACCTAACCAAAACCCCACCCATAAATTGGTACCCACTTCACCCAGTTGTCTCACCCATGTGGCCCCTACCACACTGTTCACTCCCCAACAAAAGAAGGGCAGAAGATCAACAATTTAAGATGATTTCGTGTTGGCTACTTTTCTATGAACGTTTGAGATTGCATTTGGACAACTGGCTCATCACAAACAGCCAAGGCAACATCACATGGCTACCTTTGACCCATTTTCAAGTTTCAAGATCAAGGGCAGTTAGGGCAATTCATACGCTTAGGGTTAATGTAATTTTTAGGATTCTAGAAATTTCTTTAGAGTTTTAAATTTGCCTTGCACAAATTCTAAGTTCTGATTATTTTCTTGTCATTTATGTTTCGTCTTTATCTTTTAGGCAAAGTAGTTTAAGTTTTGTCAAAAATATTTTGTTCATATAATTTTTGGTCAATATTTTTTGAGACCCAAGAGATTGAAGTTGTTGGTTTGAGGGTGAACTGACAACTCATATTCAAACCAAGGGTCTAAATCCCTTGTTACTTTTTAGTTGATAATCATGGTTCATTTAGCAAAATAAAAAGTGGATATAATGTTTTAAAGAAATTTGTGGTTTATTTTTCAGTTGAAGACTTACTGTTCTATAAGCACTCAATAAGCCAGCTAAAAACTGAGCTTATTGAGTCACTTATAGAGCTTGAATTTGTTTGGATTGTGTTGTTTTGTTCACAGATCAAAGAAAGAAAGAAGACAATACGGGTCTTGACTGTTGTAGTCTACCCTAGTTCATAGCTTACCACAGGCCTTCCCAAAAGCCATAAGCTCACTACTAGCTAATAGGAGATGGCCTCATCTGTTCATTGTGGGGCCTTGATGTAGGTTCCACAAGGTACAAGGGCTTGAACCCTTCTTATTTGCAAGTTTAGTGATTTTTGTGACTTTTTTTATTTTGTGTTTATAGGCTCATCTTGGTAGATTAATGTTTGTTGGAAATACGTTTTTACGTATTTAGAAAGGATCGGTCACTCCAACGATATATACATAGTATGGGCTCGTGATCTAGTTATGTAACAATATAACCTATCAAGCCCACATTTAGGGTGGGCTGTATATACCCCCTCCTAGAATGTTAGGAGTTTCATTTATCAATCAAACATTCCTTTCTCTCATTATCTCCTTTCTCTCTCTAGATTTCTCTCTCTAGTTCTTCATCCCTTCCTCCCTCTTTAGATCATTCTAACACAAAGACAATCCAAGGATTTAGTGGACCTACAAATGGTATCAAGAGTCATGGGATGATTGTATTGTTTTTGTTTTTGTGTTCTTTATTTTGTGTCTATTTTGATCAAAAATCAATTGATCCAATTTTTTTTGTGTTTTTATGTATTATTATTGATACATATCATCTACATAGTTGTGGTAGAGATTTGGTATTGTTACTTTGGTTAAAAACACAAAAATTTTGGGTGTTTGGATCATTTTTTAGCCTCAAAATCGATTTCGTGTAGTAGATCAGAGAACAGTGTTTTTTGTCGGCCATCAAATTTGAGTTTCGGAAAAGGGTTTCTAATATATTCCGAAAGTTAGATTTTGGTTGGTTTTATTGCGAAAGTGGGAAGCAGGCGGACTACGAAAGTGAGTTTTTGGGTATTATTCCGAAAGTGGGAAGAAAGAATAGGAATATTGCGAAAGTGAGTTTGGTTAGATTATTCCGAAAGTGACTTTCACGTAGGGATTGCGAAAGTGAAGAAGGTAAGTCTTCATTTATCCGAAAGTCATACTGGTTTACTTATTCCGAAACTGAAACCATTTCATTTTTCCGAAACTGGTTTCAAGTTTTTGGCGAAAGTGATTTTTTAGATTTTTTTCCGAAACTCAGATTTTAATTTATTCCAAAACTGAAATTCATTTTATTGCGAAACTGATACTTTTATCCGAAACCCAATCTTTTCCCGAAACTGAATACTTATCCGAAAGTGGATTTTCCCGAAACTGAAAATTTGCGAAAGTGAGTTTTTGATTTTATCCGAAAGTGGATTTTCCCGAAACTGAAAAAATTGCGAAAGTGAATTTAGTTACTTTTTCCCGAAAGTGTTTTGCAAAAACATTTTTCCCCGAAAGTGAATTTTAAAAAAAAAATTCCGAAAGTTTTTGTTAACATTTTTTCCCGAAAGTGAAACACTTTTTTATCCGAAAGTTATTTTCCCATTCATCCGAAAGTTGGAACTGGGCATTATTCTGAAAGTCATAATTTTTTCCGAAAATAAACTTGAGAAAAATTTTGTGAGTTTTTTGTTTGCCTTGGAATTTTTGGCTTTTCGAGAACACATACTTAGTGGATTTAATCATTTATCTATACTACTCAAGGGATTCAATCTACAACAACAAACACAATTACTTTCTTTCATTGCTCGATCGGCAAGTATTCCTTACATTCATTTGTCATCGAAATTCAATGGATTGGTTTAATTCGACATCTCAAGAGGGAGAATCGCGTCACATGAAAGTTAAAGATAGAGATAGTAGAATGACTTTATTTTGACTACTTCGATCCCATCTGTCGAACATTTCACTACTTAAAGAAGGAAGCGGATTTGTGACATTCTTCGGTCAAGATCATACCACTTTCATCCACCCGATGCTCCTCAAATTGAACCAACTACTAGAGAAAATCTACAAAGAAGACATTAATAAAATTGAATCTGCTCATTCACTTCAAGTTCTAGCGCAACATTTTTAGAGTTTCTTTCAATTTGATCCTGCAAAGGTTGAATCTTCAGTGATCTGCCAGTCATTCCTTGAAGATACACAAATCTAGGTTGAAGACTCTAGTGATTGATTGCTCGATTTCATTAAATCTATTGCACTTTCGATTTATGAAAGTTCACAACTTCAACTAGAGCATGATAGTGGAATACAAGCATCTATGATGCAGATGGCAGAGGAGATAAATGGTCTTACGGATGATTTAACAGAGACCGCTTTGGTTAATGATGATAGCAGCGTCATTGCATCACGACGACATGACTCAAGCATGCATGACGAAGAGCCAATAGTTGAGGTACAATTGAATACTGTATCTAACAATGATCTACAGCATGTTGAGAATTCCGAACCTACCTATGCTAAACATGGGATGGAAAAGGGTGATACCACTTCTGATTCATCTGATTGTGATTCATAATGGGGGAGAAAGTGATCAGAATGCTAAAGATCATGATATGTGCTTTTATGACTGCTTCTTTAACCAATTCTGCTTCTAGGATTGAAGAGCTTGAAACGATTATAGCTCAACAATCAAAAGAGCGTGAGGATGCCAAAATTGAATTTTCGAAGAAAACGGAATCAGTTTGAAATGCATTTTGAAAAACATGAAAATTCAAACGATGTTCTTGAATGAAAATTAAATCAAAAAAATTTAAGATTCTAAAGCCGAAAAAGATAATTTTGTGAAACACGTTACTTTGCTAGAATCTAAATTGGCATCCCGAGACATCTTACTAAAGGAACACGAGACCTTAAAACAGCATTGTAATGAGTTAAATGATACTATCATAGA
The DNA here is from genome assembly GCA_025667525.1 of Glebionis coronaria. Classification (NCBI taxonomy): domain Eukaryota; kingdom Viridiplantae; phylum Streptophyta; class Magnoliopsida; order Asterales; family Asteraceae; genus Glebionis; species Glebionis coronaria. Next base: position 222,085,496 of record CM046880.1, read on the forward strand.
GATAAGGTCTAAAACTCTAGAGTCAACGACCTTGTTAACTACTGAAAATGCTTATTGAAAGGATCAGGTTCAGAAAAAGGTGTTTGCTATAGCTGCTCTGAAAAACGAGCTAAGGAAAATTAAGGGCACTAGTGTGGACACTAAGCTTGAAAAACCAACAATCTTGGTAAAAACCGCCTAAAAAACAGTCCGTTCGCAAACCGACTGCATTTAGATCCGAGCGACCAAAATCCTCGAGACCGCGGTTTGCCTCCCAAGTTGATATGGTTCATCTTTCTAGACCAGTCACTACACCAACTAGGCCTAATGTAATCAAATCAGCCTATGCAAAACCTCAAATCAAGACTCCTACTAGTGATTCTAGGTATTACTCTAAGAATATGCACAGCATAGGTCGAATAGCATGCCTAATAATCACTATGTAGATGCATCTCAGAAAATGACACAAGCAAGAACTAGGATCTCTAGATCTCATTCAGACCACAAACACGGTGTTTGTTCCGTATGCATGAAAAGTGTCTTCACGACAAATCATACTGCTTGTGTAACTAAAGTCTTGAAGGAGCTGAACTCAAATGCTAAAAGAGGGATTCCTAAAGGAAATAGGTTTTCTACCGCTAAGTCTTCCGCTGTGCATAAGAAAACCAAGTCCCCTAGATCCAGTATTAGGTGGAAACCCACAGGTAGGATTCTCAAATCGATTAATCTTCAATAGGTTCCTATAGGAAGGATGTTCCCCTCTAGCACTACCAAGGTTGACTGTGAACTCCCACATGGTTCTAAAATAGATATTTCTAACCCATATAAAAGCATGCAAACTTCTAATGAGAATGTAAGTACCAAAGTCAACGTTCAACAAGAACAAAGCAGTCCAATCTTTGTATACAGTACAACTAAGGACACTCTCAGAATTTGGTTGCTGAAGAAGCTGATATTTAAGAAACATGTGTCTTAGGGGATTTGCGGTTAAGCTCACAAAGATGGCTCATCGTTAAATATCAGACGATGACCCGATTTTGAAATAAAGGAAATTTTATCGCCGATGATAAACTTATCCTCACAAACTAGAAATTAAATTTTCTCGGACACGAGCTTACATAAAAACTATTCAAAGGTTTTAAGCTCGTGTACATGGCTCATCGTTAAATATCAGACGATGACCCGATCTTCAAATAAAGGAAAGTTTATCGCCGATTGATGTAGTAATTTTGTACTTCTAATTTTAGGAAAAACAAGAAAATACAAGTCGTCAAGTATTAATCAATGTGGTTTAAGAAAACCGTAAAGATCGACAAATGCGAGTTCGTTCTCGGCGGAGGTGTGTATATGTTAGCCACTTATATTAAAATCAAGTTTGGATTAGTGTCGTTTCTTGGTTTAGAAATAGAGAAAAATAAAGACGATGTACGCCAAAAACTATCATACGACGTAAAACACGCAAAATCGTAAAACGCGACAAAAATGAAAATACTCTAAAAATTACCAAAAATTTAATTTAAGCTAAGAGAAATATAAATAAAACAAAAATGAAAACAAAAATTCCCAAAAACTTTTTAATAATTTTATATTAATTTTTAAAGTTTAATAAAAAAACTAAAATTAAATAAAATTGAAAAAGAGTGAAAATGAAAAATTTACTGGATGTAAACCTCAAATATATTAATTAAAACTTAAAATTATTTTAAAAAAATTTTAAACTACTTTTTTATATTCTTAAATTACTTTCTAAAATTTAAAACAAAATAAATGATAAAAAATTAATTAATAAAAGGAAAATTATGATTCCACTTTTGAAAATCCTAAACTGAAGTTAAAACATAAGAAAAATCAAAAAAGCTAAAAAGTTTTCCTCAACAAGCTGTTACACAGCTTACTAGGTTCAAATCTATAATATAAGATAAAAACAAATTTCCCTTATATAATAAACCTTGCAAGAGTATTACTGATAAAGTCCCTAGGGTGAGCGGTAAGGTGTGTGTGTGTTGGCAGTGATGGCACAGGTTCGAGTCCTGGCCACGCCAGTTTTTTTTAACACTTTTTTTTTCTTTTCTTTTTACACCACGTGTTACCCAGTGACTTAACAACACAAAAACACAATCAAAATATTAATCTAAACGTGTAAAAGCTCAAACCAAATTAAAACGTGCCCAGACCTGGGTTTTTTTCAAACTTTCCAAAATGGTCAGTAGATAGATCTAGTGGTGTCAGTGGAAACGTTGGTTCCGACTGCTTGATACACAAAAATGAGTAGGATGATTTTAATGCAGTTTTGATGGGTATTCTTGGTACACAAGGCACCCCTACACTCAGTTGACTGTATGCAGTCAAGATAAACAATAAAAACAACAAGTCCAATGCAAATAAATCACAAAAATGGGCAAATGTAGTCATTGTTAAACAGAAAAGTGCATTTGATGGGTTTTGCTGATCCCAAGTGCAATAAGACGAATTTTAGACCAACAACAACTTCACACAAAACTAACCAAATCACAACAAACTATCAGTGATCCTAGATTACCATTATAGCTAACAAATTACAAGATTTTGAACTTAGAAACACTAAAACAAGTTAGTTAATGCTACTAATTGTTTTTAACTGATTTGTACCAAAATTTTAGAACATGAAACTTGGTTTTAAACTTCCACACTTAAAGTACTCTTAATAACGACTACCACTAACCAATAGAGTTTGTTCGAGCTGATTTAAACCTACCTCTAGTGTTACTAACACCTAGGACAAATTAAACCCAAACACCCCTTTATATTTCTAATATGACAAATAACAAACATATTATAATCAAAACCACTCAATATTGAATATAGATTACCTAAACATGTATAAAATTATTACACAATCATGAACTAAGAACTAAACAACATTTAACAACTTGTCACAAAATCACATAGTCTCAATCAAGCACAAAAATAGACCAAAACACAAAAGGGAGTTCAAGGTTATGCACCTGATGCCACCAGCTTCTGAATGCTACTAACCACCCTTAGACTAAATGAGGATGTGTAGAGGATCCCTTCTGTCGGTCTACAACAGACCAAGGGATATGCAATGTATTCAAAAAATTATAGAAAGGAGAGTGATCTTGGTGAGTCTACAACAGACACACACCAAACTTTCTTTGTACCTGCATAAAACAAACAGCAAACTAACAAGTAGTATAAGCTATCACAAGCTTGTTAGGCTTGTGGTAGCTTATGATACAGTAAATTAAAAAACAATGAAATTTTTTGGAAAATCCCTGATACACCAAACTTGAAACCAATCTTTTTGAAAACAAAAGTAACCAGATTATAAAGAACTTATGGTGCTTATTTGGGTGTCAACCAAATAAGCACATAAGCACCTATGAACTAAGAGAAAAAAATACCAAAAATAGGACCAAGTGTCCTTGAATCCAATCTTGGATTTGGAAAAATTACACTAATTTTTGCAAGAATATAAAAATCGTTTACACTACAAAAACAAGTAAAGGAACTCAACCTTGAAATAGATTAAAATCAAATTTTTCATTAATAATAAAAATATTTTACAAGTGCTAGAACATTCATGGTCACAAGCCGACCATATTTATACAAATAGGTAGAAGCATCTAGAAAAGCTAAAACACAAAACCCTAATCTGCTGAAATCCCAAATAATCCATTGGTATTCTTGTTTGAACTTGGTCAAAACAGCCTCATGTGATGCTTGTCCTTGATACAGCTGTGAGAAGTAATCTTGGGCGTCCATGATGCCTTTGGGATAAAGGAAAAGGATACATCCGTTTATCTTATCCCCTTTTGATATTTGTGACGAAAGTGATGGGCAGGGGATCTCACATGTGGTGTCCATTTTGAAGTGGTGAGTTGTTTAAGGTGTGGGTTTGGGCGACAATAACCTTTATCAAGGTTCTGGAGATTAAGAGGTAAAAATCCTTTGGTTCGTGGGTTTTCGGATTAGGGTTCGTTGAGTTGGATTAGGGGTGAAATTGGTGGTGGTGGGTTAATAGTAACTGTTTGTGGAGGGAAAGTTTAAACTGATTTATTAATAAGTTAAACTTGTTTAGTGGATGTGGACGTGGCATGAAGGGGTGAAGTGGAGGATGGTGATTGGTTGGGTGGGGCTGAGTTGGTGGGATGATTGGCTAGGAGTAGTTTGGTGGTCTGCCCATAATCAGTCCCTCATGTCCCAAGCCTTTGTTACTTCAATGTTTTCAGCATATAAACTAAAACCCCTTTGTTAATAAACTTTTGTTTTTTCTATTTTGGCTATAAAAGTTTTCCAAAACTTGTTCCAAGGGATAATAATGTAATATTTGCATATTCCAAGGACTCATAGTGACATGTCTTCAATCTTCAAGGATGTTTCTTGTACAAATTGAATTCTCCAAGGGCCTTTCTTGCCTAATCTTCAAAGATGAGGGACAAAAGTTGAGAATCTTTAAAACTTCAAGGGTATTTTTGGAAATATATTTCTCGGGTCCGGTTCTTTGTGCGGCTTTGTTTTCCGTGTTCGTTTTGCTTTTTCTTGTGATCTTTTGTTGATTTCACGATATCCGTACCTAAAATACACAATGAACAAACACAAGTATATTTTTGGGTACTTTAATGATATTTTAAGAGTTTTAAGCCCGATTTGGATGATGAGACTATGTATAATTGCAGTTTCATCACTCCCCCATCCTAAACCATTGTCGTGTCCCCACGCAATGCTAGAATTAAGTATCGTAGCACTTTCAAAATTCATTTTTATGTGAAATTTATTGAAAACTAAAACTTAAATACTACTACACGTGTTCTAGACATAATGTATTGTTTACATCACGATTAAGTGACTTTTAGGGTCAAATAACAAGAACATGTGAATGCCTCATAGAGATAAGTTTGTCATCCTCGATTTTCACTCGATTCCATGCTAAGCGTGTAACGAGATCATTGTTATTATAAGTTAGCAACACAATCATTACTCATGAGTGTTAAATACGTACTTAGACTCCCTTATTCCTAATTGGTATCTCTTATACTTTATTTTTGTCTTAATGATCACGAGGATACATCATTGACTTATTTTGATATTTTATTAAGGCCGAAAATAAAGTAGGATGATTTAATTGATAGTTAGCCGAAGGACACGATCTTTTAAAACGGCTTCTCGTAATCTCCATAAGTTCATATCTTGGCATAACCCGTTTCGTGATTTGAGACCTTTCTCGGACTGATATTTGGCATGTACTTCGAACTTTAAATCTTGGAAGACGTTCTTGAAAAAATGGTCTTCTCTTCATATATGGAATTTCTTCAAACTTGGACCACGACTTCATCACTTTTTTTCAATCTTTATTTGGGATTTTGATATACAACGATCCGCCTCTTTTTAGGACTTAGATATATTTATCCTCATACCTTGTTAGGGTCTTTTTGGATAGACTTCTCCATGATCTTTATGGGAGTATATTGCTTTTCATCGTGTGTCTCGATCCTTCATATTGATTTTGGAATAATGATACTTCACATCATCTTGGATCTTTATCAACAAAAGGGAGTTCCTCATGCCTTGTGAGGGCCTTTTTGGAACTTTGCCAATCTTCGCATCCCCCTTCAATAAGTTATGCCTTGGATATGAACTCTATTCGAACACGAGAAACTTTTAAACAATCTTGGGCTAAAAGCTAAGTAACCTTTTAAATCGTACGTCCTTACTTATTGCATTTATTTAAACAAAAGCGTGGGGAGAATAAGCTAATAATTACTACACATGAGATCGTGAAAGATTACGTAACTTATAACTAACTCTATTATTTCTCGTCCTCTTTTAAGAGACTTAGCCTAAAAAGTTAAGGAATCGAAACTAAGTGCTCAACACGCACGATCGAGTAAAAAATTACTCTTATTCTCACCATCGAAAAACCTACATTCGTGTCTTAAACACTTATGAAAAACAAGAAAAAATTTAAAATTTGGCCATTTTTAGCCTTATTTTGCATAAAACGATAACAAAAAGATGAATATTGGATTGCGTGATGACGTAAGCAAGGTGAAGTATCTACTCACACCCCCCCCCACACAAAAACTAAACATTGTCATCAATGTTTCAAGTCTAGGCGTGAAACACCCCCATACTAGAGACGTAGTCGAATGCTTAATCTCGAGCATGGAAAGGGGTAAAACGAATAACCTAAAAGCTGTTTATGAATTATGCTAATAAGATAATCGTTAGAACATAAAAGGATATCATCGGACATCGGAATCTCCAAAGGCAACGATCGAAGCTCGAGTGATCCCTAAAACGAACACGAGAGGCTTCAATGATGATGATGAACCTAATAAATCACAATCACAAACAACCACGAAACAAAGGTTGGAAGAGCAAAGGTCCCCTCGTTACACTATTAGAAAAAATATTTACAAGGATAAGCATGAGAATCCCCCATGAGGCACCTTTTTTTGATAACCGAGTCAAAAGCTCGACTCAAATCCCCATAAATGTGATCATTTAGAGATAATCATGGTATGGTCATTTTTGGTGGGGCTTACATGATAAACAATGCCCAAAAGTACATGGAGTACTTTAAAAACCCGATAAGTATACCGGGGTCAAAGATAGCGTCCTCGTTTTCGGATAAAATACGAAACAACACTACTCCAACAAAAAAACGGGGTGGGTCAAAGAAAATAGATGAGAAGTAGAGAGGTGGGAATGGGTAAGGCAACAAAATGATCTACTCGAGGTAGACTCACACCAAGCAAATGAATACGATTTCCATTTATTACATCGGTGGAAGACCGATATTTCCCTTTACGAGCAATTCTGGGATCGAATATCTCGTCCTCGATGGTAAAGTGTGAAGAAACATAAGGAGCTTCCCCACACTAAAACCACACCAACCGTCATCAAAAGGATTACACGAGGTGGTAGCACTCAAATAACGAGGTGATGACGGAGTTAAACTTGTAGAAAAATCTTTTAAATCACTTTTAAAATCTTTCCTTTTTCATCGTTTTTAAATTCTTTATGAAAACCGATTTGATGATGTCAAAAATATTTGGCGTTTCAAACTCAAGATTAGTCAAGCTAAAAATCCTCACATTTAAGTCGCGGTTAGGGGGTGGTGGTTTATATAAGTTCTCAAAACTTCGATCAACAAAGAACACTGCCACCTCAGGGTCAACATATTCGTCATCCTCATGATCATGCATCTCATCGATTTCTTCATCGTAAATAGGCTTATCGAACCAAAGTTCTTCATAATCCTCATTGATGATATTTGAAATTCTCTCGAAGAGATCACGATCAAGCACAAAATCATCATTCATAAGGGAGGAGTATTGATTAGGTAACTCCTCATGAATGTGATAAACGTCATTCTCATTTGAGGAGTATTGACTAGGTAACTCCTCGAGAATGCGATTTTGGGTCACGTGATTTGGTTCGTCATCAAAAATAATACGTTCCAACTCATTAAGTTATCCTCGATTTTGGAAAGATCAACCTCACTCGTAGGTGGAAGTGGAGGCAAAAGAGCAAGCTCTCGTTCAATAATTTCCTCAATCTCGGGATCAAACCCGTAATCATCTTACTTACCACACTTAGAATTGTTTTTGGGAGAATCAAAAATTGCTTGTGGATTTTTAAGAACGTGATCAATCTCGGCAAAACCGCCATCGTCATCGTCAAAGAAAGAGTCGATGTGAGCACTCACAACCATGGTCTTACAAGCCCTAGGGCTATGCTTAGGTAACTTTTCTATGACGAGAGGATCTTTGTCGATGAAACCTTTAGTCTCAACGGGTGTTGGGCTAGGAAATGAAGGCACATCGATGGAGTTAGAAGTTGATGCCTCAAAGACGTGGTCCTTCGAAGGTGGTGAAGACGAGTCCATTTTGGTCATTGTCGTGATGGCACTAACGTGGCCCTTCGGAATTGGTTGTTCACTTCTTTCGCCAAACAAATCCCAACATGATTTTTCATCCATAAATCTACGAATACCCTTTTGAATTAAGTACACGTATTCTTTATCATTAAAATCGTCATCTTTAAAACTGTTCATTTTAATTCATTCAAAACATGCATCAAGCCTCATATTTTCTGCTAAAGTTAACATTTTGAAATCATTAGAATTTGAAACATTAGGTTTTGAAACCACGATTTTATCATGATCATTTGAAACTTGGGATTTATTCGCAAAAAAGTCCATTCGTTCCTCCCCATATCTCATATTTAATCTCCCCTCGTGGACGTCAATTACGGCTCGAGCCGTCAATAAAAATGGTCAACCTAAAATAATGGGACATTTATGGTCACACTCGTAATCGGAAATGACGAAATTCGATGGAAAAAAACTTTCCAACTCTAACATAGACATCCTCGGCTATCCCAATTGGTATTAAAGGCGTGCAATTTGCTAGCTCGATTTTCATGTTCGTGGGGGTAAGTGAAGGCAATCTCATCATATTTCATAGAGAATGAGGCATGAGATTGATGCTAGCACCTAAATCGGCAAGGGCTAAACATCCCTCAATCTCGAGAAAATCATAAGGTAATAGAAATTGGCCCGGATCCTCTTCCTTTCTCGGCATTTGCGTTTTTGGTTTTTTAAGAAGGATCGATGCACAAGTTTCTTCAAGGGTTACTTTGGTTAGGTCGATAAAGCTCTCTTTTTTAATCGTGGATGGAATTCGAGGTACACTAGGGTGTGCACTCTTTTCCTTGGTCGCCACGTTAACCCCATCGACTTTAGAACATGAAGGCGTCTTAGAAGTCGAGGGTTGAGAAGAAGGAACAACTCTAAACCCATCAAGGGTAGGGGTAATCACACGACTTTTCTCACGAGACGAGGAGGCTTTACATAGTTCCTTCGGATTAGCAACGGTGTCACTAGGTAACGAATTTGATGACGCACCTGAGGCTTTGTTCATAATGGCCGAAAACATCTATTTAATATCAATTTGTCCTTGCTTAATCTTCGTGTTTTGATTTTTCAAAGTATTGGAAAAGTCGTTTTTCAAAGTACCAATTTGTCCCTCTAAATGTCTCATATTAGCCTCATTCGTTTTCATGTATTCTTCAAGATCGTTTGACGAACTATTTTGATTTGAATTAAAGTTCCTTTGGTTTTGATTGTTTCTTTGAAAATTTCCTTGATTACCACTCGAAAAATTCTTTCATTGATTAGCGTTGTTTTGAAAACTCAAGTTTTTGTTGTTGTTTTTATCTCAGTTTTGCCAATTAAAATTACGACCTTGATTATAACATCCTTGATTCGAAAAATTCCCTTGTTGATTATTTCCTTGAAAATTATTTCGGTTTTGATTAAAATTGTTGCCTTAGTTATAATTCCCTTGTGATAGACCCGCTTTATTCTGATTTTGAAAATTGTTGTGTAACGCGTTAACACTCGATGTTTGGCCATCCGTAGCCGCGAACTCGTAATAATTATGAGGTCCACCACACAACGTACATGATGCCTCAACCGCTTTCACCGTAGCGAGAGCGTCTTTCTTTTGCATCTCAATGAGAAAAGACGTAAACACATTCGTCAACTTGTCGACTTTCGCATCAACTCTCTCATTGTCGCGATTAGAATTACTAACATTGGCGACATTGGCAACAGTTGGTGCGTTGTGGAGTTGGTAAACCTTGGATCTATTCTCGATAATCATTAATGCGTCTTTCTGAATCTTTTAGAAAAAGTTGCCACCAGTGGCGGAATTCAACGAATCTTGTTCTTGTAAACTAAGACCGTTGTAAAACGTATCGATTTGGTGTAACTCGGAAAATCCATGGTGAGGACATTTCCTAAGCAACTCCTTAAAACGATCCCACGCGTCTCTAAAAGATTCATTCGATTTTTGCTCAAATCTTGTAATCTTATTTTTTAAAAACGTCGTCTTAGACGGTGGGAAAAAATGATTAACGAACTTGGAAACGAGATCCTTCCACGTAATGATTGAATTAGGTGGCTCTTTCTCGTACCAATCCTTGGCGGCACCATCGAGCGACTACGGAAAAAGCATAAGCTTGACGACATTGGTGTCGACGTTCTTAAACTTGCTTGTGGCCAAAAGACGATCAAAATTTCGAATGTGATCGTGAGGATTATCCGCCTCACGACCTCGAAACTTCGTAACTTGTATCAACGAAAGCATTTTGCTCTTAATCTCAAAATTCTCTTCTTCGATATCGGGAATTACGATCACGCCTCCATAACCCTCGGTGGCGCTTGGAGCAATTTCATCATCGAACGATTGTTGGCCATCTCGTCTACAGTCTCTTCAACAATGATATTAGGAACGTCAGTTTCTAATTCTCGTCTACGTCGTTGATTCCTTCGATTTTGATTACATCGATTCGAAGCGTTGCTATAATTAGAATAATCCTTCGATCGAGTGCGCATGCACTAAGCGTAGAATGGGGGGTAGCAAAGAAGATCCTTTTTGCGGTATTTCGTTTTTACAATTTTTTTGGTTTTTGATTGTTTTTAATTTTTTTGGTTTTTTGGTGTATTACGTAGACTCAAATCTACAAATCTCTCCTATAATCAATTTCTCGATCAAAGGAGCCTCAAGGAATGAAAACGATCACGTGCAGTGAACGCCTTCGATGACTTTAGAACGTTGGTGGAACACTAAAACGTTCAAGAGGGTTTAATCTTGAAAACAAGAAAATATAGTATACGTAGATAATACTTGGGCGGAAAACCTTCTATTAGCCCTCTTTCTCAAAACACGCACAAGCAAGCGGGGGAAACACGGCGACGCTAAGCACTTAAGAGACTTTTTCCCTTAGGTCGTGAAATACAACCGCCTTATACCCACCTCATAGTTTGTGTTAATTAAAATTCATCCTCACGAAAGTATTTATCTATTTTTCCTTTAAACTTTTGCTTTGGATTCGAATACAATAACTGAGTGATGAAATCCCAATTAAGGTTACGTTTTCATGCTTTTGGAGATATTGTAAATTTGTTGTGATACGTATACAATATATTAATAATATTCACAGAGAAAACGAAAACCAATATATCTACAATATAACAAATGATTTTTGTGTGTTTAATTTAGGAAAATTAAACACGTTTTATTTGGATACTATAATATAATAAGGAAAAATAACAAAAATGAGTATGTACGTTATATACGCTTTCCAAAAATTGAAAAGCAAAAATGCACTACTCACAAAAACACGATATATATAAGGCTAACACACCTCCCCGGCAGCGGCGCCAAAATTGATGTAGTAATTTTGTAGTTCTTATTTTAGGAAAAACAAGAAAATACAAGTCGTCAAGCATTAATCGATGTGGTTTAGGAAAACTGTAAAGATCGACAAATGCGAGTTCGTTCTCGGCGGAGGTGTGTATATGTTAGCCAACTACATAAAAGTCAAGTTGTGGTTTCTTGGTTTAGAAATAGAGAAACGTAAAGACGATGTACGCTAAAAACTATCCTACGACGTAAAACACGCAAAATCGTAAAACGCGACAAAAAATGAAAATACACTAAAAATTACCGAAAAATTAATTTAAGCTAAGAAAAATATAAATAAAACAAAAATGAAAACAAAAATTTCCAAAAACTTTTTTATAGTTTTATATTAATTTTTAAATTTTAATAAAAAACTCAAAATGAAATAAAATTGAAAAAGAGTGAAAATGAAAACTTTACTGGATGTAAACCTCAAATATATTAATTAGAACTAAAAAATTATTTTTAAAAAATTTTAAACTACTTCTTTCTATTTTTAAATTACTTTCTAAAATTTAGAACAAAATAAATGATAAAAAATTAATTAATAAACGGAAAATTATGATTCCACTTTTGAAAAATCCTAAACTAAAGTTAAAACATAAGAAAAATCAAAAAAAGCTAAAAAGTGTTCCTCAATAAGCTGTTACACAGCTTATTAGGTTCGAATTGATTATATAAGCTAAAAACAAACTCCCTTTATATAATAAACATTGCAAGATTATTACTGATAAAGTCCCTAGGGCGAGCGGTAAAGTGTGTGTGTGTGTTGGCAGTGATGGGGTAGGTTCGAGTCCTGGCCACGCCAATTTTTTTAACACATTTTTTTCTTTTCTTTTTACACCACTTGTTACCCAGTGACTTAACAACACAAAAATACAATCAAAATCTTAATCTAAACGTTTAAAAGCTCAAACCAAATCAAAACGTTCCCAAACCTGAGTTTTTTCAAACTTTCCAAAATGGTTAGTGGATAGATCTAGTGGTGTCAGTGGAAACGTTGGTTCCCACTGCTTGATACAAAAAAATGAGTAGGATGATTTTAATGAAGTTTTGATGGGTATTCTTGGTACACAAGGCACCCCTACACTCAGTTGAGTGTAGGGAGTCAAGATAAACAGTAAAAACAACAAGTCCAATGCAAATAAATCACAAAAATGAGCAAATGCAGTCACTGTTAAACAGAGAAGTGCATCTGATGGGTTTTGCTGATCCCAAGTGCAATAAGACGAATTTTAGACCAACACAACTTCACACAAAACTAACCAAATCACAAACAAACTATCAGTGATCCTAGATTACCATTATAGCTAACAATTTATAAGATTTTGAACTTAGAAACACTAAAACAAGCTAGTTAATGCTACTGATTGTTTTTAACTGATTTCTACCAAAATTTTAGAACATGAAGCTTGGTTTTAAAATTCTACACTTGAAGTAAACTCTTAATAACTAGTACCACTAACCAATAGATTTTGTTTGAGCTAATTTAAACCTACCTCTAGCATTACTAACACCTAGGACAGATTAAACCCAAACACCCCATTTTTCTGATATGACAAATAACAAACAGATTATAATCAAAACCACTCAATATTGAATTCTAGATTACCCAAAACATGTATAAAATCATTACACAATCATGAACAAACCACTTAAACAGAATTTAACAACTTATCACAAAATCACATAGTCTCAATCAAGCACAAAAATAAATTAAAACACAAAAGGGAGTTCAAGGTTATGCATCCGATGCCACCAGCTTTTGAATGCTACTAACCACCTTTGGACTGAATGAGGATGTGTAGAGGATCCCTACTGTTGGTCTACAACAAACCAAGGGATATGCAATGTCTTTAAAAAATTATGGAAAGAAGAGTGATCTTGGTGAGTCTACAACATACACACACCAAACTTTCTTTTTACCTGCACAAAACAAACAGCAAACTAACAAGTAGTATAAGCCATCACAAGCTTGTCAGGCTTGTGGTAGCTTATGCTATAGTAAATAAAAAAACAATGAAAATTTTTGGAAAATCCCTTCACACACAAAACTTGAAACCAATCTTTTTGAAAACAAAAGTAACCAGATTATAAAGAACTTATGGTGCTTATTTGTGTGTCAACCAAATAAGCACATAAGCACCTATAAACTAAGACTAAAAACACCAAAAAAAAGGACCAAGTGTCCTTGAATCCAATCTTTGGGTTTGGAAAAATTACACTAATTTTTGCAAGAATATAAAATTTGTTTACACTACAAAAACAAGTAAAGGAACTCAGCCTAGAAATAGATTAAAATCAAATTTTTCATTAATAATAAAAATATTTTACAAGTACTGGAACATTTGATATGGTTACAAGCCGACCATATTTATACAAAGAGATAGAAGCATTTAGAAAAGCTAAAACATAAAACCCTAATCTGCTGAAATCCCAAATAAGCCCTTGGTCTTCTTGTTTGAACTTGGTCAAAACAGCCTCATGTGATGCTTGTCCTTGATACAGCTGTGAGAAGTAATCATGGGCGTCCATGATGCCTTTAGGACAAAGGAAAAGGATCCATCCGTTTATCTTGTCCCCTTTTGATATTTGGGACGAAAGTGATGGGCAGGGTACCTCACGTGTGGGGTCCATGTTGAGTGGTGAGTTGTTTAAGGTGTGGGTTTGGGTGACAATAACCTTAATCAAGGTTCTGGAGATTAAGGGGTAAAAACCCTTTGGTTCGTGGGTTTTAGGATTAGCGTTCGTTGACTTGGATTAGGGGTGAAACTGGTGGTGGTGGGTTAATGGTAATTTTTTTGTGGAGGGAAAGTTTAAACATATTTTTTAATCAGTTAAACATGTTTAGTTGATGTGGACGTGGCATGAAGGGTGAAGTGGAGGATGGTGATTGGTTGGTGGGGCTGAGGTGGTGGGATGACTGGCTAGGAGTAGTTTGGTGGTCTTCCCATAATCAGTCCCTCATGTCCCAAGCCATTGTTACTTGAATGTTTTCAGCATATAAACTAAAACCCCTTTGTTAATAAACTTTTGTTTTTTCTATTTTGGCTACAAAAGTTTTTCCAAACTTGTTCCAAGGGCTTATAATGTAATATTTTCATATTCCAAGGACTCATAGTGACATGTCTTCAATCTTCAAGGATGTTTCTTGTACAATTTGAATTCTCCAAGGGCATTTCTTGCCAAATCTTCAAAGATGAGGGACCAAAGTTGACAAGCTTCAAAACATCAAAGGAATTTTTGGAAATCCATTTCTTTGGTCCGGTTCTTTGTGCGGCTTCGTTTCCCGTGTTCATTTTTGCTTTATTCTTGTGATATTTTGTTGATTTCACTATATCCGTACCTAAAATACGCAATGAACAAACACAAGTATATTTTGGGGTATTTTAATAATATTTTAAGCTTTTGAAGCCCGATTTGGACGATGAGACTATGTATAATTGTAGTCTCATCACTGATGATAAACTTATCGTCATTAACGAGAAATTAAATTTTCTCGGACACGAGCTATTATTAAAACTATTCAATGTTTTTAAGCTCATGTAAATGGTTCATCGTTAAATATCAGACGATGACCCGATCTTCAAATAAAGGAATGTTTATCGCCGATGATAAACTTATCCTCATTAACGAGAAATTAAATTTTCTCGGACACGGGCTATTATTAAAACTATACAAAGGTTTTAAGCTCGTGTAAATGGTTCATTGTTAAATGACAGACAATGACCCGGACTTCCAGTAAAGGGAAGTTTATCCGTGCAACGATAACTTACCCTCAAAACGAGAAATTAAATTTTCTCGGACACGAGCTTACATTAAAACTATTCAAAGGTTTTAAGCTCGTGTATATGGCTTATAGTTGGATCACAGATTGTCAAGCTCATGAAGACGACTTCTAAGTAAATGTCAGCTTAGAACTCGCTCTTCAGTTAAAAGGAAAGTTTATCGCCGATGGTAACTTATCCTTAACAACGTGAAGTTTACAACTTCTCGGACTTGAGCTCGTTTCGTAATATATTCAAAATCTTAAGCTCAAGTAATTAGTTTTTTTTCAAAAAGGGCATCTCTTCTAAAATCGATAATATTTATGATCCTAGAAATGTCGTTTAATAATGACACGGGGTTGTAAATAAAGTTCGAGCAGAAGTTTAAAAGATATAAAACATGCTCCATATGGCTTGCTATTATTTCAGATAGTAACCCACCTTCATATTCAAGTCAAGCATTTCACCGGAAAGCTTTGACTCAACAACGGGAATTAATTTTCTCGGGCATGGTTTATTTTTATAACCATGTAAGGGATTGTGTTTACGTAATAACACATTCTAACACGAATATATGTACGTGTTAGTGCATTTTTTGTTAAAACAAGAGAAATCTTGTTTTTATGAAGTTATCATCTCTACAATCCGCAACAATTTACAATTGATATCTACATACTCGACGATGCGACTACTCAAACGGTGACTATAGCTCTTTCAATAGAACACGGATCAACAACTGAGGGGGAGCAATTGTCCAGCATTCAGAATCTTGGATGCCAAAAGTGCCAAGTTCACAAATTGGTGTCAAGACAACGATATCAATCGTACACATGGTGTCAAGAGATAACATCAGACATGACGAGGCGACCAACATTCATGAACAAGAACCATGTGAGTCTATCATATGATGTTCTCCATCATTCAGGTCCAACCTCGTAAACTATTAATCTTGTGAATACATTATCATATATGATCTTTGGACGTGATAAATACCTTACACTTGTGTTTAAATGGTATTTAATTTACGTTTCAAGTATACCCCTATTAATTTGAAGGGGAGCTTGTGATACTCATGAAGATAATTGGATTTGTATTGTTTCTTCCTAATTTTTTGTAAAATGTTATTAAATCAATTGTGATGATGTATAGTCCCCAAACCGGGTCATGAGCCCGGCCCACGGGTACTACCCGTATCCGGCCCATCACAGGTGGGTGGATAAATATCACTCAGGCTTATGGGCTTGAGTGAACAGTGCTCGCACATGTGTGCGGCCCACGGCCCAAGGCGGCCGACATAAGATCAGACAGAATAATATTCTGTCTGGGCATATCTTAATCCTAAAACGAAGAGATATTCATTGCCAGAATTAGAAGATAACAATCATTCTAATTCTGGTGCTTATCTCTTCCTTGGGGCCGAAGGATCAGTGAAAGCCCACTGGGGTTTCACTGCCTATAAAAGGAACCCCCAAGGGTTCCACAAAGGTATCACAATTCACTCTAAACTCACATATAACCCTAAATCGATTACTTACTCTCACGCCGGAGTCTAATCGTGGGAAACCCTCCCACGGTAAGCTTAACGCGTGTTGTTTAGTGTGCAGGATCCCAACCAGAAAATTCACTTGGTGCAGGAACCGGTACCCAGCCAACCCGAATTAAGCCTAATTCGGGTCTAGCAAGGATCAACCAACTTTTGCATCAACAAGTTGGCGCCATCCGTGGGACCAGTAACACTAAGCTAGAACAAAATCTCATCTCAAATCTCCAATGACGAAGGGACACCCGCCGACTAACCCCAGGAATGTGAATCCTGGGAATCGGAAGTCCCAAGGGGAAGGAATTCTCATCCCCAACCAGTCACCCAACCGCCCTGCGAGCGGGCTGGGTAACCGTAGTGGTTTTCAACCCATGGGGGTGACGAGCACGATCTCGGTGACACCCCCACCCACTTTAACCTTGGACAACCCTGACCCAGGGAGTGCGCCAGACCCTCCTAACAAGGAACCACGCAGACCTTCGATGGAGGAGGAAGTGGAAGCCCTACCACTCAGTGAGGAGGATCTTACTCGAGTTCTCACTCAGAATTTTGAAAGGATCGTCCCAGGGATCGCATCAAGATTGAGTCTGGGGAGGAACCTCCAAGCCCGACTCAACTTTGGCGACAGTGGACCATCCACCCCTTCCCAAAACCGGAGAAAGAGGAGGACTCGGCCTCAAGAGCAGGGAACCTCCGAGGAAAACCCTCAACCCCGGAATGTGTTTGAACGCATAGGGGATCGCATCATTCAAGAATTAACGCAGTCTCAAGATGGAGAAAGGTCGGATGGCTCACCCGAGCGGCCAGACCGAGAGCTGACCAGAACCACACGCCGCCCAAGTGTGTGGGATAGAATGAACACAGGGAGGAAAGCTCCTGGTTCGTCTCAAAAAAGTGGTCCCTACTCAAAAGGCGGGGCACCACCGCCGTCCCCAGATCCGTCTGGGGAGGATTCAGATGACCATCCGCCCAAACGCCGCCAGCCTAGGCGCACACCACCACCACCAAACAATGATGAGTATTATGGTGGCCCCTACTATAGGGATACGGAAGCAGAGGACCTCTCGCGTCCGTGGTGTGAACCATGGGATGACCCTAGGCTTACGCGGCCATGGGCGGATCCCAGGGAAGATCCGTTTACCCTCCGCATACGGAACTACTCTGAGGACACCAAACGTCGCATGCCGGCATGTATCAAGACATATGATGGGTCCGGTGATCCTGTCGATCACCTCAAAATATTTGATACTCAGTCTAAAATTGAGCGATGGCCCATGCCTATATGGTGCCAAATGTTCAATTCGACCTTAATTGGAAACGCTCGTGACTGGTTCGAGGCACTCCCCCCACGGAGCATTGATAGTTTCACGGAACTACGCACTGCGTTTGAGAACAATTATACTCAAAGGAAGAAGTATAATAGGGATCCGGTTTCATTGGCAACTGTCAAGCAACGGCCGGGGGAGTCCACAGAAGCCTTCACTGAGCGCTTCAATGATGAGTGCACACGCACGAGAACCATGCCAGAGCTCCTGAAAATCTCTGACTACATGCACGCCATAACAGACAGAGAACTGATCAGGCGTCTCAATGACAAGCGTCCAGAGAAATATGACGACCTCATGGAAAGAGTTAGGAATTTCATAGAGGGAGAGACAGCCGTTGCCGCAGCCTACCCATCCCGAGGAAATGGGTACCGCTCAAATGACCAGTCCCGGAGACAGTCGGGCGGTCAGGGCAACCAGAACAATAACAAGGGCTCGGACTATAAGAGCCAGAGCAAAGGCGGACGGTCGGACGACAAGTTCACCCCCCTAAAGATGTCCTACCGGGAGATCTTGTTGACTGAAGGGGAGAATTTTCCAAGGCCTCCCCCAATGACTACACCCCCGGAACGTCGGCAGGGAAGTCGCTTCTGCGAGTTCCATAATGACAAAGGACACGGCACGGAGGAGTGTATCCAGCTGAAGAAGCATATTGAGTCGCTAATCAAATCAGGCAAACTCAAGCACCTAGTTAAGGATTGGAAAGACGGAAAGGACAACAACAAGAAGTATGATAAGAAGGATCCCCAAAAGGACAAGCCTTCTACCATATACATGATCCAATCCAGACAGCGCCGCACGAGACAGAAAATTGGCCAAAAATTTTCACGCGGCAAGGAAATCTCATTCCCTCTCATTACAGCAAGTGACGTGGATGATGCGCCTCTCACTATCGAGATAAGCATTGGAACACACAATGTTCGTCGCATGTATGTGGATGGAGGGTCGTCAGCAGAGGTGTTGTATGAACACTGCTTTGTGCAGTTATGCCCAGAAATAAGAAGCCAATTAGTACCGGCCACGTCGCCGCTTACTGGCTTCAGTGGAGATACTATTTGGCCAATAGGGCAGTTGCGTTTGCTTGTCACCATTGGGAATGAGTAACATTCCACTACAGCGTGGATGAACTTCATGGTGATACGTTCACACTCTCCTTATAATGGAATCATAGGCAGACCAGGCATTTTGGCCATCCGGGCAGTACCCTCTACGGCACACGGAATGATTAAATTCCCCGTTGATGGGGGAATCGTTACTATTTATAACACAGTCGTGCCAAACATCCGAGTGTCACACTGTGACAACACCGGCACCACCTGTACCACCCAAGGAGGGAGCACCACCACCCAATTGGAAGGTGGCCATTCACCCTGACTACCCGGAACAGGAGGTATCCATAGGAGGGGCGCTCTCAGATAGCGGCAAAAGGGCCATGTGTTCTCTTTTAAGTGCAAACTTGGACATATTCGCATGGGAGCCAAAACATATGACGGGTGTGCCACGCGCGATTGCAGAGCATAAACTCCAGATCCGCCAAGGGTACCAACCCATCAAGCAAAAGAAGCGCGGCCAGGCGCCCGAGCGAAGTCAAGTTATACTGGAGGAAGTGCGGAAGCTGGTGGACGCAGGCATCATGCGCGAGGTATACTACCACGAGTGGTTATCCAATCCGGTCATGGTCAAGAAGCATGACGGAAGTTGGCGCATGTGCGTGGATTTCACGGATCTGAACAAGGCCTGCCCACAGGACTGTTACCCGTTACCAGAAATTGACTGGAAAGTAGAGTCCTTATGTGGATATCCTTTCAAATGCTTCTTGGATGCATATAAAGGGTATCACCAAATCCAGATGGCGGAGGAGGATGAAGAAAAAACGGCGTTCCACACAAGCCAGGGCGTATATTGCTATACGAAAATGCCGTTCGGATTAAAGAACGCAGACGCTACGTATCAGCGGTTGGTGGATAAAGCTTTCGAATCACAAATAGGACGCAACTTGGAAGTATATGTTGATGACTTGGTGATAAAAAGCCACACGGAGGAGGCACTTCTCCGGGATGTCCAGGAGACATTCGACACGCTGAGAAGGATTAACATGAAGTTAAATCCAAAGAAATGTACGTTTGGTGCAACAGAAGGAATGTTCCTGGGATATTTGATTGACCCAAACGGCATCAGACCTTGTCCAGAGAAGACAGACGCAGTGATACGGCTACCGTCCCCGCAGACACGGAAGGAGGTGCAGTCCCTGAATGGGAAGTTAGCCGGACTGAATAGATTTCTATCTAAATCCGCAGAGAAGTCCTTACCCCTATTTAAGACACTCAAGAAGTGTATTAGAAAGGGAGACTTCCGTTGGACGAAGGAAGCTGAGGAAGCCTTTGGCCAACTCAAGCAGCATCTCGCATCTCTCCCCATGTTGGTAGCTCCACGGCCAAAGGAGGAACTCGTTATGTATCTCTCAGCTACTCATGGCGCAATAAGCGCGGTACTGATGACGGATAGAGACACAATACAGACCCCGGTCTACTTTATAAGTAGAACATTACAAGGGGCGGAGATGAATTATTCCCCCATGGAAAAATTGGTACTAGCACTAGTATTTGCCACAAAGCGGTTGCGCCGGTACTTCCAGGCGCACCCGATTGTTGTGATCACGGATCAGCCAATTAAGCAGGTTATATCTAAACCAGACGTGGCAGGGAGACTAGAGAAGTGGAGCATCCTATTGGGAGGGCATAATATATCTTACAGGCCAAGGACGGCTGTTAAAGGCCAGATCTTGGCAGATTTCCTGATCGAAAAGCCGGATGAGGAAGAACCAATCGTTAAGCAAGAGGAGGTCCCAGCGGAACCTTGGGTGCTATTCACGGACGGATCCTCATGCACAGACGGGTCTGGGGCAGGCCTCATCCTCACAAACCCAAAAGGAATGGAATTCACGTACGCCCTCCGTTTCGAGTTCACGGCCACAATAACGAAGCGGAATATGAAGCATTAATTGCGGGTTTAAAAATCGCCGCTAGAATGGGAGTCCGCAACCTTGAGGCCTACGTGGACTCACGGCTTGTCGCGAACCATATTCTAGGTGGGTATGTGGCTAAGGAGGACAACATGGTCAGGTATTTGGAAAAAGTCAAGACGTTAATCGCGACTTTCAGTAAGTTTTCCATCAAGCAGGTGCCGAGGGGCGAGAACAAGAAAGCGGACGCTCTCAGTAAGATCGCATCCACGAGCTTCGCCCACTTGTCTAAACAGGTTTTGGTGGAAATACTCAAGGAAAAGTCTATCACGGAAGGGGAAGTGACTGCTATAGTTGAAGAGGAGGGACCTACGTGGATGACCCCAATCATCAACTATTTGACTAATGAAACCCTTCCAGACGAGGAAAAAGCAGCAAGGCGCGTTAAAAGGAAGTCACAACATTTCGAACTCCGGGAAGGCATCCTTTACAAACGCTCTTTCTTGCAGCCGTGGCTGCGGTGTGTTGGACCACGCCAGGCGGCCTACATGATCAGTGACATACACGAAGGGTTGTGCGGCATGCATGCAGGCCCACGATCCGTGGTAGCTCGAGCCTTACGAACAGGATACTATTGGCCCACTATGCACAGAGACGCGCGCGACATGATTTGCAGGTGCAATGATTGCCAAGTGCATAGGCCAGTACCGCGGCACCCGCAGCAGGAGCTTACACCTATCATGTCCCCGTGGCCATTTTACAAGTGGGGAATTGACATTGCAGGACCATTTCCTGTAGCTGCGGGAGGGGTTAAATTCTTGATTGTTGCAATGGATTACTTTACACGATGGATAGAAGCCAAGGCAGTAAAATCTATCACGGGTAAGCAGGTCAAGAAGTTTGTGTGGGAACACATCGTATGCCGTTTCGGTCTACCAGGAGAAATTATATCGGACAACGGCAAGCAGTTCACGGACAACCCATTCAAAGATTGGTGTGCATCGTTGAACATCAAACGGCGCTTCGCATCTGTTAAACATCCACAAACGAACGGCCTTGTTGAACGAGCAAATAGGAGCTTGGGAAATGGAATCAAGGCACGGCTGGATGAGTGACAGGGCAAATGGGTTGATGAGTTGTCACACGTACTATGGGCACATAGAACCATGATAAAAACAGCCAACGGAGATACTCCGTTTGCATTGGCTTACGGCACTGAAGCCGTTATACCAGCAGAAATAGGGATGCCTACCATCCGCACGGCGGAGGTTAATGCCGTCACAAACGATGAACAACTGCGAATCAACCTAGATCTGTTGGAAGAAAAAAGGGAAATAGCAGCCATCAATGAAGCTAAGTCCAAGGCTAAGATGAAGGCTTATTACGACGCCAAGGTCAAGGGTGTTTTTTTTCGACCGGGAGACTACGTCTATCGTGCTAATGAAGCAAGTCGAGTGGAAAATACAGGAAAACTGGGCCCTAAATGGGAAGGACCGTATGAAGTCACTGAAACCTTGGGACGAGGCGCGTACAAGTTACGCGATATGGATGGCCGCGACCTAGAGCGCACATGGAACATCGCCAATTTAAAAAGGTGCTATCTTCGAAAGCTACGGCTCCCGCATGGATACTTCACTATAGGCGGTCTTAATAAAGAGCCATGCGGGTTATTTATCTTATTTGTTTTCCTTGTGTTTGTTTAAGTTTCCTTTATGGACTTTTTTAGGACTTGTCGTCATTATTCAAACAAAAATGTAAACGTTCTAATAAAATGCCGTGGTGCCTAGCTAGTTCCACGGCCTGTTTCGTGCAAATTATTTTTCTCTTTGTTAGATTCTTTGTTAGCCGTATGAATTTTACTTGTGTTATAATATGCCATGTTTCTTTCGTATGCATTCTCTCAAAATACCGTACATGTACCATACGCCTCCAGGTGGGGTAAGAGGATTAAGTGAACCTACTAATTCAACTTGCCGCGTAAGAGGGATGCAACCCCAGCCGCACGGATCACGTATCCTTACTAGACACCTTACTCACAAGACGTTGGGGTAAGTTTCATATGCTATAGCCATACGGTGCTCCGCATAGTAAAGACGCACGTCGCATGTCTAGTAAATTAGACTTGTATGTAAGACGTGATATGTCACGCGGCATTGGATTGCAATGAGATACACAAGTTTCAAAATTAACAAACAAAATGGCCGTGGTTGTCACGGACTTCTAAAAAAAGACAAGTTATTACATGCATGTCTTAGCCGTGTACATACACGGACAAATATAAATACAAATGTTTACAAACATACAAGTTACATGGGGGGGAGGAATTCTTCTAGGTCCTTCTTTCCTTCCTCAATCAAAGCACGAAGAGCCTCCCCGCGAGCATCTTTCCCGTCCTGAACTTTGACGGCAAGAGTGTCTAAAGCTTCACCAAGCGGCTTCTCACCTGACACAGCTTTGGATATGCAGTCATAAGTAGCCAGCGTCAAAGGGGTTGGGTTAGCACTCAGCTGAGACATTATTGTTTCATTGGGAGCGTCTTTCAGGGCTTCAAGCTCGTCCAGAAGAGGGTGTTGAAGGTTTGCCAAGGCGTCCATGGACGCAGTCATCTTCCCCGCTGCGGAGAGGTTGTGATACGAATGTCGGGTGATATCCTCACCTTTGGTGATCATTTCCGCAGCTTGGATCATGCCTTCATGCCTACCACGGTCGATCCCGTCAGATACAACCCCAGCAAAGGCTTGCAATAGGTGTGGAGCGTTAAGGGCCCCGCTTACGGCAAGCCGCAGCCCTTGCCCGATAATCCACCTACGACCAGCTGTCGCGCTCAGTAGGGGGGGGGGCATACTCTCTCCACACAGCTGGCGACCACCCTGCTCAACTCTTCATCAGCAGCGACAACTTGATTTTCAAGGTTGCTTTGAGCCTGCTTCAATTCCTCCTTCAGTGCGTCGCGCTCCTGAGCAATGCTGAAGGATTGCACGGTCACCGCCTTGGTAGCCGCCTCAGCCGCAGACACCTGCGTATAAGATTGGGAGTTAGTGTACGAATATATTTTTGAGCTACATACACACAAGGAGTAGGAATATATGAGCAACATGTTTGGAAGATTACCTTCTCATTTGATGCGGCTACAAGGGCCTCCAATTCAGCGATGCGCTTCTCTCTTGTCTCGGCATGGAGTGCCTGCTCCTTCACCGTTGCCTCAGCAGTCAATAACGCCGCTTGCAAGGACGTGATGGTCTTCTCGCTCTTCACGACCAAAGCCTCCCGGCGGGCGATCCTTTTGTCGGCACGGCTCACATTGGTGAGGGCCTTGATCAGTCTGCGTCTCAGCGCGGCACCCACCGTCACCTGATGTGCAGATGACACATCAAACTGTTCGATTAAGGCCTCATGGTCCAGCTCATCCAAATCCTGTGCGAGGACGGGCGGAGTGATGTGTTAAATGAATTCCGAGCACTCTGATTCGGCTTCCAGCCGTGTCAAGCTTGATAGGTTCCAAGCTAGACGCAAGCTCTCCTCTGGCCCCTCGCGGCACGGTTCCTTGGCATGGGTGGGGGAAGGAGGATTGTTAGTAACCGCGGGGGATGGATTTCTCCCCACCTCTTCTCCTTGAGTTGCGACCGCCGGATATACCCTGCGATTAAAACAACAAGACAAATTTTTTAGTCTACATATATATTATGCGAGGATACAAATCATAGTCGTGATGGGTACTTACGAGGTGCCAGTAGCAGGATCTGGGCCGGTAGGGGCTACGACGCTCACTGGAGCGACACGAAGAACTGGCCCTTCCATGGTCGGAGTAGGGTCGGCCTGACCAGATATGGTGTTGCCATCCCCCTGATATTGAGGATGGTCTTGTCGCAACTTCTTGGGAGGAGCATTCGCAACTCCGGCATCCTCCCCAATCTTTTTTGCCACACGCCTGGTTGTCTTTCTCTTTTTTGAAGTACGTGTGGAGGATCCGGAAGCTTGCGTAGTGTCTTCATTCAGGTCGCGCTCCTCCTCCTGGTTAATGGTGCCTCCCTCCAGCAAGGGGTCGTCACCATCTTCGTTATGAAAATCCAATGGGGATTTTTCAATAACAGGTTCCTCCTCGTCCGACCTGGGTTCGGTTGTCTCCTCCAATGGAATAGTACGGTCGGCCAAAGCTTCCAGCAAAGGGAGCTCATTCGGCTTCAGCGGCCGGAATCCTTCCCTCACCTTCATGGGGTCGCCTTGGCGAATCAATCCGTGAAGGTTCATCTCTGCAAATGATTGAAGAAGTATGTGGGTTAGTAACATTTTAAATATACGCGACAGATTGGATATACAAGGTATATATAACCTACCCTCGCCCTGCTCCGTTAAGAAGCACGGATACAAGTCATCCCTCCCAAAGTAACGGCGGCTTATTCCTACCAAGCACAGAAAGTTCTCCGGCAACCCTCTATGAAATTCCGTGCGATGGGTATCTAGTATTTTCAGGTCCCGGCTACTATAATCTTTAGGCTTGGGCGGATAATCTCTTGGGGCTTTGGTTTTAAGTACAAAGGGGGTGGGGAATACCTTCTCATCTACAAAGAAGTAATGGTCGTACCAATTCTTCAGGGAGTCAAGGGGTTTCCTATATGTCATCGGGGCATTGCCGGGACGTTTCTTGAACGACAACCACCCGTTCACCAACTGGGGAAAGTAGAAGGCCCTAAAAAGGTTAACGGTGGGGGTTACCCTACAGGTGTGGCATGTAATCTCAAACTGGTTGATTTTACACGCCCCTATACAGTGGAGCTGGGTGATATGAAAGTCATAGTACAGGAGAAGATCTACTAAGAACTTCGATAGCGGAATACGGTAGTTGGCTGAGTCAAATAGGCGTGTGTATATGCCTATTTTCCCCGCCGGTGCGTCCGTAATAGCTTCACCATCACCTGGAAAGGTGGGGTGTACGCTTTCAGGCACATAGTACTTCGACAGAAAGTCGAGGTATTTCTCTCCCGACATCACATTCAGGACGTCCGTGATGAGGGGGTTATCCTTAACCATAATTTATGAAAAGGTTTTTAAGGGCGTGGTGATCTAACCTGCGGTGATGGATGTCCGTGGAAAAGAAGGCAAAAGTTGTGAAGGAAAAGCTTGAAGATTGACAATGGCGGAGGAATGAATGAGTTGTGTGTGTAACATACACGCATGCTCACCCTTATATAGGGTGGCCTCGGTTTCCGAGGTGCCATGGATTCTTGACACGTGTCAGTCACATTTCCTATCCAATGGATAGGATTTCTGACATTTCTGTAACGTCAGTAGGGGACCCACGGGTCATTTCTTAAACAGTTTCGTGTGGCTCGAGGCTGGTCAGTAATCATGCACTTTTTGCAGATATACGACTGGATTGTTGCATATCATTAATGCGACTGGATTCTTGTCGGGTTATGCGGCTCTTATGTAAGACCATATTAAATGTTGCATTTAATTTGTCTCGGCCATTGCGCGCGGCTGCGGTAGTATTCATTAAGGGATATTCATACGACCGGTTGCCACGTGCGGTCGGAACAAAATTTCCATTATCATTTCCTAGGCCTTTCTTGGTATGACCGGAGGGCAGCTTGATAGTTTAGAGGTTACGCCTACGGCTGTAACAACTAGACTGGGGGGACATGATGACGTATAGTCCCCAAACCGGGTCATGAGCCCGGCCCACGGGTACTACCCGTATCCGGCCCATCACAGGTGGGTGGATAAATATCACTCAGGCTTATGGGCTTGAGTGAACAGTGCTCGCACATGTGTGCGGCCCACGGCCCAAGGCGGCCGACATAAGATCAGACAGAATAATATTCTGTCTGGGCATATCTTAATCCTAAAACGAAGAGATATTCATTGCCAGAATTAGAAGATAACAATCATTCTAATTCTGGTGCTTATCTCTTCCTTGGGGCCGAAGGATCAGTGAAAGCCCACTGGGGTTTCACTGCCTATAAAAGGAACCCCCAAGGGTTCCACAAAGGTATCACAATTCACTCTAAACTCACATATAACCCTAAATCGATTACTTACTCTCACGCCGGAGTCTAATCGTGGGAAACCCTCCCACGGTAAGCTTAACGCGTGTTGTTTAGTGTGCAGGATCCCAACCAGAAGATTCACTTGGTGCAGGAACCGGTACCCAGCCAACCCGAATTAAGCCTAATTCGGGTCTAGCAAGGATCAACCAACTTTTGCATCAACAAATTGATATTAAAAACATCGATTTGGTTAATATTTTTAATATGGGGGAGAAAATGTGATTTAATATGGGAAATGATTAATCACAAATGGTTTGACTTAACGTGATAGCTTATCCTGACATGTGCGAAATGTTTTTGGATATCGTGGCATATGTTAAGGGGGAGCAAAATGGATTTGGATATCAAAATGGATTTAATGGTGACATACACTTACCCAAAACATCTCTATTCACGACGGTGAAGATTGTGGTGACATAAGGATGGTAGGATAGGTTAAAGTCCAATGATTCTTCTTGAACCGGAGGAATCTTCCCAAGGACATTCCATAGCTAGAAATAGTAGTCCTTAGGAAAGATGGAGAAAGATTGTGAACGTAGCTGAATGCCGACCAAGTACTTAAGTTAGCACTAGAACAATCACAACAAGGTGCTAGTTATGACGTATTAGTAAGCATTAAAGGGGTTGAAGAATTAAAAAGAAGTGTAATGATAAAGGGTGAAAAGAAAGAAGCCCTCCTTACAACCTTAGGCAGAAACCGGGTGAACACATATACTATTGAGATCATTTTTAATGATGCTCGATATTGAAGATAGACATCATGGACCCAGTGATGTAATGCACAACCCATTCAGCTAACTCAGATCTCTCAAAAGATATTTGTTTTAATCACACGGAGACAACGCATTATCTACTGATTTATTTACTCCGAATAAATTGGTATTGAAATGGTGGCACTCCTCTCCAGCCTCTGATCACTAAAATCCAAAATGCACGATCGAGTCTAGAGCCATTTCAGATCATCAAATATCTCATTATGACAAACTTTTATAATTCCTTGCTTCTTCACACACTATGAAAAGTAAGAAAGATCTTAAGAGTCCTACGCAAAATCTTCATGATCTTGCCTAAACATCCGAGTAATACGAAAGTATTTACATTGAAGATGGAAATCCTTTTTGAGCGAATATCAAAAAGCTCATGGTAGGTGACTGGTGCGATTCTTTATGAATCAAGCTTGTGATAAATGGAAAGCAACATTGGTTTAATTCTTAACTGAACTTAAACATGTTCCAGGCCTCTACGCAATATCTTAGTGATCTTGCCAAAACACTCAGAGTGACACTCTATTGTGTTCACATTGATGAGTAGAAATCCTTCTAGTGTTAACATCAAACAGCACTTGGTATGTAACTTGCAAGACTCTATATGAATCAAGCTCGTGACAACTGGAAAGCAAAGGCGGTGCGATTCTTTAATGAATTAAACTTGTTCCAGGAGTCGGATTTGACGGCTTCAAATCATGTGGATAATATTATCCAAATGATTCACTCTTTATGTTCGCAGTTAGCTTTGGACGGTCGAGTAAAGAGAACGGGTTTACCCGCGAAATCTTGTCAAGAAGGTTCTTAATTGAAGCTACCTGCCACAAGTACGATATTTAATATCGTCCAACGGTATTCACCGACCGGAGGTAAAATGCTACCGGATTAGAATGAAATGTTCAAGTCCATTTCATCCGTGTATATGTTTTGTTTCTTACTGTTTTATAAAGCATAACAAGAAGGTGGCATTGCGGTGTACAATCCAAAAGAAGTCATCAACACATGCTTATACTGTATGCACTTAATACTTCAACAAATTTAAGAAAGCCTAAAAGTCAAGTCTTCCGCTGTATCAAACTCTGAAACTTTCAAGAATTTATAAAGGTATAAGTATGTAGAACATGAAGTCACGAAGAGGCAAATTTCACAAGTGATGAATGCACAAGGTCAAGGCAAGGAAACATGCTCAAGACTAAAGTCAAAGATCTCATCAGCATATTCACAATAACAGAATCGAAGACTCAAGCATAGTATCAAGGTTTAAGATTTTGTAAAATGGTGTGACCTCCCTTAGGGGGAGATTGTTGGAAATATGTTTTTCCAAAGAAAGTCTCGGTCACATCATTATTAGCATAACTAGCTAAAGATCACGAGCTATAGACTATTTAGGACTTTGTAACTTGGAGTGACCTCCCTTAGGGGGAGATTGTTGAAAATACGTTTTTACGTGTTAAGAAAGGATTAGTCACTCCAACGATATATACATAGTATGGGCTCATGATCTAGTTATGTAACAATATAACCCATCAAGCCCACATGTAGGGTGGGCTATATACCCCCTCCTAGCATCTTAGGAGGGGTTAGTTTTGATTTCATTTATCAATCAAACATTCCTTTCTCTCATTCTCTCCTTTGTTTCTCTAGCTTTCTCTCTCTAGTTTTTCATCCCTTCCTCCCTCTTTAGATCATTCTAACACAAATACAATCCAAGGATTTCGTGGACCTACAATGTTCAGTTGATGTTCTCTGGATAATATATGCGCGTTCTTGTTAATTTGATGTGATTTGTGTTGATTCAGAAAATTCTCGTTTGTTAAAATTTTCATAACATATTTTTAAGTGGGTGTTTGGTTAATTGTTGATTAGGTTCTTAGGGTGACAACTACCCCTACAACTTTACCTGCATTACTTTGTTCTGAAATACATAGGTGTTTACATGCTTATTTTTCTCTATGGTATTCTAGAGTTGTGTGTGCAAAGTTCATAGTTTTTTGCTAATATTTGCCTGAAACAAACAGTAAGAATTTTAAAGTTTGATTTTGAGTCTTAAAGCTTGAAACTTGGTATATTGGTAGTTTTTAGGTTTATGCAAGTCTGAATAACCTGGGTTTTACAATTTGGTAGCTTAAAAGTAGTTTAATAGCTCTATGTGGTGTATTTTTTGGACAGTGCGTATTAGAGCTTATTGGTGTCTTATAGATGTTTTTTTTTCTTCATATCGACTCCACACAACTCATTGGTTGTGGGGGTGCCCTCTGTTCAACAAAAAAACCATAAACGATCTTGAACTCAAGCCTTTTTCATTTTCTGTGCAGTTAACACTAATAGTGGGAACCCCTGTTCTGACTGAAATCTAACAGAGTTGCCACCGTTATTATTATTTAACCATCAACTTATCTTTGTCTTATTCCAACTTATCCATTAGTGTATTTTTCTTTTTTATTTTCCTTAATTTTATTTTAGTAAATTATAATTTTTGAAAAAGATTTTTTATTTTTCCCATTATTATATTATTTTTATGATTATTTTAATTTTAAAATTATTTTTAGCCATTAAAAATAGATAAATAGTTTAAAATTTTTGTAAAAATACTTTTTAGTTTTAGAATAATATAAGTGAGGTTTAAATTTAACAAAATATTTATTTGGACTTTTTGTTAATTATTTTTAATTTTAAGTATTTAATTAGAATTTAAAATTAAATAATAATTTTATAATAAGTTTTCAAAAGGTTTTATTAAATTTTTATCCTTATTTATATTTTTAGGATTTATCTGCAATTTTTATTAATTTTTTAGTTAAAATTTTTATTTTGTCACGTTTTTACGTTTTTACGTTTTATTTTTCGTCGTAGTTTAATTTTAGCGTAATCGTCATTTACTTTTCAACCTTACTCTCTCAAAAAAGAGCTAATCCAAACATTGTATTTTTAATATTGGTACACAACTAACACCTCCTTTGAGAATGAACTCACTTTGTCGGATTTTGTGTTTTTCCTAAAACGTCAGATTTAATACTTCGACGATGATTTGTTTTGCTTTATTTTTCCTAAAGTAAATTAAACATCTAATTTTACTACAAACATTTTGGCGATGCTGCCAAGGAGGTGTTTTAGTGCCATTATGTGACGATTGATTAAGGGTTTGCCATTCAAGTATTAATATATATATTTTTGTGAGTTTACGTTATTGAACCCTCGAAACGTTTTGGCGTTCCGCCAACGTTTCAAAGTCGAACGAAGGTTTTAAGTTGACGTAATTGCCTTCACTCCCTTTGGACTGTTTAATCGAGACATTTGATTAGTGGATAGTTTTTGTGGATTAATATCTATGTAACACACTAAAAAACCAAAAAATTAAAAAACAATCAAAAATGAAAAATAATCTTCATTTTCTTCTTACCATGTAATTCTTCTTCTTTACCCTCTATATCGTATAATTCTTGGAGCGCTATGGGATAACTTTGAAATTTGGGTACGAGATAATCATGTTAAAACCGAGCGAGGAACATATTTCTAAGGAGAAAATAGTCCACATAACCCCATTAATTGCGGATGCCCTTTTGGGAAATGATAAAAACGACTCAAAAGTTATTAATTCTAATGACAAAACTTTTTCAAAAGATTTTGACATGAAGGGGTACGATAAAATTTTAAGGAAAATTGTGGATTCATCGTTTTTCAAAGATAATCAAAATTTAAATCCGGAGGGAGGCGTTAATGTTATTTCCATGAATTTTGACGATCCGTCTTTTGATGAGCCTATTTTGGAGGAGATTACCGACATTGTTTCTTCTTCGATTTTTATCTTCAGAAAAACTGAGAAATTTTGCTTCATCAACCGATGTCTACAATAACTATGATGACGACTTTGGAAAACCGTGGTTCGACAAGCCTATTTATGATGAAGAGATTGTGAGCGTCAACATTCCTTTGTGTGATGACGATTATATTTGCCCCACCACCCACGATTTATGTCACACCCCACCATGGCGGAATATGGGACACGAGCTATGGATATCATCACAACAATAGCATGTCTATAGAGAGAACTAAATGAAATTGAAATATCATAAATGGTGATACAAATGTCATGACAATATCTCAACAAATGCAGAAGTCTAGGTAAGTAGGTAAAAGTCCCACCTCTTACCAAATACAACAAATAAAAACAAATATCAACACATAGGTGTTCATAGTATCACTTATTAAACAAACAAAAATAAACTAAGAAGGAACGGGGATTTCCTTCTACATGTATTCCTACGCATCTCCAATCCTAGCCACTTATGTTCTCATGCTTAACCACATTATTACCTGAAAGAGACACTAAAACACATCAAGAATAATGTTGGTGAGAGTCATAGGTTTAGAATCCAACGCCAAAATATATAACATTTCAATACATTAGCCGTGAATAAAAAGATTCCATATCATATAAGACATGTTAGACATTTGGACAATGTATTACTATCATGTATTCAGTACTAAGCGCTTGTTCATTCCGTCCAAGGCTCCAAGCCTTTCCTACCTTCCTTCCTTCCATGTAATATTAGGCGCCCATACACCTAATAACCAATCCCCAAGACCCATTCTTATCCCCAAGGCCCATCATTGTCACGCTTGATATCAAGTCCTACTGTAATAAATTAAGTATTCCACATAGCAGTTAAATGCATAAGTAAAACACATATTGTCCAAACTAAGATACCAAAAACATTCACACCAATTTCATTTATAAAAGCAAGTAAAGTGTGTCTCTTCCATCCCATCTGGAAGTAAAAACATTTAAGAAATATGGGACTATGAAACTCACTTGATTGAGCTTCTCCAAATATCCACGTAATAGCAAAAAGCTAAACAAAAGAAATGCATAACATCAAGACATGAACCAACTACTAAAATGGTGCATCAATCTATGATGGATGTCTAACCCTTACCCTCATATTAACTTCATTAATATTCTCTAACCATCCCATTACCCTTCTCTAACAAGTCCTTAACTTAGTTATGTTCAATACCTATCCCGTTTACATGTTACCCAAAACAGTCCCAATTTTTAGACCCCAAACTATAAGCCAAACGCCCGCCTAAACATACCCATACTTTTTGTAAAGAAAACCATATCCCTTTAAATTTATTAGCTAACTCTCCTTGTTGGCCTCAACTTTAAATCTACTGTAAAGGCCTCGATATACATATATATACTTTTACATATCCAGTTTTTACTCGTTTGAACATATGAAATATTTGTTATGATCAGAGGGTCTTCCACTATTCCATTTGATTAGCCCTCCACCAGACCTCTTATTTATTATATGAACTAATTCTCATGTTCATTTGAAGGTCCAATTGTACTCCTAAGTACCCTAATCATCTTAAAACATTAATTTAAAACTGACTGCTAAAAAACTGTTTTGACCTCCGACTGTTGTAACCTGTTTTTGACCCTCTTCCAGATCTCCAATTTAGTCCTCGTTTCTTGCATTCAAAATCAAAATCAAATACATTTCTAGGGGTACTTGTTTGCATCATGAAAGTTTGTAAAACTCTAGATATGATCAAAACAATTGACCTTAAATTCTGCCAAGTTTTTAAAAACGAATTTAACACAATTAGTCTAATTAATTACCATCACCATATTTATTTATGAACCCTAATTAATCAAAACATGATTATATCATTAATTTACAGAATTTATAATTAACCTAACCCTAAATCCATCATATATTGATGTATTAATGTTTAAAAACAAATTAATTAAAAAGGGATTTAATGTTTTTACTTTAAAATTAATGAAAGATGAAATTTTTGAAGAAACCCTAAATCCTCAATTGATGGACCCACGTATGTTTTTTTCCAAGGATTATGAGTGTTTTTTTAATTAAAATCCTTATATAATATTTCCTAAGCAATCCTAGCCCAACCAAAATACAATTTACTTTTTTTCCCTTTTTCCCCTTCCCCTTTGATGCGTCTAAACAAACCGACCTACCCCTTTTTTTCTTCTTTTTATTACTTATTAATACATTATTAATGTTTCCTAAAATTTTCTTAATTTATTTCAGCCCTTAAGACCCCCAAAACCTCAAAACCGTAAAACTAGTCAATTTTACGCGTATATCGTAAAAGACGTAAAAATAAACAGTTTTATAAAAACTCTTGTAATATGAAATAAACTATATAACTAAGTCCTAAATGACTTAAAAACATCCCATAAATTATTCCCGTGACTAAATACCTTATCCGAGACCTCAAAATATTAAATCCTAAATCGTAAAAATACGATTTACTATAATACTTATACGTATACGTAAATTACCAAAATACCTTCATTTCATTTCATAGTCACTAGAATGTGAGCTTATGATCATGAAATAACCGCTCATCGATTTACTTATGATTATTCCGTACTCATAAACGATGCCCACTCCTACCTCAATCATACAAAATAACACGTAAACACATAAAACACATAGTCACACATAAAATAACCTAAAAATAAGACTGAGTGACAAACCTCAAAACCGTGGTTGTCACATCAGTCCCTCCTAATAGAAATCACGTCCTTGAGATTTACTCCTTAGGATCAGCGTTAACAAATAGATGAGAATTCTTGTTCCTCATAAATTCCTATCGCTCCCACGTGAACTCTGGTCCACGTTTCAAATTCCATCTAACCTTAACTAACGGTATCTTACTTCACTTAAGTGTCTTAAATTCGCGATCCATGATCTCCACTGGCTCTTCAACAAAACGTAGGCTTGCATCTATGTTAATATCTTCCAACGGTACTTGCAAGTCGGTTCTTGCTAAGCATTTCCTCAAGTTCGATACATGAAATACATCATGCACACTACTCAAATCTTCTGGTAATCTCAACCTATATGCTACTAGTCCGATCCTTTCGATTATTTCGAATGGACCCACGAATCTCGGTGTTAACTTTCCTTTCTTTCCAAACCGCATCACTCCTTTCCATGGTGAAACCTTCAACATAACCTTATCTGCCACCTCAAACTCCAATGGCTTACGCCTATTGTCCGCATAGCTCTTATGTCGATCTTTATCTGTCTTCAACCTCTCCTTAAGCACTGTTATCACATCTGTAGTTTTCTGAACCATCTCCGGTCCAATTAGCTGACCACTTCCAACATCCGCCCAAGGTAACGGTGATCTACATTTCCTACCATAAAGTGCTTCGAAATGTGCACACTCCATACTAGTATGGTAACTATTATTGTAGGAAAATTCTGTCAACGTTAAATGAGTCTCCCAACTTCCTCCAAAATCTATCACACACACGCCCTCAACATATTCTCTAGCGTTTGTATGGTCCTCTCACTTTGACCACCCGTCTACGGATGATAGGCCGTACTCATGTCCATCCTTGTTCCCAATGCCTTCTACAATAGTCCCCAAAACCTAGATGTAAACCTACTATCTGTATCCGATATGATCGACACCGCACTCCATGTTTTGCCACTACATGTTCCATGTATTTCTTCGCAAACTTCTCCATCTTGTCATCCTCTCTCATTTCCACGAAATGTGTAGACTTAGTAAGTGCATCTAGTATTACCCAAATCATATAATTACCACTGTTTAGACGTTGGTATTTTTGTAATGAAGTCCATGGCAATATTCTCTCACTTCCATTCAGGAATTTCAGGTTATTGCAGCAATCCTAATGGTCTTTGATGCTCAGCTTTTACCTTGGCACATGTCAGACACTCACTAAAGTGCAAAGCTACATCTTTCTTCATTCCTAGTCATCAATACATATCTCTTATGTCCCGATACATCTTATAGCTCCTCGGTGTATTGAATACT
Organism: Glebionis coronaria; assembly: GCA_025667525.1. Lineage (NCBI taxonomy): Eukaryota > Viridiplantae > Streptophyta > Magnoliopsida > Asterales > Asteraceae > Glebionis > Glebionis coronaria. The sequence goes on from CM046880.1 coordinate 222,120,968, forward strand.
TTGATGCATGAGCTTCCTCCAAAATAACCGTCCTTGTATCACCAAATAATAGAACCCAGATTCTATCCAAGTAGTACTTACAACTAGGGCTGAGTATCGGTCCGGAACCGGATCGGACCGGCAAACCCGAACCGGACCGAGGACCAAAATGGTCCGAAACCCCGGACCAAGACCGGACTGAAATAGTCCGGTCCGGTCCGGGTCGGTCCGGTCCAGTCCTATTAGGCAAAATCGATAAGATTTTTTGTAAGACAGAATCGGACCGGACCGGACCGACCGGACCGAGGACCGAATTAGTCCAAAACCCCGGACCGAGGACCGGATCGAAATTGTACGGTCCAGTTCGGTTCGATCCAATCCGGGTCAGTTTTCGGTCTGTCATGCTCAGCCATATTTACAACCATCTCCTCTTTCCTCCATGTACTGGTCGATACAATGTAGATTCTCTTCTCTCAGCTTCTCCTCCTTAATAACTTCAACTTGTACTACCCGAATCCTTTCCTAAATTAACTCTAGCATTCCTACTATGCTCTTCATCTCCAAGTCTAAAAGCTCCTAATCCTTACCATTTTTTTGTCATCCAAAAGTTATACCAACCATAATTATTTCTCAATGGCGTATGCAGGATTGCATAGCCACAAATTCTCTTAATAATCACATGAAGTATGTCATCACTTCCACCACATCTCCGTTTGTCCATACACGACACGAAATAAGCTAACCATTCTTCTTACCAACAGGTGTTACTCCCTTCTCTAGGTAAACGTTCTATTGTTCATTGTTACTAACCTTTAACTCTAACGTTTTTCCCTTCAATAACACTTCCCTATCTTGACAATCTCTTGCTTCCTCAAGCCATTATTCATCCCTACTACTTTTCGCTTGTCTCTTCACAATCTTAAATTCCATACCATCTTCCATCTTGTCTTCAACCAATAATTTAGGCGATCCACTTTTATTACCTACATTCTCATCAAAGAGGAATACGCCCATCTCATTGGTGACTCTCTTCCATCATGTCACATCCCACCATGGCGGAATATGAGGCGCGAGATATAGATATCATCACAATAATAGCGTGTTTATAGAGAGAACTAAATGAAACTGAAATATCATAAATGGTGACACAAATGTCATGACAATATCTCAACAAATGCAGGAGTCTAGGTAAGTAGGTAAACATCCCACCTCTTACCAAAGACAACAAATAAAAATAAATATCGACACATAGGTGTTCATAATATCACTTATTAAACAAACAAAAATAAACTAAGAAGGAACGGGGATCTCCTTCTACATGCATTCCTATGCATCTCCAATCCTAGCCACTTATGTTCTCATGCTTAACCACATTATTACATGAAAGAGACAATAAAACACGTCAACAATAATCTTGGCGAGAGTCATAGGTTTAGACTCGAACGCCAAAATATATAGCATTTTAATACATTAGCTGTGAATAACAACATTCCATATCATATAAGACATTTTATACATTTGGACAGTGTATTACTATCATGCATAACTATTCAGTACTAAGCACTTATTCAGTCCGTCCAAGGCTCCAAGCCTTTCCTACCTTCCTTCCTTATATGTAATATTAGGTGCCCATTCACCTAATAACCAATCCCCAAGACTCAGTCGTGTCCCCAAGGCCCAGCCTTGTCACCCTTGATATCAACTCCTATTTAAATAAATTAAGTATTCCACATAGTAGTTAAGTGCATAAGTAAAACACATATTGTCCAAACTAACATACCAAAAACATTCACATCAATTTCATTTATAAAAGCAAGTAAAGTGTGTCTCTTCCATCCCATCTGGAAGTAAAAACATTTAAGAAATATGGGACTATGAAACTCACCTAATTGAGCTTCTCCAAATATCCGCGCACTAGCAAAAAGCTAACAAACAAATGCATGACATCAAGTCTTCAACCAACTACTAAAATGGCTCATCAATAGATGATGGATGTCTAACCCTTTCCCTCATATTAACTTCACTAATATGCTCTAACCATCCCATTACCCTTCTCTAACAAGTCCTTAACTTAGTTAAGTTCAATACCTATCCCGTTTACATCTTATCCAAAACAGTCCCCATTTTTAGACCCCAAACTATGAACCAAACGCCCACTTAACCAATCCATACTTTCTTTAACGAAAACCCTATGCGCTTACATGTGTTAGCTAACTCTCCTCTTTGGACACAACCTTCAAGCTACTGTTAAGGCCTCGAGATACATATATATACTTTTACCTATCCAGTTTTTACTATTTTTAAACATATGAAGTGTTTGATATGATCAGAGGATCTTCCACTATTCCATTTGATTATCCCTACTCCATATCTCTTATTTACTATATGAACTAATTCTTATGTTCATTTGAAGGTCCAATTGTACTCCTAAGTACCATAACCATCTTAAAACATTATTTTAAAACTGACTGATCCAAAACTATTTTGACATCTGACTGTTATAACCTATTTTCGACCCTCTTCCCCACCTCTAATTTAGTCCTCGTTTCTTGAATTCAAAATGATAAATCAAATACCTTTCCAGAGGTACTTGGATCGCATCATGAAAGTTTGTAAAACTCTAGATATGTTCAAAACAATTGACCTTAAATTTTTCCCAGTTTTTAAAAACGAATTTAACACAATTAGTCTAATTAATTACCATCACCATGTTTATTTATGAACCCAAATTAATCTAAACACGATTATATCATTAAATTACAGAATTCATAATTAAGCTAACCCTAAATCCATCATATATTGATGCATAAATGTTTAAAAACAAATTAAATAAAAAGAGATTGAATATTTTTACCTTACAATTAATAAAAGATGAAATTTTTGAAGAAACCCTAAATCGTCCATTGATGAACCCACGTATGTTTTTTTCAAGGATTATGAGTGTTTTTGTTAATTAAAATCCTTATATAGTATTTCCTAAGCAATCCTAGTCCAACCCAAAGACAATTTACTTTTTTTTCCTTTTTTCCCCTTCCCCTTTGATGCGTCTAAACAACCGACCTACCGCTTTCTTTTTGATTTTACTTCTTTTTATCACTTATTAATACATTATTAATGTTTCCTTAATTTTTTTAATTTATTTCAGCCCTTAAGATCTCCAAAACCTCAAAACCGTAAAACTAGTCAGTTACGCGTATACCGTAAACGACGTAAAAATATACAGTTTTATAAAAACTCTTGAAATATGAAATAAACTATATAACTAAGTCCTAAATGACTTAAAATCATCCCGTAAATTATTCGCGTGACTAAATACCTTATCCGAGACCGCAAAATGCTAAACCTTAAATCGTAAAAAATGATTTACTATAATACTTATATGTATACGTAAATTACCAAAATACCTTCATTTCATTTCATAGTCACTAAAATGTGAGCTTATGATCATGAAATAACCCTCATCGATTTACTTATGATTATTCCGTACCCATAAACGATGTCCACTCCTACCTCATTCATACAAAATAACATGAAAACACATAAAACACATAGTCACACATAAAATAACCTAAAAATAAGACTAAGTGACATACCTCAAAATCGTGGTTGTCACAACTTAAATGTTAGAATTTCTAGTGTGCCTAGCATTAATTTTTAGACGCCTAAATCGATTAATGTGCCTATTTAGTTAGATATGCCTAAGCGTTTTAATGTGCCAAAATGAGTTTTAGATACACCTAATGTTTTTAACTTTAAAAATGGGAAATCGGGTTTTCAAAATGAGAAACTTAAAGATGAAATAGGGGAAAATTGTGTGTCCACTTTAAAATATGTCTCTAACTCGAGTTTGTCGTCAATTTATTTGGAAATTTTACACCACCCTTTGGTGAGACTACTTTTACATCGTCCACCCCTTTTGACGAGTGTATTTATGGAGTTAGCATGGGGGAAGCCCCACTTGTTCCCATTCATTTCTCCATCGAGGACGAGATTTTTGACCCCGGTATCACGTTTAAGGATAAATCTCGGACTTCCACCGATGTAGTCAATGGAGGACTTTTCTATACTTACGGTGCGCGCTTACCTCGGTTAGCTCAAAGTGTTTGTGTCCCACCCATTGTCCCACTCTTCTATATTCTTTCTATTTTTGTTAGGGGTGGAAACGAGCCGAGCTTCTCGTGAAAAGCTCGGGATCGGATCGGTAAAAATCTCGAACGAGCCGAGCTTAAACGAGCTCGAGCCCGACCTCGAGCCTAAGTTGCAGCTCGTTTATTAAACGAGCTCGAGCTCGAGCTTTACGTACAAAGCTCATTTGGGCTCGCGAGCCTAAACGAGCCTAATGTTTTATATACGAGCTTCTTAACGAGCTTAATAACAAGCTTATTAATGAGCTTAATTTAGGTATATTACGAGCCGAGCTCGAGCCAAATTTTATGTATACATTACAAAATCGTATAAACGAGCCGAGCTCGAGCTGAGCCCGAGCTTGTCTACCATACCACGAGCCGAGCCCGAGCCTAAATAATAAGGCTCAAAACGAGCCGAGCTCGAGCTCGAGATTTGTAAAACTTAAACGAGCCGAGCTCGAGCCCTGGCGAGCTCGAGCTCGGCTCGGCTCGTTTCCACCCCTAACTTTTGTGTGTCCCTTTGGGACGTTGCTTGGAGTAGTGTTATTTCGTTTGATCCATGAAAAAAAGACACCATCATCGACCGTAGTATACGTTTATCGGATTTTTAAGTACCCCATGTACTTTTGGGCCTTGTTTATCATGTAAGCCACAAAAAAATAAACAAACCATGATAATCTCTAATGATCAGATTTATGGGGATTCAAGTCGAGATTTTGACCCGGTTATAAAAACAAGGTGCCTCGTGGGGGAAATCTCATGCTTATCCTTGTAAATATTATTTCTTTCTAATAGTGTGATGCGGAGACTTGTGCTCTTCCAACCATTTTTTCGTGGTTGTTTGTGATTGTGATTTATTAGGTTCATCGTCATCATTGAAGCCTCTTGTGTTTGTTTTATAGATCACTCGATCTTCGATCATTGTCTTTGAAGATTCTGATATCCGATTATATCCTTTTTCGTTCTACTGTTTATCGGATTAGCATAATTCATAAACGGCTATAGATTTTTCATTTTACCCTTTCCATGCTCGAGATTAAGCATTCAACTTTTCGTCTTTAGTATGGGGTGCTTCACCCTTAGACTCGAAATATTGAGGACAATGTTTAGTTTTATTATGGGGAGTGAATAGATACTTCACCTTGCTTACGCCATCACGCAATCTAATTTTCATATCTTTGATATCTTTTTGTTGCAAAATAAGGCTAAAAATGACAAAATTTTAAAAATTTTCTAGTTTTTCATAAGTGTTTAAGACACGAATGTAGGTTTTCCAATGGTGAGAATAAGAGTAATTTTTTACTCGACCATGCGTGTTGAGCACTTAGCTTCGATTCCTTAACTATTTTTAGGCTAAGTCTCATTAAATCGAGGACGAGAAATTATAGCGTTAATTATAAGTTACTATGCTAAACGTAGAGTATTCGTATTCTTTCAGAAACTCATGTGTCCTAATTATTTTCTTTTTCTCCCAAGCCTATATATATAATTGTTAATAAATAGTTTTTTTGCGGTTTAATCTCTATTGTTGGTTTCTAATTAATTCTAGTAGCTTCCATGTAATTAAATTGGGCAAACATTAAGGATCCACCAGTGTCATGATTTTGAAGTATTGGCACCCGAATAATCAAAAGTTTCCCCAATAATAATTTTAATTTCCTCTTCACCTAAATCATGCAAAAATTCGAAGCTCACAAGGACGAAAAATCTATGTGAAAATTGAAAGTGAATGTCTTAAATCTTGAAGCCTTAAAGATCCAAAATTCGTCTTAGCATGCGGGTATACGTCAAGTCATAATAAACACCTCATGGAGAGGTTAAATAAAAGACAGGGGTAAGACCAAAGCCATAATAAACACTTTATGGAGAATTTAAATAAAATGTGGAGGTAAACCAATACAAATTGGTAATAAGTCTCATGTCCAAATCCGTTATAAAAACGTGTTTATCGATCCTTTTTGTTGACTTAATTTTTTGACATCGTTGTCTATTAGGAAAGATTATTAATTCAATGATTTTGGTTACATCTTGACTGTATTTTTGGACCTAATCTCTATCATCGCATAAGTCAAAAATATATCCTCGTGATCATTAAGACAAAAATAAAATATAAGAGATACACCTTAGGAATAAGGGAGTTTAAGTACGTGATTCTAGCATATAAGTAGTGTTAGCATTACTAACTTATAATGACAATGATCTTGTTTCACGCTTAGCATAAAATTGGGTTGAAATAGAGGATGACGAACTTATCTCTATGAGGCATTCACGTGTTCTTATTCTTTGACCCTAAAAATCACATTCTCGTGATGAAAACAATACATTATATCTAAAACGCACGTAGTAGTTAGATTAAATTTACGTTTCAATAAATGATAGATAAAAATGAATTTTGGAAGTGTTATGATACTTAATTCTAGCATTGTGTGAGGGCACGGTAATGTTTTAGTATGGGGGAGTGATGAGACCTCAATTATACATGGTCTCATAGTCCAAATCTGGCTTAAAATGTGTAAAAATATCATAAAAACCATTCAAAAACCCTTTGTTTGTTCACTGTGTAATTGTAAGTTCGGATATCGTGAATTAAACAAAAGATCACAAGATTCAAGAAAAAACGAACATGGGAAACGAAGCCGCACAAAGAACCGGACCCGAGCATGGATTTTCCAAAGTACCCTTGAAGAATTGAAGATGTACAAGTTTGGCCCATTGAGAATTAAAGAATACACTTTATACCCCTAAGAATCCCAAAAATACAAAAGAGGTCCCTACAGTTTGAATACATGTCAAGAATAGCCCCTCAAAGTTTGAAGAATTACATAGTTAGTCCTTAATCCCAAGTTTGTTAACTAAAGGACCAACTTTGTAAGCCAAAAGGACCAACCATACAAAGGACTAGGGACTTAACTTGCAAAAGGCTGCCATGGACTTGATGTGTCACTTTTTAAAGTTATAATACAAAGGAAAAAAAGCCAAATTCATTTTAAAACTACAGGGACCAAAACCGTCAATTTTCAAAGTTCAAACTTATTAAACTATCATTATTAGGGGTAGAAACACTAATCCATTCCCAAAACCTATTCAAACACCCTATGTTCATAATACATGAACTCTAATCTCTAAAAATTTTTAAATTTCGAATTAACCTAATCAAATTTCCAGATCCATGATTCATGGTCCCCTCATCAAAACCCCACCCCCAATCATATGGCCACGTCACCGTGGGAACCTTCTCACATGTCCCCTACTTATCCTTGGGCAAAAAAACAAAAAGACACATCAAATCAATGGATAGCATGAATTACTTGGTCCCCAATGGTTGAATGAATGTTTTAGAATGCTTTGCAACATCTCATATCACATGGGCATTGGCATAAATCTTCACATGCCATTTTGACCAATTTTTTAAGTTTGAATCTAAGGGTATTTCTGGAAATCCGTCTGCTAGGGTTCTTTATTATTTTAGGATTCTAGAATCATCCAACATGTATTATAAAGAGAGACCCAACCAGTGAAAAACCTCTTGTTCCAACTTTTGTAATTTTTCTAATTTTATGCATATTTAAATTATATAATTCTAATCTTTGCAAAAGCTGAGTTCCATTGAAATATCTTGTTTTAGTTTGACCATTTAATTTTCTACAAATTTAGGGTAATTTTACCAAAAAAAAAAATTATTCAAAGAATTTTGGTCAAAAGAGTTTGAGAACCTTTGGTTTAAGTTTTATTATAACTCCATGATTGACAAGATCAAGGAGTGGTAAGTAATTAAGCTAAAGTTAGATTTTGTTGTTGGTTACAATTGGTTTCACAAAGTTGATATTTTCAAAGGTTTTTCATAAAAAATCTTCGTTTTATCTTGTTATTGTTCTAACAGTTTCATAAAGTCCATAAGCCCAAGCTAGTTGACAACTAGCTTGAGCTTTTAAGCTTTTGAAGCTTTTATCTTTTTTTTCTTTTGCGGTGTTTGTATTCAGCAGGTACAAGTGAAGACATATTTTCTTTCCCTTGTTGTGGAGTGTGGTAGCCCTAGAGCTTATATTTCCCTTTCTTTGCATATAACAGCCTAGCACATACCATTTTCCCTCAGTTTGAGCTAAATTAGAGATGGCTTTCAACCATGGTGAGGCCTGTCTGTAGGTCCGACAAGGTACTTTTAAGGCTTGAACCCTCTAAGTCTTGCATAAATTGTGTGATTAATTAGTTTGTGTGGAACTATTAATGTGTGCTTCCTTTATGTTAATTTGTTATTCTTTGGTGATTTTAGATATGTTCTTGGTAGTGTATGGTGATTTAGTATTGTTTTGAATTAAAAGTCTTTGAAAATCTCAATTTCTAAAAGTATAAGGGGTGTTTGGTTTAAGGGTTTAAGAAGTTATGGGTGACAACTAGCTTATTCTTTTGGCATGCACACACTTGCTTTAACCTAGTGTTTTTAGTTTACAAGTTTGTTTAGAGTGGTTCATGATACATTAGAGTTAGTATGTTCAAGTTTTTTTGCTTAAACTAGCAAAAATCATAAACCATAGGCTAGATGTTTTGTTTTTGTGTCTCGTAAGTTGTAACTCTGTAATCTGGTAGTTTTTAGGTCCATTTAGGTCTTCATTATATGGTATTAAAAAAAAGTAGCTTGTAGGAACTTTTAAAATCCATTTTTCTCTATCAGCAACCTTTGTCTGAGATCCCACAATTTTAGTGTTGTCTGATATCAGCCAACACTGCAATCGTTCTCTGGGGTTCGTGGATAGCAAAGAAAAACCCTCTGTGGGGGCTTATTTGTTTGAACAAGGTGCTTGTTTTTTGCTTCATATTGACTCCCCACAAGTCAATGCTTGTGGGGGTGCCTTGTGTATCAAACCAATCAAAGAAAACCAAAAAAAAAACTATATGCAATTTGGAGTACTTTGGGGTAATTTGAAGTACTTTGGGGTACTTTTCAAGTACTTTTGTTTTTGGCTTATGAAAGTGATCTTGTGGCTATTTTTAGCTTATCTTGGATTGTTTTCATCTTATATTTAAGTTTGAAAAAAGATTCAAAAATAAAAAATAAAAAATAAAAATTAAATACAAAGAAAATAAAAAATGTTTGTTTTTTACGTTTCTAGCTTGTAGATAGGTTTTAAACTTAGTTCATTTTTTTAAAGTTTCTTATTTTTACATATTTTTAATCGGTTTTCTAATAAAAATTTCAAAAAAATATTTTAAAAATAAAAATAAATAAATAAAATGATAAAAAATAATTTGAAAATTACTTTTTCATAGCTTAAAAATAAGTTTTAGAATTTTTGTTTTTTAAAGTTTCTTATTTTTACATTTTCTTAATCTGTTTTGAAGAAAAAAATTTATTTAATTTTTTAATCATTTTTATATTCTATTTTCGTTTTTAGGTAATAAAAAATAGAAAAAAAGTTTTGAATTTTTTTTAAAATACTTTTTAGTAATAGAATAATATAAGTGAGATTTACATTTGATAAAATCTTTGTTTGAACTTTTTATTGATTATTTTCAATTTTAGGGCTTTAATTAGCATTTAAAACTAAATATTAAATTAATAATAATTTTTAAAATAGTTTTATTGAAATTTTATTCTTATTTATATTATTTAGGATTTGATTTTGATTTTTAATTTTTTTTTAGTATAAATTTTTAATTTCGTCGCATTTGTACGTTTTACGTTTACGTTTTATATTTACGTCGTACTTTAAAATTAATGTAACTCATCATTTACTTTTATCTCTTTTCACCTTCAAAAATGTTACTAATCAACATACGTATTTATATCTTTGGCACAAATCATACACCTCCGCCGAGAACGAACTTGCAATATCGGTCTTCACGTTTTCCTAAACGCGTTGACTTAATACTTGCCATTTATACGTCTTTTTCCTAAAAGCGTATTTTACTACATCAAAGACCTTTGATTTGAGGATAAGTTTTTGTGGAGTTAATTATCTACGTAATAAAAATCGAAAAAAATTAAAAAACAATAAAAAAAATAAAATCCAAAATTCAAAAATACCAAAAATAATCTTCTTTGCTACCCCCGTTTTCTACGTTTAGTACATGCGCACTCGATCGAGTGATTATCAGAATTTTAACAACGTGTTGAGTCGATGTAATCGAAATCGAAGGAATCGACAACGAAGACGTGAATTAGAAACTCAAGTTCCTAATATCGTTGTTGAAACCGTAGACGAGATGGCCGAGAACTGTATGATGATGGAGTTGCTCCAAGCACCCACCAAGGGTTATGGAGGCGCGATCGTAATTCTCATAATCGAGGCAGAGAATTTTGAAATAAAATCGGGAATGTTATCGTTAATTCAAGAGACAAAGTTTAAGGGTTGTGAGGCTGATAATCCTCACGATCACATTCGGAATTTTAATTGTCTTTTAGCTACAAGAAAGTTTAAGAACGTTGACACCGATGTCATCAAGCTTATGCTTTTTCCTTACTCGCTCGATAGCTCCGCCAAGGATTGGTACGAGAAAGAACCACCTAATTGCATAGTTATGTGGGACGATCTCGTTTCTAAATTTGTTAATCATTTTTTCGCCGTCTAAGACCACGTTTTTCAAAAATGAGATCACGAGATTTGAACAAAAATTGAATGAATCGTTTAGAGACGCGTAAGATCGTTTTAAGTAATTGCTTAGGTAATATCCCCATCATGGATTTTCCGAGTTGCACCAAATCGACACTTTTTATAACGGTCTTAATCTTCACGAGCAAGATTCGCTAAATTCGGCCACGGGGGGTAATTTTTGTGTAAAACTTCGAAAGACGCGTTAATGATTATCGAAAATAGGTCTAAGATTTTTCATCTCTGTTTCACACTGAGTGTTGAAAATGTCGCCAATATTAGTAATGTTAATCACGAAATTGAGAGGGTTGACACGAAAGTCGATAAATTGACGAATGTGTTTACGTCATTCTTGATTGAGATGCAAAAGAAAGACGCTCCCGCTACGGTGAAAGCGGTTGAGGTTTCGTGTACGTTTTGTGGTGGACCTCATAATTCCTATGAGTGTGCGTGTAAAACCGCAGCATTATCGTGTCTCTAACTCGAAGACGGATTATTTTTTTTAGGGGGGAAGAGTTGTAAAACCCGCTTTAAAAGTCCTCGAACATCAATTACGAACAATCACAACTTTAATTTAAACGTTGCGTATTATTATTCAGATAATAAATAACAGTATAATTCAGATATTACGCGAATATTATTTATTCAGGATGTAAATAATTCACTTCAGAATATATTCACGAGGATTAATATACGAACACGTACGCAATGTTTAAAATCCACGAATATTAAATTCACACAGTCTCAGATTTAATTAAAATCGTGACGTAATTAATTATTCAGAAAATAATAATTATTTAATAATTTATTTACTAGCTATTCAGTATTTCGTGTGTATTTATTTTCAGAAAATAAATAATACGTTCGGGATTTAAAATACGAGAAATTTATCACGACCATACACGTACGTAAGTTATTAAAACATGTACGAAAACAGTTATCATACGTTCTGTATGTTAGGCTGCGACTGATTTTAGCAAAAGAATAAGAAATGGGCCTTGGAGCCCGGCTCAGTTTGCCAAGGAAAAACAAAACCGGGGTTATTCCCACCTCTTTTTTCAAAACAGTAAACAAGAAATATTAGGGTTATTATCCCTATGGGTGTGGCCGACGGCTGCGGTAAACCAAGGGGGAATCACGAGCCGTTTCTTGCTTGACTGTTGGTGTACTCATCATTCGATCTCAATCCTATAATGGTAAACACCCTTTTCCCTTAATTCCTTTTAAATCATGAATTAGCAAATCTTTAGAATCTGATCATTTGAGTTTATATAATGTAGTCATGGAATAAAAATTAAGAGGGTGTCGGTTTTGGGTTTGATCACGAAAAGCGAGAGCATGAAAGCTCTCGTTGGGGTTTTATTATACAGCCGAGACCACTAGTGTAACACCCCACTTTGATAAGCGAACTGTTACGCATAATTATGACGTGTCATCAAAGCATGCAAGGTAATATGTAGTAAAACATACATGACCATAGGGAAAACCGGAATCAAACATCGGTTCCCAAACATAACCTCAAAACATAAATAAATTAAATGAACTAGGAAAGACTAAACAAGTATAAGTATATGGGGAAAAAGGAGAAAAAGTCTATGGCAGCTTCCATCCTATGCAATTCCTCCAAATGCTCGAGTCCGTACTTGGGTACCTGCCGTTTTGGGACATGGAAAGGAAAGTAACGGTTGAGCATAACGTTCAGTGCACGGATATACGACATAGTATAAATGGCTGACACATAACTAAGACTAATAGCAGCGGAAATGTATATGTCCTGGAAAACCTGGAACATGTTCATAAAACTGGATTTATACTTTGAAAAGACTTATGTTTGTATATGAAAGCTGTATTAATTAGCCAATGGCCTATATAGGTCATGAGGTTCCGCCGTTCATGAATACTTGGAGGGGAGACCTCGTCATGTAATTAGAGGGGTTGCCTCTAATTAAATAGTCTGAGTAGGAGGGATCAGCTCTTAGTGAAGGATGCAAGGCACACATCACATTCACTCTGATAATACTGATAAACATGTAACTAGGATGAACTCATACACCCCACATGATAATATAATATAATGGCCAAAACTGAAAAGGGACGCCACGAGCAATCACTTCGCCGTGGGGAAGTCATAACACTGGTGCCTCCAGTGTTATGGTTATGGTACCTCCATAACTAGGTGACACTGGTCATACATGTATATGGCTTAGGCTCTTAATCTAACGTAAGTATCAAACATATAAAACAAATACTGAGAAAACAGTTGGCTACAGGCGGGGAAATCCTAATAAGGAAAGAATGTCCATACTGAAAGGACGGAAAATTCGTACCTTATGTCCAGTGAACGAAGAAGACGAACGGAAGAGAGTCCTACTTCGATCTCACTAATGCTACATAAATAGTATACGTGTATAAGTATTCTGATTATTGAGTACGTAACTGGTTTTATATCATGTCTTAGCTTGTTTTATATGTTCGTGTCTTGTTTTATTGATTTTAACATTATGTTGTGTTTATCATGTATTATGTATATTCTGATTAGGTATTACTTGTATTTCTTGTATTATTATACTTGTTGTGTAATAATAAGTAACTTCCTAAAAATAGTTGGTATCCTGAAATAGAAAGTTTCCAAAAATAGAAAGTTTCCAAAAATAGATTAACTTCTTAAAGTAGATCAGTTTCTAAAAATAGAAAGTTTCCTGAAATAGTAAGTTTCCTGAAATAGAAAGTTTCCATATTTAGAAATAAGTTGGTTTAATAAGCTAAAAATATAAGCTTAAGTTTTACAGATTAAATATACCAAGTCATGTGATTAATAGTATAGTTTATGAATTATAACATGTTAATTAAATAAACTATAGGTTATAAGATTTATTTAAATATAAGCATAATTTAATTAAATTAAAGTGTATAAAATACTTAAGTTAAAACATGTATTAATATTTTATTAATATAACCTAAGTCATGTTCATTAATTAATTATATTTCATGTTTAATAATTAATTAATAATTACTATAGTCCAATTTAATAAATAAATACTTAGGTTAAAAACATGTATTATTAAATAATAATAATAAACCTAAGACCATGTTTTAATTAAATTTATTATATGTCATGTTAAATTAATTTAATTAACTTGTAAAATAAATATACTTGTAAAACCAATTAAACTTGTAGAAATAATCGTATCCCGAACCCGTGTATTATATTATTAAAACATGTCATGAACCGGACCCGGAACCCCATGAACCGGACCAAATTAATTTAATAATTCTTGTATAACTAAGATTTAAATAACATAACCTAACTTGACAAGATTAAGTCAATATTAATTAGATTAAATAAAATTAATATTGCATGATTAATTTAATACCCTAATTAAACTAATTAAATAGCTTGAAAAATGATAAACCAAACATCCCTTTTTAAAATTCTAAAACTGCCATCGAAACACCCTGACTAAAACCAGCAGCCAAACACCCCCTGTCCCTGTTTGTGTTGCTGCTGGTTGCCACTGTCTAGCCTGGGTTTCCCACCGACAGTGGCAGTTTCCCCCTGCTCGAGTCAAAGTTCCCACCAAGACCATAAAGGTCTCGGTTCCCACGGCCTGACTAAACTCCCCCGCTGGGGTTGCCACTGACAGAACAAACCCAGCCCACACCCAATAAGGTTGCGGCTGGTGGAATTATTTTACCACCGAGACTCCTATGAGTCTCGGTTTATAGCCCCGAACACATAGTCGAAGCCAAAACCTTCTGCCTTGTTAAACCCACGTTATATAATCATATCAGACTTCCTTTTTTCTTTATGTGTTCTTGCACAATTAGTTATTAATTAAAAGGAAAGAGATTAAAGCTAACCGATTCATGTTCAGGGTTTAATGAATTAACAAACGATCCACACACCTTGCTTTCATGATCAACCACGAATCCTCTTGGTTCTTGATATAGAAGATGACGGCAGAAGGATCCCCAAAAGAGAAAAGAAAACATAGGCTTTTCGAGGATATAGGGTTTTATGTATTTTTGTTAATCTAAAATCAATATACACCCATCCCCGTCTGTTTGTTTTACACGAGTATAACACAATGGGCCTTGACCCATCTTTTCTCTTTTCTTTTTCCAAACCGCCAGCCCATACAGCCCCTTCCTTGCCTTATTACTTGTTTCCGCGACTTGTTATATATTACGCGTGTTTCGTGTTTTAAAATGACGTATGTGTATGTTCGTGTTTGAGTTCTCGCGTTTTGGCTTCTTGTCATGTTTATACTATTTTACGTAGATACATATTAATAAGTAATTAATATACGTAGTTCTTGTCGTGCATAAATAATTTAAAAGTTTAAAACAGCTCGTGTTATAGTAACTACTTGTACGTAATCGATATATATATATCGTCTAATAAAAAATATATACGTAGTTACATATTCGTGATTTAATGTTCATGATCTCATGTTCATGATTATAATTATTATGATTAATAATTATCGTGTATTAATACGTACTGAAATAATTATCTTGTACAAACACGTACGTAGTTTCTTTATATAAAGTTCGTGACACGTGTACATAACATAAATGGAAAGTTTTAATTAGTTCGTATGTTTACATAGTGTACTGTTCATGGTAAAAGTATGCGGGTTTTACAACTCTTCCCCCCTAAAAAGAATAGTTCGTCCTCGAATTATAGATAACGTAAACTGAAAGAATATGGATGTGGAACGTGACGTGCCTGAAAGATATTACTGAATTATGGAAGGATGAGAGGATAAAATCCGGATGGACTCGTCCATATCCAAGTGGCTTACCTCTCGGAACGGTTCCTCCGCAAAATCTTGACACAAACGATAAATCTTGGTCCTCCTGACCTTGACTTGGAAATACGTAAAAGTTCATGGTTATCACCGTAAGATAGATCTCCTGAATTTGATCAAGGAAATAAGAATTTGTTGATCCCTTTGGTTGGATCTATATTCTGTTAAGAATTAGTATAATAGTTTGTAATCAAACTAAAACACTTTGAGCACTCTTACTAACACTAAATAAGTTATGCGGAATCTAACATATAAAGCACAGAAGAATAGAATTACTTTTAACTATTCGATTCTCTTATTAATCGACTTGTATGAGGTACATGAAAGACATTGTACCTATGTTCCTTTTATAGAGTAAGGAACCCTAGAAACCTTGGATATTCTATAAAGATAACTATATCACAGACGATATATTATCAATATTCTAACTATTTAGGTATATCACATAAGATATACTCTAACTATAACTATAACATATCTTATACAAAGATATATTCGTCCTAATCATCATAGCAGTACTTACTTTATAAGTAGCAGTACTTACTATGTACCGCGTTAATACTAACGGTACGTACATAACACTAACAATACTTGGAATATACTAAAGGTACTTGACACTTAACAAATAATTCCCAACAATCCTCCCCTAAACAAGAAATGATAACTTGTTGTCTTCTTGTTTCTTTTGTACTGGATGTATTAGAAATACATGTCTTCAGTCTTTCCTTCATCCTTGGATTGAACTTGCTAATTTGTATTTGTATCCAACTAAATGTAGCCAAACACTTCAAATGTAGATCTTCTTCTGATAAGACAATCTTCAAACATTATAAGCATGATAGTTGTATTTTACAAACTTGTTTGGGAAAACAAAGTGTAATTAGGGTAAATACACAGGTGATTTAGGTAAACCACGAGTTATGACCCAAAGTGGGGATCGTTCTCAAGGAGGCTTGGTATGTGTGTTAAGAAATGATTAATTATGTGATTATCTGATTATGAGAAAGAAAATAGAAATGGGATAAGAAGAGAATGACGGTTACGATGACGGATTACACTAAGACGAAAACGTCGTACACGTAAAACCGTAAAAGCACCAAAATTAAAAATTTACCCTAAAAATTCCTAGAAAATTGCAATAAATCCTAAATAATGTAAATAGAGTTTACAAAAATTAAAAATCACTCAAACCTTTTATTTAACTAAATAATGATTTTTTAATGCTAATTAAAGCCCTAAAAATCAATTTAATTAACAAAAAGCCCAAAATGAGTTTTATCACTTTGTAAACCTCTAAAATGACCTAACTTAATTTAAAACTATTTTTGGAAATTTTAAAATTAATTAAAACTATTTAAAAACAATTAAAAACTATTTAAACTTAAAATGATTATAAAAATGAATCTAAGGACAATAAAAATATTCTAAAAGTTTTAATATTCCTATCTTAATGTATTTAACCTAAAAAAATATAAAACTTGATAAATCTAAAGTTTAATTTTTAATAATAAAATAATAATAAAATAATATTAAAAATGCAAAATTTATAAGAAAATTCTAAAAACTAGCAAACAAGCTTAACTTAATCTAAATAAATAGAAAATGAAGTTGAAATTACAAAAATACCCCTAATGGGCCTTCAAATGGGCCAAAAGTCCAAACAGACCCCTTAATGGGCTAGTTAAGGCCCAATAAGAAAAATATTGTCCAATTAAGCCTAAAACTCCTATCTGACTCAAAATATGATTTTAAACACAAATTTTCAAAGGCCCAAAAGCGGAAAATGTGAAATAAGCTGACTTATACCAAACAACTTATTCTTAATGGGCTTTTTGGCCCATTAAGCTATAAGCTGATGCCATAAGCTCAAATTAGACACACAAGCTTCTTTTGAGTTGCTTAAGACTTCTGTAAAAAAGAAATTTGAAATAAGCCAAAGGAATAAGCCTAAAAATGCAAAAAGCAATCTACAGAAAACGACAAAATAGTCGTTTTTGAGTTCTAGGCTATCCCAAGAGCTGATTCAAGTTTCTAAAGCTTTTAAATGACTTAACTAAGCTTAATCAACAAAAACTTTTCAAATAAGTTCACTCAATAAGTTGAAATAAGCCAATAAGCACTTATGAAAAAGTCAAATGAGTTTGTTTTCTAGCAAAAAGTCAAAGTCTAATAAGCTCCAGTTCAATCAAATGGTTCAAATAATAAAGATCTATCACAAAAATAAGTTGTTGCAGGTCTGGATAAGCCATAATGGCTTATTGATAAGCTAACTGAAAAATTGCACTAGAAGGGGCTAGTTTTGGGTGTTGAGCAGTGGAAACTTTTTCCACTGCTTGACTTCTTGACTTTTTTGTCTTTAGTGACTTTTTTGGAGATTCAAGTTACACAAAGGCACCCAAATGATCAGTGGATCAAGAGGAGTCAAATACAACAAGAAATCACAATCAACAACAACCAATTAGTACAGTTAATTCTAACAATCACCATATCACTCACAGACATGTACAAATAAGCAGTTGAGGTTCAATAAGCACTTATAGCACAATTCAGCCAGCCAATCTTAACCAAATGCATACACAAGCAATATTAAACTTAAATAAGCAAATCTAAACAGGTTTCATGCACTGATTCAAAGTATTAAGCAAGATTCAAGCACTTAAAGTTACTTATGAACACTAAACATGTAGTTAAGAACACTTGCTGATGCAATTGACCACCAAGCCAAATTCAAACCTCCAAATCTATCACATATGTTATAATAACTTTGATTTAAAAGCTTATATCCCTAAACATGCATATACTCTAAGTATTCCTAAACTTTTAGGTCAAAAACAGTCAAACTCGAGTAGTCATAGCACAATCTTTGATTCAAGGGTTTAAACCCAAAAACTTGCAGCAATATGCAATCAACCAAGTATTTAACAGATAACAAGCAAAAACACAAACTTCTAACAACACAATATCAAGTTATGATCTCAAACAGGTAATCCCAAACACCCTTTTAACTTTTTAAATCCAAAATTGTCAAATCAAAAGTGTTATCCAAGACCACCCAAGCCTAAATTAGCACAATAACAAATATATTAAGCAGATTTAAGCAAGATTAGACCATAAAATCAGCAAGAACACAAGTAGCACACAAATTCACCAAAAATCAAGATTTTAATAGATTTTGGGTAGAAAGGTGTGTACCTCATGGATGTACATCCACACCCACGAATTTTGAGCTTATGTACTAGCAATAACAAGTACAAGCTTCCTCAAACAACCCTGCTAAGAATCAACAAGGTTAAGAGCACAATATGAAAATTAGAAAAGTGAAAAATTCTTGATTAATGCAACCTTAGTTCCCCACACTTGATTATCCCCAAGTTATAAGCTTTACCACACCTTGATAACTTAATGTCAGGATGCTATGATCAGCCTTATAGCCCAAGAATTCCAAGGTTTGAACTAGACTTATCAAAATATCAAGAAAAATGGAAAATGTGCAAACTTTTGCACACTCCTTTTGAAAACAGGTTTGAGATTCAAGAACTAGTAAACATTAACAACAATAAACAGATATTAAGAGTGGCACTTGAGCTTTCTTCAACAAATTCAAACACATTTCATTGATATGAATATGAGATTTACAGATTTGTGAACCAAGGAAAATTCAAGAGCAAACTGAAATGTAATAAGTCATATGCCTTATATAGGCTACAATGAACTAGTTAAGAGCTAAAAAACGTAACCCTAATTGTTATGAAGTCCCCATTATGCCCTTGTGAAGTTTTGAATATATGAAGATCATGTGACTGTTTCTTGGATTGTTGTGGAGCTGGCATGGTGAAAATGCATCCAATGGCTTGTAATGAGCTTAGAAAGTAAGCTAGAATCTCACACGTTGGATGACTGGCCAAGTTTTGGCAGTTTCTACTTTGTTGCAGCAGGGGAATCATGTGTGGGACAAAGGAGTGATGTGGCAAGTATTTTTAAGGTTGGGATGTGACTAAGGAATGCTTAATCACTAATCTGGAGGTTTTCATGGCTTAATTACAACACAATTAGTAAAACCTAATTGTGTTCTTGAGGTGAATAGTGCTATGTTTAATCCGTTTTTGGTTTGGATTAAGTTTAAAAAGGTGTTAATGGCGCCAAGATTAATTAATATTAATCTGGTGAAGTGGAGTGTGACATGGAGCAATGGTGGGTTTTGATTGGTTGTGGGGTGTTAGTGGGGCACGTGTCAAACCCTCATTGGTCTAGGTATCTTTGCTGTCTGCCACCTTTAGTCCCTTATCTTCCTTCTTTCTTTCACTTTGTAAATAAACTCAACACAATCCGTTCTCTTTGTTAATGAAGTTTCAAACTTCATACTTATCCCCCAAAAAGTTTTGTAAAATGAATTCATGGGTATTTCTTGCCAATTCTTGATTCTTGAAGGACTGATTTGGTACTTTCTTCAAGGATAATGGTCTTAACTTGTATGATTGACATTTTGGAGGACTGAAATTGCCAAATCATGATTAATGAGGAACCATTTTTGCCAAGTATTCAAAGTCATGGGTCCTTTAGGTAATTTTGATATTTTCAAAGGACCAAATTTGTAATTCTTGTAACTTGGAGTTCTTCATGGTATGTTTGACTTTGAGAAGGACTAATATTGACATTTTAGTTTTGTTGAGGGACTAAAATTACTAATTCTTCAAAGTGGAGGGCCCTTTTTGAAAATTTTGACAAACTTTAGGGACGAATCTTGTAATTATGAAGATACAAGGGTATAAAGTGTTAATTCTTCCATATTGGAGGACGCTTCTTCATAAATCTTCAAATCTTCAAGGGTTTTCTTTGGAAAATTCTTCATTAGGGCTTGGTTCAATGTGCGACTTCGTTTCCCGTGTTCGTTTTTGCATGATTCTTGTGATCTTTTGTCATTTTGTCAATATCCGTACCTAATATACACAAGCAACAAACACAAGCATATATTTGGGTATTTTCATGATATTTAATGCATTTTAAGCCCTTTTTGGACGATGAGACTATGTATAAAAGCAGTCTCATCACTCCCCCATACTAAACCATTGCCGTGCCCTCATGCAATGCTAGAATAAAGTATCGTAGTACCTCCAAAATTCATTTTTATTCACTTTATTGAATGATAAACTAGCTACACTACTATTGCTATTAGTTGCGTTTTAGACATAATGTATGATTTTCATCGCAAAATGAGACGTTTAGGTTCATAGAATAAGAACACGTGAATGCTTCGTTAGAAATAATTTCATCGTCCTCGATTTTCACCACAATTCCATGCCAAGCGTGAAACGAGATCATTGTCATTATAAGTTAGTAATGCTAACACTACTCATATGCCGTAATCACGTACTTATCCTCCCATTTTCCTAAGTTGTATCTCTTATATTTTATTATGTCTTGAATGTTTCACGAGGGTAAATTGTTTTACTTATGCGATAATAGAGATTTAGGTATAAAAATAGAGTCTTAACAGTGTAACCAAGACCATCAAATCAATAACCCCTCCTAATAGACAACGATGTCAAAAAATTAAGTCGACAAGAAGGATCGATAAACACCGTTTTATAATGGTTTTAAACATGAGACTTATTACCAAGACTTTTATACGCCCCCTAACGGGAGGGCCTTATTCTTTGGTTTACCTCCATATTTTATTCAACTTCGCCATGAAGCTTTTATTATGACTTCGGTCTTGCCTTGCCTTTTATTATCCACCTCATCGGTAATTTTATTAGCCAAAGACGTATATCCTCACGCTAAGGCGAATTTTGGATCTTTAAAGCTTTAAAGATTAAGTCTTGATTCACTTTCAATTTTGCATAGATTTTTCGGCCTTGTGGGGCTTCAAATTGTTTCCTTGATTTAGGTGAGCACTTGAAATCTTATTATTGGGTGAAGCTTTTGATTATTCGGGTACCAATACTTCAAAACCGTGACACTGGCGATACCTTAATGTCTTCCCAATTTAATTATACGGAAGCTACTAGAAAAGACTAGAAACCCAACAATCAAGACTAAACCGCTAAGTCAATATTTATTAAGCAAAAAATATTTACAAGCGAAGGGAGAATAAGCAAACAACGAGAACACATGAGTTTTTGA
Source organism: Glebionis coronaria (assembly GCA_025667525.1). Classification (NCBI taxonomy): domain Eukaryota; kingdom Viridiplantae; phylum Streptophyta; class Magnoliopsida; order Asterales; family Asteraceae; genus Glebionis; species Glebionis coronaria. Next base: position 222,142,598 of record CM046880.1, read on the forward strand.
AAGAATACGAGTACTCTACATTTAGCATAGTAACTTATAATTAACCCTATCATTTCTCGTCCTCATTTAAGAGACTTAGTCTAATGTGAAGTTAAGGAATCGAAGCTAAGTGCTCAACACGCACGGTCGAGTCAAAAATTACTCTTATTCTCGCCATCAGAAAACCTACATTCGTGTCTTCAAACACTTATAAAACATGAGAAAAATTTTAAAATTTGGCCATTTTTAGCCTTATTTTGTAACAAAACATAAAAAAGATAAACTTTGGAAAGCGTGAAGGTTTGGCAAGGCAAATATCTATTCACCCCCCCCCCCCCCATACTAAAGTTAAACATTGTCCTCAATGTTTCGAGTCTAGGGGTGCAAACACCCCCATACTAGAGACGTAGTCGAATGCCTAATCTAGCATGGAAAGGGTGTAACCGTTAAATTAATAGCCGTTTATAAAGTGTGCTATAAACCTAAGGTTAGAACATCAAAGGATATATCATGGATATTGAGAAAGTCTTCAAAGCGAACGACCACGGAACAAAGGATATACCATAAAATGAACACGAGAGGCTCCAATCGTGAAGATCATGATAATCGAAAATCTACAATTCACAAACAACCACGGAACAAAGGTTGGAAGGGCACAAATCCCCACACGTTACTACATTAGAAAGCGATAATATGTACATAGGATAAGCATGGGACTCCCCCACGAGGCACCTTGTTTTTTATTACCGAGTCATGAGCTTGACTCGATATCCTCAATACTAATTATCATTGGGGAAAGTGATTTGGTCGAGGTAGTTCAAGGATGGAACTTCCCTGCCAAATTAGTGCTTCAACCTATGTCCATTCACCTTGAAATTGGGGCCATCGTTTTGAGCTAGCTCGATGGTCCCATATGCAAATACTTGAGTCACAGTGAATGGATCGGACCAACGGGATTTCAACTTACCGGAAAAGATTTTCAAACGAGAATTAAAAAGAAAAACTTGATCCCCAATGTTAAAAACCCGGTTTTTAATTTTTGAATCATGCAACTTTTTAGTCTTTTCTGTATAAATCAATGAATTTTCATAAGCAATATCCCTTAATTCATCTAATTCATTTAATTGCATTTTCTGGTGTTTTCCCGCGGTCTCCATGTCATCATTACAATGCTTTAGGGCCCAATAAGCCTTGTGTTCCAATTCAATTGGCAAGTGACAATTTTTCCCATAAACAAGCTTATAAGGAGTGCACCCAATGGGCGTCTTATGAACGGTCCTAAAGGCCCATAAAGCATCGTCCAACTTATCTGACCAAGATTGTCAGTTTTCCCCAACGGACCTCTCCAAGATCCTCTTCAAAGCTCGGTTTGAAACCTCGACTTGCCCACTCGTTTTTGGGTGATAAGCCGTAGAAATCCGATGTGTAACCCCATATTTCCTTAGGACCCTTTCGAATTGGTCGTTACAAAAATGGCTTCCACGATCGCTTATGATCGCACGAGGGGTTCCAAACCGAGAAAACAAGCTTTTCAAAAACTTGACTACCACACGAGCATCATTGGTGGGAAAATCCTTACCTTCCACCCACTTAGATAGGTAGTCAACCGCGACAAGGACGTACTTATTACCACGAGATGATGGGAACGGCTCAATAAAGTCGATGCCCCAAACATCAAAGATCTCACATACTTGGATGATATTTTGTGGCATTTCATCTTTTTGTGAGGCTTTTCCTTGTCGTTGGCACGAGTCACACGACTTCACAAGCTCATGTGCATCTCGGTAAATAGTAGGCCAAAAGAAACCGGCATCAAACACCTTCTTAGCCGTGAGATTAGCACCATGGTGACCACCCGTGGGTCCCTCGTGACAAGCTCTAAGGATATTAGACGCTTCGGTACCAAAGACACAACGTCGGATAATTTGATCCGCACAAGTTCAAAACAAGTAAGGGTCGTTCCAAAAGTAGAACTTGACGTCACGAAAGAATTTTCGTTTTTCTTGAGTCGTCATACCCTTGATGATGAAGTTACCCGCATGGTAATTTGTGATGTCCGCAAACCATTGGGTGGAAGAATCATGCTTAGAATTCACTACACCAAGTGTCTCGAGCGGAAATGTTTCGGTGATTTCCTTGGGCTCGTAAACACTTTGGTGAGGATCTTCCAAACGAGAAAGATGATCGGCCGCTAGATTCTCGGCTCCTTTTTTGTCAACAATTTTGTGATCAAATTCTTGAAGGAGGAGAATCCAACGAAGTAATCTCGGGTTAGCATCTTGTTTAGCCATAAGATACTTGATAGCCGAATGATCCGTATATACTATGCATTTCATCAAGACGAGATAAGGTCGAAATTTCTCAAATGCATACACCACGGTAAGGAACTCCTTCTCTGTTGTAGTGTATTTAAGTTGAGCCTCGGTCATCGTCTTGCTAGCATAGTGAATAGGCAAGAAGTGTTTTTCATGACGTTGCACCAATATGGACCCAATAGCGTAGTCACTAGCATCACACATGAGCTCAAAGGGGAGGTTCCAATTGGGAGCAACCAGAATGGGAGCTTCGGTAAGTTTCCTCTTAAGGATTTCAAAGGCTCGTACACAATCTTCGTCAAAGACAAAACGTGCCTCTTTTTCAAGAAGATGTGTAATAGGTCGAGAGATCTTTGAAAAATCCTTGATGAATCGACAATAAAAGCCCGCGTGGCCTAGGAAACTCGTAACTCCCTTAACGGTTTAGGGATGAGGTAATTTGGCGATGACGTCTACCTTAGCTTGATCTACCTCAATCCCCGCTTTCGAAACCTTGTGCCCTAAGACGATTCCACTTTTAACCATAAAATGACACTTTTCCAAATTAAGCACAAGGTTGGTTTCCTCACAACACTTCAACATTCTCTCAGGATTTGACAACACGAAGTGAACGAATTACCAAACACGGAAAAGTCATCCATGAAGACTTCCATCATCTTCTCGATCATATCATGAAAAATCGCCATCATGCACCTTTGAAAGGTTCCCGGTGCATTACAAAGTCCGAATGGCATTCTACGATAGGCAAACATTCCATATGGACACGTAAACTAATAAGTGTGAAAACACTTATCCTTTTACCACTTATTTCCAATATTAACAAGACCAAAACGCGTATTTTATGTCGTAAAAGTCGGAATTATGCGTGGTTTGTGTTTTTATTGTGTTTTAGGACCAAAAGATGAAAAAGGAAGAAAACACGGGCTTTCACGGGCTTTTATCGAAGAAAACGAGAAAAGACGAAGTCAAAAGATCAAGAGTGCTTAAAGAACGGATGTCCAAGACCTATTCTGAAGATTTATCGAAGAAAAAATCTAAAGACGGAAGTTTAATGAAGTCGAGGAACTCAAGTCTAAATTAAATAAGAAAATTATTAAGACAAGTTCAAATCCCGAGACGACGTCGAGAAAAGACAAAGAATTAAATCGAGTCGAGAAGTAAAGAAAGAAGGAAGCACACCACACATGCACTTCCCATTTTCCCTATAAATACCCTCCTAATCACATTAGGAGGGGAGTTAGCTAGTTTTCACTTTTAATTTTCCTTTCTAGTTTTTAGAGAGAGAAAGTTCAAAACTTTCTCTCACTAAGTTTTCATCTTTTCTTTCTTTTAATCTTTCAAGTTTAAGCTTTTTGTATTTTGGATTCCATTAATCAAGTTCAAGTTAAGTTTTAAGTTCTTTAATCTCCTTCTACATTTCTTGATTTTGATTCACCTTTTGATCCGAATTATTAATAATTCGTGATTGATTTTCTTGTTTATGTGAATAAAAAGTTCATCTTTTTATTCATCTATAAGCTTTCATACGGTTTAGGCTTTAAGATCTTTGTGCTTATTGGCTTATTTGTATGTTTAGTTTATTTACTTTTTTTAAAAAAAGTTTTCTTAAAGTTTTAATCTTTTCAAAGCTTGATTTAAAAAGGTTGCTTATTTAAAGTTTAAAAGTCCATATCTCATGCTTATTAGATTTGCTTATTATCGAGTTAGTTAAGTGTTGGAATGAGCTTATTGAAAATAGCTTAATTCATAGCTTATTTCGGATTAACTTTTGTCGCAAAGTAAAACCCCATTGCGACGGGGTATTTAGACACATATTGCGATCATCCAATCGCAAAAGGGTTTTGTATTGCGATGCACATTGCGATTTGGCATCGCATTAGGGTCTTGTATTCCGATTCATATTGCGATAGGTTTATTTTTGGTAATATTGCGATTGGCTTCATTTTGATGATATTGCGACAGTTTACTTTTAGTGATATTGCGATACATTTGCTTTTGGTTACATTGCGATTGGATTTCAGTTTGATATTGTGATTTGATATTGCGATCGGATTCCTTTGTGGGTTCATTGCGACAACATTTCCTTTGACATTGCGATTGGATATTTGCGATTGAACAACATTGCGATAGAATGTACTTTGATATTCCGATGCTTATTCACTTGTGTTATTCCGATGACTTGTTTTAATCACATTCCGATAGATCATGTTTTTAAGTTTTAAAATTTTACATGTTTTACAAAGTTTTATGTTTTAAGTGTTTTTCTTAATAAATTTTAGTTTAAATTTTTAAAGCTTTCACTTTACTCAACGACAATTTCAATTATTTGCTTTTAGTTTAAAACTAGATAATCAAACCAAACCACATTTAATCTTCCACCAAGAACAACTGAATCGCACTTTCTACCAATAGTCAATTCGAAGAGATCTGACGATAATATTTTATACTTAGCCAAAAGCTTCGTATTAAATGGCGCCGCTGTCGGCTCTTTTCGTTAAGATTAACGGTTTTTAGTGAGAGACGCGTTGGATTTTGGGATCCGTTCATCGTTGAACGTTATTTTCCTTGCTTTAAAATTTTCAAAAATCCTAAAAAATATAAAATCTTCAAAAATACAAAAAAATTGAAAAACCATAAAAACCAAAAATATTTCTTTTCTATTTTTCTAATCCTTTTGTAGGTGTGCATGCGTACTCGTGCTCGTAAGAAGAGAGTAGCTCAAGCCGAAGTCATTACTCAACCAATTGTCACCATGGACAATCAACCAATGATCGAGCTTTTGCAATCACACGTAGAAGGCAACACCGATGCAATTGTCATACCTGAGATTGAACCCAACAACTTTGAACTCAAATCTGGCTTTATACAAATGGTCTCTGCTCAACCCTTCTTGGGGCGTTCACTTGATGATCCTCATGACCACATTAAAAGGTTTCTTCAGCTTACCAATACGGTTAAGTACAATAGGGTATCACAAGAAATGATTCGCTTGCAACTTTTTCCTTTCTCTTTAGAGGGACAAGCCCGGAATTGGCTTGATAAGGAACCGCCACAAAGTATTCTTACGTGGATGGATTTAGAGACCAAGTTTATCAACTACTTTTTCCCACCCTCACGTACTACCGCATTGCGGAATGAAATAATTACCTTTGAACAAAAGTACGGTGAGTCTTTTAGTGAATCTTGGGACCGTTTTAAGGAACTTTTAATTAAGTGTCCACAACATGGTTTAACAAAAGTACATCAAATCAATAATTTTTAAAATGGTTTAAGCATGAATGACCAAGATTCACTAAACAGTGACTCGGGGGGTAATATTTTGGTTAAGTCTTCTAATGCTGCTTGGGATATTATTGAGAACAAATCTAGAGTGCAAACCAAGAGTGTTAGAACTAATGTAGCAAGTGCTAGTACTAGTGATGCTGACAAAAGAATTGATAAGCTTACTTCGCTTGTGGAATCGCTTGCTTTACAAACTGCCAACAATGCCAAACAATTCAATGCCCAAGCTAATGTTTTGAGCCAATCATGTGATATATGCGGGGGATCTCACTCATACACCGATTGTCCTTCGACTCACGACAATCCGGAAAATGTGTATGCTGCCAACGGTACCTATTCTACGGGAAGCTATCAAGCACGTCCTCAAGGTGACCGCAACTTGCTTAGCTATCGCTCAAACAACTTTCTTTCACCACCTGGTTTTCCCCCACAAAACCCAAACAACCTCAATCGCAACAATCAAAACCAACCTCGTGCTCTAAATCAATATCCAAACCAAAGAAACCCATATCCACCTCAAAGAAACAACCAAGTTTACCAACAACCTGCATATCAACCACCCGCCTACAATGCTCCTCCCAACCAACCCACTGCATTACACCAAGAGGTTGAAACCTACATGAGGACTAATGATGCGATAGTGCAAAATCTTCAGTGGGAAATGCTCAACTTGAAAGAAGATATGGTGAAGCAAGGGAATGATCTTCGAGCTGATATGCGAAACACTTTGGCAAGTCAAACGAATGACTTGAGGAATATGATGGCTAGTTTCTTCCCTAGTAATCAAGCCTCTGGATCGGGTTCTCTTCTGAGTAACGCCGTTGCTAATCCAAGAGGGGAGATGAAATCAATCACCACTCGCTGTGGAAAAGGTTTAAAGGAACCCGAGCTTCCTACACCTACACCGGTGATTGTGACAATGGAAATCGAGTCTCCTTCTCCAATTCCTCCATCTTCTATTCCTCCAACTTCTACTTCTCTAATTCCACCACCTTCTACTTCTACCCCTCCACCACCCGCGGATGTGAGTGCGAATTCTATCCCAAAGCCTTCATCTCAACCCAATATACCTTATCCTTCGAGGTTGAGGAAAGAGAAATTGAAGAACAAGGATGATATTCAGGTTTCGAACTTTCTTAAAATGTTCAAACAACTGAATTTCAATATCTCCTTTGCTGAGGCTCTCGCTCACATGCCCAAATATACTAAAATGTTTAAAGATCTTCTCAGTGATAAGGAGAAACTTCTCGATATTGCTCAGACCCAACTTAATGAGAATTGCTCCGCAGTGCTCTTAAGGAAATTACCAACTAAACTTGGTGATCCGGGTCGTTTCTTGATTCCTTGCAACTTCCCGGGAGTACAGAATTGCATAGCCCTAACCGATCTAGGTGCTAGTATTAACTTAATGCCATTAAGTGTTTCGAAGCAATTATCTCTCCCCGAGCTAGTCCCCACACGAATGACTTTGGAATTAGCCAATCGTACGGTTGCTTATCCAGTGGGGATAGCCGAAGACGTCTTCGTTGGTGTCGACAAATTCACCTTCCTGGCAGATTTTGTTGTCGTTGACTACGAGATGGATCCCCGTGTTCCATTAATCGTTGGATGTCTGTTCTTGAGGAACGGTCGCACTCTCATCGATGTAGCCGCGGGCGAATTAATCATGAGAGTTGGTGACGATAAAATCGTCTTCAACATGGGTAAACTTTCTAAGAAGCCTTCGGAAAACGAGAGTGTTAATTTTATTGACGTTCTTGATGAGGCTTGTGAAGAACATTTCAAAGACGCTTGTAAAAGTGGTTCTTCTTTTCTACCCACTGTTGAGACCGTTGCCTCTATTGCTCCATCACTAACTCCATTTGGATAAAGTGATTTCCTCTTGAAAGAATTTGAAGCAACTCTAGGAGATGTGGATATGCAATATGACGATTCTCCCTCCAATTGGGATGAAGACATTCGTACCATTGAGAAACTTCTCAATGAGGACCATATTTCTCCACAGTCTCCTAAGGATATCTCTATCGATGAACCGAATTTGACTACGCCTTCCATCAAAAATCCTTTGGATTTAGAGCTTAAGGATCTTCCGTCTCATCTCGAGTACGTTTTCCTTGAAGAGAACAAGAAGTTACCGGTCATCATCGCAAAGGACCTAAAAGAAGAAGAAAAATCCCGACTTATCGCCGTGTTGAAGAATCATAAGAAAGCGATTGCATGGAAGATCTCTGATATTCGTGGCATTGATCCTCACTTTTGCACACATATAATTCTCATGAAAGACGACTTTAAACCCACTATTCAAAGCCAACGAAGGGTGAATCCTAAGATCCATGATGTTATCAAAAAAGAGGTTATCAAACTTCTTGATGCGGGCATGATCTATCCTATCTCGGATTCACCGTGGGTTAGTCCCGTCCATTGTGTGCCTAAGAAGGGCGGAATCACCGTTGTTCCCAATGAAAACAACGAGTTGATTCCTACTCGTCTCGTTACAGGGTGGAGAGTTTGTATAGACTATCGCAAATTCAATGATGCTACGAGAAAGGATCATTTTCCCCTTCCTTTCATGGACCAAATGCTTGAACGTCTAGCCAGTAATGACTATTACTTCTTTTTAGACGGTTTCTCTGGGTATTTTCAAATTCCCATCGATCCCAAAGACCAATAGAAAACCACATTCACTTGTCCTTACGGAACATTTGTTTACAAAAGAATGCCTTTCGGCTTATGCAATGCTCCTGGGAAATTTCAACGGTGTATGATGGCTATCTTCCATGACATGGTTGAAGAAACTATGGAAGTTTTCATGGATGATTTCTCGGTTTATGGTGATTCTTTCTCTTCTTGCCTTGCCAATTTGGAACGCATGCTTAAGCGGTGTGAAGACACTCGCCTTGTTCTAAATTGGGAAAAATGCCATTTCATAGTAAAAGAAGGCATCGTGCTAGGACACAAAATCTCCAAAGCCGGTCTTGAAGTGGACCGTGCTAAAGTCGATGTTATTGCAAAATTGCCTCCACCTTCAACCGTGAAGGGTGTGAGAATTTTCCTCGGTCATGCGGGCTTCTATCGTCGATTCATTCAAGATTTTTCTAAAATCGCTCGCCCGATGACCCACCTCTTGGAAAAAGATACTCCTTTCATCTTTTCCAAAGAGTGTCTTGAATCCTTCAATCTTCTTAAGGATAAGCTAACTAAGGCACCGGTCTAGGTTACCCCTAATTGGGAGCTACCTTTTGAATTGATGTGTGATGCTAGCGACTTTGCTATTGGAGCGGTTTTGGGCCAAAGAGTGAACAAACACCTCCAACCAATCCACTATGCTAGCAAGACAATGACGGGGGCTCAATTGCATTATACCACTACCGAAAAAGAGCTTTTAGCTGTAGTGTATGCTTTTGAAAAATTTCGCCCCTATCTTGTCCTTTCTACGACCATCGTGTACACTGATCATTCCGCGTTGAAGTACTTGTTGACTGAGCAAGATTCTAAGCCAAGACTTCTTCGTTGGATTTTGCTCCTCCAAGAATTCAACATAGAAATTCGTGACAAGAAGGGAGCCGAAAACCTACCCGCGGATCATCTAAGTAGACTTGAGGATCCTTATCAAGGGGATCATCCGAATCAAGAGATCAATGACTCTTTTCCCCTTGAGGCCTTAATGTCTATCAATCCAAATCTCGATGACACCCCGTGGTTTGCGGACATTGTAAACTACTTAGCGGGTGGAATTCTCAAGGAAGGGTTAACGTCCCAACAAAAGAAAAAGTTCTTTAAAGATATTGAACATTATTTCTGGGACGACCCTTACCTTTTCAAACAATGTGCTGATCTGATTATTCGTCGATGTGTTGATGGGCCGGCAGCGGTACAAATTGTTGATGCTTGCCATAAAGGACCCACCGGTGGTCACTTTGGTCCCAATTACACCGCAAAGAAAGTATTCGACTCTAGATTTTATTGGCCCACCATATATCATGACGCTCACGACATGGTTAAACATTGTGATGCTTGCCAAAGACAAGGCAAGATCACACATAAAGATGAGATGCCTCAAAATTTCATACAAGAATGTGAAATCTTTGATGTATGTGGCATCGACTTTATGGGGCCATTTCCATCATCAAAAGGGAACAAGTACATCCTCGTAGCCGTTGACTACGTTTCCAAATGGGTTGAAGCTAAGGCTCTCCTTACGAATGATGCGAGTGTGGTTGTAACCTTTTTGAAGCAGCTCTTTGCTCGATTCGGTGTTCCTCGTGCTATCATCAGTGATCACGGGACTCATTTTTGCAATGATCAATTCACAAGAGTCATGGCTAAGTACGGTGTTAATCATCGTCTTTCCACCGCCTATCATCCCCAAACCAATGGTCAAGCCGAGATTTCCAACCGCGGACTGAAGAGAATTCTGGAGCGTACTGTGGGAGAGCATCGTGCCGCGTCGGCCGATAAGTTAGATGATGCTTTGTGGGCTTTCCGTACCGCCTATAAGACGCCGATCGGTTGTACACCTTATCGTCTTGTGTACGGGAAAGCATGCCACCTCCCTATCGAGCTGGAACATAAGGCATACTGGGCCTTGAAGTGGGCTAACTTCGACATCAACAAAGCCGGTGATCTTCGCAAGATTCAACTCAACGAGCTTAATGAACTGAGGAATGAAGCTTACGAGAATTCATTGATCTACAAAGAGAAGACCAAGATCATCCATGATGCAAGAATTAAGAACCGAGAGTTCCACGTTGGTGATCAAGTCTTACTTTTTAACTCTCGGTTGAAGATCTTCTCGGGCAAGTTGAAGAGCCGCTGGTCTGGTCCATTCACCGTCGCCAAAGTCTTCCCATATGGCACCATTGAGCTTTCTCAGCCAAATGGGCCCAATTTTAAGGTGAATGGCCAGCGTGTGAAGTTGTACTTTGGTGAGGACATCTCTCATGAGATGATTCCATCCCTCACCACGTTTCCCATGAACTAGTTTTGGGTCGAGTCAGGCTCGTGACTCGGTGAACAAAAACAAGCGCTTCTCGGGAGGCAACCCGTGATCTATCATTTACCGCTTTCATAATAAGTATAGGGGAGCCCCGTATGTGTTTGTTGTCTTGTTTCTTGTGTTGTGCAGGGATTAAAGCTTCAAAGATCCACTCTTGATGACATTTGACGAACCGTGATCCCATGTTCCCATCTTCCCGGTTCTATCCTAAACTCTCGTGATTCAATATTTCATATCTTTTATGTTCACATTGAAATCACTATAGTTGTCCTTTCCTTAGCAAGATTTAAACAAAGTGCACAATATCATAAGTGTAGGGGAGTTTACTCCCACATGCTTAAACATTGAGGACAATGTTTATATCAAGTGTAGGGGGACTTCAATCGAAGTAAGTGGTCTTTTCCATGAATTTGCCCTCTTTTTAACCGTAAATTTTGATTTTTTGACATTTTTCAAAATTATTAATCTATTTTGGCCTAGTTGTATAGTTGTATTTTCCTTTGTTATGGTTATTTTCATTCCTTGCTAAAATAAAATTCAATAAAGTGGTTTTAAACTTTTCAAAGTCGTGAATATTTTGACTCAACCCGAGTTTACTTATCTAAGTTTACTCTTGCTAGTATCCTTAACGTGTTTAAGTCAAGTTTTGCTAGGCTTTTATATAGGGAGATTTAAAACGCGAAAGTCTTAACTCTCACGGGTTAAGAACAAGTACTTTTCGCAAGTTCCTATAATTGATCCTAGAGAGTTGTTTATCAAGGGAACTTTAAAATGCGTTTTCTAAATTTGAAAGAGTCTAAGAAGATGCAAGATCCTATAGATGACTCGAAAACCCAAAACTTTGATTTAATTGGCTAAGCATCCACGAGTCTCATTCTTTGAGATTTTAAATTGTGGAGAACGAGAGATGATAGAGTCAATTATAAGTTTGGTATTCTTTCGTGAATTTATGTGAGTTAATTATGAGCCTATTCTCCCATCGCTTGTTAATAAATTTATCTGCAATAAATAAGGTTGTATGATTTGAAAAGTTACTTAGCTTCTAGCACAAGATCGTTTAAAAGTTGCTCGGTATTAATTAGAGTTCATAGCCAAGGCATAACTTACTGAAGCGGGATGCGAAGATTGGCAAGTCCGAAAAGGCCCTAACAAGGCATGAGGGCTACATTTTGTTGCTAAAGATCCAAAAGTGATGTGAAGAATCATTTATCAAAAATCAATATGAAGGATCGAGACACACGACGAAAAGCAAATACTCCCCAAAAGATCATGGAGAAGTCTATCCAAAAAGGCCCTAACAAGGTATGAGGATAAATAGATCCAAGCCCTAAAAGGAGGCGGATCGTTGTATATCAAAGTCCAAAATAAAGATTGGAGAAAAATGAAGAAGTCGTGGTCCAAATATGAAGAATCTCTCAAAAAGTTCAAGTGAAGAAATTCCTATTATGAAGAGAAGACCATTATTTCATGAACGTCTCTCAAGATTCGAAGTATGAAGTCGCTGCCAAATATCGGTCCGAGAAAGGTCTCAAATCATGAAGCGAGTTATGCCAAGATATGAACTTTATGAGGTCCCGAGAAGCAGTTTTGAAAGATTTTGTCCTTTAGCTAACTATTGATTAAATAGTTCACTTTATTTTCGGCCTAAATAACTATCGAAATAAGTCAAACAATGCATCCTCGTGATCATTCAAGACAAAAATAAAATATAAGAGATACACCTAGGAATAAGAGAGTCTAAGTAAATAATTGGCCCACATGAATTCGTGTTAGTTTGCTAACTTATAATAACAATGATCTCGTTTTTAAACTTGGTATGGGGAACATGAAAGTTGAGGATGATAAACGTTCATGGCAGCCAAAACCCAATGTAGGTCTTTAATTTCTTTACTTGTTTCTATCTTTTTATGTTTAGTATTTAATAAAGGCCAAGGTGGGTTATTTATGATGGAAAATGTAAACCGTGCTCTAAAATTAATGCATTGCATGTGGGCATTGCAATGGTCAAGTGTAGGGGATTTAATAAGTGTGAAACACTTATCCTTTTACCACTTATTTCCAATATAAACAAGACCAAAACGTGTATTTTATGTCGTAAAAGTCGGAATTATGCGTGGTTTGTGTTTTTATTGTGTTTTAGGACCAAAAGTTGAAAAAGGAAGAAAACACGGGCTTTCACGGGCTTTTATCGAAGAAAACGAGAAAAGACGAAGTCAAAAGATCAAGAGTGCTTAAAGAACGGATGTCCAAGACCTATTCTGAAGATTTATCGAAGAAAAAATCTAAAGACGGAAGTTTAATGAAGTCGAAGAACTCAAGTCTAAATTAAAGAAGAAAATTATTAAGACAAGTTCAAATCCCGAGACGACGTCGAGAAAAGACAAAGAATTAAATCGAGTCGAGAAGTAAAGAAAGAAGGAAGCACACCACACATGCACTTCCCATTTTCCCTATAAATACCCTCCTAATCACATTAGGAGGGGAGTTAGCTAGTTTTCACTTTTAATTTTCCTTTCTAGTTTTTAGAGAGAGAAAGTTCAAAACTTTCTCTCACTAAGTTTTCATCTTTTCTTTCTTTTAATCTTTCAAGTTTAAGCTTTTTGTATTTTGGATTCCATTAATCAAGTTCAAGTTAAGTTTTATGTTCTTTAATCTCCTTCTACATTTCTTGATTTTGATTCACCTTTTGGTCCGAATTATTAATAATCCGTGATTGATTTTCTTGTTTATGTGAATAAAAAGTTCATCTTTTTATTCATCTATAAGCTTTCATACGGTTTAGGCTTTAAGATCTTTGTGCTTATTGGCTTATTTGTATGTTTAGTTTATTTACTTTTTTTTTTAAAAGTTTTCTTAAAGTTTTAATCTTTTCAAAGCTTGATTTAAAAAGGTTGCTTATTTAAAGTTTAAAAGTCCTTATCTCATGTTTATAAGTTTTGCTTATTATCGAGTTAGTTAAGTCTTGGAATGAGCTTATTGAAAATAGCTTATTTCCTAGCTTATTTCGGTAACTTTTGTCGCAAAGTAAAACCCCATTGCGACCGGGTATTTAGACACATATTGCGATCATCCAATCGCAAAAGGGTTTTGTATTGCGATGCACATTCCGATTTGTGCATCGCATTAGGGTCTTGTATTCCGATTCATATTGCGATAGGTTTATTTTTGGTAATATTGCGATTGGCTTCATTTTGATGATATTGCGACAGTTTACTTTTAGTGATATTGCGATACATTTGCTTTTGGTTACATTGCGATTGGATTTCAGTTTGATATTGTGATTGGATATTGCGATCGGATTCCTTTGTGGGTTCATTGCGACAACATTTCCTTTGACATTGCGATTGGATATTTGCGATTGAACAACATTGCGATAGAATGTACTTTGATATTCCGATGGTTATTCACTTGTGTTATTCCGATGACTTGTTTTAATCAGATTCCGATAGATCATGTTTTTAAGTTTTAAAATTTTACAAGTTTTACAAAGTTTTATGTTTTAAGTGTTTTTCTTAATAAATTTTAGTTTAAATTTTTATAGCTTTCACTTTACTCAACGACAATTTCAATTATTTGCTTTTAGTTTAAAACTAGATAATCAAACCAAACCACATTTAATCTTCCACCAAGAACAACTGAGTCGCACTTTCTACCAATAGTCAATTCGAAGAGATCGGACGATGATATTTTATACTTAGCCAAAAGCTTCGTATTATAAACATAGTTTTTTCTTGATCACGAGGATCGATGGGGATTTGGAAGTAACCGGAAAAACCATCTAAAAAGCAATAGAAATCGTTTCCTGCAAGTCACTCCAACATTTGGTCCATGAAGGGCAAGGGAAAATGGTCTTTACGAGTGGCTTCATTCAACTTTCGATAGTCAATGCACACTCTCCATTCGGTCACGAGTCTAGTGGGAATTAACTCGTTGGCATCGTTTGGCACAACGTTCATTCCAGCCTTCTTAGGGACACAATGAATAGGACTCACCCAAGGGCTATCAGAAATAGGGTAAATCATTCCCGCGTCAAGGAGTTTTAGGACTTCCTTTTTGATGACGTCGTGAATTTTGGGGTTCACCCTCCTTTGACATTGGATTGCGGGCTTGTAATCCTCCTCCATTAGGATTTTGTGGGTACAAAATTTGGGATCGATTACCTTAATGTCGGATAACTTCCACGCAATTGCCCCTTTGTGATCCTTTAGAACATCGACAAGTGCGGTTTTTTCATCATACGAAATTTCCTTCGCAATGAGAACCGGAAACTTGTCACCCTCCTCCAAAAAGACATATTCGAGATGAGGAGGTAAATCTTTCAACTCGAGGATAGGTGGTTCCTCAATTGAAGATTTGGGCTCGATACTCATAACCTCCTCGGGTGGAGGAAATGGGAAATCGTTAAGAAAATCCTTGATAATCGGGAAGTCCTCATCGTTGTCGAGGTCTTCGTCACAAGTACGTGGAACATCGAATTCTTTCAACGTAAAATCACCACCTTCAAATGGAGTGAAGGTTGGTGTCGAGTTATCAAGAATGGGATCTAACATAGTGGGATTGCCACTATTTTCATCATCACCAAAACCTAGAACTTCTTGTGAAAATTCCTCGCAAACAACGTCGATCATGTCAATGAGGTTTATGGTAGAAACGGAATAAACATGAGAAAGTTGAGAATTTTGAGTTGCGTTTATAACAAGTTCCTCGTCGTTGAAACGTAAGGTGATCTTTCTAACATGCACATCAATTAAAGCCATAGACGTATCTAAAAACGAACGACCTAAAATGAGAGGAACTTGAGGATCCGTGAGAATATCGACAACGTTAAAGTCTCCCGGATAATAGAACCTTCCCACTTTCACAAAAACGTCTTCCGCCAATCCACATGAGGGAATCGTGGAATGGTCGGCCAACTCGATATACATTAGTGAAGGAGTAAGATTAGGAAGATTGAGCGACTTGAAGATTGCAAGTGGCATCAAGTTAATGCTAGCACCAAGATCGGCCAAGGCAAAGCATTCTTCCATATCTTGGATTGCACAAGGGATCAAGAATTTACCGGGATCACCGACTTTTTGAGGTATGCGATTAAGATAAACCGACGAACAACTAGACAATTGATGCAATTTCTCCTTGTTGTTCAACATACTCTTAAAGTTAGCGGCAAATCGAGGCATCATGACCAAAGCATCGGCGAAACTCACATTAAAGTGCAAATCGCAAAACATTTTCATAAAAAGCTCAAATTGGTAATTGTCGCGGTCTTGACGTTTCTCCTTTCTAAGTCTCGATGGATAGGGAAAAGGTGGTGTGGGTTGAGGCATAGGCATAGCCTTTGGAATCTCTGGTTCCAATGTTGGTAATGGGTCAACCGTAGGTGTGGCATGAGCGGTACTTCGTGGGATTGGAACATGCTCCTTTTGGACCACCACCTCGGGTTCTTCCTCAATTGCATCCTCCGTAGGAGCAATTGGTTGAGGAGTCGGCTCCTTAAGTGTCTTACCACTACGTGTGGTAATCACTTTCATCTCACCCTAAGGGTTTGATATGGTGTTGCTAGGAAGACTACTCGAAGACGGTTTGCACATAATTTCCTCAAACATAGATGAAATTTTATCTTCAAACACGGATTTCCTCTTCTTGTCTTTAATCATCTCTTCCTTAATTTCATGTTGCCCTTGTTCCATTTTTTGTTGGTTTTGTTGTAACCTAGTTACATTTCCTTCCATTTTATTTGTATGGATTTTAAGCTCATTTGCTAACTCATTTTTCAACTCTTTCTTCAAGTCGTTCTTAAACTCGGATCTTAGGCTAATGATTTCTCTTTGAATGTTGTCAAACCTAGCATCGTTCCCATTAGCGTATTCAACAAATTCATTTGGAAGATCTTTCAAAGTCTGCAAACCTTTGTTGTTGTTTTGAAAATCATTTTGATTTTTGTTTGAAACTTGATTATTAGCCCCTTGATTACCATAGTTTCCCTTGTTGTAATTGTTTTTGAAACCAACTTGATTGTTGCGATAGTTGTTGTTAGCATTTTGATTTGAACCAAAACCAGGTGGAGTCAATTGATTAGAGCGGGTAACTTGACCGTTTTGGTTGTAAGTTCCCGTGGCCGCGTAGGCACTCGAAGTGTTACCACCGTTAGTAATGCACTCGGAGAAATCATGACCTCCACCACAATACATGCATGAAACCTCAACCGCTTTAGCCGTAGCGGGAGCACTTGGTTCTCCAACTTTGAACTCAATTAGAAGACCTTTAAGCTTATCAAAGATTTTGTTTTCCAAGTTCGCCTCAATTTGGCAAGCATCGATGGTAGTAGACAAAGAAGGTGAAGCCGAAGACGAAGCCTTACGAACACTAGACGTGCTACGAGGACTATACACCTTAGATCTATTCTCAATTATCACCAAAGCTTCCTCAACCGTTTTATACAAAATATTACCACCCGCGGCGGCATTTAGATAATCCCTTTCATGATCATTAAGTCCATTGTAAAACGTGTCAATTTGATGCAAGTCGGAAAAACCGTGATGAGGACACTCATGTAACATTTCCTTAAACCTATTCCAAGCCGTTGAAAAACATTCATTAAACTCTTGTGAAAATTTTGAAATCTCGTTTTTCAAATGCGTAGTCTTAGAGGGCGGAAAAAATTGGTTCACAAACTTAGACACGAGATCCTTCTACATCAATATAGAATTGGGTGGCTCTTTCTCTAACAAAATTTTAGCGGGCCCCGCTAAAGAATACGGAAAAACATCATCTTAATCGAGTCATTAGCAACATCCTTAAACTTGCAAGTGGCGGTAAGACGATTGAATTGGCGGATATGGTTGTGCGGGTTGTCCTTTTCATCACCACGGAATTTGTTGTTTTGGATCATCGACAACAAACCCGTTTTCACTTCAAAATTATCCGCAAGGATAGCGGGAATCACAATAGCCTCTCCATAACCCTCGGTGGGTGGTTGAAGTAACTCCATCATAGTTTGATTCGCCATGGTTGGTTCTTCTCTTACAATGGGTTCGTCAATAGGAGACTCCTCACTAGAAATATTAGGAGTAGGTGTTGACTCCTTTCGGTTTTTTCGTTTACGTGCACGTCTTGCTTGAGTACGAGTAAGCATAAACGTCACGTACAACGTGGGGGTGAGCAAAGAAGATTCTTTTTGTTGTTTTGTATTTTTCCAATTTTTTTGTGGTTTTTGATTGTTTTTACTTTTTTGGATTTTTGTGATTGTATTAAGTAGACCAAAATCTACAAATCTCCTCCTTAATCAAATCTCTTGATTAAAGAAGCCTCAAGGAATGAAAACGATCACGTGAAGTGAACGCCTTCGATGACTTTAGAACATTGGTGGAACACCAAAACGTTCAAGAGGGTTTAATCAATGAAACCAAGAAAGTAAATATGATACTTAATAATACTTTGGGCGGCAAAACCCTCGATTAGCTCTCAAAATCAAATACTCACAAGAAAGCGGGGAAACGAGGCGGCGCGAAGCACTTAAGAGCCTTTTTCTTTAGGGTATATTTTATAATACCCGCCTTATACCCACCTTATAGTTTGTATTTTTCAAAATCGAGCTTCACGAAAGTATTTATCAATTTTTGCCTTTTCTTTCTTGTTTGAGATTCGAATACAATGACTGGGTAATGACCTCCCAAGTCAAGGTTGTGTTTTCACACTTTTGGAGTACTTGTGAATTTATTGTTCTACGTATACAATATATTAATAATATTCACACAAAAAACGAAAAACCGATAATACGTATTAGTAGAGTGCTACTAATACAAATAGATATTATGGCTATATATAAAAACAACAATTTCCAAATCAAAACACAACACGTCTCCCCGGCAGCGGCGCCAAAATGATAGTTGTATTTTACAACCTTGTTTAGTAAAACAAAGTGTAATTAGGGTAAATACACAAGTGATTTAGGTAAACCACGAGTTATGACCCAAAGTGGGGATCGTTCTCAAGGAGGATTGGTGTGTGTGTTAAGAAATGATTAATTATGTGATTATATGATTATGAGAAAGAAAATAGAAATGGGATAAGAAGAGAATGACGGTTACGATGACGGATTACACTAAGACGAAAAGGTCGTACACGTAAAACCGTAAAAGCACCAAAATTAATAGTTTACCCTAAAAATTCCTAGAAAATTGAAATAAATCCTAAATAATGTAAATAGAGTTTACAAAAAATAAAAAATCACTCAAACCTTTTATTTAACTAAATAATGATTTTTTAATGCTAATTAAAGCCCTAAAAATCAATTTAATTAAAAAAAGCCCAAAATGAGTTTTATCACTTTGCAAAACCTCTAAAATGACCTAACTTAATCTAAAACTATTTTTGAAGATTTTAAAATTAATTAAAACTATTTAAAAACAATTAAAAACTATGTAAACTTAAAATAATTATAAAAATTAATCTAAGGACAATAAAAATATTATAAAAGTTGTAAAATTCCTAACTTAATGTATTTAACCGAAGAAAAATATAAAAACTTGAAAAATCTAAATTTTAATTTTTAATAATAAAATAATAATAAAATAATATTAAAAATGCAAAATTTATAAAAAATTCTAAAAACTTGCAAAATAGCTTAATTTAACCTAAATAAACAGAAAATGAAGTTGAAATTACAAGAATACCCCTAATGGGCCTCCAAATGGGCCAAAAGTCCAAATAGACCCCTTAATGGGCTAGTTAAGGCCCAATAAGAAAAATGTTGTCCAATTAAGCCCAAAAACTCCTATCTGACTCAAAATTTGATTTTAAACACAACTTTTCAAAGGCCTAAAAGTTGAAAATGTGAAATAAGCTGACTTATACCAAACAACTTATTCTTATTGGGCTTTTTGGCCCATTAAGCTATAAGCTGATGCCATAAGCTCAAATTAGACACACAAGCTTCTTTTGAGTTGCTTAAGACTTCTGTAAAAAAGAAATTTGAAATAAGCCAAAGGAATAAGCCTGAAAATGCAAAAAGCAATTTATAGAAAACGACAAAATAGTCATTTTTTAGTTCTAGGCTATCCCAAGAGCTGATTCAAGTTTCTAAAGCTTTTAAATGACTTAACTAAGCTTAATCAACAAAAAGTTTTCAAATAAGTTCACTCAATAAGCTGAAATAAGCGAATAAGCACTTATGAAAAAGTCAAATGAGTTGGTTTTCTAGCAAAAAGTCAATGTCAAAGTCTAATAAGCTCCAGTTCAATCAGATGGGTCAAATAATGAAGATCTATCACAAAAAATAAGTTGTTGTAGGTCTGGATAAGCCAAAATGGCTTATTGATAAGCTAACTAAAAAATTGCACTAGCAGGGGCTAGTTTTGTGTGTTGAGCAGTGGAAACTTTTTCCACTACTTGACTTCTTGACTTTTTTGTCTTTAGTGACTTTTTGGGAGATTCAAGTTACACAAAGGCACCCAAATGATCAGTGGATCAAGAGGAGTCAAATACAACAAAGAAATCACAATCAACAACAGCCAATTAGTACAGTTAATTCAAACAATCACCAAATCACTCACAGACATGAACAAATAAGCAGTTGAGGTTCAATAAGCACTTATAGCACAATTCAGCCAGCCAAACTTAACCAAATGCATACACAAGCAATATTAAACTTAAATAATCAAATCTAAACAAGTTTCATGCACTGATTCAAAGTATTAAGCAAGATTCAAGCACTTAAAGTTACTGATGAACACTAAACATGCAGTTAAGAACACTTGCTGATGCAATTAACCACAAGCCAAATTCAAACCTCCAAATCTATCACATATGTTATAATAACTTTGATTTAACAGCTTATATCCCTAAACATGCATATACTCTAAGTATTCCCAAAATTTTAGGTCAAAAACAGTCAAACTCAAGTAGTCAAAGCACAATCTTTGATTCAAGGGTTTAAACCCAAAAACTTGCAGCAATATGCACTCAACCAAGTATTTAACAGATAACAAGCACAAACACAAACTTCTAACAACACAATATCAAGTTATGATCTCAAACAGGTAATCCCAAACACCCTTTTAACTTTTCAAATCCAAAATTTTCAAATCAAAAGTGTTATCTAAGACCACTCAAGCCCAAATTAGCACAATAACAGATATATTAAGCAGATTTAAGCAAGATTAGACCATAAAATCAGCAAGAACACAAGTAGCACACAAATTCACCAAAAATCAAGATTTTAACAGATTTTGGGTAGAAAGGTGTGTACCTCATGGATGTACATCCACACCCACGAATTTTGAGCTTATGTACTAGCAAGAACTAGTACAAGCTTCCTCAAACAACCCTGATAAGAATCAACAAGGTTAAGAGCACAATATGAAACTCAGAAAAGTGAAAAATTCTTGATTAATGCAACCTTAGTTCCCCACACTTGGTTATCCCTAAGTTATAAGCTTCACCACACCTT
Source organism: Glebionis coronaria (assembly GCA_025667525.1). Lineage (NCBI taxonomy): Eukaryota > Viridiplantae > Streptophyta > Magnoliopsida > Asterales > Asteraceae > Glebionis > Glebionis coronaria. Next base: position 222,163,617 of record CM046880.1, read on the forward strand.
GATAACTTAATGTCAGGATGCTATGATCAGCCTTATAGCCCAAGAATTCCAAGGTTTGAACTAGACTTAGCAAAATATCAAGAAAAGTGGAAAATGTGCAAACTTTTGCACACTCCTTTTGAAAACAGGTTTGAGATTCAAGAACTAGTAAACATTAACAACAATAAACAGATATTAAGAGTGTCACTTGAGCTTTCTTCAACAAATTCAAACACATTTCATTGATATAAATATGAGATTTACATATTTGTGAACCAAGGAAAATTCAAGAGCAAACTGAAATGTAATGAGTCCTATGCCTTATATAGGCTACAATGAACTAGTTAAGAGCTAAAAACGTAACCCTAATTGTTGTGAAGTCCCCATTATGCCCTTGTGAAGTTTTGAATATATGAAGATCATGTGACTGTTTCTTGGATTGTTGTGGAGCTCGCATGGTGAAAATGCATCCAATGGCTTGTAATGAGCTTAGAAAGTAAGCTAGAATCTCACACGTTGCATGACTAGCTACGTTTTGGCAGTTTCTACTTTGTTGCAGCATGGGAATCATGTGTGGGACAAAGGAGTGATGTGGCAAGTATTTTTAAGGTTGGGATGTGATTAAGGAATGCTTAATCACTAATCTGGAGGTTTTCATGGCTTAATTACAACACAATTAAGAAAACCTAATTGTGTTCTTGAGGTGAATAGTGCCATGCTTAATCCGTTTTTGGTTTGGATTAAGTTTAAAAAGGTGTTAAGGGCGCCAAGATTAATTAATATTAATATGGTGAAGTGGAGTGTGACATGGAGCAATGGTGGGTTTTGATTGGTTGTGGGGTGTTAGTGGGGCACGTGTCAAACCCTCATTGGTCTAGGTATCTTTGCTGTCTGCCACCTTTAGTCCCTTATCTTCCTTCTTTCTTTCACTTTGTAAATAAACTCAACACAATCCGTTTTCTTTGTTAATGAAGTTTCAAACTTCATACTTTTGCCCCCAAAAAGTTTTGTAAAATGAATTCAGGGGTATTTCTTGCCAATTCTTGATTCTTGAAGGACTGATTTGGTATTTTCTTCAAGGATAATGGTCTTAACTTGTATGATTGACATTTTGAGGACTGAAATTGCCAAATCATGATTAATGAGGGACCATTTTTGCCAAGTCTTCAAAGTCAAGGGTCCTTTTGGTAATTTTGATATTTTCAAAGGACCAAATTTGTAATTCTTGTAACTTGGAGTTCTTCATGGTATGTTTGACTTTGAGAAGGACTAATATTTAAATTTTAGTTTTGTTGAGGGACTAAAATTACCAATTCTTCAAAGTGGAGGGCCCTTTTTGCAAATTTTGACAAACTTTAGGGACCAATCTTGTAATTACGGAGATACAAGGGCATAAAGTGTCAATTCTTCCATATTGAAGGACCCTTCTTCATAAATCTTCAAATCTTCAAGGGTTTTCTTTGTAAAATTCTTCATTAGGGCTTGGTGCAATGTGCGGCTTCATTTCCCGTGTTCGTTTTTGCATGATTCTTGTGATCTTTTGTCATTTTCTCAATATCCGTACCTAAAATACACAAGCAACAAACACAAGCATATATTTGGGTATTTTCATGATATTTAATGCATTTTAAGCTCTTTTTGGACGATGAGACTATGTATAAAAGCAGTCTCATCAAAGCATCATCTTTGTCTTCAAACTATGATCTTCTTGTGTCTTCTAAACATTCATCTATCTTTGCAGCATCAGTATTTGTCTTCTTGAGTTTAGTCCTTGAACTCTTGATCATAAATCTTTCTCTTGATTTGATGATAACAAAACCTTCTAAGTATTATATCTATTAATACTTCTTTGCCTGCAATCTTCATACCTGAAATAAAACAGTTAACAACAAACACCAATCTGTATTGGCTTCATGATTTTTAGCAAATCACCAGCTATCAACGGATTTGATAAAATCTTAACCAGTTAGCCGTAAACTTTGGAATAGCCAATACTTTATTCACAAAGAATAAGGTGTAATGAAAACCTTACAATTTTTGGTAAATTGTCAACCATCAACGGATTTGATGAAGTCTTTACCTAGTACCGTTTGTCTAGGACTAGCCAACTCTTTGTCTCGAAACAAGGTGAGTTAGAACCATATAGTTTTTAGCAAACTATCAGCTTTCAACGGATTTGATAAGTCTTTACCATAAACCGTTTGCTTATGGACTAGCCAGTTCTTATGTGTGTTAGACATGGTGAACTGAGAACCATTTATGAAGTGTGACTGAAAGTCAAACACTTAAGATTCTTTCTCAGCTTCTTCCTCATCTTTCAAATCCTTGATTTGTTGTTTAACCATTCTGATCAACTACAAAGCATCAGCAGACTCTTCTATAACTTCTAATTGTTGTTCTAACATCCTTTCCAACAATTTCCTTTTGAAGGGATAAGTCTTCTCTTGCAGCATATAATATGTAACATCATCTACATCCAAAATATGCAATCCACATGACCTGTAATATCTCCAGTAACTAGGAACCTGATCCTCTAATACCTTTAACATTTTTTGATCACAGTTGTGTGGCTCATACATAAAGAGAAATTCCTTATATAATAGTGATACTTTAGTTTTACCTACACTGGCTTCTTCAACTAACCTTACAAGATCTTGAATATCTTGTCTGTCAAGAATGTGAAGAATATCTTCCAAAAGTCTGAATATCCGTTTTGTGCCATCAGATCTCTGAATTCCATGAGTTTCAAGTCCTTGATCTATAGAGTAAATCTACTTAACAATGGATGCTCTTTTTCCAAAAATCTATGTATCAATACATTGATCTTCAAATTTCACAATCTTCAAGTACTTCCTTAAGCTCTCATCATCATCACTATCTTATGCTGTAGTTTTAGCTCTCTTAGCTTTCTTCTTTAGCTTTGTTAATCTTTTCCTTTTAACACTCTTGGAAATTCCCTCAAGTTCTGTTGAACCCTGTTCCAAGCTTGTATGTACCGTTTCCTCAATATGTACTGTTGTTTGTACTGTTGACTGTGTATGTACTGCTTGTACATTTTCAGTCTGAGCAATACCTTGAGTTTCAACTCCTGTATTCATCCTTTGAGCAGTCTCTTCCTCCCTTGAACTTACTTTCTCCTTTCTATTCTTCCTCACATAAGTGGTCTTGATAGGTGGAGATGTACTTGTAGGTTCAGCAGTACTTGGCTCAATTCTAGGAATACTACCAAATTGTCTTTGTTGTTGTAGACGTTTGTTGAATTCTTCAACAACTTTCTTGTCTGCTTCAAATCCAATCTCAACAAAATTCAATTCAGTCCTCTTACTTTGCTCATACAAAGTCTTGATTTCTTCAAAATTCTTCTTGACCAGCTGAATATGAGTAAATCCTTTTACTTTCTTTAGAAAGTTCATCATTTGATTTCTAATCTGCATAGTAGTTGGAGGCTTAATCTTTTCTTTCCTTCTCTTTTCAGCAAAGAATCTTTGTTGCTCCCTTACCAGATCATCAATCAATCTTGATTTCTCATCTTCATCATATGCATCTTTTTCTTCAGCTATCAATGAGTCTGCAAGAAGCTCACTTGCATGTATCTCAGCTTGAATCCTGTCATACTCTTGTATGTTCCATTCTTGCTGTATCCTTTTAGCTTCTAGCAAATCTTGCTTTGCTGCAGGTTCTTCCTGCAATTCACTTTCACAAATTTGTGCTTGATTTCTATAAGCAAATTCCTTATCATGGTCTATTTGATTAAATCTGTACATGACTTTATTTATATCATCATCTGAATCACTTTCATCTTCAGATTCTGACAATAATTGCTTCTTCCCCTTATCCTTTGGATTTATCTTAGGTAGCTTCTTCTTCAGCTTGGCAGCTACTTCTTCATTAGCTAGCTGTTGAATGACTATACCTTTTGTAGGGTGTGAAGCTTGAACTTTCTTACCTTAAATTTGATCCTTTGTGGCAAGAACTTCTTGTTGTGTCTTTTTCTCCACTTCTGCTTGCTTAGTCTTCTCAACTAAACTCTTCTTTAGATCAAGCAGCAATTGGGCTAAAGTCTCATTTTCTCCAAATGAAATTTGACTTTCTAGTGAAGGATAATCACCAGCGGTACTTGCAATTGGCTTAGCAGTACTTGCAATTGACTTAGCAGTACTTGGGTCTTCAACAATGTCAGCAGTACTTGCAGTCGGCCTAGTTGGCTTAGCAGTACTTGGATCTTCAACAAAGTTGACTTCACCAGTATTAGACACACTTGTTTCTTCAATCACTTGTGTATCCCCAGATACTTTATCTTCCATAGAAGCCATCATATCAACTTTCACTTCTTCAGTCTTATCTGATTTATTGCTTTGTGGTGATGATCAGGAAACTGATTAGAAATTTCCTCCAACTTCTCATAGAAAGCACTCCAATTAGCTTGAGGTGGTGATTGAACTGATGGTTCTGGCTGAGTTGCCAATGTTTCTGCAACTTGTGGATCCTCTGGTTGATTTACCAACTTTTCATGAACTTGTGGCTCCTCTAGCTGAGTTACCAACATTTCTTGAACTTGTGGTTCCTCTGGAGTAGGTTGTGGGTCTTGCTGTTGAATCTCCATATCTGAAGGTTCATCCACACCAGTCTCTAAACCAGTTCCATCTTTAAAAGTCCCCATGACATCTTCATCCAATTCAAAACTGATGTCATTTCTAGAGATCCTTGTTTGATTATCAGAAGAAGGTGGTTGTTCTACATTATTCGTTTCATGTTCTTCATTATTCCTCCCCTGTTTGGTTGCATTCAATTGCCTTTTCTTGTGGTTCCTGAGTTTTTGCTTCTTAATTGCAGATTTCTGAATAGATCTATATTGCCTCATCCAAGATGACACTTTTTTCATTAACTTGAGTAGGCTAGCTTCTAATTCAACAATTTTCTTGTCTTGAACAAGCTTATCTTTCTACAACACCTGTACCTGTTGGGACAAACTTGTACACAAAGCAGTTAAATTTGCAACATCTACCACCTCTGGTACTTGTGCTTGTGGTGAACCACTAGCAGCAATAGAAGCAGCAGGTATGTGGATCATCTCATCAGTGATTGGTGGAACACCAACATTGTGAGAAGAATATTGTGAATCTTCTAGAGAGTGGGAGCTCTGGTGAGAAGGAGTTTGCTGAGAAGCACTAGCATTGTTAGGTTCCTCACCTTCTTGATTGGCAGGTTGGGCTAACATATGAGCAAACAATGGTGTTACTATTCCTGTAAAGTCATTGCCTTGTTTGGTCAAGAAAGAGAAAGTTCTCTTTGTGAATGAAGGAACATCCCATGTATCAGTTAATGCTGGTAGGTTAGGTATTTGGTCACTAACTAAATCCTGAAAGAATCTAGGATACATTAAAAAATTCTTAGACCCTTGCAAATTCCTAGTCATGCCTTCAAAAATTAATTTTGAAAAATTAAAAACCCTGTTATTTGCTAGACAAATACTAGTAGATGCCAATGCAGCAGGTATTTGATCAAAAGATGTACTTTTTGAACTTAAACAGTGAATAATAGCATGAAAAAGCAATTTCCATTGAGGTGAAAATAATGCGTTAAAGAAAGTAAGACTTTCCCTACCACCTCCATAGCCCATTGCTGCAAAGCCATCATGAATCTCTGTATTATTAAGCATACTAAGTCCATTTTCGTCATTAAGTCTCAAACTTACTCGTAGCAGTACCTCAGTGACATATATATTCCTATGATTTACCCTAGCCTAAATGCAAGGTTGATCAAAACGAGTACCTAACACAACAGTATCCCAAAATTGTTCAACAATGGGTATAGAGACAACTGGACTTACAGTGAGTGCGAAGCGAACATGACTTCGAGATAGGAAACCAAGCATCTCATGGAAACCAAGAGAGTCATCATTCGTAGCAAGATTCGCAACCAAATTATGCTTAGAAATTACTTGTAAGGCAGCCATTAGTATTTTTGATGATCGAAAGATTAGAGAGAAGGTTATAGAATCAAGAGAGAAAGATAAAAGATTAGGTGAATCCATTGTGTAATTGAGGTAAGTATTTAAGTAAATAACAAACCCAAGCGCGAAGAAACCGCCAAATTTACAAAAGAGACCCTTAACGGTACAACGGACATGTAGCGGTACAGGAACATAAGCGGTACTTTGTTTTGTGCTAGCGGTACTTGGAGTGACAACGGTACCTCACAATTTTGACCATTTCATGCTTTCCACTAGACGTGTAACCTCTTTTATCTTTTTCTATAAACCTACAATAACATCAAAAACACAAAACATAGACTATACAATAAAATTTATATAAAACTTGTACAGCTATTACCTCCCCTCAACATACGCAGCATGTTATTGGTTAAGCATACCAATATGTGTTACCAGGAATTCGAATCTCTTTGCATCAAATGCCTTGGTCAACAAATCAGCTACATTGTTGTCTGTATGAATCTTCAAGACTTGAATAAGCTTTTTGTCATAAGCATCTCTTATAAAGTGATGTCTTATTTCAATATGCTTAGTCTTGGAGTGAAATACTGGATTCTTGACAATGCATATAGTACTTTCATTATCAATGTAAATCTTGGTGTTCATGAAGTTAAACCCATAGTCCAATAATTGATTTTGAATCCAAAGTACTTGTCCACAGCAATGAGTAGCAGCTACATATTCAACTTCAGTTGTATAAGTAGCAACAATGGTTTGCTTCTTACACTGCCATGATATGAGTCTTCTGCCTAGGAATTGACAACCTCCTGTTGTGGATTTCCTATCATGATTTGCTCCAGCATAATCACTATCTGAGTAAGCTTTCAATTCAAAGGTGGAATCTCTAGGATACCATAGTCCTAAATTAGGTTGACTTTTAAGATATTTAAAAATCTTCTTCACAGCATATAGATGTGACACCTTTGGATGAACTTGGAATCTTGAACAGGCACACATAGCAAACATTATATCTGGTCTTAAAGCAGTAAGATACATCAATGAACCAATCATTGACCTATAGAGATGAATGTCAACATCTTCTCCATGTTCATCTTTTGATAAAGATTTCTTGGCTTCAAAAGGTGTGCTTGTACTCCTTGTATCCATACATGAAAATTTCTTTAAGATTTCAGCAACATATTTATCTTGGCTGATATATATTCTATCTTTCCTTTGTTTGACTTGTAGTCCCAAAAAAAAAGTTAGTTCTTCCATAGAACTCATTTGAAATCTTCCTTTCATCAAAGCTTCAAACTCTTCACACCATGTCTTCTTGGTAGAACCAAAAATGATGTCATCAATATAGACTTGAACTAGAATGATGTATTTGGCATTTTTCTTGATGAACAGAGTTTTGTCAATGGTTCCTCTCCTATATCCATGTTCTAGCAGAAAGTTAGATAAAGTTGCATACCAGGCTCTTGGAGCTTGATGCAGACCATAAAGTGCTTTGATAACATTGTAGACTCTATTAGGGAATTTAGGATCTACAAAACCTGGAGGTTGTGAGACATATACCTCCTCTGAAATAGTACCATATAGAAAGGCACTTTTCACATCCATTTGATAGACTATAAAACCTATATATGATGCAAAGGCCAAAAATAACCTAATGGCTTCTATCCTTGCCACTGGTGCAAAAACCTCATCATAGTCTATCCCTTCTTCCTGTCTGTAGCCTTGAGCAACAAGTCTTGCCTTGTTCCTCACAAAAACCCCTTTTTCATCCTTCTTGTTCCTAAAGACCCATATAGTACCAATGACTCTTTTACCTGAGGGAAGATCCACAAGAATCTAAACCTTTTGTAGCTCAAATTATGTTAATTCTTCTTGCATGGCATCTACCCAACTTTCTTCATCAAGAGCCTGAGAGATATTTTTGGGCTCTACTTGAGATAAGAAACAGGCAAACAAACAATGCTGAGTATCTTTATGATTTGTTCTATATTGTTGTTTGACATAACTCACTAGTGCATGTGTTTCAATATTGGTTTGCAGTTGTCTTCTGGTTTGTACAGCAGATTTTGGATCACCAATAATCTGTGTAGCAGGATGGTTGTTGTTGACTTTATGAGTGGGAATAGAACTGACTGGAATTTCAGTTTCCAAATTGTTGAAATCAGTTACTACACCCTGCTCATCATAGGAAGCTTTGGAGAAGATTCCTTCAGCTGGACTGGCATATAAGTCTTCATCGTCCAATGCTTGCAAAATCTCTTCTAGTGAGTCAGCAGATTTAGCAGATTTTGACTTAGCAGTACTTGCAGATGAAGTATCGCTAGGTATAGTATGTACTGCTGAGTGTTGTGACTCAAAAGACTCTTCTCCTGAATGCTTATTAGCAGATGTAGCATTCTTTTCTTGATATTGAAGCCTCTGAAGCTCCTGGGAGGCTTGATCATCATTTGATGGCATGGTTTGCTTCTTGGGAGTTACAGACATAGGAGTAACAGTAGGCATGTTTGGCACATAGATATGAATATCATCATCTGATGAAGAAACATCTTCTTGAGTACCTGCATTAGTTGCACTTGACTCCTCACCTGCATTGTTATTTTGACAATCCTTTTGCAAAGAGTAGTAATCCATGGAGTTGGTTAGATAATCTAAATCAAACATCCAAGCATAACCTATTCCTGGAACATTGGGTTTATTTTCTAAGAAATTGACATGATCATTTTCTTCAACTTTCTTAGTTGCCAAATTGTAAACCCTATATGCTTTACTTTGCAATGAATATCCTACAAGATATCTTGGATCAGACTTTCCATCAAACTTTCCCAAATAATCAAGAGTATTTAGTATGGACACATGACACCCAAAAGGTTTTAAATGACTTATGTTAGGCTTTACATTAGTCAAGAGTTCATAAGGTGTTTTGTTTTGAGGCTTAGTTACTAGGACTCTATTTAACACATAACATGAAGTATTGATTGCTTCTGCCCAAAAGGTATTTGGCAAAAGTGAATCAGCCAGCATAGTTCTAGCAACCTCAATTAATGTCCTATTCTTCCTTTCAGCTACTCCATTATGTTGTGGAGTTCTAGGATTGCTAAATTGCCCCTTAATTCCTTTAGACCTACAGAACTTATCAAAATCAACATTCTTAAATTATGTTCCATTATCAGTCCTAATGATTAAAACCTGTTTAGTGAACTACTTTTCAACTAAAGTGATAAAGTCCTTTAGTAATTCACTTGTTTCACTTTTAAGGGCTAAAAAGAAAACCCAACTGAATCTACTATAATCATCAGTTATGACTAGACAAAAGGTCTTATGGCTAATGCTTCTGATAGAAACTGGACCAAATAAATCCATATGCAAGAGATGCAAAGGTTTTGTCACAATGTTTACAGTCTTGGTCTTACAGGAGGCTCTATGTTGTTTTACTTTTAGACAAGCAGCACATGTGAAATCATTTTGAAAAGATTTGTTAGGTAAACCTCTAACCAAATTCCTTTTTACCAATCTATTAAGATTCTTGAAATTCACATGACCTAACCTTCTATGCCATAAGTTTGACTCATCTAAAGAAGCCTTAGCTAGCAAACATGTAATGCCACCTGTTGGAGTAATTGTATGAAGATTAAAGGTGTACATATTTTCTTGCCTGGGTACTTTAAGCAGTATTTGAGATTCCTTGGGCATCTCAAAGTCTTTGGACAACACCAAGCAGTCTTTGTCTGTGAATAGCACCTTGTTTTTCTTATCACACATTTGTGATACAGAAACGATATTGAACTCATTCAATTCTTTTACAAAGAAGACATCTTCAAATTCCAACTTTCCTGTGTTGATTTTCCCTTTGCCAGTGATTCTACCTTTGCTACCCCCAAAGGCTACTGGACCTCCTCTGAATTCTTCAAATTCAGCACGAAAATCTTTGTTCCCTGTCATGTGTCTTGAGCATCCACTATCTACAATTCCTTTATCTTTTAATTCATCAATAAGATGCCCCTGTACATAAATAAAACTCACTAGTTTTTAACAGGGACCCAAGCCACATTTGGCTCGGATCTTGTGGGACCTACATATTTAAGATTTTGTACTGAAGCATTTCCAGTGATGCTACTTTTACTCTTATACTTCATGGTTTCATTTATGTAGTCAAATTCATAGGGTGACTCTATGTGCTTTGACTTCTTTGACTTAAGTACTGCTTTAGCGGTACTTGCTTTAACACATGGTATATCTCTTTTAGGAACCCACATTTGTACTGGTTTGTTCTTGTCCTTACTTCTAGGTGTTTTAACTTTTTCAAAAACTTTATTAGAAGTCTTGGAGAACATTGGTTTTACAGACTTTAAACCAACAGTACTTGAGTTTGGTCTAGCAGTACTTGTAGATTTAGGCTTGCCGGTACTTGGTTTAACATACTTTAAGGATACAAGTCCTTGCTTCATAAGTACTTCCCTAGGAACAAAACTTTTGGTAGGATTATTTTTAACCTGTTTAACTACCCTTGTGTGATCAAACTTAGGTTTGTCATCTTTAAGTTTCTGTTTCCTATAACCCTATGCATTTTTCCCATTACTGTTTTTCATGACCCTTTGTGTAGCCTTCTGTTTCATAATTTTATCTTCATGTAATGTACAGTCTTTGATAAAGTGACTTAGACTACCACAAACATAACATCCTTTTCTTCTTAAAGAAGACCCAAAAGGTTGTTTTGACTTTACTTTTTCAAAACCTAGCCCACCCCTTTTGGCCTTAGTATATTGTTCATTGTTTTCCAATATCTTGCTAGGAGTTTTTACCTGCTTGGGAGCAGAACTAGTCTTAGATTCCTCAGAAACAAAGTTGTTCATTAGAGGTGGATAAACAATATTCTTGGCCACATCAGTATTTTCTTGAGACACAGTACTAGAGTTAAAGACGTTATTAATCATAGGTTCTTCTAACTCTATACTAGTATCATTACAAGAGGTCATGAAAATTCCTGATACTGGTGGAGGAACTGCCTTCATTCCTTCAGCATATCTATCATTTTCAGGTGTATCATCTAACTCACTAGAACTATCAAAAATCCCTTTTGATAAGTCCTTGTTAGTTAAGGTTATCCCAGGTTGATCCTCAATATATCCTAGGCCTGTTTTATCATAATACACCATTTGTGAATTAATCAATTTTCCCAATCCCTTAGAGGATTGTTGCCAATGACTAATCACTTCCCTCTCTTTACAAAGACTGGTTTTTAAAGCTTCATTTTCTGAATTTATTTTTAAAAGTTTTCTTTCAAAAGCTTTTATTTCCACATCTTTTTCCCTCATTTGAAGAGTCAAAATCCTTATTTTCTTTTCATAGTTTTGTTGAGCCTTTTTGTACAAAACTATATTATCTTCTAGTTTAACAACACCATGTTTGAAAGACTCTACTTCCACAGTGCATGTGTTAACCTTTTGATACTGTTCCTCTAGTTCTACTTTTAGACTATTAAATTTAAGAATACAATCTTTAGAACAAGGGTGTACCTCAGTATCTTCATGTGAGAGAGCCATTAATCCAAGCTCTTCTTCTTCTTCTTCTTCTTCTGCCCAATTCACCACTCCATCTACAATAACAAATACTTTGGTTCCTTTAGGACTCCTGCTGTTTCCTTTTGGAAAGCTTTCAGTTATTCTTGGACTGGTTCTATAGCTGTTCTTGGACTTCAGATTGCTAGTCTCAGCTTTATCTCTATTGCATTCTCTTGCAAAGTGTCCTTTCCTTCCACAGTTATAGCATTCAACTTTAGACTTGTCATATCCTAATGGTTCATTAGGATCAATAGTCATTTTTCTTCCAGTCTTCTTGAAGAACCTATTAGATCTTACTGACACCATAGCAGCTTGCCATTTAATATCCATCTCTTCAACATCAGCATCATCCATTTGGAACAAGTCATTGAGAGTTAATCTTGGCATGTTGCCTTGTCCAGCAAAGAATGAGAAGGCATCATTGTCACTAAACAATGGTGAAGTCCTTCCATGTGGATTTTTAGAGATCATTGGACTGCTTTCAATACTTTGTGGGTAAGTACTGCTTGTAAGTCCTCCAGCGGTATTTGTGAAGTATGTACCGCTGATAGATCCACTAGCGGTATTTTGAAAGTAAGTACCGATGTTCCCTTCTGACACAAAATCCAAATTAGACTTTGAAGCAGATGTTGTCTTAACTTCAGTGCCTTTCACATCTATCTCATATGCTCTAAGATTGTTGTAGAGATGATCAAACAGAATTGTTTCCAAATCATCTCTTGTGATGTTAGTGCATAGCCATTGCTTTCCACTCTGGTGGAACACTTCTTAAGAATTTTAGATTAGCTTCTTCATTAGGGATTACTTGTCCATAAACTGCTAACTGAATAAGCAACTTGCTGAACCTTCCATATCCACCATGTATTCCCTCCATACTGGTAATTGAGAAGTTATCAAATTCTTGCTTAAGAACAATCTTCTTGATTTTCTTAGATTTGTCATTGCCTCCAAATCTAAGTTTTATAGCATCCCACATAGCTTTGGCATCTTTATAATGATGAAAGCTTGGTAGAATGTCTTCAGAAAGAGCCATAGCCAAAGCAGTTATGGCTTTTCTTTCTCTGATCTCTGCTTGTATCTGCTCAGCAGTCACAACAGGTAGAGCATAGCATGTACCGTCTGGCAACCAGTGTAGCTTCTTTGGTGTGTTCCCATTCTTGATAACTTGCCACACAGTATGATCTGTGTGATTCAAGTAATGTTCCATCTGTATAGCCCAAGTCTCATAATTGTCAGCTTTGAGAACTGGGAGTTTAACAGCAGACAGAGTATGAGAAGGTGTTGGTGTAGAGATAGCTACATCATTCACGACTTGAGCACCTTGTGCTGGTGCAGGATGCACAACTTGGGGTTGTCCTTGTGGCAGAACAGGATCAGTTTTCTGGACATTATCCAAGTGAGCATTATCACCATCTGGTTGAGACATTGAGATTTGGTATGTGTGGAGTGTATGGGGTCGTGTTCTTCTTTTTCAGAGTTTCTCAACAAGCTCTGATACCACTTGTTGATCCCTTTGGTTAGATCTATATTCTGTTAAGAATTAGTATAATAGTTTGTAATCAAACTAAAACACTTTGATCACTCTTACTAACACTAAATAAGTTATGCGGAATCTAACTTATAAAGCACAGAAGAACATAATTACTTTTAACTATTTGATTCTCTTATTAATCGACTTGTATGAGGTACATGAAAGACATTGTACCTATGTTCCTTTTATAGAGTAAGGAACCCTAGAATCCTTAGAATATTCCATAAAGATAACTATATCACAGATGATATATTATATTCTAACTATTTAGGGATATCACATAAGATATACTCTAACTATAACTATGACATATCTTATACAAAGATATATTCGTCCTAATCATCATAGCAGTACTTACTTTATAAGTAGCAGTACTTACTATGTACCGCATTAATACTAACGGTACTTACATAACACTAACAGTACTTGGAATATACTAACGGTACTTGACACTTAACAAATAAGTCCCAACAGAATTAACTTGCAAGGGTAACTGAAATGTTATGATGCAAAATAACCTCAACTAACTGATAATAGTAATGTCTTAGCAATGATGCGCGAGACATACTGAAACGTAGTACGTGAACAATTGTGAACGTGATACGTGAACAATTGTGAACATGATACGTGAACAATTGTGAACGTGATACGTGGAGATATGGTGAGTGTAATATGAGAAAACATATGGTGATCAATGATAAATGTAACATATCGTGAACGTGATATGAGAACGTGGAATGAACATGACATGTGAAACATATCGTGAACATGGAATACGACGGCGGTAACACCAAACGCTATAAGGTGAGACATGGAATGTGACGTGAAACGTCTATCTGAGGATAGAGAGTTATACTAAACTTGATTCTGGTCTCTCAAGTTCTTGCAAAACTTCCCAGAACGAAAATGAACGTAAAATCGTAAGCCAGGATACGATCATGAACATGAATATTGTCATGAACGTGAATCTGAAAGCAAGTCGTAAAATTAGAACAAGGACGTGAACGTGAATAAAGAGCACCAATGCGAACCTTTGTCTGGCCCGATAGCTGAGGGATTACCAAGTGATCGGATGAGCCTTGGCTGGAACATGTCTAATCAACCTGCTGGTTCCGAAATCCTTGCGGATGTAAGGATTCTACAGACTTGGTCAAACTGTTGATAATAACCCAGATAGCATCATTCTTCTTCTGAGTTTGCGTTAATCTGGTAACCAAAATCCATGGAGATCTTGTCCTGTTTCTTTTCACAATTTCTGATGATGAAAAAAAACATCCTAGTCTGTTGGTGTTCTATCTTAGCCTGTTGGTATTCCAGGTACTTAGATATGAACGTAACTGTATCTTGCTTTGTAGAAACTTGATACATAGAAGTTTGCGAAACCATGAGTCTCCGAAATTAGCCTTCTCTTAGCGTATGATTTTCTGGAACACCTAATGTAGTGTAGGGTTCTCACATTTACGCATACGCTGAGTCATGGTAAGATTAACCGTGAGAATCCATGCAATTCAGCGTGTCACTGTAATCAACCAGAATTTATATTGGAAAATTTCAGGGTGAAATTTCTCTTGTCGTAGAATTTGCAACATAGTGCAAAAATGGCCTTCTTGCTCTTCTCTAGACTTAAAGAAAATCAGGTTGTCCTTGATGAAAACACTGATGAATTTGTTTACGAGTTCATGGAAACTCAATTTATTAAGTCCATAATGCTGCGGGGCATTTAGGAGACTAATACAAAATCATGAATCTGGCATGACCGAGTCGTATACGAATAGCAGTCATGGAAATCTCCTGCTCTTTCACTTGTCACTGTTGGCAGCATGATCATGAATCCGATCGTGGAAAAGTGCTTAACACCCTAAAGTCGATTGGACATGTCGTCAATACGTGGAGGAGAATAACGGTTATGAATGGTGATTTATTTAAATCGACGGTAGTCGACACATAATCTCATTGTACCGTCCCTCTCCTTGAAGGTTCTTCTGGAATGTATGGGAAAATTTTGAAATAATCAACTGGTTATGCGTAAAAGGGACTTCAGTAGTCGTGTCTTAACTGACAGCTAGAAAATTTTAACAGTCATGGCTAACAAAGCACGTGCTTGTAAAGCATAGATAATTTGTTCAGATTTTCCTGATGGAAAACCATGTTGAATGTATTCAAGAGCCTGAACATTACTGCACAAAATCATGAATCGTAGCAGGGTGTGCTGCTCGTAGTCCATAATTAGGATTAAATTCAACTCGCATCTGTCTGAGGTAATGTGTTAGCAGCTTGGATCTCATCATTAGGCTGAAGGAAAACCTTCGTATACATGGGGGATACGAATGGCTTCCTTTATGGTCCTGAATATATGAAATATGGGTGCAAGAATGAAAGTGTCATTGAACAATCGTGACATATCTCACTGATACGCCGGTAATGGTACTGAAATTCTTGTGGCCTGATTAATACATGGCACCACAAAATGGATATACCCTTTGGAGGGTACCCTGAATTTCTTAGGGATGTTCCAGAATTGGACGTGAGTCATGTGTCTTGACTCGTGTCTTGGGTAATATAAGCATAACATGTGTCATGACTGGTGTCTTGACATGTGTCTTGAGATGTGAAACAAATAGAACTACAAATATTAGGTTAGTATGCCAGAATTGGCGGATCGGTTGGACTACTAATCCTTTGTATTTCTGATCACGTCCGCGGCCGGAACTTCTGTTACGATTGCTAGGATAGTTGTTGTCACAAAAGTGCTTACTATCGTCTTGTCTGTCAGTTCCATGACGGTCATTCTCATGACTGTGATTCATGTAACTATTCAGCTGAGCGGCAGGCTGGTACCGGTTCTCACTCATATGACTCATACAACAACTGAATGACGTGTGACATGTAACTAAGAAATAGGGACAATGATTGATGGAAATCGTTAGGTGGTGAAGCATCTTCTCGTCTGATTGCTTTGATCTAACTCCTTTGTCTTCGTCTTGTAAGGTCTCCAGGTTGTGAACAGTATCAGCATCTCGTAGCGTCGCTAAAATCCGCAACATCAACCTTTAGTAACATCTCCCAGCTATGAGCGGCATCAGAAATTTGTAGAGTATCAGCAAGTGGAATACGCACATGGGATACGGTACATGGAGTACACATGGAATGCACATGAAATGATCAGTATGGGGTCGATCATCTGACATGATATTAAAGGAAAATAATTGGTTAAACGGTTACAAAGACCATCATGATAACCTGACAATGACAGTAAATACCTCATTCTGGTTGCATAGAGAAACACTAACGTGTGGTTAAACAAATTTCACCGATGATTTTCCTGAAAGCATGATTAATGAAAACCAACCATGACTATCATGAAAGCAGGATTTAAATGAATTTCAACAGTGTCTTGCATGAAAGCATAAACAACAAAAGAGATGTAAGACGAAATCAACATGAAGACGAAATCATCATGAAGAAACATGATACAACTTAACATGAAGGAGTATATAACATAATCAGCATGAAACTGAAGTTAACCATGACAGTATGAAAACATACTTGACATAAAAACATAGTAACTTATGAGGGGACATGAAAAAAATTTTATGCCAATAAATCATGATAAGACTTTCATGCATGAAAACAGTGCGTGAATGCATGATGCAGTTTATAAAAACCTTTATATGCGCGAGGGTAAAAGCCTATGGTAAGTTTACCCAAAACAAAAGACATGGCGAGGGGACGCCTATGGGTCGGTCCCAAAGTTAAAAGTTTCGATAAAAGCACATGCGGCTAAATAGAGCCAGTCCTATACAAGCCGATACTTAGTCATAAACCTGCAACAATGATACATGGAATAAATTAATGAAACTCAGCTGTCAAAACATAACAAATAAAATTATGTGACCAATTATGAACTACTGGGGTTCTGTTCACATTAGTCACAGTTCACAAGGAACATCGTGCATGAAACAATGACACGTAACTAAGTATGGATGACGGTTGTTCAGTTTATATTAGTAAAAGCAGTACTGATGAAAACATCATGGTTAAAACAACAAGGTGCTTAAAACATAAATACTTGGAATAACAAGCGTTGGCTTAGGAAGCTCCTGGTGACTACCCACTAGTCACACGTCAAGTTTTAGAGCCTACATGTTGAAACCTGGCTATGATACCATAATTGTAACTCCCCACTTTGATAAGTGGACCGTTACGCGTAATTATGGCGTGTCATCAAAGCATGCAAGGTAATATGTAGTAAACCATACATGACCATAGGAAAACTGGAATCAAACATCGGTTACCAAACATAAGCTCAAAACATAAATAAAGTAAATGAACTAGGAAAGACTAAACAAGCATAAGTATATGGGGCAAAAAGGAGAAGAAGTCTATGGCAGCTTCCATCTTATGCAATTCCTCCAAATGCTCGAGTCCGTCCTTGGATACCTACCATTTTGGGACATGGAAAGGAAAGTAACGGCTGAGCATAACGATCAGTGCACGGATATACGAAATGCTGACACATAACTAAGACTAATAGCAGCGGAAATGTATAAGTCCTGGAAAACCTGTAACATGTTCATAAAACTGGTTTTGTAGTCTGAAAAGACTTATTTTATATGAAAATTGTATTAATTAGCCCATAGCCTATATAGGTCATGAGGTTCCACCGTGCACGAATACTTAGAGGGGAGACCTCGTCATGCTATTAAAGGGGTTGCCTCTACTTAAATAGTCTGAGTAGGAGGGATTAGCTCCTAGTGAAGGATGCAAGGCATACATCACATTCACTCTGATAATACTGATAAACATGTAACTAGGGTGCACCCATATGCCCCACATGATAATATAATATAATGGCCAAAACTGAAAAGGGATGCCACGAGCAATCACTTCGCCGTGGGGAAGTCATAACATTGGTGCCTCTAGTGTTATGGTTATGGTCCCTCCATAACTAGGTGACACTGGTCTTGCATGTATATGGCTTAGGCTCTTAATCTAACATAAGTATCAAACATATAAAACAAATACTGGGAAAACAGTTGGCTGCAGGCGGGGAAATCCTAATAAGGAAAGAATGTCCATACTGAAAGGACAGAAAATCCGTACCTTATGTCCAGTGAACGAAGAAGACGAATGGAAGAGAGTCCTACTTCGATCTCACTAATGCTACATAAATAGTATACGTGTATAAGTATTCTGATTATTGAGTACGTAACTGGTTTTATATCGTGTCTTAGCTTGTTTTATATGTTCGTATCTTGTTTTATTGATTTTAACATTATGCTGTGTTTATCATGTATTATGTATATTCTGATTAAGTATTACTTGTATTTCTTGTATTATTATACTTGTTGTGTAATAATAAGTAACTTCCTAAAAATAGCAGGTATCCTGAAATAGAAAGTTTCCAAAAATAGAAAGTTTCCAAAAATAGATTAACTTCTTAAAGTAGATCAGTTTCTAAAAATAGAAAGTTTCCTGAAATAGTAAGTTTCCTGAAATAGAAAGTTTCCATATTTAGAAATAAGCTGGTTTAGTAAGCTAAAAATATAAGCTTAAGTTTTATAGATTAGATATACTAAGTCATGTGATTAATAGTATAGTTTATGAATTATAACATGTTAATTAAATAAACTATAGGTTATAAGATTTATTTAAATATAAGCATAATTTAATTAAATTAAAGTGTATAAAATAATTAAGTTAAAACATGTATTAATATTGTATTAATATAACCTAAGTCATGTTCATTAATTAATTATATTTCATGTTTAATAATTAATTAATAATTACTATAGTCCAATTTAATAAATAAATACTTAGGTTAAAAACATGTATTATTAAATAATAATAATAAACCTAAGTCTATGTTTTAATTAAATTAATTATATGCCATGTTAAATTAATTTAATTAACGTGTAAAATAAATATACTTGTAAAACCAATTAAACTTGTAAAAATACTCGTAGCCCGAACCCGTGTATTATCTTATTAAAACATGTCGTGAACCGGACCCGGAACCCCGTGAACCGGACCGAATTAATTTAATAATTCTTGTATAACTAAGGTTTAAATAACATAACCTAACTTGACAAGATTAAGTCAATATTAATTAGATTAAATAAAATTAATATTGCATGATTAATTTAATACCCTAATTAAATTAATTAAAATAGCTTGAAAAATGATAAACCAAACATCCCTTTTAAAAATTCTAAAACTGCCATCCAAACACCCTGACTAAAACCAGCAGCCAAACACCCCCTGTCCCTGTTTGTGTTGCTGCTGGTTGCCATTGTCTAGCCTGGGTTTCCCACCGGCAGTGGCAGTTTCCCCCTGCTCGAGTCAAAGTTCCCACCGAGACCACATAGGTCTCGGTTCCCACTGCCTGACCAAACACCCCCGCTGGGGTTGCCACTGACAGAACAAACCCAACCCACACCCATTACTGTTGCGGCTGGTCGAACTATTTTACCACCGAGACTCCTATGAGTCTCGGTTTACATCCTTGAACACATAGTCGAACCCAAAACCTTCTGCCTTGTTAAACCCATGTTATATAATCATATCAGATTTCATTTTTGCTTTATGTGTTCTTGCACAATTAGTTATTAACTGAAAGAAAAGTGATTAAAGCTAACTGATTCATGTTTAGGGTTTAATGAATTAACAAACGATCTACACACCTTGCTTTCTTGATCAACCACGAATCCTCTTGGTTCTTGATATGAAGATGACGGCAGAAGGATCCCCAAAAGAGAAAAGAAAACGTCGCCTTGTAGAGGATTTAGGGGTTTATGTATTTTTGTCTAAACTAAAATCAATATACACCCCTCCTCGTCTGTTTGTTTTACACGAGTATAACACATTGGGCCTTGTCCCATCTTTTCTTTTTTCTTTTGTCCAAACTGCCAGCCCATACAGCCCCTTCATTGCCTTATTACTTGTTTCTGCGACTTGTTATATATTACGCGTGTTTCGTGTTTTAAAATGACGTATGTGTATGTTCGTGTTTGAGTTCTCGCGTTTTGGCTTCTTGTCATGTTTATATTATTTTAATTAGATACATATTAATAAGTAATTAATATACGTAGTTCTTGTTGTGCATAAATGTTTTAAAAGTTTAAAACAGCTCGTGTTATAGTAACTACTTGTACGTAATCGATATATATCGTCTAATAATAAATATATACGTAGTTACATATTCATGATTTAATGTTCATGATCTCATGTTCGTGATTATAATTATTGTGATTAATAATTATCGTGTATTAATACGTACTGAAATAATTATCGTGTACAAACACGTACGTAGTTTCTGTATTTAAAGTTCATGACACGTGTACATAACATAAATGAAAAGTTTTAATTAGTTCTTATGTTTACATAGTGTACTGTTCATGGTAAAAGTATGCGGGTTTTACAACTAGAGGTCTCGGTGGTGCCTTTGTTCGATTAGCCACTGCCAAAAGCACAAGCAGGGTTGTTTGGTTGGGTTCACAGGGGTGTTTGGTGTAAACAGTGGGAACAATAAAACAAGCAGTGGGAACCGATTAACAAAACAGTGGGAAACATAACAAAACAGTGGGTATTTTAACCCAACAACAGGAACCGCAAAGGCAGCAATGGTTGTTGAGTGTGTGACGGCAGCAAGGGGGGGGGGGCACATCATGGGATGTGGTGGGCCTCAGTTTGGTTTGACCAGAGACATGAGTGTCTCGGGAAAGATTTGACACGGGTTTCGGGTGCTCGGTTAAAAGATTAAAACAATAGGTTTATTTAACTAATAAGTAAATCATTTTTAGCAAATAAGTTTTATATCTTAAATTAATCAAGTTATAAAAGTTTCATTAATTTAATTAGTAAATTAAATTAAAATGATTTAATTAGTTTATTAATTTAAAATGCTTGGTTTTAATTAAAATGATTTAAGTTTCATGGAAAATACTTTGGAAATCATTTCATTTAGGAAAATTTCTATTAATGGCAGGCTACTATTTATAGTAATATTATAATACCAGAATACAATATAATACCATAATCAGAATACAGTATAATATAAAGTAATCAGAGGTACGAGATATACACTAATCAATATATATTTAAAGACAGTCAGAGTTACCAGTTCATACACAAACCATACAACAATACAAGAACATAGTAAATCAAATTAAGAACAATAAGAATCAGTAACAGTAAACAGTAATCAGACAACACATTTTGCGTCCCTTATTTATGTAGTATCCGTGAAGTCGGAGTAGACCCTTCAGCTTTCATTCTTATTCATTACTGGAGACGAGGTACGGATTTTCCGTCCATCAGTAAGGACTTTCTTTCCTATGCATGATTAGGATTTCCTGTCTGTAGCCAAATATTTTCCCTAGTATGTGTTATAAGTTTTACATTAATTATATTAATTACTAAGCTAAATTTGCTTGAGCTTTATATACAAGAATGACCAGTTATATACTAGTTACGGAGGTACCGTAACCATGACACTTGAGGCACCGGTGTCATGAGTCCTCTAACGGGGAGTGATTTCTTGCAGCGTACCATTTATTTCAGCTTGGCCATTTTATCAGTATTTTCAGCTGGGCGTATGGGTGCATCCTAGGTTATCAGTTTACAGCTTATTAGGTGAATGTGGTGTGTGCTCTACATCCTTCACATTGGAGTTGATCCCTCCACCCATCACATTATTAAGAGGTCACCCCTCTATAGCATGACGAGGTCACCCCTTCATGTATTCATGTAGACGTTGTTACAGTATATGACCTATATAAGCTCTTGGCATTTAAAATAAAGTAATTGCACGTTTTCAGATTTAACAGATAATAATTCAGCTTTACTTTTATTAATCAGACTTTTCAGAACATACACAGTTTTCTGCTGCACTTTACATATCGGACTTATAGCTTCAGTATTTGTTACCTGATTTATTTTAGTACATTCTTTTCATGCTTTATATCCGTTCACTGGGCGTTATGCTCAGCCGTAGTTCTTTTCATGTTCTAACGACAGGTACACCGGGACGCTCTTAGGATTCCGAGAGTATGCGCATTTGGATGGAAGCTATCCAGACTTCTTACTTAGTGCACTTCATATATTACTCTGCCTGTTTGGACATTGTTTAGTCCTTCCTTTCATTATTTACTTTTCATGTTTTGAACTTAAGTTTAGATTACCGATTTTTGATTCCGGTATTTTTTATGGTCAGTTAATGTTTTAGGACATTTACCTTATATGCTTTGATGACACGCCATAAATACACGTAACGGTCCACTTATCCAAGTGGGGTGTTACAGTGCGGCTGCGTATTGTCAAACGCCGAGCGTTAATGCGATAAATGGAAACAACAATTTTAATCAAAATAACGCTGGTCCACCACAACAAGGGAATTATAGTAATTAAGGAAACAAATTTCAAAATCGAAACAACTTTTAAGGAAATAATCAAGGAAATCAAGGAGGATATAATCAAGGTCAAAAATTGAATTGGCAAAATCGAGGTTTTAACAACAACAATCAAAAGCGGAATTTTAATCATGGTGAAAATTCAAATTTTAAAAAAACAACAATCAAGGGAATTTTTCAAGCGGGAATCAAAATTAAGGTTTTAATCAAAATCAAAATGTGTTAAATGATTTTCATGAATACGTAAAATCAAATGAGGCTATCATGAAGAGATTAGAAAACACATTGGTACGATGAAAAACTAGTTCCAACACTTTGAAAGGGCAAAATAATAAAACTGAGCGAAGTCAAAGTGAGATTAAGAACATGTTTATGGCTATTATGAACAAACCATCGAGTTCGTCTTCGAGTGGTTTACCTAGTAACACCGTGACTAACCCTAAGGAACACGTCAAAGCCACTACATCGTCTCATGGAAAAGTTCGTGTGATTACCCTTAACCTTGATGGCTTTAAATTTGTGCATTCGTCTCTACCCTCGACCTCAAAAACGTATTTTTGTTCAAAAGTCGAGAGAAAGAAGGTGGTGACCAAGAAAAATATTGCACATCCTCGTGTACCTCAAATTCCATCCACCGTTCAAAAAGAGAGTTTCATTGACCTTACCAAAGTTCACCTTGACGAAACTTGTGCTTTGATTCTTCTACGAAAACCTAAAAAGGCATATGCCGAGAAAGGAAGAAGATCCGGGTCAATTTCTTTTACCTTGTGATTTTCTCGAGATTGAGGGATATTTAGCCCTTGCCGATTTAGGTGCTAGCATCAATCTCATGCCTCGTTCTCTTTGGAAAATGATGAAATTGCCTAATATTATCCCCACTAACATGACAATCGAGCTAGCCAATTATACTCCACTTAAACTAATTGGTATAGCCGAGGACGTTTATGTTAAGATTAGAAATTTCATTTTTCTCGCGGACTTCTTCATTTCCGACTATGAGTATGACCCTAAATGCCCCATTATTTTAGGAAGACCATCTTTATCGACGGCTCGTGCCATAATCCACGTTCATGGTGGGAAATTAACTATGAAATATGGGGAGGATAAAATGGAATTTTTCGCGAGTAAATCCCATGATCAAAATGATCAAAGGAAAACCGAGGTTCAAAAACAAATAATTGTACAAACATGTTTAATTTAGCGGAAAATATGAGGCTTGATGCGTGTTTTGAAAGAATTAAAAATTACGGTTTTCGAAATGAAGATTTCAATGATAAAGAATACGTTTACTTACTTGAAAAAGGTTTAGGAAAATGTATGGACGAATCATTTTGGGATTTATTCGGCGAATCAAGTGACCAACCAATTCCGAAGGAAAACGTTAGTTCCATCACGATAATGACCAATATGGACTCGTTATCACCACGTTCGAAGGTCCATGACTTTAAGGCATAAACTTCTAATCAAATTGAAGTGCCTTCCACTCCTAGCCTAATATCTATCGAGGCTAAGGATTTTTCCATTATCGAGACAAATTCATCCATCATATAAAGGACACCTAAGCATAGTCCTTTGACTTGTAAGACCATGGTTGTGACTCTTGAGAAATCTTCTCAAGAGGGTGCTCACATCGACTCTATCTTAAATCCCGATGGTAAATTTTCTGAGATCGGTCACATACTTCGTAACCCACAAGCCATTTCTAAGGATTCTCCCAAAAATACCTCCTAATGTGGGAAGTATGATGATTTTGTTTTCGACCCCGAGATTGAGGCATTAATTGAAAAAGAACTCGCTATTATTCCTCCACTTCCCCCAAGAAGTGAGGTAGATTATGCCAATCTCGATGAAGAAATCGATGAGTTAGAACGTCTTATTCATAATGGCGAACCGACTCATGTAGCCAAAAATTCCATTCCCGAGGAGTTACCTTATCAACACTCCTCAAATGAGAATTTCTTTAACCACATTCGTGAGGATTTAACTTATCAACAATCCCCACAAAAGAAAGATGGTTTTGTGCTTGATCGTGATCTCTTCGAGAATGTTTCGAAAATCACCAATGACGGTTTTGAAAAAACTTTTGTTTGATGAGCCAATTTATGATGAAGAATTCGATGAGATTAATGATCTTGTAGATGAAGACGTTTATGTTGACCCTGAGGGAGATGTCTTCTTTATTGACCAATTGAGAATTTGTACAATCCCTCTCTCGCCACCCATGACCTTAATGTGAGAATCTTTAGTGTGCCTAATATCGAGTTAGAAACGCCAAATCTTTTCAACTTAATAAATGGTAAATCGGGTTTCCCTAAGGAGTTTTTAAATGATGAAAAAGGGAAAGATTTTAATCTTAATTTGAATGATGTCCCTACTTTAACTCCGTCATCTTCGCGTTTTTTGAGTACTACCACCTCTTCTACTTCTTTTGACGATGGTGAGTATGGTTTTAGTGTTGGGGGTAGCCTTTCCTTACATTTCTCCATCGAGGACGAGATATTTGATCCCGAAATTGCTTGTAAAAGGAAATCTCGGTCTTCCACCGATGCAATAAATAAAAAACTTATTCATTTTCTTGGTGTGAGTCTACCTTGAGTAGCTCAATTTGTTTTCCCACCCTTTGTCCCACCCTTCTATTTCTTATCACTTTTCTTGTGTCCCTTTGGGACGTTGGTTGAAATATTGGTTTTTCGTTTATCTTCCTAAAACGACGACGCTACCTTCGACCCCGGTATATGTATATCAGGGTTTTAAGTACTTGATAACGCCCAAATCTAACATGTTTTTGGGAGTGTTATCCGTGCTTTTGTACATGTATATTGGTTATATCTATAATGCTTTTGTGCATATTTGTGCCAAAATGTGTTTGTAAGTCTATGTGTAGCCAATTGCAAGGATGAAGTATAAAGCGATTCAAAAGTGAAGACTAGTACGACTACAAAGAATCCTAGTCAAATTCAAGACCCGTGTACGAGTTACGAGCATTTGAAGATCTAATTCGGGTGCAAGACCAAGTGTTTTCAAGAAGTGTACAAGCCTTACAAGTAATCTCGACTTGGGAGATGCAAGAGAAATTATGTAGCTATTTGTAGTCTCAAGTGTGCAAGTCAGTCAGCATGGAAGTAGAAGCCAGCATTATGAACATGTTTCCAGCCATCCTCACTAACCACCAGCTCCTTTTCACTCATTTGCCACCAGCATTGTGAGAAAGTGGCAGCATAGTTCATTTGCCAACCTCTCCTTTCATGTAAGCAGATTTCTACTACAAGTTACTTAGCCTTCTTGAAGCATCTAAAGAAGACACAAGAACCTTCTATGGAAGAGTCTAGACTATCTTTAGCTACAAGTAAATTCCTTCGCCAACAAGCCATGCATTCACTCCAAGCCTTAAATTTGTCAATAAATAAGACCCATGGGGTCATGACTTTGATATCTCTTTCATAACTCACTAGTGTGTGTTATTGCAACTTAATTTACCATCAAATAAAATCTATGAACCATGTCCAAAGTACTATTCCCGGATTTAAGCAAGGAGGTTCTAGAAAAGTCACTTTTGGAGCTCAAGAAGCAAAGTTAACATCACCAAACTCTTAGGGATCATTACCCTAACCATTAGCACTATATTTCCACTTTGTAAGACTCTTAATTATGACTTCTAAGGCTATTATTTCTGAGTTTATTTCAGTGATTAATATGAGTGGCTAAATTCCATTCTACACTTGGTAGGATGATGTTTATTGTATGAAGTTATGGTTTTTATTGTGATTTATGTTTTAATTCAATTTCAAACTTTTATTTTGAACCATTGGTACTTATGTTTGATGTGACAATTGGTTATCAAAACTTAATTTTTTGTTAAAGATTTCATAGGTCGAAAGGGTTATTTTCTAACAACAAGTCATAGCCGGTTTGTCTATGATTGGCTATCTTTTGTATTGACCATTTCTTAAGAAGTTTTGATCACTAAGAAACGTAATTATAAGTGTTCACAAATTTGTGAAACAACCATGAATCGAATGAGTTGAAATTGGATTAAGTCTTGAATTTAGTGGTTGAGTCTAATGCTTGTTTTCATTAACAAAAGT
Source organism: Glebionis coronaria (assembly GCA_025667525.1). Classification (NCBI taxonomy): domain Eukaryota; kingdom Viridiplantae; phylum Streptophyta; class Magnoliopsida; order Asterales; family Asteraceae; genus Glebionis; species Glebionis coronaria. The sequence goes on from CM046880.1 coordinate 222,190,130, forward strand.
CTTGACGAAGATTGAAGGTTTTGAAAACAATATATTGGATTAACCATCTAATTATCATAATCATATATGTTATCATGTTATCATAATCATACTACAACGGATGCTCAAACTAGTCTTTACCAAGTGTTGTTTTTTTAATTCTCATCATAAATTACTTGTTATTATTTGCCTTCATATTACTACAATCAAAAGATTATAGTCGATTTTTGAATGATCATAAGTTTTCCAAATCCCCGTGAACAATCTCGGTATTACCACATAAAAAGCTATACACAAACGAAAGGGTCATACTTGCTCGTGCCTTTTTAGTCCATTCCGGTAATTCTTGTTATAAATATAAAACTTGTTCAATCCGTCCCACACACCGGACACGCATCAAGTTTTTACCACCGCTGCTGGGGATATGATTGTGTTGTTAGTTCCAAAATCATCCTATAATCAAACCCATTGTAGTGTTTCTTGTTGCCAAATTAAAAAAAAGTAAATTTTATTCCAACAGTAGCAAAGTAGCCGCCCACATTCGCGAGCAGCCGCTCACCACTACTCCGCAGTCTCAAAGAAGCCGACCGGCAACCAAAAGGAGCCGACCTCCTCTTTTCCTCAGTCCCAAAGAAGACGATTAGCTCCTTTTTGCCCGAAAGCAGCCGTCCGCCTAACGCGGGCAACCTCCGGACTTTTGTCCTCAGAAGCGAGAAGCTGACCGCACTCCAAAGGAGCCGTCGGCTATGATAGGTGTGAAAACACCCATCCTTTTACCACTTAATTACAATAATAACCAAACCAAAACGTGTATTTTATGTCGTAAAAGTCGGAATTATGTGTGGTTTGTGTTTTTGTTGTGTTTTAGGACCAAAAGATGAAAAAGGAAGAAAACACGGGCTTTCACGGGCTTTTATCGAAGAAAAAGACGAAAGACGAAGCCAAGAGATCAAGAGTGCAAAAAGAACGGAAGTCAAAGGCCTATTCTGAAAATTTATCAAAGAAAAAGTCCAAAGACGGAAGTTTAACAAAGTCGAAGAACCAAATCTAATAAATGAAGAAATTATAAGACGAGTTCAAATTAATTATCGACAAATCCCGAGCCAAAGTCGAGGACGTCAATTTAATTTAAAGACGATACGACAAAGAAAAAAAGAAAGAAGAAGAAAGCACTCACAACCAACTCCACTCCTCCTATAAATAGGACCCTTCCCTTCATTTGGAAGGTGTTAGCTAAATTCAGTTAGCTCTCCACTTTACTTTATCATGCTTTTCAATATTGTCTCTACATACTTGTCTTGCATTTAATTTTGTAGGATCTTAATCATTTAAATTTTTGTTGTTGAATCTTAATCTTTAATCAAGCTTTTCATCATCTATGTTATTCTACCTTTCTTGTTTTTGATTTTGATTCGGTTCAAGTATGTAACTTGTTTCATCTTGGTGTTTATTTGATTAAAGTATTCATCTTTTTATTCTTATCAATGTTTTTAAACGATTTAAGGTTTTAGCTTATTGCAATTTTTACTTATTTCATGTTTAGATTATTTTCTTTTAAGTGTTCTTAAAATTTTAATCATTTTAAAGTTTATTTTATAAATCTTGTTTATTTAGTATTTTGAAAGTTTTTCATTCATGCTTATTTAGTTTTTTGTTTTATTGTTGATTTGGTTAAGTTTTAGTAAGTGCTTACTAGAAAAGTGCTTATTTGGTTTTGCTTATTTATCTTTTCCATCCCATCGTAATGTTTAAGGGTTTTAATGGTTCCGATCGGGTATTGTGATCGCATAAGCCTTAGGGTTTCTATTTGCGATCCAATACTGCGATCACTACTCACGATCCACACTTCGATCTGTGGTTAAGATCTAGTCTAAGATCGAAGACTAAGATCGAAGACTAAGATCTAGACTAAGATCGAAGACTAAGATCTAGACTAAGATCGAAGACTAAGATCGAAGACAAAGATCTAGACTAAGATAGAAGACTAAGATCTAGACTAAGATCGAAGACTAAGATCTAGACTAAGATGGAAGACTAAGATCTAGACTAAGATCGAAGACTAAGATCTAGACTAAGATCGAAGACTAAGATCTAGACTAAGGTCGAAGACTAAGATCTAGACTAAGATCAAAGACTAAGATCAAAGGCTAAGATCTAAGATACGATCCTGGTTGTGATCCTGGTGACGATCCAGACTGCGATCGAGACTGCGATCCAAGTTACGATCGGAACGCATTTTTCAATTTTTATTTCCTGTTTTTATTTTTAAATTCAAATTTAACTTTTCCCGCCATTTTTACTTAGAATTATTTTAAACTTGTTTTGTCTTAGTTTTATTTTTAAGTTTGCAAAGTTTACTTTTTTTCGAGTTTTAATTTTTCGTCATTTATTTTTAAAGTTTTATTTTTTTTAGTTTAATCTTTTCAAGCTTTTATCTATATTTCGTTTAAGTCTTTATTAGTTTATCCTTTTATTAATTTGTCATTTACTTAAAAGTTTACATTTTTTATTTTGTTACACAACGACAACCTTTTCTTTTGTCCACCAAAGACGACTGAGTCACACACTTCAAACTGTAATCAATTCGATTAGACGTCGAGAACAACGAACTTTTAACCTAGCAAAAACCCTACTTTAAAATGGCGCCGTTGCCGGCTCTTTTCGTGATGATTAACGGTTTTTTTGAGAAACGCGTTTGATTTTGGGATCCGTTCACCTTTGAACGTTATTTTTCTTCCTCAAAAATTTTTAAAAATCCATTAAAAAACTTAAAAATTTTCAAAAAAAAAAAAGAAACTCCAAAAACATTTAAAAACTCATAAAAAGCATTTCTTTTTTCAAGAGTTTTGCACCAAAAATATTCCTCTTCATACTCTATTATGTTTAATTCTTTTTCTCAACCCCTCTAATTTTTAATTCTTCATGGATTCGTATGTTTATTGCGTAGGGTGTGGGAGACCATTGTATGGTTTTCAAACATGTCAATGATGTACATGTGAGCGGTGCAGAAATGATATCGACAATACACAATTTGGATTTTGTCCCTCGTGCATTTCGATTAACTCGTCCTTTTCTTCTAATGCACTTAATCTACCCTCTTGCATATTTTGTGGAAGCGATTCTCATTGGCATGTTTCGTGTCCGATTCGATACCCGTCTCATGACGAGCAAGAACCGGGTTACAATTATGACAATGGTAATAGCTATCCACAAGACGCACCGAGTTTTTCTCAATACCTGTATTGCAACAATTGTGGGGCCCGCACGAACCTTCTTATTATCAACCGATGAATTATTATGAACCAAATCCTTGCTATAATTCCGGCTTTCATAATTTTGAACCCCCACAATACACCCTTGATCATCAACCTTCCTTGAATTCGAATGACGAAAGACAAACCCTTCTTTTGAAAATTTATGACGTTTAATTCGACTGACCGAGACATTGGAGGAGCAACAACGACAACAACAAGAGCAAGTATCTAATCTTAGTGATTATACTCTGCCTCTTGTGCGTTATTACTATTATGATGATGATGACGATGAGAATACTATTTCTTGAAATTATCTTGTTTCTCAACATCCTAGTGCAATTGTAATTCCTTCTCTCGATATCCCAAATGCGTCTAAGGATTGTGATTCATCGAGTGAGATTAGTGAATTTGGTCTCGAAAACTTATTTGAGGAGGTTTGTGATGTACCCACTTTTGCTGAGCTTACAGACGAGGTCGCTCTTAATGATGATTTATCTCCATGCTATGAGAATTTCAGCTTTGAAATTTCTCAATCTCATCTGGGCGATGAGGGCGATGTTGATTCATTCTCTCCAACTTACGAAAAGTTCACCACTGAACATGGTTTTGTAGATGAGGTGGAAGACGTAATTCTTCGCGACAAATTACTGAAAGTTCATCTTCTTATTGCTAAAATTGAAATGTTGAATTCTGTTCCTAATACCGAGTCTTTACCCCTGGCTCTTACTTCAGTTGAGAATAATGATACAGCTATGGAGGAAATCGACATTCTCTCAATACCTCCGGGTATTCATGATGACGACACGGAGGGGGATACTCTTGTTGATACTTTGATGCATGACGATATTGTCCCAAGTTCCCCTCCCGAGCACCTTTTATCTCATACTTTGGAGACCATTACTAAGGATGAGTGCTTTGACCCGGGAGGTGACATTGACCATTCCATGATTGACACCTTTACGGCTATGCCGCATAGTGATAATCATATGTCTTTTGGGGATGACATTTTGATTCCTTTACCCACCCCACCTCCCGTGGATCTTGATTTCACATACTTTTCGTCTGTTGAAAGGACTTTTCTGCTGTTCAAGACTTATCCTCCGGCCTCTCATGTTTTATTTTCCTCCGGGAACGAGGACAAGGTCTTTGATCCCGGTATTCCATTAGAGGCTTCCCCATGGACCATTTAATTCGGGGACGAGTCAGACTCGTAACTCGGTTAACAAAAACAAGTGCTTTTTGCGAGGCAACCCGAGTATCTATCCTTTTTATCCGTTTTTATAATAAGTGTAGGGGGAGCTACATAGGTGTTTGTTGTCTTGTTTCTTATTATGTGAAGGGATTGGAGCTTCAAAGATTCACTCTAGATGACTTTTGATGACCCGTGATTTCGTGTCTTCGTCTTCCCAGTTCTATCCTAAACTCTTTTGATTCATTATTTTATCATTTATGTTGAAATAGGAATCACCTTAGTTGTCTCTTCCTTATCAAGATTGAAACAACGTGCACAATGTCCTAAGTATAGGGGAGGTTACTTCCACATTCTTAAACATTGAGGAGAATGTTTATATTAAGTGTAGGGGGACTTCTATCGAAGTTAAGTGGGCTTTTCCATAAACATGTCCTCATTTTAACCGAAAATTGATTTTTTGACATTTTTCAAATTTTTTATCTATTTTGGCCTAGTAGTATTTTCCTTTGTTATCATTATTTTCTTTCATTAGAATAAATTTCAATAAATGGTTTTAATAAGTTTAGATGTCTTTGATATATTAGGCCCTTCATGAATCTTTTGACTGAACCAGAGTTTACTTATCCGAGTTTACTTATCCAAGTTTACTCTAGCTAGTATCCTTAACATGTTTAAGTCAAGTTTTGCTAGGATTTTATATAGGGAATAATATTTCGTTTTTTTAGTATAGTTGTCTTCTCAGCTCAGTTCGAATTGATATAACAATTTTAAGCAAAGACTTGATCGTTTTTGGTATTAAAAATGAATGGTAATCTATTTCTATTTAGCAAAGAGCAAGCAAAAATGTAAAATATTATCGATACTACCTACGTATACGTACTAAGCTAGAACACACTGCAAATACCACATTTTAAATGCACAAAGTATACAAATGTAAAATAAAGGAAAAAACAACTTTATTCTACAAAAGAGAATTAAAAAGTACAAGTTTGTTAAAACTAAAAGTAAACTTAACAAATGGGTCCAGTTAAGCCCAAATATCATAACAGCCCAACTGTTAGTATGTCAACCTAACGGGCCTATAACAAACCTAACAGAAAGGGTTTAAACTTTCACCACTTAACCAACTAATCTACACTAAAGACCTACAGAGCTGAAAATATTAACGGAATCAGTAACGAAATAACTAACGAAATAAACCGGGGACCGTGAGCGTAATACAGAGATACAAAGTGAAGGTCTAACGTGTAAATTGGCTCAAAACTCATTTGAAAAGCACATTTTAAACAGAAAGAATTACTAGGTGTAAAACTTTGCTAGTAGCCAATTTGCATCAAGTGATCTATGAGCTTATTCTAACTGCTTAATTAGCTTATCTAATAAGCTTTTAATTGATAACTTCCAACAAAGTAAATTTACACCTGATTACCCAAACTTTGTCAATACCAAAAGCTGCTAAAACCAGATTTCCAAATACTGATTTAATAGAAAATGCAGAAAACTAATACACCACAAATGTGAATTTAAACGCAAAAGTAAAATCAGATAAACGGTAACGCAAAGAAGCAGATCCAACAACTAGCAGCAATCAGCTTGTATTAAACTAAATGAGCAGAAAATTGAATCGAGCTTAACCTGCTCATCCGAAATCAGCCCGTTGATGACGAAGCGGAGCGCTGAGCTCGCTTGTAACTACTACTGAACTCGAAGCATACACCTTTAAACTGAAATTGGAACTCATCCTGCTATCATTATACATCAAATCTGAAACCTGCAAAATTGTAACAAAACAAGAAAAACAAAGAAACTGGACGAGATCCTTCGATTTTGAGTCCTTCGTGAACACTACTATTACTGAATCGATTTGCAAAATGAACTACAATTCGAGCACAATTTATTCTCGAGCTGGTTTCAATACAGACCGAAATCAAATCAAACTAAAATCAATTTCTATCAGTTTGATCTTATTAAGCTAAACTGCTTATGAATCTAGCTTTTCCAAACACTTCTAGCTGAAAATGAAATGATGAATACCGATTACTTTTACTCGTTTAACTGAACTAATCTATAAAACTAAAGCATTTCATTACCGATCCTAGCTACTAACAAACTTTGTGACTGATCTAACTAACAGTTTAGAAGAAAAGAAACAAAATTATGATTCTAACTACTTATCAAACTTTATTCTTGCATGAATGTTAACCGTAATCGACTTAATAGATTCACTACTATATGAACAGAAAAGTTCGCGTGAACAGTATTAGTTTAAAGAAAACAGAAAATTAGAAGAACCTTAAGAAAACTTCTAATCAAAATCCTCTCATAAGCTCATTCGAGCTTATCAAACCATATATCAGCTAAACCGTATATCGCTTGAGATAAAGTGATGAAAACATTGTTTACGAACACATTCAAAGTAAAAGAAAACTTAAGGAATAGAAAATGAACAGAAGCTACACGTGAATACTAAAAGTAAAATAAGAACAGAAATCTAAAGAGTATTAAGAAAGTTTGAAGAATGTAAAATGGATTTCATTAATGGCGAAAACAGTAATCAGTTACAACAAGATTAACGAAATCAAAACCGAATCTAACTGAATTTCTAACTGAAAATCATAAAACATTTGAGAGAAAAGCTATCTACTCCTAACTACTATGTGTAAAACTACTCCTAAGCTAACCGCTTGAAAGTGAGGCTTCGTCTTCTTTTTATAGGCATCGAGAGTAGGAGATGTGATGTGTTGATGACGTGTTTCATCCAATCTCTTGATGACACGTGTAAAATACGAGGATAAAGTGACTTGTTCTTCATTCTTGAATTGGGGCTTTCTTCGTTCTTCATTCTTGATCGAATTCATTTGTATCATCATGAAGAGGAGAAGATAAGCAGCATTTTTGTAGTTGGACTCTTTGGCTAATTCTTCATGGATTGTCCTTGATATTGGATTGCAGGTTTATGGAGAAAATGAGATATGAAACTGCTTCTCTCTCTCTCTTCGAATGGAGAAGACGTTGAATGTGTGGGGGTTGACCGGTCTTGGTCTTTTGACCAAGTAAATAAAAGAACTTTTTATTTAATTTCTTTTTGGTCCTTTATCTTGTATTTTCTTTCAAAATGTATATAAACTTTTATCTCATTTCCATTTCATCCTTAATCTTTGTAGAAAATTGCAAGTCTAGTCCTCCATCTTGTAAAAGTTGCAACTTGAGCCCTTGAAATTTGTGAATAATGGCAAGTATGGTCCTTGAAAGCTCGTTCGTCTTTTTCTTCATCTTTTTATCAAATTAATCCTTGAAAAACGCATCTTTGCTTCAAAATGTATCTTCTTTACCTGAAACACACAAGATACAAATACACGCGTAATTCTGATATTTTACAGTTAAAATAATGTATTTGACTGTGTTTTGAGTGGTATTTGGATCATTATTGATGAGTGTTTTCACACTTATCAACTCCCCTCCACTTGACCATTGCCATGTCCTCATGCAATGCAGCATTTTAAAGCTCTAAATTACACTTTTCTCATATTTAACCAACCTTGGCCATTTTATGATTTAATAAACTATACTATGCTATATGATGAATGGTTTTGAATATTTACAATGCAATGCAAAGAAAAGCAATTCTATTTACATCTTTTTGTATTTTCTAGAAATAGGTTTGATGGAAATAACTCATAAAGACTCAATGACTTAAATTAGGGCTTTGGTACCATGGACACTTATCACCCTCAAGTTTCACTTTCCCATACCAAGCTTAAAAATGGGATCATTGTATTCACAAGTAAAAAGTGCATCAACTTATTCATGACAATTAAATGTGGAACCGGTTATTATTTGAGCAAATTGCTTGTGAGCAAATTTGTCATTATTTCAAGTGTGAAGTATAAGAAATGTAAAATCCAAAAATAAGGAAGCACGGTTTTAATCCTAAGTAATCCTCTCATCCATTACTTGAAAAACCGCTCACAATTAATACAAGTCCGTTTCAAGAGTAATAAGTCATTCGCCTTATGTGTAAAATCCTCATGTCATGCTTTCATAAGTAGCTACACACTCGCTAAGGAAAGAAAAACAAAACTCACGCAATAATTTACATCCGCCATCTTTTTGAGACTTTGGATCTTCAACCCCGCAACCCGTCAAGGTAATATTGGATTGGAGCAATCTATTGAATCCCCGCAACCCGTCAAGGTAATATTGGAACTCAATAGTCACTATAATTAACACCACACTGCCCCTCTTGGGAGTCTTGTATTATTTTTTTTTCTTTTTCTTTTTTTCTCTTTTTTTTTCTAGCCACTCATTTTTTTTCATAAGCCGCTCTTATTTTTCTTTATTCCTCACAAAGAAAGTTTAAAAGAATAAAAGGAAAAACACCCGCTAAATATTGAGCATGACATAAGTCTAGTACACATAAAACGTTCTAACTTAGAATCTTAAGACGTACTCATATCAACCATGAATGATTAGTCAAAAACGCATAAGAGATTACAAACCAATTAAAACCGTACTTGATTATTTATTAACAATTATATACATGCGAAGAAAATAGAGGTAAAGAAGAGAAGGGTTTAGCCACAAGTAATTGCCATGAAGTCTATCTAGCCCTTTTATACTTGCTTCAACTCTATCATTTCCCATTCTCCACAAATTTAAAATTTCAAATAATGAAATTGGTGGATGCTTAGCCTAATAGACTGATACACTGATTTGCAATGGGTTCAAAATATTCGAATCTCGGAATCCTCTCGAATTGATCTCAGTTAAAAGTGGAATGATTTGTTCTTGGTGACAAAAAGTGGATTTGGTTTTCTATTCTACTAAACAGGTAAGTAAATAAAATGGTAATGAAGTAAACTTAAAACAATCAACAATTAATAATCTGAAAAATAACTCTTACTGAAGAAGACCCTATGCGGAATAAAACACCATTCGGAAAGACAGCTCTATTCGGAAAGTATGGCCATTCGGAAAGTCTTCCTTATGCGGAAAATACTTCTATTCGGAAAATATTGTCTCATGCGGAAAACTAAGGTCATTCGGAATATCTAAAATGTTCCGAATAGGGGGAAAGTGGAAACCCCTATTCGGAATAAAAACTCTATTCGGAATATATGGAAAGTTCCGAATAAGACAACAAAAGAATGCCTATGCGGAATGTTGAAATGTTCCGAGTAATGAAATAAAAACACCCCTATTCGGAATATCAAAAGTTCCGAATAAGGGAAACTCTAAAATGGCTATTCGGAAAATGAGGCCCTATTCGGAATATGTGGAATATTCCGAATAAAGAAGAAATGAAACCTCCACTCGGAATAATTGAAATATTCCGAGTAAGGCAAACTAGAACAAGTCTATTCGGAATAACAGCCTTGTTCGGAAAGTTCTGGGCACGAAGAACAGTAGCAGTAACAAGTAAACAGGGTATACGGATTTTATTAAAAATCAAACTAAATACTCAAAAAGGTTTAACCAAACTATCCAATAATCATTAACATACCATAAAGAACAAATCCCACCAATAAAAACATTAATTCAACAACTTTTTAAGATCAAACTAGAATCAAAGAAGAAACTTAGAAACTTGCAATAAAAATGATGAAGAACAAGATGAATAGAAAGATGGAATGGATTGATTAATGAAAGAGTAACAAGGTTAATGATCAATGATTACAAGATTAAAATGAAAAGATGAAAATCACCAAACTCCCTAATGGAGTTGGTGATGGAACGAACTACAAAGAAACTGGGAAAGAAAAATGAAGCTAACTTCCTAATTGTGTGAAGGGAGTTTCTATTTATACTCCTGGTGGTTGGTTGGTGAGTGGGCTTTCTCCTCTTCTTCTTGTCTTCTCGTCTTTTCAGAAAAGTTGACGTTTTCGATTCTGATTCGGGATTCGTTGTCGATTAAATCCAACTCGTCTTTTAATTTCTTCGTTAAATAGACTTGAGTTTCTTCGACTTATGAAAATCTTCCGTCTTTAGTCCTTTTCTTCGATAAATCTTCGAATAGGCCTAGTGACTTCAAATCTTTTGCACGTCTTGGACAATAGACTTTATCTTGAGTCTTTTTCCTTGATAAAACCCGTGCAATCCCATGTTTTCTTTAATATTCATCCGGTTAGCTCTGAAATCACAATAAACACAAAAACCACGCATAATTCCAAACAATTGATATTAATTACGTGTTTTGGTCTTGTTTTAGCCGGAATTAAGTGGTAAAAGGATGGGTGTTTACACACCTATCAAATCCCCTACACTTAACCATTGCCATGCCCTCATGCAATGCTTAGTGATAAAGCAATTTTACATTTTTCTCATAATCAATCAACCTTGGCCTTATTTAAATTCTACTAAACAATAATTAAAATACTAAGAGAACTTAAAACTTTAAAATAAACAAAAGGATGGAAATAACTCGTAAAGAAATCAAGGACTTACATTAGGGCTTTTTGTGTTGCGAAGATTTATCACCCTCAAGTTTCACGTTCCCCAAACTAAGCTTGAAAACGAGATCATTGTTATTATAAGTTAGTAAATCAAACACTTACACACATGGCTTAATTAAATGCTTAAACTCCCTTATTCCTAGTTGTATCTCTTATATTTTATTTTTGTCTTAGAATGATCATGAAGATGCATTTTTGGACTTATTTCGATAGTTTATTAAGGCTGAAAGCAAAGTAGGACGATTTGATCAATAGTTAGCTAAAGGACAAAATCTCTTAAAACTGCTTCTCGGGATATCAAAAAGTTCATATCTTGGCATAACTTGGTTCACGATTTGAGACCTTTCTCGGGCCGATATTTGGCATGTACTTCATACTTCATATCTTCGAGAGACGTTCTTGAGATAATGGTCTTCTCATCATAATAGAGTTTCTTCACTTGGAGACTTTTGAGGGGTACTCCAACTTTGTCGACCATGACTTCATGATTATTTCTTCAATCTCTATTTGGGATTTTGAGATACAACGATCCGCCTCCTTTTCGGACTTGGATCTATTTATCCTCATACCTTGTTAGGGTCTTTTCGGATAGACTTCTCCATGATCTTTATGGGAGTTGATTGCTTTTCGTCGTGAGTCTTGATCCTTCATATTGACTTTAGGAATAATGCTTTTCACATCACTTTGGATCTTCAGCAATAAAATTGAATCCTCATGCCTTGTTAGGGCCTTTTCGGATTCACCAATCTTCGCGCCCCGCTTCATAAGTTATGCCTTGGCTATGAACTCTTATCATTACCGAGCAACTTTTAAACGATCTTGGGCTAGAAGCTAAGTAACTTTTCAAATCGTAAGACCTTACTTATTGCAGATAAATATTAGCAAGTGATGGGAGAATAGGCAAATAATTACACCAAGTGAGCTTGCGCAAGAATACCGACTTATAATTGACTCTATCATTTCTCGTCCTCCACAATTTAAAATCTCAAATAATGAGACTCGTGGACACTTAGCCTAATAAACCAATTAAGGTCTACATGGTTAAGGATACTAGCTAGAATAGACTAGGGTAAGTCTATTCGGGTTGAGTCAAAATAAACGCAACGGGCCTAATATGTCAAAGACTTCTAAACTATAGCTATACCACTTTATTAATATTTTTTGACTTTATTGCGGGATATATACATATGGAAGCAACGATAAAAATTTAAAAATTACGACTAATTGGCCAACGTTAATAAAAAATTTGAAAAATGTTGAAAAATAGGATTTTCTGGTTAAATGAAGGCATTTACATGGAAAAGTCCACTTAAAACTTCGATAGAAGTCCCCCCTACACTTAAGATAAACATTGTCCTCAATGTTTAAGCATGTGGGAAAAGTCTCCCCTACACTTATGACATTGTGCACGTTGGTTAACTCAAGTTAAGGAAGAGACGACTAAAGTGATCAATTTCAAATGTGAGTATGAAGAAAATTGAATCACGATAGTTGAGAGATAGAACCGGATTTCGGATAACACGGGAGCACGGTTCTTCAAAGTTTCCAAGATTGCAGTAATCCCTGTAAGCACATCACCACACAAACACAAATGACCAAAATAGGTCCTCCCCTACACTTAGGGGGTTAAAGGGATAGATACTCGGGTTGCCTCCCGAGGAGCGCTTGTTTTTGATAACCGAGTCACGAGCCTGACTCGACCCAAATTCAGTTCATGGGGAACGTGGTGAGGGATGGAATCACCTCCTGAGAGGTGTCCTCACCAAAGTACAACTTCACTCGTTGGCCATTCACCTTAAAATTTGGTCCATTAGGTTGAGCGAGCTCGAGAGTACCATATGGAAAAATTTGGGCGATGGTGAATGGGCCGGACCAACGAGATTTGAGCTTGCCCGAAAAGATTTTCAACCGAGAGTTAAAAAGTAAGACTTTGTCTCCAACATGGAACTCTCGGTTTTTGATCTTGGAGTCGTGAATGAGCTTAGTTCGTTCCTTATAGATCAAAGAATTTTCATAAGCCTCATTCCGGAGTTCATTTAGCTCATTGAGTTGGATCTTGCGTAGGTCACCGGCTTTGTTTATATCAAAATTAGCCCACTTCAAGGCCCAATAAGCCTTGTGCTCCAACTCAATGGGGAGGTGGCACGCTTTCCCGTACACAAGACGATAAGGCGTACAGCCGATCGGGGTCTTGTAAGCAGTACGGAAAGCCCACAAAGCATCATCGAGTTTATCAGCCCATGCGGCACGATGCTCTCCCACGGTTCTTTCAAGAATTCGCTTCAGCCCTCGGTTGGATATTTCGGCCTGGCCATTAGTTTGTGGGTGGTAGGCTGTGGAAAGACGATGGTTTACACCGTACTTAGCCATGACTCGAGCAAATTGGTCATTGCAGAAATGAGTCCCACGATCACTAATAATGGCACGAGGCACACCGAAGCGAGCGAATAGAGCTTTCAAAAAGTTACAAACCACCCTTGCGTCATTAGTAGGCAAAGCTTTGGCTTCAACCCACTTTGAAACGTAGTCAACGGCTACAAGGATGTATTTGTTTCCTTTAGATGAAGGGAATGGCCCCATAAAGTCGATACCCCAAACATCAAAAATTTCACACTCTTGAATGAAATTCTGAGGCATCTCGTCTTTATGTGTGATTTTGCCTTGCTTTTGGCAAACATCACATCGTTTGACCATATCGTGAGCGTCACGGTATATGGAGGGCCAATAAAATCCCGAATCAAATACTTTCTTTGCGGTGTAGTTGGGACCAAAGTGACCACCGGTGTGTCCTTTGTGGCACGCATCAAGGATGTCCGACGCTGCCGGTCCATCAACACATCGACGGATAATCAGGTCGGCACATTGTTTGAATAGGTAAGGGTCATCCCAAAAGTAAGTTTTAATATCGGTAAAGAACTTCTTCTTTTGCTAGGACGTCAACCCTTCCTTGAGAATTCCACCCGCCAAATAGTTTGCAAAGTCCGCAAACCACGGGGTTTCATTCGGCTTCGAGTTTATAGACATTAAGGTCTCCAAGGGAAAAGAATCATTGATTTCTTTAGTCGTATGATCCCCTTGGTATGGATCCTCAAGTCTACTAAGATGGTCCGCGGCTAGGTTTTCTGCTCCTTTTTTATCGCGGATGTCGATTTTAAATTCCTGGAGCAGCAAAACCCAACGAAGAAGTCTTGGTTTGGAATCTTGCTTTGTCAACAAGTACTTCAGCGCGGAATGATCAGTGTACACAATGGTTGTGGAAAGGACAAGATAGGGGCGGAATTTTTCAAAAGCATAGACAACAGCTAAAAGCTCCTTTTCGGTTGTCGTATAATGCAATTGTGCCCCTGTCATTGTCTTGCTAGCGTAATGGATCGGTTGGAAGTGTTTGTTTACTCTTTGTCCAAGAACCGCTCCAATAGCAAAATCGCTAGCATCGCACATCAACTCAAAGGGCAGCTCCCAATTAGGGGTAACCAAGACGGGTGCCTTAGTTAGCTTATCCTTAAGTGAGTTGAAGGCTTCAAGACACTCTTTGGAGAAGATAAATGGAGTATCTTTTTCCAAGAGGTGGGTCATCGGGCGAGCGATTTGAGAAAAATCTTTAATGAATCGACGATAGAAGCCCGCATGACCCAAGAAACTTCTCACACCCTTCACAGTTGAAGGTGGAGGCAACTTTGCTATAACATCAACTTTAGCACGGTCTACTTCAAGACCGGCTTTCGAAATCTTATGTCCAAGCACGACGCCTTCTTTTACCATAAAATGGCATTTTTCCCAATTTAGAACGAGGCGAGTGTCTTCGCACCGCTTTAACATACGTTCTAAATTGGCAAGGCAAGCAGAGAAGGAATCCCCGAAGACCGAGAGATCATCCATGAAGACTTCCATGGTTTGTTCAACCATGTCATGGAAGATAGCTAACATACACCTTTGGAACGTCCCTGGCGCATTACATAAGCCAAAAGGCATTCTTTTGTAAGCGAAAGTGCCATAGGGACAAGTGAATGTAGTCTTTTCTTGATCTTGGGGATCGATGGGTATTTGAAAATAACCCGAGAAACCATCAAGAAAGCAGTAATATTCATTACCGGCTAATCGTTCAAGCATTTGGTCCATGAAAGGTAGAGGGAAATGATCCTTTCTCGTGGCATCATTGAGTTTGCGGTAGTCTATACAAACTCTCCACCCAGTAACGAGACGAGTGGGAATCAACTCGTTGTGTTCATTGGGAACAACGGTTATTCCGCCCTTCTTGGGCACACAATGGATTGGACTAACCCACGGGGAATCCGAAATCGGGTAAATCATACCCGCATCAAGAAGTTTGATAACCTCTGTTTTGATGACTTCATGTATTTTTGGATTCACCCTTCGTTGGCTTTGAATAGTGGGCTTGAAGTCGTCCTCCATGAGAATTTTGTGTGTGCAGAAGTGAGGATCAATTCCACGAATATCGGAAATCTTCCAAGCGATAGCCTTCTTATGATCCTTCAACACAGCAACGAGGCGAGTCTTCTCTTCATCTTTCAAATCCTTCGCAATAATGACGGGCGACTTCTTGTTGTCGTCAAGGAACACGTACTCGAGATGTGGCGGCAACTCCTTAAGTTCCAAATCCGGAGGATTTTTGACGGGAGGCGTTTTCAAAGTCGTGGCATCGATAGCAATAACCGTGGGAGATGGAGGCGAAGGATTGTCTTCGGTGAGAAGATTGTCAAAGAAACTCATGTCTTCATCCCCCTCGGTGGGAGAATCATTAGTAGCTAAATTCGCATCTCCCATGGCATCTTCAAGATTGTTCCAAAATAAATCACCATCTCCAAATAGAGACAACGATGAATCAATAGAGGACACGGTCTCAACAGTGGGAAGAGAGGTAGGAATACTTTTGCAAGCATCATTAAAGTGTTCTTCACAAGCCTCATCGAGAACGTCAATACAATTAACACTCTCATATGAATAAGGTTGTTTGGACAACTTTCCCATGTTGAAGACTACTTTATCGTCACCCACTCTCATGATAAGCTCACCGGCTTCAACATCAATGAGAGTGCGACCGGTCCTAAGGAATGGACGACCAACAATGAGTGGCACACGGGGGTCCATCTCGTAGTCAACGACAACAAAATCAGCAGGGAAGGTGAATTTGTCGACTCCTACAATGACATCTTCGGCTATCCCCACTGGATAAGCAACCGTGCGGTTGGCCAATTCCAAAGTCATTTTAGTGGGGACTAGCTCTGGGAGAGATAATTGCTTCCAAACACTTAGAGGCATGAGATTAATACTGGCACCTAGATCGGCTAGGGCCATGCAATTCTCTACTCCCGGGAAATTGCAAGGGATAAGAAAACGACCCGGATCACCAAGCTTGGTTGGCAATTTCCTTAAGAGCACTGCAGAGCAGTTCTCATTAAGTTGGGTGTTGGCAATGTCGAGGAGCTTTTCCTTGTCGCTCAGAAGGTCTTTAAACATTTTAGCATACTTGGGCATGTGAGCGAGAGCCTCAGCGAAGGAGATATTGAAATTCAGTTGTTTAAACATTTTAAGAAAGTTAGAAACCTGAATATCATCCTTGCTCTTTTGCTTCTCTTTCCTCAACCTTGAAGGATAAGGTATATTGGAAGAAGAGGAAGGCTTAAGGGGAATAGGGTCACTCACAACCACGGGTGTAGGAGGGGTAGAAAGAAGAGGTGGAGAAATTGGGGAAGGAGAAGGAGGAGAAATAGGAGCAGGCGACTCGTTTTCCTTAGTCACAATCACCGGTGGGGGTATAGGAAACTCGGGTTCCTTGGTACCTTTACCACTTCGAGTGGTGATTGCTTTCATCTCCCCTCTTGGGTTCGCAACGGTGTTACTCGGAAGAGTACCCGAAGAAGAGGGTTGACTACTTTGGAAGAAACTAGCCATCATGTTCCTCAAGTCATTCGTCTGACTATCCAGCGTGTTTCGCATATCGGCTCTCAAATCATTTCCTTGCTTTACCAAATCGGCTTTTAGGTTGAGCACTTCTCTCTGAAGATTTCCCACTATCGCATCGTTAGTCCTCATATAAGTTTCCACTTCTTGGTGAAGAGCGGTGGGTTGGTTGGGAGGAGCATTGTATGCAGGTGGTTGGTAAGCAGGTTGTTGGTAGACTTGATTGTTTCTTTGAGGTGGTTGTTGTTGCTTGTGAGGTGGGATGTATGGTTGTCGAGGTTGTTGTTGTTGTTGAGGAGGGCGATTAAGGTTTTGTTGTTGGTTTGGGTTGGTAGGAGGGAAACCAGGTGGTGAAAGATAGTTGTTGTTGCGGTAGCTAAGCAAGTTACGGTCACCTTGGGGTTTTGCTTGATAAGCGGGTTGTTGGTAGGTGCCATATGCCGCATTCACATTCTCAGCAGGGTAATCTTGGGTGGCGGTACAAGTTGTGTAGGAGTGGGGACCACCGCATATCTCACAAGGTTGGCTTACAGCGTTCACTTGTGCGTTTTTAGCATTGTTGCTGTTGTTGTTGCTGACGGTGTGGGTGACAAGCGATTCAAGAAGTGTGGTAATTTTGTCTAATCGCTTGTCGCTGTCATTAGTGCTAGCACTAGCAACATTGGTCCTAACGCTCTTGGTTTGCACACGAGACTTGTTCTCAATGATATCCCAAGCAGCATTGGAAGTCTTAGCCAATAAATTACCCCCTGAGGCACTATTCAGTGAATCTTGGTCACTCATGCTTAAACCATTGTAAAAAGTATTTATTTGATGTACTTTGGTAAAACCATGTTGTGGGCATTTTCTTAAAAGATCTTTAAAACGATCCCAAGATTCACTGAATGACTCATCGTACTTTTGTTCAAAGTTTATAATCTCATTCCGCAAAGCGGTAGTACGAGAGGGCGGAAAAAAGTAATTGATAAACTTTGTTTCCAAATCCGTCCACGAGAGAATACTCTGTGGCGGTTCCTTAGCAAGCCAATGCCGGGCTTGTCCCTCTAAAGAAAAGGGAAAAAGTTGTAACCTTATGACCTCCTGTGGAACTCCATTGAATTTGACCGTGTTGGTGAGTTGTAAAAATCTCTTGATATGGTCGTGTGGGTCATCAATGGTGCGTCCCAAGAATGGTTGAGCTGAGACCATCTGGATAAAGCCTGACTTGAGCTCGAAATTGTTGGCGGCAATTGGAGGAATGACAATTGGATCCGTGTTGCCATCAACATGAGCTTGCAGCAATTCGATCATTGGGCGATTATCCGGAAGGGGCTCATTGTTGTTGTTATTCATGTTGTTGAAAGGCGGGTTGTTGTTGTTATTATTGTTGTTCGGAGGTGGTATGTTATTGTTGTTTTGTACACCAGCCATGTCTAAGTTATCGAGAGGCTCGGGCTCTTGATAAGACGTGGATCGAGTGCGCATACACCTGCAAAAGAACGAACAAAGAAAGCAAAAATATTTTTGGTTTTTATTGTTTTTTTACTTTTTAGGATTTTTGAAAATTTTATATTTTTTAGTTGTTTTTGAAAAATGAACGTTCACGGGGAACGGATCCCAAAATCCAAATTCTACAAAAAACTTTTGATCTTAACGAGAGGAGCCGGCAGCGGCGCCATTTGATACACTGATTTGCAATGGGTTCAAAATATTCGAATCTCGGAATCCTCTCGAATTGATCTCAGTTAAAAGTGGAATGATTTGTTCTTGGTGACAAAAAGTGGATTTGGTTTTCTATTCTACTAAACAGGTAAGTAAATAAAATGGTAATGAAGTAAACTTAAAACAATCAACAATTAATAATCTGAAAAATAACTCTTACTGAAGAAGACCCTATGCGGAATAAAACACCATTCGGAAAGACAGCTCTATTCGGAAAGTATGGCCATTCGGAAAGTCTTCCTTATGCGGAAAATACTTCTATTCGGAAAATATTGTCTCATGCGAAAAACTAAGGTCAGTCGGAATATCTAAAATGTTCCGAATAGGGGGAAAGTGGAAACCCCTATTCGGAATAAAAACTCTATTCGGAATATATGGAAAGTTCCGAATAAGACAACAAAAGAATGCCTATGCGGAATGTTGAAATGTTCCGAGTAATGAAATAAAAACACCCCTATTCGGAATATCAAAAGTTCCGAATAAGGGAAACTCTAAAATGGCTATTCGGAAAATGAGGCCCTATTCGGAATATGTGGAATATTCCGAATAAAGAAGAAATGAAACCTCCACTCGGAATAATTGAAATATTCCGAGTAAGGCAAACTAGAACAAGTCTATTCGGAATAACAGCCTTGTTCGGAAAGTTCTGGGCACGAAGAACAGTAGCAGTAACAAGTAAACAGGGTATACGGATTTTATTAAAAATCAAACTAAATACTCAAAAAGGTTTAACCAAACTATCCAATAATCATTAACATACCATAAAGAACAAATCCCACCAATAAAAACATTAATTCAACAACTTTTTAAGATCAAACTAGAATCAAAGAAGAAACTTAGAAACTTGCAATAAAAATGATGAAGAACAAGATGAATAGAAAGATGGAATGGATTGATTAATGAAAGAGTAACAAGGTTAATGATCAATGATTACAAGATTAAAATGAAAAGATGAAAATCACCAAACTCCCTAATGGAGTTGGTGATGGAACGAACTACAAAGAAACTGGGAAAGAAAAATGAAGCTAACTTCCTAATTGTGTGAAGGGAGTTTCTATTTATACTCCTGGTGGTTGGTTGGTGAGTGGGCTTTCTCCTCTTCTTCTTGTCTTCTCGTCTTTTCAGAAAAGTTGACGTTTTCGATTCTGATTCGGGATTCGTTGTCGATTAAATCCAACTCGTCTTTTAATTTCTTCGTTAAATAGACTTGAGTTTCTTCGACTTATGAAAATCTTCCGTCTTTAGTCCTTTTCTTCGATAAATCTTCGAATAGGCCTAGTGACTTCAAATCTTTTGCACGTCTTGGACAATAGACTTTATCTTGAGTCTTTTTCCTTGATAAAACCCGTGCAATCCCATGTTTTCTTTAATATTCATCCGGTTAGCTCTGAAATCACAATAAACACAAAAACCACGCATAATTCCAAACAATTGATATTAATTACGTGTTTTGGTCTTGTTTTAGCCGGAATTAAGTGGTAAAAGGATGGGTGTTTACACACCTATCATAGACCAATGAAGGACTACATGGTTAAGGATACTAGCTAGAGAATGCTAAAATAAGCAAACTCGGGTTGAGTCAAAATATCCATGGTGGGCCTAATATGTCAAAGAAATCTAAACTTGTTAAAACCATGTTTATTATATTTTTTTTCTTTTTTTATATATTTTTGATGAAAATAAAAGAAGAAATATATACAATGCAAATGTGTTATGAAAAATGATTGATGCAAAAATTATGAATGCATATTTTTGGTGGCCAAAGTAGATCAAAAATTTGAAAAATGTTCAAAAAATTAATTTTCTCAATTATCGTGAAGTTAAGGCAATGGTCTAGGTAAGGTCACTTCGATAGAAGTCTCCCCTACACTTAAGATAAACATTGTCCTCAATGTTTAAGAGTATTGGAGTAAACTCCCCTACACTTATTACATTGATAACTTTGCTTAACCCAAGTTAAGGAAGAGACAACTAAAGGGTATTCATTTTAATCACAATGTTTAATATCACGATAGCAAAAATTAATCGAAGTGAACCAGATACACGGGCCTCCTCCATAAGCTCCAAGCATGAAATGAGAGAGAGCAACCCTTGAAACAAACACGAAAAGACGAAGAAAGGCACCCCTCCACTTCAACTCTACTATAACATCCTTTTAATTAAACCTAAACTATTGAAAATCTACTCTACGTTTTCTAACCTAGTTATTCAATGCTTGAGTTTTTCTAACCCTAAGTCGCTAGCTCGACTCGGCCCCGAATTAGGTTGTCCTTGGGGAAACCATCATGGAGAATAAAGGATATCACTTTGAAGCACATCTCACATGATACACTCAAACTTAGCACGTTGCCATTTACTATAAGATTTACAAAATCCGCCTCGATAAATGGAACGGTCCAACGTGTCTCAAGTTTGTCCAACATATAAAATCTCTCAAATAGGAAGCACACCAGGATCAAATACAAAGTTTCCATCTCGACAAGTGAACAACTCCAAAGTAGGTAGTATCACCAAAGTAAGCTCATACAAGAAGTCCATATCAATCGAAATCACACTCTTAAGTGGACTAGATGAAAACCAAGGTGTCTCAAATTTACGTATCCCAGGATAAAAAACCTTTCCCTTCATGGGAAAATAAGAAGATGAGCTCATGTCAACCATATAAGATTCCCCCTTAGTGATCAAAGCATCATGAGAATATGAAGGTGTAGGTATCAAAAAATTCATAACAAGTATATCCATATTGGGCTCCTCATCATCATCAAAAGATGGGTAATCTTCCATAGAAGGCATAGTAAAAGGAGGATCAAGATTAATAGTGTCTTGTGGAGAAGGTGTAGGCTCTAGGGTCCCAAAAAGCATGTTCTCAATAAGACGAATATCCTCTTCCCAATTAGAAAAAGATGTATCAACCACAATATCATCTCTCTTAAGATAATTTTCAATTTGTTTATCTATCAATTCATCTTCACTAAGCAATCTTTCAGTCTTTAGAATCTCCTCATTCTCATCAATGATAGACCCCTCCTCATCACTATAGTAATCATAGATTGGTTTGTCAAAGATTGGTGACTCCTTAAAACTCAAGGAAGTGTGATAATCAAAAAATGGAGATTTACAAGTGGAAAACTCATTATCACTATAATCATCATATATTGGTGTATCACAAAGAGAAGGTTCATCATCACTAAAATCCTCATTGGTTTCTTCATCATGATGGAAAAGTGGGTTATCAAATGATGTTTCAAAAAGAGGATTCGAATTCATCACAAAATCACTTAGAGGAATAGGTGAAGGAGTCATAGAGGACATAGATTCATCATCAGATGTAAAGGACTCATCACTATCATAAGGATCATCAAAGGTTTCATCACAAGAATCATAAGGTGGGAGAGGAGAAGGATCCATATTCCCTATAGGAGCAAACTCTTAATCCAAATTAGCAATGTTATCTTGACAAGACAGGTCATCAGATGATATCTCATAAGATGCTTCACTAGAATCACATTGATCATCCTCTATTTGTGGCAAGTCTTGCACAAACTCTTCCTCAATCTCATTATCCCTTTATTTAAACAATTTATCAAGATCAAAGTCACCAAAATCACTAGTAGTAGCATGAAAGTCAACATGTGATGAAATCTCAATGTGATCATGAGGAGAAGAGGTATCAATACAAAGCTCGTCACATGGTTCAATGGAAACACCCTCAAGCTCTCTTTGGATTGGGATAAGGTTCTCAATCGTCTCACTCGAAATCGTTAATCTTCACGAAAAGAACCGGCAGCGGCGCCATTTAATATTTCGTTTTTTTAGTATAGTTGTCTTCTCAGCTCAATTCGAATTGATATAACAATTTTAAGCAAAGACTTGATCGTTTTTGGTATTAAAATTGAATGGTAATCTATTTCTATTTAGCAAAGAGCAAGCAAAAATGTAAAATATTATCGATACTACCTACGTATACGTACTAAGCTAGAACACATTGCAAATACCACATTTTAAATGCACAAAGTATACAAATGTAAAATAAAGGAAACACAACTTTATTCTACAAACGAGAATTAAAAAGTACAAGTTTGTTAAAACTAAAAGTAAACTTAACAAATGGGTCCAGTTTAGCCCAAATATCATAACAGCCCAACTGTTAGTATGTCAACCTAACGGGCCTATAACAAACCTAACAGAAAGGGTTTAAACTTTCACCACTTAACCAACTAATCTACACTAAAGACCTACAGAGCTGAAAATATTAACGGCATCAGTAACGAAATAACTAACGAAATAAACCGGGGTCCGTGAGCGTAATACAGAGATACAAAGTGAAGGTCTAACGTGTAAATTGGCTCAAAACTCATTTGAAAAGCACATTTTAAATAGAAAGAATTACTAGGTGTAAAACTTTGCTAGTAGCCAATTTGCATCAAGTGATCTATGAGCTTATTCTAACTGCTTAATCAGCTTATCTAATAAGCTTTTAATTGATAACTTCCAACAAAGTAAATTTACACCTGATTACCCAAACTTTGTCAATACCAAAAGCTGCTAAAACCAGATTTCCAAATACTGATTTAATAGAAAATGCAGAAAACTAATACACCACAAATGTGAATTCAAACGCAAAAATAAAATCAGATAAACGGTAACGCAAAGAAGCAGATCCAACAACTAGCAGCAATCATCTTGTATTAAACTAAATGAACAGAAAATTGAATCGAGCTTAACCTGCTCATCCGAAATCAGCCCGTTGATGACAAAGCGGAGCGCTGAGCTCGCTTGTAACTACTACTGAAATCGAAGCATACACCTTTAAACTAAAATTGGAACTCATCCTGCTATCATTATACATCAAATCTGAAACCTGCAAAATTGTAACAAAACAAGAAAAACAAAGAAACTGGACGAGATCCTTCGATTTTGAGTCCTTCGTGAACACTACTATTACTGAATCGACTTGCAAAATGAACTACAATTCGAGCACAATTTATTCTCGAGCTGGTTTCAATACAGACCGAAATCAAATCAAACTAAAATCAATTTCTATCAGTTTGATCTTATTAAGCTAAACTGCTTATGAATCTAGCTTTTCCAAACACTTCTAGCTGAAAATGAAATGATGAATACCGATTACTTTTACTCGTTTAACTGAACTAATCTATAAAACTAAAGCATTTCATTACCGATCCTAGCTACTAACAAACTTTGTGACTGATCTAACTAACAGTTTAGAAGAAAAGAAACAAAATTATGATTCTAACTACTTATCAAACTTTATTCTTGCGTGAATGTTAACCGTAATCGACTTAATAGATTCACTACTATATGAACAGAAAAGTTCGCGTGAACAGTATCAGTTTAAAGAAAACAGAAAATTAGAAGAACCTTAAGAAAACTTCTAATCAAAATCCTCGCATAAGCTCATTCGAGCTTATCAAACCATATATCAGCTAAACCGTATATCGCTTGAGATAAAGTGATGAAAACATTGTTTACGAACACATTCAAAGTAAAAAGAAAACTTAAGGCATAGAAAATGAACAGAAGCTACACGTGAATACTAAAAGTAAAATAAGAACAGAAATCTAAAGAGTATTAAGAAAGTTTGAAGAATGTAAAATGGATTTCATTAATGGCGAAAACAGTAATCAGTTACAACAAGATTAACGAAATCAAAACCGAATCTAACTGAATTTCTAACTGAAAATCATAAAACATTTGAGAGAAAAGCTATCTACTCCTAACTACTATGTGTAAAACTACTCCTAAGCTAACCGCTTGAAAGTGAGGCTTCGTCTTCTTTTTATAGGCATCGAGAGTAGGAGATGTGACGTGTTGATGACGTGTTTCATCCAATCTCTTGATGACACGTGTAAAATACGAGGATAAAGTGACTTGTTCTTCATTCTTGAATTGGGGCTTTCTTCGTTCTTCATTCTTGATCGAATTCATTTGTATCATCATGAAGAGGAGAAGATAAGGAGCATTTTTGTAGTTGGACTCTTTGGCTAATTCTTCATGGATTGTCCTTGATATTGGATTGCAGGTTTATGGAGAAAATGAGATATGAAACTGCTTCTCTCTCTCTCTTCGAATGGAGAAGATGTTGAATGTGTGGGGGTTGACCGGTCTTGGTCTTTTGACCAAGTAAATAAAAGAACTTTTTATTTAATTTCTTTTTGGTCCTTTATCTTGTATTTTCTTTCAAAATGTATATAAACTTTTATCTCATTTCCATTTCATCCTTAATCTTTGTAGAAAATTGCAAGTCTAGTCCTCCATCTTGTAAAAGTTGCAACTTGAGCCCTTGAAATTTGTGAATAATGGCAAGTATGGTCCTTGAAAGCTCGTTCGTCTTTTTCTTCATCTTTTTATCAAATTAATCCTTGAAAAACGCATCTTTGCTTCAAAATGTATCTTCTTTACCTGAAACACACAAGATACAAATACACGCGTAATTCTGATATTTTATAGTTAAAATAATGTATTTGACTGTGTTTTGAGTGGTATTTGGATCATTATTGATGAGTGTTTTCACACTTATCAGGGAACTTTAAAACGCGAAAGTTTTAACTCTATGGGTTAAGAACAAGAACTTTTTGCAAGTTCGTATAATTGCTCCTAGAAAGTCGTTTATCAAGAGAACTTTAAAATGCAAATTCTAAACTTGAAAAAGTCTAAGAAGATGCAAGATCCTATAGATGACTTGAAAACCCAAAACTTTGATTTAATAGGCTAAGAATCCACGAGTCTCATTCCTTAAGATTTTAAATTGTGGAGAACAAGAGATGATATAGTCAATTATAAGTTTGGAATTCTTTCATGAATTTATGTGAGTTAATTATGAGCTTTTTCTCCCATCGCTTGTTAATAAATATAATTGCAATAAGTAAGGTTGTACGATTTTAAAATTTACTTAACTTCTAGCACAAGATCGTTTAAAAGTTGCTCGGTATTAATTAGAGTTCATAGCCAAGGCATAACTTATTGAAGCGGGATGTGAAGATTGGCGAGTCCGAAAAGGCCCTAACAAGGCATGAGGGCTACATTTTGTTGCTAAAGATCCCAAGTGATGTGAAGAATCATTTATCAAAAATCAATATGAAGGATCGCGACACACGACGAAAAGCAAATACTCCCCTAAAGATCATGGAGAAATCTATCTGAAAAGACCATAGCAAGGTATGAGGATAAATAGATCCAAGTCCTAAAAGGAGGCGGATCGTTGTATATCAAAATCCCAAATAAAGATTGGAGAAAAATGAAGAAGTCGTGGTCTAAGTTTGAAGAATCTTTCAAAAACTTCAAGTGAAGAAATACCTATTATGAAGAGAAGACCATTATTTCAAGATCATCTCTCAAGATTGGAAGTATAAAGTCGATGCTAACTATCGATCTGAGAAAGGTCTCAAATCGTTAAGCGAGTTATGCCAAGATATGAACTTTATGAGGTCTCGAGAAGCAGTTTTAAAAGATTTTGTCCTTTAGCTAACTATTGATTAAATCGTCCTACTTTATTTTCGGCCTAAATAAGCTATCGAAATAAGTCAACAATGCATCCTCGTGATCATTTAAGACAACAATAAAATATAAGAGATACACCTAAGAATAAGGGAGTCTAAGCGAATAATTGAGCCACATGAGTGAATGTTAGCTTACTAACTTATAATAACAATGATCTCGTTTTTAAGCTTAGTACGGGGAACGTGAAACTTGAGGGTGATAAACATTCATGACAACCAAAGCCCTAATGTAAGTCTTCGATCTCTCTACTTGTTCTTCCTTCAAATATTTTGTAATTTTCTATTTTTTTAAGTTTCCTTAATGTCTTGTGTTTAATAAAGGCCAAGGTGGGTTGATTATGATGAAAATGTAAATCGTGCTTTAAAATTATGCATTGCATGAGGGCATTGCAATGGTCAAGTGTAGGGGATTTGATAGGTGTGAAAACACCCATCCTTTTACCACTTAATTACAATAATAACCAAACCAAAACGTGTATTTTATGCCGTAAAAGTCGGAATTATGCGTGGTTTATGTTTTTGTTGTGTTTTAGGACCAAAAGATGAAAAAAGAAGAAAACACGGGCTTTCACGGGCTTTTATCGAAGAAAAATACAAAAGACGAAGTCAAAAGATCAAGAGTGCATAAAGAACGGAAGTAAAAGGCCTATTCTGAAGATTTATCAAAGAAAATGTCCAAAGACGGAAGTTTAACAAAGTCGAAGAACCAAATCTAATAAATGAAGAAATTATAAGACGAGTTCAAATTAATTATCGACAAATCCCGAGCCAAAGTCGAGGACGTAAATTTAATTTAAAGACGATACGACAAAGAAAAAAAGAAAGAAGAAGAAATCACTCACAACCAACTCCACTCCTCCTATAAATAGGACCCTTCCCTTCATTTGGAAGGTGTTAGCTAAATTCATTTAGCTCTCCACTTTACTTTTTCATGCTTTTCAATATTGTCTTTACATACTTGTCTTGCATTTAATTTTGTAGGAGCTTAATCATTTAAATTTGTGTTGTTGAATCTTAATCTTTAATCAAGCTTTTCATCATCTATCTTATTCTACCTTTCTTGTTTTTGATTTTGATTCGGTTCAAGTAAGTAACTTGTTTCATCTTGGTGTTTATTTGATTAAAGTTTTCATCTTTTTATTCTTATCAATGTTTTTAAACGATTTAAGGTTTTAGCTTATTGCAATTTTTACTTATTTCATGTTTAGTTTATTTTCTTTTAAGTGTTCTTAAAATTTTAATCTTTTTAAAGTTTATTTTATAAATCTTGCTTATTTAGTATTTTGAAAGTTTTTCATTCATGCTTATTTAGTTTTTGTTATTATTGTTGATTTGGTTAAGTTTTAGTAAGTGCTTATTAGAAAAGTGCTTTTTTGGTTTTGCTTATTTACCTTTTCCATTCCATCGTAATGTCTAAGGGTTTTAATGGTTCCGATCGGGTATTGTGATCGCATAAGCCTTAGGGTTTCTACTTGCGATCCAATAATGCGATCACTACTCATGATCCAGACTTCGATCTGTGGTTAAGATCTAGTCTAAGATCGAAGACTAAGATCGAAGACTAAGATCTAGACTAAGATCGAAGACTAAGATCTAGACTAAGATCGAAGACTAAGATCTAGACTAAGATCGAAGACTAAGATCTAGACTAAGATCGAAGACTAAGATCTAGACTAAGATTGAAGACTAAGATCTAGACTAAAATCGAAGACTAAGATCTAGACTAAGATCGAAGACTAAGATCTAGACTAAGATCTAAGATACGATCTTGGTCATGATCCAGACTGCGATCCAAGTTACGATCGAAACGCATTTTTCAATTTTTTTTTTCATGTTTTTATTTTTAAATTCAAGTTTAACTTTTCCCGCCATTTTTACTTAGAATTATTTTAAACTTGTTTTGTCTTAGTTTTATTTTTAAGTTTGCAAATTTTACTTTTTGTCGAGTTTTAATTTTTCGTCATTTATTTTTAAAGTTTTATTTTTTTATTTTAATCTTTTCAAGCTTTTATCTATATTTCGTTTAAGTCTTTATTAGTTTATCCTTTTATTAATTTGCCATTTACTTTAAAGTTTGCATTTTTATTTTTTTACACAACGACAACCGTCTCTTTTATCCACCAGAGACGACTGAGTCAAACACTTCAAACTGTAATCAATTCTATTAGACGCCGAGAACAACAAAGTTTTATCCTAGCAAAAACCCAACTTTAGGCTATTTCAAAATTGTTAAAAAATAATATTTTTTATGTTTTTATTTTATTTAGTTTATTTAATTTCCTATTTTCTTATTTTCTTATTAGTAATCGTTTGCTTGTTTTTATTTTTGTATCTCGTAATCTTTTTCAAAAGTGTTTTTAGACTTGAATGAACATACGTTCTTTCGGCCAAGAACCACTTAGTCCATATACCGATCCCGAACGTTTTATTCATCAATCTCGAAAGAAAAACCGAAAGAAGAAACCATTTGTTTCTTTAGAAAACCAAATTCCTAGATTCAAAAACCCACCGTTCGATAATCTCTTAGACGCATTTGTTGTCTACAACCCATTTAACGATCTACCATTCCTAATGGCCGACGATCAATCTATATGGGCCACCAACCGAATAGTAGCACCCACTCCCGGGGCTGCTATTGTTCAAGTTGAACTTGGAGATAACTTCACTGTGAAAGTTCGTCACCTTTCAATGATCAAAGACCGTTAATTTGTCAGCCGTGCGCGGGACGATCCGCATAGGCACATTGCTGAATTCGTAGAAATATGTGGCATGTTTCGATATGGAGCCGACGTTTATGTAGACGCTATTAAACTCAAACAATTTCCATTATATCTGTCCGGAGATGCAAGAGTTTGGTATAATGAGTTGACGTCCGGTACCTTCGATACATGGGAATAAATGAGAACCGCTTTTATTAGCCGTTTTTTCCACCCGCCATGTACGAAAGAGTCATTGGAGAAATTCGTGGTTTCGCCCAAGACCTTAGTGAATCGCTTATTGACGCATGGAACTGAATGAAGACCTACTTTGTAGTTTTCATGGACATGGTTTGGTAAAAGGAACCATCATCCAAATCTTTTATCATGATCTCAATGAACCGACGCAAGCAATCCTTGACGCCGGTAGTGTAAAACCCGCATAAAATACTATGAACAATACATACATGAAAACACGAACAATTTAAAACTTTCTATTAATAACATACGACACGTGTCACGAACATTAATTAAAAGAATTACGTATATTATTAATGCACGATAAACATTTATGTACGTTATTTAATTCACGAACATTTAAAACATAGATAAACACGAATACATTACGTATAATATTTAGTCGTGAAAAATGAATGCATTTGCTGTTTGGGCCTTGTGTATCCACGACAAGGAGGAAAAAAGAAAGGGGCCCAGCCCATTTTTGTAAAAACCACTAGCAACCAATAATCCCAGGGATTTTACCATAATATATTTCCAAGAAAATAAAACAAACCCTACCTCCTTTCTTCCCTATAGCCGCGGCAGCCACCACAAACACAAGGACGATTTTTGTGATTTGATTTTGGTTTAGTACGTGTACGTGTTCGTGATTCGATTCCCTTTTCATCCACGCAAATGGGTATTATCAAAACCTTAATCTTTTCATTCTTTTATTTTAATTATGAACACATGTGTTTGAATATTTTAAAAACATAATTAAAAACATGTTTATGTTAAGGAATTAATCAAGAAAAAAGGTTGTTTGGTTTTTGGTTTTGGTTCGGCACACAAACCGAGAGCTAAAGCTATCAGTGGGGTTTTCCCACCACCAGTCGAGACACCCACATGGGCTCGGTGGTGTATTTGATTTGGGCAGCAGCAATCAAGGCCTCGTAGTGGGTACCTTGGTGCGGCAGTGGGTACGCAGGAAGGCAAGGGGAACGCCGGCTTCGGCCGGTGTGAACCGTTGTCCACTAGTGGCAACCGACAGCTGGCTAAGGCCACAACCGCCAGCCACCACCACAGCCGTCGGCTGTGTGGTGGTGTTTTGGTGCTTGGTTTTGACTCGGGTTAGCGGCTCGGGATTACTAAATATTATTATGTTTAATTAGTTATTTAATTCATTTGATTCATGTATAATTAAATTAACTTTTAACTTAGGTTATATTATTAAAATTAATAAAACATGTTATAATCTAAGTATTTATTTAGGCTTATTTAAATTAAACCATGATTTAATTTAACTAAATTGTATAAGCTAAAGTTTATTAGTTTAACCATGACATTTTATTAATTAATAAACCATGCATTTGTCATTATTAATTGATAATCATTTTAGCCTAAGTATTTAATTTAATAGAGTTTAATAATAAATTATCATGAGTTATAACTTATGACTAGTAACCACTAGCTTATAGTTTAGACTTATTAATTCAGCTTATTTCTATTTTTGGTAACTTTCTATTTTTAGAAACTTTATATTTTTAGAAACTTTCTATTTTTGGAAACTTTTTATTTTTGGAAACTTTCTATTTCTGGAAGCCTACTATTTTTTAGAAAGTTACTTATTATGACACTACAAGTATATTAATACAAGAATACATGAAATACATAATCAGAATACATGTAAAACATGAACAAATACAAGATAACATTTAAAACAGTAAAATATGACAAGAACATATAAAATAAGCTAAGAACACATAAAACGTTACGATGCAAAATAACCTGGAATAACTGACATTAGTAACGTCTTAGCAATGATACGCGAGACATACATAAACGTAGTACGTGAACAATTGTGAACGTGATACGTGAACAATTGCGAACGTGATACGTGGAAATATGGTGAGTGTAATATGAGAGCACGTAGTGCATGGAAATGTGTGCAACATATCGTGGACGCGATATGAAAGGCGTAGGTGAACATGATATGTGAAAAATATCGTGAACGTGAGATAACTGAGGAGGTAACGACAAACGATATGAGGTGAGACGTGGAATGTGAAGTGAAGCGTCTGTCTAAGGATGGAAAGTTTATTAACTTGAGTCTGGTCTCCCAAGATTTCTTCAAACCACTAGCTTATAGTTTAGACTTATTAATTCAGCTTATTTCTATTTTTGGAAACTTTCTATTTTTAGAAACTTTATATTTTTAGAAACTTCCTATTTTTGGAAACTTTTTATTTTTGGAAACTTTCTATTTCTGGCAGCCTACTATTTTTTAGAAAGTTACTTATTATGACACTACAAGTATATTAATACAAGAATACATGAAATACATAATCAGAATACATGTAAAACATGAACAAATACAAGATAACATTTAAAACAGTAAAATATGACAAGAACATATAAAATAAGCTAAGAACACATAAAACAAGTGAGACACTCAGTAACAAGACAACTCATACATGTCCCTTATTTATGTAGTATCCACAAAGTCGGAGTAGATCATTAGCTTTTCTTCTAGCTTCACTACTGGACATAAGGTACGGATATTCCGTCCTTCAGTATGGACATTCTCTTTCTTTATTAGGATTCCCCGTTTGCAGCCATCTGTTTTCCGCAGTTATTTTAAATGTTTTGAATGCTTATGTTTTATTTTAAATTCCTAAGCTATATATACATGCATGCCAGTTCATCTAGTTATGGATTTACCATAACCATAACACTAGAGGCACCAGTGTTATGGCTTCCCCGCGACGGAGTGATTACTCGTAGCGTCCCTTTCAGTTTTAGCCATTTATTTATATTATCATGTGGGGCGTATGGGTGCATCCTAGTTACACGTTTTTCAAGATTTTCATGGTGAATGTGGTGTGTGCCTTGCATCCTTTACAAGGAGTTGATCCCTTCAACCCAGACCAGTATAATTATAGGCAACCCCTCTAATTGCATGATGAGGTCACCCCTCTATGTATTCATGTACGGTGATACCTCATGACCTATATGGGCTCTTGGATAAATTTAAAATAAGTTTTCATAAGTTAATCATAAGCTTTTCAAACTATAAAACTAGTTTTATAAATATGCTCCAGGTTTTCCAGGACTTATACATTTTCGCTGCTTTTCCAGTCTTTACTTACATTCGGTCATTCATACTATGTTATACATCCGTCACTAAGCGTATTTCTCAGCCGTTACTTTCCTTTCCATGTCTCAAAACGGCAGCTACCCATGGACAGACTTGAGCATTTGGAGGACGTGCATGGGAGGAAAGCTGCCTTAGACTTCTTCTCCTTTTGCCTTTATATACTTTTGCTTGTTTGGACACTTGTTTTGTCCTTCTCATTTCATTTACTTTATTTATGTTTGGGCTTACGTTTGGGAACCGATGTTTGATTCCGGTTTTCTCTTTTGGGCATGTGTGTTTTGTACATATTACCTTGTATGCTTTGATGACACGTTCTAAATACACGTAACGGTCCACTTATCAAACTGGGGTATTACAATTATGGTATCAGAGCCCAAGGTTTCGACCTGTAGGCTCTAAAACTTGACCTGTGACTAGTGGGTAGTCACCAGGATCTTCCTAGCTGACGCTTGTCATTCCACGTATTGACAATTTCAGAACCTTATTGTCTTTAACCATGATGTTTTCGCTCGGATTTGTTTTACTAATATGGATTGATCAATACTCATCCATACTTAGTTACATGTCATTGTTTTATGCATGATGTTTCCTTGTGAATTTTGACTAATATGGGTTGAACCACAGTAGTTCATACTTAGTCACACGTTTTCTGTTAAGTTTTTGACAGTTGATTTTCATTTATTTATTTTCATGTATTATTGTTGCAGGTATTTTGACTAAGTAATGGTTGGTACAGGACTGTTCATATTTAATCACATGTGCTTTTCATTCGAATTTTTTTTGGTGAACCGACCCATAGGCGTTCACCTTTGCTCATGTCAATTTTGTTTTGGTGAACCGACCTATAGGCGTTCACCCTTGCTCAATGACAATTTTGTTTTGTGAACCGACCCATAGACGTTCACCTTTACTCATGTCAATCTTGTTTTGTGAACAGACCATGTTTGTCCACACCAGCGAATTTTTGATTTCATTTCATTACAGTCATATTTCTTTCATGTCCCCTCATAAATGGTTATGTTTTTTTATGCCAACTATGTTTTTCATACTTGCGTGGTTGACTTTCGTTTTCATGCGGATTATGTTTTTATGCTCCTTTTATGTTAATTTTGTTCCATGTTTCTTCATGTTGATTTTGCTTTCATGTTAGACACTGGTGGATTGTATTTAATCATGCTTTCATGACAGTCATGGTTGGTTTTCATTAATCATGTTTTAATGTTGGCCATCATTCGATTCCCTTTAATCATGCTTTTGTGCTTCTTACGCAACTAGAATTATGTCTACGCAAAATTTGCTAGATTATTAAGTTGTCCTGTTCAGTTTGGTTTTAACCAATTAATCTTTTACCTTCCACTAATCATGTCAGATGGTTGACACCCATATCAATCATCTCATGTGAATTTCATGTGTACTCCACGTACCGTATTCCATGTGTACTCCACGTGCTGAACCACATGTGTACTTCATGTACCACATTCCAGAGGTATTCTAGTCACCGCACTCCATGTGTAGTACTAATCGATTCTATATTTTCTCAGATGTTTTTCCACTCACCAATGTTTTTCAAGGGATGATACGGCTCGCAGCTCAGAGATTCTACAAAACAAAGACGAAGGCTATAGATCAGAGCAATTAGACTAGAATTATACTTCATCCACCAGACGTTACAATTTATTTCATATCCTTACCTTCTCAGTCATATGTCGCGTGCCATTCAGTTGTTTTTCCAGCATGGGAGTAGGAACCGGCATCCGCCCCCCACTCAGCTGGAAGTTACATGAAGCACAGTCATGATAATGACTGTCATGGGACTGACAGACAAGGGAATAGTAACAACTACCGTGACAACAAACACTTTTTCTATAACGACAAAAGCTCCGGTAAAGGACATGATCGGAAATACAAAGAGTCAGCAGTCTAACTGATCCACAAAATTCTAGCATGACAACCTAAGATTTTCTATTTTATTCGTTTCACATCTCCAGACACATGTCAAAACATCAATCAAGACACATGTCTCACGTATATTTTCTGAAGACACATGTCATACGCATATTTTCCTCAAGACACGTGACTCACGTCTATCTTCTAAAACAGCCTAAGTAATTTAGAGTACCCTCCAAGGGGTTTACCCATTCTGTTGTGTCATGTATGAATCAGGCCGAAGAATCTTAGTACCATCACCGGCGTATTGTTCACGTTTGGACACGCAGTGTTGATCCTGTGTGAGATAGGCGAAACACATTCTATGAAATTTGCCATAGTTACTTCATGTGTTGACATGGCACTTTCTTTTCGCAACCATATATTTCGTATATCCTTGACCATAAAGGACGCCATTTGTTTCATTCATGTGCATGAAGGTTTTCCTTCAGTCTAAACCATAAGATCCAATCTGCTAACGAACTTACCTCGAACATATGCAAGTTAGATATGATTCTGATTATAGACTACGAACAGCACCCCACGCTACGATTGGTCACCATTCATATCAGATTAGGTACAATGACGTTCAGGCTCATGAATACATTCAACATGGTTTTATATTAGGAAAATATGTACAAATATCTTTGCTTTACAAGTACGTGTGGTTATTCCATGGCTGCGAAGATTTTCCAGCTATCAGTTATGACACGACTTCTGAAGTTCCTCTATTCATAATCAACCGCTCATTTCAGAGTTTTCCACATGTATCCCCAGAAGAACTTCTGGGTATACTTCCTATCCACTAGGCAGAAATTAACATCGGGCATGTTAGGGAGCAGAACCAGTTTCTAAGGCTCTTTATTGCATGGCTCCCCTTGAGAAAAAAGAGCTGAAGGATTAACTACAATAGATGCATAAACGAAGTTCACTCGCCCTGGTGTATCACCATGGTGTGTACTGGTAGTGACTATTAAGGAGATGGACGGAAACATGAGATTATGTGTCGACTACCGACAATTTAAAACAAATCACCGTTCATAACCGTTATTCTCCTCCACGTATTAACGATGTGTCCAATCGACTATAGGGTGCTAAGCACTTCTCCTAGATTGATTTATGATCATGTTGCCAATAGTGGCGAGTGAAAAAGCAGGATATTTCCATGACTTCCTTATGCACACGATCTGGTCATGCTAAATTCATAATTTTTGTTTTGGTCTCATGAATGCTCCAGTAGCATTTATGGACTTGATGAGTAGAGTTCTCCATAAATTCATAGACTATTCATTATTGTTTTCATCGACGACAGCTTGATCTCCTCTAAGTCCAGAGGTTTCTAAGACAAGAGAAATAGTACACTGAACCTTTTTCAGGTACGAATTTTGGTTGATTACCGTGACACGCTGAATCACATTGCTTCTCATGGCTAGTCTTACCATGACTAAGCTTACGCATAAAGGAGAGAATCCTACACTAAATTATGTGTTCTAGAGAATCCTACGCTAAGAGAAGTCTAATTTCAGATACTCATAGTTTTCCAAACTTCTATGTATCCAGTTTCTATGAAACAAGATGCAGTTATGTTCATATCTAATTGCATGACATACCAGCGGGTTAAGATAGAACACCAACATACTAGTACCTATTTCCACCAGAAAGACTTCCCGAATGGAAATGGGACAAGATCTCTATGGATTTTGTTACCCGATTACCGCAGGCTCAGAAGGAGCATGATGATATATGGGTTGTTTTCAACCGTATGACCAAGTCTGCATGTTCCGTGCATCTTCAAAGATTTCACAGTAGCATATTTTCAGACATTTTCCAGCCAGAGATCGCACGATCACTTGGCACTCTTTCGGCTATCAACTCAGACAAAGGTGCACGTTCTTATTTATTATTGCGTCCACGTCCTATTCAATTTCACGATTTACTTCTGCACTCATGTTCATGACGTCTTTTACCTTCATGATCGTATTCTAGCTTATGTTCTACGTTTCACAATTTTCGTTCTGGAAAGTTTGAAGAAATCTTGGGAGACCAGACTCAAGTTAATAAACTTTCCATCCTTAGACAGACGCTTCACTTCACATTCCACGTCTCACCTCATATCGTTTGTCATTACCTCCTCAGTTATCTCACGTTCACGATATTTTTCACATATCATGTTCACCTACGCCTTTCATATCGCGTCCACGATATGTTGCACACATTTCCATGCACTACGTGCTCTCATATTACACTCACCATATTTCCACGTATCACGTTCGCAATTGTTCACGTATCACGTTCACAATTGTTCACGTACTACGTTTATGTATGTCTCGCGTATCATTGCTAAGACGTTACTAATGTCAGTTATTCCAGGTTATTTTGCATCGTAATGTTTCATTTACCCTTGCACGTTATTTCTTATCCACTCGATCAGGTTTCATCAGGATCCATCTTACGTTGATGAACCAGAAGCTTTTACGTATAATCTAGTCAAGGTCTTGAAGACCAAGTTATTACTTTCACCAAGATCTTTTATAGGAACCGTTCCGAGCGGGAAGCCACTTGAAACGGAAGGTTCCATCCGGACCTTCTATCCTCTTTTTCCTTCCATAAGTCAGATATGTTCTCTTCAGTCACGTCACGTGCCATGTCCTTTACAGTCATGTTACGTCCATGTCCTCCTAGATTATCGTATCTCTAAATAGAGGACGAATTATTCTTTTTAGAGGGGAAGAGTTGTAAAACCCGCATAAAATACCATGAAAAGTACATACATGAAAACAAAAACAATTTAAAACTTTCCATTAATAACATACGACATGTGTCACGAACATTAATTACGAGAATTACGTATATTATTAATGCACGATAAACATTTATGTACGTTATTTAATTCAGAACATTTAAGAGACAAACACGAATACATTACGTATAATATTTAGTCACGAAAAATAAATGCATTTGGTGTTTGGGCCTTGTGTATCCACGGCAAGGAGGACAAAAGAAAGGGCACGACCCATTTTTGTAAAAACCACTAGCAACCAATTATCCCAGGGATTTTACCATAATATATTTCTAAGAAAAATAAAACAAACCCTACCTCCTTTCTTCCCTGTAGCGGCGACAGCCACCACAAACACAAGGATGATTTTTGTGATTTGATTTTGGTTTATTACGTATACGTGTTCATGATTCGATTCCCTTTTCATCCACGCAAATGGGTATAATCAAAACCTTAATCTTTTCATTCTTTTATTTTAATTATGAACACATGTGTTTGAATCTTTTAAAAACATAATTAAAAACATGTTTATGTTAAGGAATTAATCAAGAAAAAGGGTTGTTTGGTTTTGGTTCGGCACACAAACCGAGAGCTAAAGCTCTCGATGGGCTTTTTCCACCACCAGCTGAGACCCCCACATGGGGCTTGGTGGTGTCTTTGATTCGGGCAGCAACAACCAAGGCCCCGGAGTGGGTACCTTGGTGCAGCAGTGCGTTCGCAGGCAAGGCAATGGGAACGTCGGCTTCGGCCGGTGTGAACCGTTGTCCATCAGTGGCAACCGACGGCTGGCCAAGGCCACAGCCGCCAGCCACCACCACCAGCCACCGACTGTGTGGTGGTGTTTTGGTGCTTGGTTTTCTCTCGGGTTCGGGGCTTGGGATTACTAAAAATTATTACGTTTAATTAGTTAATTTAATTAGTTTGATTCATGTATAATTAAATTAACTTTTAACTTAGGTTATATTATTAAAATTAATAAAACATGTTATAACCTAAGTATTTATTTAGGCTTAATTATTTTAAACCATGAATTAATTTAATTAAATTGTATAAGGTAGAGTTTATTAATTTAACCATGATATTTTATAAATTAATAAACCATGAATTTTTATTATTAATTAATAATCATTTTAGCCTAAGTATTTAATTTAATAGACTTTACTAACAAATTATTATGACTTATAACTTATGACTAATAAGCACTAGCTTATACTTTAGACTTACTAATTTAGCTTATTTCTATTTTTGGAAACTTTCTATTTTTGGAAACGTGTTATTTGTTTAGAAAGTTACTTATTATGACACTACAAGTATAGTAATACAAGAATACATGAAATACATAATCAGAATACATGTAAAACATAAATAAATACAAGATAACATTTAAAACAGTAAAACATGAAAAGAACATATAAAATAAGCTAAGAACACACAAAACCAGTGACACATTCAGTAATCAGACAACTCATACATGTCCCTTATTTATATAGTATCCGTGAAGTCGGAGTAGATCGTTCAGCTTTACTTCTAGCTTCACTACTGGACATAAGGAACGGATATTCCGTCCTTTAGTATGGACATTCTATTCCTTTATTAGGATTCCCCGTTTGCGGCCATCTATTTTCCCCAGTTATTTTATATGTTTTGAATGCTTATGTTTTATTTTAAATTCTTGAGCTATATATACATGCATGCCAGTTTATCTAGTTATGGAGGTACCATGACCATAACACTAGAGCACCAGTGTTATGACTTTTCCATGACAGAGTGATTGCTCGTGGCGTCCCTTCCATTTTTGGCCATTTATTTATATTATCATGTGGGACGTATGGGTGCATCCTAGTTACACGTTTTTCAGGATTTTCATGGTGAATGTGGTGTGTGCCTTGCATCCTTCACAAGGAGTTGACCAGATTAGCATAATTAGAGGCAACCCATCTAATTGCATGATGAGGTCACCCCTCTAAGTATTCATGCACGGTGATACATCATGACCTATATGGGCTCTTGGCTAAACTTAAAATACAGTTTTCATAAGTTAATCATAAGCTTTTCAAACTATAAAACCAGTTTTATAAACATGCTCTAGGTTTTCCAGGACTTATACATTTCCACTACTTTTCAGTCTTTACTTACATAAAGTCATTCATACTATGTTATATATCCGTCACTTAGCGTATTGCTCAGTCGTTACTTTCCTTTCCATGTCCCAAAACGGAAGGTACCCATTGACATACTTGAGCATTTGGAGGACGTGCATAGAAGGAAAGTTCCCTTAGACTTCTTCTCGTTTTGCCTTCATATACTTATTCTTGTTTGGACACTTGTTGTGTCCTTCTCATTTCATTTACTTTAGTTATGTTTTCGGCTTATTTTTAATAATATATTTTTTTCTTTTTTTAAACCAATATTTGATTCCGGTTTTCCATTTTGGTCATGTGTGTTTTGTACATATTACCTTGCATGCTTTTATGACACACCATAAATACACATAATGGTCCACTTATCAAAGTGAGGTGTTACAGGTAGACTCTTTCTATATAAGACTCCCAATGAAGCATATCAATTGCTTGAGGAACGAGTTCTCTTGAAACTCGATTGGTATAAAGATAACCATTCCAAACCTTTCAAGAAAACTGTCGCCTTCATTGAAAGTAACAAAAATTCCAAACTCATGGAAAAGATGGATGCTCTCACATCTAAATTTGAATCACAATTCAAAACTATCTAAGACGAAATGAATGAAATTTGAGGTGAATGCACCCTTTGTGGAGGACCACACCCATCTTCGGAGTGTGATGACACACTGATAAAGGAACCAACACAAGAAGCTAACTACGCCCACGGAGGATACCGATGAGGTGGTTATCGAGGTAACTACTACGGTAGAAACTCTGGCATTTGGCATGAGTACCCCAAAAATGAAAATAGTGCCTCACAACCTCGTGAGAACGAAGATTCTGTTCCATCTAACGAAAAGAAACCCGAATAATCGAGCTTAGAAAAGACTTTGCTACCGTTCATCGCATCTCAAAAAACAACAAACCCGTTCATCAAGAACCAATTCTTCGATCTCAAAACCTACGTTGAAAGACGAGAAAAACACCACACTGCCTCTATCAATGATCTCGAAACCAAGTTAGGTCGACTATCCGATCAATTCGCCGACCGACCGAATGGTTCGCTATCGAGCAACACTCAAACAAACCCAAAACCATATCGCCCACCCTCCACCCATAATGAGCATGTAAATGTCGTATTCATAAGGAGTCGGAAGAGTTATGATCCACCACCTAATCCAAACACCAAAACTCCTACTTTCGTCGATGAAAGTGAGGATGAAGCCGATGAACCCGAAAAAGAAGAAGTTGTTTCTCTTTCCAAACCCAAGCCAAATCAAACCACACCAATACTAACACCGAAGACGTATGCAACCAAAATTCCATATCCTCAACGCCTACGAAAAGAAAGGATGGATGCTCAAAATGCCAAATTCTTAAATATGATCAACATACCTCTTCTTTATATCTTAACCGGCATGCCCAACTATGGAAAATTACTTAAAGATCTTGTGAGAAACAATAGAAAGATGGAGCAAATTTTTGCAGCCATTCTAAGAGAAGAATGTTCCACTGTTTTGCAAAACAAACTTCCACCAAAGCTCGGAGATCTGGGAAGCTTTCTTATCCACTAACCTTAGCCAAAAATGTTTAATGTCACGCCTTGGTCGATCTAGGCGCGAGTACCAATGTTAAGCCTTACTAATGGTACACAAATATTTCAGACACTACTTTGAAACCCACAAGTATGAGTATACAGTTATCCAACCATACTTAACAATATCCTATTGGGATATCCGAGAACATTGTGACAATCCTCAAAATTCACATCTATGCTATAAGCTATAACGGTCTCAATATGGAAATTAGGCCAAATTTTTTTGCTTTCCGTACCTTACTTGGTATGATGAACTGCTGCTCACAACCTGAACTGCCATTACAACATATTCCTATATGTTGTCAATACAATGTATATATCAAGTCCAAGATCTAAAAGTGATCTAATATGTTCATTATCAATAAGAACATTTCAAATATAATCATGATGCCCTAAATTCCCTTAGAAACGTTATAAATCCCTATAAATGAGTTGTAAACTCAAGAATGGTAAGCTATGAATGGAAAACACATATGAATAAGTCATTAAGGATTATAAACAAGTTGTAAACTATACTTTGAAGACATAATAATACCTAAAAATGGAAAGAAAAACCATATAAAGCTAAGTACAAGTAATTGTACATAATAGTCTAGATCAACACCTAGAAACCCTTGGTAAACAATATTTCAAGCAATGTAGTTACATAATATCAATGTACAGGTATCAAAAACAATATACTAATTATAATATATCATATAAAGGAAAGTTAATTGATCACAAAATGCTAATATTCACTAATCTAAGGCTAATTACGACTTAAGACCTAGTAACCAAGATTAGCATATAAAATCCATTATACATTGATTTAGAGTCTAATATTTTGCCTTAAATTATAAAACTCAACTATATATCATATTAAGAATATACATTTATTTCAAGTCAAGTTACAAGTTGGTAAACCATAAAGTACAAGTTATCAAAGCATATGATCTTAAGCTCCCATAATTGTCCCTAGAATATGATCAACCCATACAAACCCTTAAACTAAAAATGTAGAATCCCTAGAAGTCATAAACATGCTATATAAGCCCTAGAATAAGTGTTTATAAAGTTACAAACACTAATTACCCAAGATAGAATGTCATTAGGATTAATGACCTAAAAACCCTAATATTAAGAAATCTACATGGAATCATCACCTAGTTCTTTTTGGACAAGTCTATAAATATTTATAGGACTTCATTAAGGTTATAAGATTATGTTAAGACAATGTACAAGTACCCTAATGCACAAGGTACAAGATTTCAATGCGTGGCTTGTAAATTAGGTCAAAATGGGTATTTTCAACCTTTGGACATGTAGGATGTATAAATTGAGTATACATCAGTAGTTAGTTGAAGGATAATCACTTTTACTAAGACTTAACCATAAATCATTAGAAACCCTAACCCGCCTAAGTTTTCTTCCCATTTTCACATCAAACCTTTGTTAAACTTCAAACCAAGGACCCATGTCTCTTAAATAGAATGTCTATACCTTAAATAAACATTAATACATCACTAATCACATTTCTAAACCCTTAATAACCAAAATTACAAAGTTACAAGTTACAAGCCCTAGAATTAAACCCGGTTTTATGTTTTCCCTCCAAAAACCATTTCAAACCTTTCCCTCCCAAATTTAAACTTACGATCAATACTAATAGATGTTTAGGAGATATTTTAAAAGTAGGTGATGCACCTACTTGTCTATGACACATACTTGTTCCTATCTTTTCTAGCCGTGAGCTATTATGTACCATATACTTAGATATTTTGATCCTAGACCTAATGACTCACTCCTATACTTGCATAGATCTTTCCTAGGCTTCCTTAATCACTAATTCCTGGTTCTTACACGTTTCATATCATTCCTTGGAGGCTAAGGCTTGAAAATAGAATAAATAGGAGCCTTTAGCTTCATTTTAGAATCATCCTTCCATTTCTTACCTAAACACATATACATTCTATTCTCACACCACCATTGAAGCTATAAGAAGTCCCAAAGATTAGTAGAAAGCTTTTGAATAAGTTCTAGGAGTTCTTGAAGAGTTATGAGAAAGATATAGTCCATATACCCCATTAGGAGCCATTTTGGAGCATCCTAGGTAATCACTTTGTTAGCTATGCTTTGATCATGTTATAATACTTTCTTAGAGTTTCTATACTGTTAATAAGATGTTAGAAAGATAATCTAAAAGAAACTAAGTCAATTTATCATTTTAATTGAAAGTTATAAGTTAAAGATGTCTTAAAACCTTAGTTTTATAATTTACATAAAATAATAAGCAAAAACCCATTTCAAAAGCTACAATTCTTAATAAATATTTTTATTATGATTATAAACATGTTTAGAAACTTTGTTTTAAAATCCTAGATCTTTTGGTCCATTTTTGAGGTTGTTATGTGATTTTTACAAGTATAGGGACTAAAACTGTCATTTTTGAAATTATTTAACATATTGGGGCAAAATTGTCATTTTATTAAAGTTAAATATATAATAATAAATTTTGGAAAGTTTAAAGTCTTAATATTAAAATTGAGGGTTTAAAATGCAAATACTAAAACTATATACTTTAAGGGTTAAAAGTGTAATTATAACAAAGTATAACTAAAAGGGCTATTTTTGGCAATTGTGAAACTAAAGAAGATTAATATGAATATGAGGAAGTAATGAAAGCATCATGTTAGTAGGAAACTTTGTACAAATATGTTCCATCTCGATATTACGTTCTGACTGAGTGGTTGTGTTTACGATTTAAAGTGCCCTCGTTCTTCAAATGTTTATAGAATGACTTCTGAGTATGATGGCCCGAAGAATGGTGCTAGAATTACAACAAACTGTTAATAAAAAAAATATATAACCAACACTTAATAATATTGAACCAAAAATCAAAGACTTGATACTATACACAGTGTATTAATCCAGGTTTGTGTAAGATCAAGTTGTTTATGAGACCAAGTTGTGATTTGTATGATCAAGCTGTTTATCTGTGAATGAAATAAAATAGCTCGGATTCTGTGGACATAAGGTGAGTTTGTAGCCTATCTTTTAAAAAGCTTATAAACAATTTGAAACCCGTGAAGGGGATATATGCAAAACTGGAATACAAGTGTTTTTGTATGCTGCCTATATGATTATTGACACTATGTTTACTTGTTGCCATCAAAAGTCCCGTATTAATCATGAATCGCTAATCATTTAATGAGCGCTAATATAGTGAATAGTACTATTGGATTCTTACATCTCCTGTCTGGGCAAGTTGCTCTTGCTAGCACCTCAGTGGTCAAACATGAATACTTTATTTTGCTAATAAGTATAATTTTGGCAGACTTCCTCATAAGGGCAACTGTGGGTTCTGATATGTCTTGCCGCGGTATCATAAGCTTAGTGCAATTGAATCATCATTTTATTCAAACTTACGAGCAAATAACAACGTAGCTCAGGAAGAGGATCTTGTATTCAAACTGATTTTTAAACCTATGAATTCACTCAACCTTTGTGTTGACTTTAAGCATATATTTCAGATAAATGGTGACTGATAGAATGGAGCATCACGAGGATGGCATGAAGAGGCACAAGACTGAAATTATTCAAGATTTTGGGAACCTCATATTGTGAAACTCTGATTTTTCAATTAAATATAAAGAAAGTTGATTTCATCACTCTTTTGAGTTGTTTTCTATTATTATGACTTGTGTTATATGAAGTAATATCCCAGATCAATGTTCCGTCGCGTAACGGTAAAATGGGCGTGTTACAGATTGGTACTTAGAGCCATGGTTATAGAGAACAAGAATTAAAATCTTGACTATAACTACTTTTAGAATAATTTTAAGAAAGTCCTCGTGTACCAAAGCCAGTGCTACTACATGAATGATTGTACTGATATTCTCCGATTATGTGTAAGTTTATTTGATATTATGCATAAGAGATTTCTTGCATAGAAATAAATGATATTTTGTTTATGTGTATGTAATCTACTATATGTTAGGATTTATAGACGTCCCTAGAATTAGGTATGCCTATTATCATCTTATCGGATTTGAAAGATTAACGTTCTGTAAGTATTCCTAATTTTATTTCATCTTCCGATAAATAATCCTTATGATACTTCAGAAAATATACCCAAAGATTAGAAAATCCCAAAACCCGCTTTGCCTTTAGATGATGACCCCTATATGCAAGTTATACATGCATATAATGAGGAAATACATTTTGCACCTCATCACCAAAGATATCCATC
Organism: Glebionis coronaria; assembly: GCA_025667525.1. NCBI lineage: Eukaryota > Viridiplantae > Streptophyta > Magnoliopsida > Asterales > Asteraceae > Glebionis > Glebionis coronaria. The sequence continues at coordinate 222,234,872 of CM046880.1, forward strand.
ACCTTATCCTGTTAATACACCATCACCTATATTTGAAGATTCACCTAAACATACCTATGAACAACAACTTAGAGATGTCCTACCCTATTTAGAGAACTTCCTCCCTAGCGTATTGAAGATATTGAAGGACATAGGAAAGGCCGAGGAGTCATACAACGAGATTAAAAGAAGTTAGAAGAAGATTTGCAAAAAAGATGAATGCATTAGACTATTAAGTTGTAAATACTTTCAACTTTATGTCCTTACTTTTATGTTAACAGAGAAGCTTGTCCTGTAAGTATAAACAAGACAAGTTGTTAATAAATAAAAGTCGTGTTTCTCATCTTGTCGTTTCATATTTATTTTTGAGGAGTAAGAAACCCCTATTTCTTGGATTTCTCATAAATGATTATGAATTAAATTGCGTTAGTTCAAGAAGAAAGCATATACTTGACAAAGTATATATTTTTGGAATTTCCGTTATCTTCGATGATAGTACGAATTATCAGTTGAATATAACCCACAATTTGGAAGAAAGACTTAAGAAGATATATGGTATGCTTGGCTATCATATAAGACAAGTTGTTGCATATCAAATTATGTTACGATTATGCATGAGTCATATCTTTATAAATCCATTGTAAACTTTAGAACTATCTTTCATAGTTGGATATATTATCCTCAGATATGAATGATAATCAACATATTAAGTTTCCCCTACACCCTACCAAATAAACCCAAAAGATATACCTTGTGTTCCCTAAGCATCTATATGTATCCATATACATATGTGAAAAATGTTTTCTGATATGACTATACCTTGAATTTTGAATTATTCTTTCCCCTCATTCTAAACCCTAGAAAAGTATTTGACATAGAATTAACGATGACGTGGTTACAATCCTACAAGTGCAAATTGTCAATAAGAAGTATTATTCGGAAGAAGACTCGATGACTAGTTAGTTTTTGAGATCCAAGGAAGAAAAGATACTATTAGTATCACCCGTTAGATTAAAAGAGCCAATTCAGTTTCCTATCGTATTTGAAATTATAAAATAAAGCTCGCTATAAGAAGATAGCACTTCATCAGTTATCTTGATAAATTCTTTATACTCAACCCCTTGAGATAAAAGGAGTACATAAGATCGCTTGATTAAATTTCAAATACCTCTTTGAAAGATGATCGAGAAGATGAAAGGAGAATTTCGCTATCTAGCGATGAAAGGAAATAACCTCGAGACATACACGAGGAAATTTCAAAAGTTAGTAGAATTGTATCTTATTCCATAGAATGATAAAAGCTTTCACTAGAAGATTTAATCATGGAATTATGTCATAGAATTTCATCTGAAATTCTATTAAGAAAAACCCTATCAGAAGATTTTGTTAGGAAATTTTAGGAATTTTATCAAAGATTTTAAAGAAAGATTACCACTTCCAAAAATCCCAAATTATTGGAAGAAGTCATTAGCATATCCCAAAAGTTGATGAACAAGGTAATCAAGCACAATCTTGTGCAAAAATCATAGAAATCTTAAACGTAAAACTCTGCAGTGAATGAACGTCTGTAGATTTTAGTAAACCAGAACATAGGATTATAAATCCTACATACGGTGAATATGATGGAAATTTTCTTCTGTGAAAGAAATGCATTCCGCATCACACAGAAATTTACACCATCTGGTGTCGAATTTTCAACATTGTAGATCATTAGACTAGGATTTGTATGGCAAGTTGCCTTATAAATCATATGTTGGTAGGATTATTCTGTATTTTATAGGGAATAAAATACCATCTTCTATTTTAACGTCGTTTGTCTCTAGAAAACCGTATTCCTAGATTTTATATACAAGACATCTTACACACGCCAACATAAAAAGGAAACTTAAGCGTAGAATATTTGTTTATATTCGTGTTATGTCGGAAATATCTGTAAAACCCGTAAAAATAAGGTCATAATTTAATTCTATTTTCAATTATTTTGAAGATATTTTACAATGTTAAATTTTATTATGTTTAACGGTTTAAGTTGAAACCGATATTAAATATTATATTTTAATATTTTGACGAGTAACGAGGACTACTAGTGATTGCGATACCGACGGATGCCTAAAATTTTATATTTTATTATCGATCGTTTCGATATTTAATATTTTCAACGATATCGTTTTAATTACGTATCGAGTCATTATATTATTATTTTTCGTGTGCGTTTAAACTTTTTAGTATTTTTACGAAACCCGAGTCTCGTAAATATTTTAAAATTTACAATTTACATTTTCTACCCTTTTAAACTATTTTATTTCATTTCGGGCCAAAACTATTACAACTTGGCAAAATTAACCCTTCCACCACCATATAAAATAATTTTTACTTCCACTAATTTTCATATAATCATTTTTAAAACAAAACAAATCCACCCACCTCTTTCTTTCTCTCTTGGCCGTGTACCCCCATCAACAAAACCCTCCAAATTTTTGATTTTCTACATTGAATCTTCAAAATCTAAAACAAGTCCCATCCTAGATTTTCAAAGGGCTACACATTGGTATGATTTTCTTCAACATGCATTAACATTTTTTTTAAAAATTTATTTTCTTGATGAACTATGCTTGTTTGATTCATTTTTATGGAATAAATAGGTGTTAATATTATTATATTACATAGTGGGGTGTTTGCATGTTTGAATTTTTAAGTTTGATTTATTTGATTTGTACATGCAAGTGATCTAGGGGTGTTGGGATTAGATTAGAGTTGTTAGTTGGTAATATTAGAAGTATAGGATTTGTTGGTTTTGATCAAAAACTTGATTTTGTATGATTTTTAAATGGTCAATTTTGGGCAGTAGGTTTGGGGACATTTTCGAGGGTCTTAAGTCTGGATATAGGATGATATTATTGGATTATGTCGTAGAGAATTTCGAGAGCTTCGATTTGATATAAGGTAGAGCTTCTAACTCAAAACGAGCGCGAAGTTATGATGTTTTGAATAATCGTGTACCGGGAGACGAGTATCGACACTACATATAGTTGTTGTCGATATTTGGATCGAATCCCGGGGACTCTAAATGGATGTTTTAAAATGTGTAACCTACTGATAATGAGGTATTTATTTATTTAGTTGAGTTTACTTTAAAACCCGAATGTCGGTTTTGTAAACGGAGTCGTTTAAATAAGTTAAAGCGGTCGTATGAAAAATTAACGTAAATCTGTCCGGATTTTGTGGTTTGAAAATGAGTCGAGTAAAGGACTTTAAAAGTAATTTCATTTGATAAACTTGTAGGAGGACTTTCTATATATAGTAAGTTAGTTTATCGAGTCGTTTCATAAACGGTTGACAAGTTTAAAAGGGGTAAATAAGCTAGTACATGTAGTATGTACCGGCGGATTTTGTTAAAAGTATAAAATGGTAAAGTAAATGAGTAGTAAAGTATAAGGAAGTTATTTATATCGTTTACTCTCGAGTATATCGTGGTTTTATGAGTTCGAGTTTGATTTTATTAAGTATCATTTATTTCTCGAGTCTATTATTATTAAAGTACGCACCTTATTTGCTAGGTTGCGGTTATCGTGATTATCGGGCATCTACTATCGTCGGCGATCGTCTCATTACCACTATTGGCTAAGGTGAGTCTATAGCCTCGCTTGTGCACATTAAATTGTTTTAAAACCGCGCGAGGGGGAATACATGTTTTATAAACTTAGAACACAAGATTTTTATGGTATGCTTTGTCCCTCTATGAATGGACCCGTGGTTGCCTTTAAATTGCATTAAGTGATTGCCTTTGTTAAAGCCTCAATTATGGACCGTTAACTAGCTTATGATGGGCTAGCCGCTAGTACAATTAATAGATCTATGGGGGAAGCCGCCCCGGTTCAGTTTGTGTGGACTTGTCACAGAAGCTTAGGCCCGACCTCCACACTGTTTGGACATATTGTATTGAGAAGTCAGGTATACGGCAATGTACCATTAATCTAGAGGTAACCGACAACTAATAAATCTCCTGTCTTATCAGACCTCTAAAGGGAGTGTTTAAGGGCTCGGTTCCATGAGCTTATTGCAATTTATGCTATATACAATTATCATTGTTGATGCAAATTATTATTTGATGCTTATAAGCATGCCACAAACTTATAATCTTTGCTTGTGTTCAAATTGATTACATAAACCTATAGATTCACTCGGCAATTTTTTTTTGCTGATTGTTTTACTCACATGAAGAAGTGGAAGCTTGAAGGTCACGGGGATGAAGTTGTACACTGCTTTTGTTGTTCAAACTCTTTGATTTATTTATCGTTCCATTTTTAAAACAAACTAATATGTTGTTTTAACTTATCTTTTGGTAACGATTACTTGGGACTACGCTACTCTGATAAATGTTTTAGGAACGATAAATTTGAAACGTCTCTTTTCGAGTCGTTCTTTATAAATTATGTCTTGTTGTATCATTGTTTAGCACCCAAAGATGTATTCCGCTGCGTGTAAATTTGGGGGTGTTAAAGATTGGTACCAGAGCCATGAGTTATAGAGAACTAGGTCTTTATTTTAAAAACCTAAACTATAACTGTCAGTTTTTATTTTTCAAAGAGTCGGTGCACCGGACTTCGCGTGACTTCAGGTTCAAGCTACTTCTGAGATTACAATTTTAGTATGCGTTATTACGTATACCTTATTGGCAAGTATTTATAAATAAATACTATGATCCATTTATGGATATATATTTATATCTAGGATCCCTTTAATCGATATATATATATTTATGTCGTTAAACTTTTCGATAAAAGTTTATCATTTATTAATGATTAACTTAAATAAATACATTGAATTTTCAAGATCTTTCTGTATTTATTTTTGAAGTATTTAAATTGCTCTTATTGCAAATTTTATATTATGACCTTACATACCTTCATCTACGCGCGTTACTTTCATTGTTTAACCCTTTGAGATATCTATAGATATCCAAATCGCCTTGCGACTGTTTGTGTTTAGACGTCTTGAAACGTAATTTTTAGACCATTGTGTAGCTCAATGTGTCTTTGGAATAGACTAACCGCTATCGTGTGAGTCACACATTTTGAAACATTTCCTATAATCGTGTTGAATAATATCATGGTTTTTCATAATATTTTGTAAATTTTTATTATTGTTTTATACGACATACGAACATTAAATTCATTGACATTTATATGTATCGACTCCGAAGTGTATTGTTCACTTATATCTCGGTAACGTCATCGTCATTTTATAAATCATCGTCTAGATTATGGCGCTATATTGGAATACGATTTTACTTCTATAAAATTGTATCATTTGTTTTTCATTAACCTTCGTGCTCCCGGAGTGCAACCCGTGAATGTTCCATTCTTTTCTTGTTATGTTTTGTGCTTTTGGACAATCGTGGCACCAAGGAGATTTGCCTACATTGCATTTTGAAATCTAATTTTCGAACGTCTTTCACCGTTTTATTTCCTAAATTTCGTGTTGAATACCTTGAAGCATCTTATGTCATTTCATTATACTATATTTTTATTTGATGCTCATTATGAGATTTATTTTTCGTTGTTGTAAAATCCACAAGACATGTGTATATATATATATATTTTGAGCCGTTAGGAAGTGTCGAAAAATATATTTAATGGAGAAACTACTAGGGCAGTATAAACAGGTCAAAACTTAAAAGTAAAACCTGCGTTTTTAAAATAAAATAGTCAAACCTGCACAGAACTTGCAGGGGTATTTTGGTCATTTTACATTGGGTTTCAGGTCTCGGGTAAAACTAGAAAGTCGTCTGAAACATCGTTTCGCATCAAAATGCTTTAGACTCCGAGTCTTGGAGATGTCGTTTATCGGGTCAATTAATCGGCTCATATTTAAAAGTTAAATCTGATAGAAAACTCAGAACATGAGTTTTAAATGTTTCTAAATTGTTTTGATTTCATTTGAGATCGTAAAATTTTAACAAATGTTATTTTACAACTAACGAATACTAGTTGCATGTGAAAATGTTTAAAAATAGAAACATTACAGGATTAGCAATTACCGGATTAATGGTGTAATTTGAAAATGAATAATATACTTTCTTAAAAGCATGTTGTGTCGAGTATCTTACATAGAATACACATATGGATTGATTTACTCTTTTTATATATATGACTCATTTGTCATTGATGTTATTTTATTTTTATTTTCTTCTAACCTTCCACTGAGTTGGGTTGGGTTTTGAAGTTTTGTCTTCACATTCTTCGTCGATAGTTTTATCGCGTGTCTCATGGCGTTTTCGTCTAAACCTTATAACCTTTTGAAACCTTAACAACTTATAACCATTTCATTGGTTGTTTTATGAGCTACTATTTGCCACTTTTTGCAAACCTTTGGCTACTTTATACGTTATCATAATGTCACCTTATAAATAAATCTGATATTGTTTACGAATATTTTCACCAATTATTTTTACTTTGGTCTTATAAAATACTTTTCGTAACATTAAAAGTTGCTTATTGAGTATCTCACAAATTACTTGTATCCTATAAATTTATATACTATTTTAAATTCCGTTTTTCAAATGGCATGGTTTATATATAAACATAAGAAACGTAACACTTTTCGACGAAACGGAGCACTGCATTGCTAGACCTAAATTATACATGGCCTGATCACCTATGTCTAATTTAGAAGGAGCCATGCTAGGCTGAATAGTAGTCACCTTAAAAATCTTGATAATAATCAACTTTTTACTTGTAATTATGATAAATATAAATAAAATGAAATAAATTGAAAAGAAGTTTTGAAAACCTTTATATTTTATGCAAGTAGCACAATTTCTATGCATCCGCATACGTTTTCTTACCTTTTCTTAAACGAAATACGTGATTATAAGTACGTTTTTACTCGATGATTGTTTTTCCACTTGTTACTTCATTTTGTCTTATAACTGATTTCTTTTGACCGTTCGTCTAGTTACTGACTGTTAATAAATGACTTGAAAGTCTCGATGTTTTATCCGTCCTTCTCGTCCAATGTTCTTTATACGACTGGGTAGATCTTTGGAATGTCTCTGCGCGTGAATAATGAATTATCACTAGAGTGATTTCCGTATATCCGGGATGACGTCCGTCACTCTCGTTTGTCTCGAAATCCACTCTCGTGAACCGTGCTTTGACTTCTCTCTTTAAACACTAACATCGTTCATTTGATTTGTTTTAATTACAAGTGATTATTAGAAATTTTCTTTGATTAAAATTTTTGTATGGATCTTATTTCCGATCATGTATCGACCACCGCTAAGTTAACGAACTGATATTGGTGAACCATCGACCGCACTAACAAAATTGACAACTTGTTTAACCTATTATTTCTTATCGTCTTACCATCGACGCCCTTATTTTATTATTCTCTTTAAGAATTCATACGACATTTGCTTCGTTCTCTTTTGTACCGTTGATTTCGTACTAATTGTTGACTATTATTTCCATTCGTATTCGTTTGTTATCTTGTCACATTTCGAAACCCGAATATATCCCATATTTATTTTGAAATAATAAACACCTTTATGTATTTCTACAACGTATTATAAAATTTTATGGAACTTTTATACATTTTCCAATGATTTTCAATTATCGGAATAACCATCACAAGTAAGAGGTCAAATTTATACATCATATTCTGTATAACTAAAACTAATGTTTAAAATGAAATTATCTCTATCTTTGAAGTAATTGACTTATCATACTTTACTTTTAATGTAATTAAATTACCGGTTTAATTTATATTCCTAATAGTGATTTAATTTAGAATTTACATTTTCTAATTGTAACCATCAATATGAGTTTAATTAATAAATTCATGTCATTCTTTCAAAGATTCTTAAGACAACCAAAATAAATTATAAAGTTCCTTAACTTCTATCTTTAATGTATCATCTTTATCAAGAAAGTACCTCAATTGAGTTTTAAGGTAATACCAAACCCGGGACGGATAATTGTGACAAATATTATTTTAATGTTAATATTTAATTCATTCTTTGCTCTCATTGTTCTAGTATTGCGAATTATTATGTTTTACGGTTACGTGAGTCGAGATCCCTCGTCGATGGTCAACCTTAAATCATTTTACCATATCTTGTCCGTTTATGCGTTTATTGAATTCATTTTTATCTCGTTCTATTCCTCGTATTGAAGATCACTATTTTATTCTGAGTTTTAAATGAATCTCGGGAAGCAGTGTATAAGGAGAAACGATAAGTGTCACCAGGATTTATTCGTGTATTTGTGGAATGATTAAGGACCGAATCTCTTAATGAATGGAGTTAATAAATTCGTTACGACCTCGAGGAGTATGTTGAAGCCGGCGTCGCAAGTGGAAAGATTCTTGAGATCAAGTGGTTATTATCAAGGGTTCGTGCAAGGTTTTCTCGATGATTAACAGTGGAGATCTATACTCGATATTTATGTTCGACCTTTTCTTTTATGTACCTATATGGTGTGTGATCTAGTCAAATGATCGTAAGTTGTGAGTACTTGAGACGGCATCATCCGATGACGTCCGATCTTGTAGAACACATATTATGAAACATCTTTTTTGACTTTCAACGACGATGTTTATTGAGACTTTAATGCGCGTTGGCGAAAGTAAGACGGTGTCTTTGTATTATCTTTTGAGTAGGGACCCGCGTGTGAGCACCCTCCGATGACGAAAATGTTTTTTTCTTGTTAGTTCTTTTTGATGTGTGTCCATGACTATCCGGCCGATGGATATCCTTTAATTTGCAACATTATCTTTTTAACTAGACTTACCCGAAAATCCTGTCATCTATTCTTGTTATCGAATGAGCTTCGTGTGATTCATAAAATTTTCATGTGTCGAGCTTGACGGGTGACTGGTGGATAAGGATTTATTTATTCCTTTACGGTGAGATACAACTTGACGACAAGTTGCGTTTTGTAAAAGAACCAGTGGAGATCGTGGATCGAGATACACGTGGGAACGTAAGGACTTCTTATTAAGGAATGCCGTCATCCTTCCGGGTAGTGAACAACTCGTGTATGAGGCGAGTTGAGCGCCGGGACGTCGCTCCCTTAAGGTAGTGAGGATGTAAAACCCGTAAAAATAAGGTCATAATTTAATTCTATTTTCAATTATTTTGAAGATATTTTACAATGTTAAATTTTATTATGTTTAACGGTTTAAGTTGAACCCGATATTAAATATTATATTTTAATATTTTGACGAGTAACGAGGACTACTAGTGATTGCGATACCGACGGATGCCTAAAATTTTATATTTTATTATCGATCGTTTCGATATTTAATATTTTCAACGATATCGTTTTAATTACGTATCGAGTCGTTATATTATTATTTTTCGTGTGCGTTTAAACTTTTTAGTATTTTTACGAAACCCGAGTCTCGTAAATATTTTAAAATTTACAATTTACATTTTCTACCCTTTTAAACTATTTTATTTCATTTCGGGCCAAAACTATTACAACTTGGCAAAATTAACCCTTCCACCACCATATAAAATAATTTTTACTTCCACTAATTTTCATATAATCATTTTTAAAACAAAACAAATCCACCCACCTCTTTCTTTCTCTCTTGGCCGTGTACCCCCATCAACAAAACCCTCCAAATTTTTGATTTTCTACATTGAATCTTCAAAATCTAAAACAAGTCCCATCCTAGATTTTCAAAGGGCTACACATTGGTATGATTTTCTTCAACATGCATTAACATTTTTTTTAAAAATTTATTTTCTTGATGAACTATGCTTGTTTGATTCATTTTTATGGAATAAATAGGTGTTAATATTATTATATTACATAGTGGGGTGTTTGCATGTTTGAATTTTTAAGTTTGATTTATTTGATTTGTACATGCAAGTGATCTAGGGGTGTTGGGATTAGATTAGAGTTGTTAGTTGGTAATATTAGAAGTATAGGATTTGTTGGTTTTGATCAAAAACTTGATTTTGTATGATTTTTAAATGGTCAATTTTGGGCAGTAGGTTTGGGGACATTTTCGAGGGTCTTAAGTCTGGATATAGGATGATATTATTGGATTATGTCGTAGAGAATTTCGAGAGCTTCGATTTGATATAAGGTAGAGCTTCTAACTCAAAACGAGCGCGAAGTTATGATGTTTTGAATAATCGTGTACCGGGAGACGAGTATCGACACTACATATAGTTGTTGTCGATATTTGGATCGAATCCCGGGGACTCTAAATGGATGTTTTAAAATGTGTAACCTACTGATAATGAGGTATTTATTTATTTAGTTGAGTTTACTTTAAAACCCGAGTGTCGGTTTTGTAAACGGAGTCGTTTAAATAAGTTAAAGCGGTCGTATGAAAAATTAACGTAAATCTGTCCGGATTTTGTGGTTTGAAAATGAGTCGAGTAAAGGACTTTAAAAGTAATTTCATTTGATAAACTTGTAGGAGGACTTTCTATATATAGTAAGTTAGTTTATCGATTCGTTTCATAAACGGTTGACAAGTTTAAAAGGGGTAAATAAGCTAGTACATGTAGTATGTACCGGCGGATTTTGTTAAAAGTATAAAATGGTAAAGTAAATGAGTAGTAAAGTATAAGGAAGTTATTTATATCGTTTACTCTCGAGTATATCGTGGTTTTATGAGTTCGAGTTTGATTTTATTAAGTATCATTTATTTCTCGAGTCTATTATTATTAAAGTACGCACCTTATTTGCTAGGTTGCGGTTATCGTGATTATCGGGCATCTACTATCGTCGGCGATCGTCTCATTACCACTATTGGCTAAGGTGAGTCTATAGCCTCGCTTGTGCACATTAAATTGTTTTAAAACCGCGCGAGGGGGAATACATGTTTTATAAACTTAGAACACAAGATTTTTATGGTATGCTTTGTCCCTCTATGAATGGACCCGTGGTTGCCTTTAAATTGCATTAAGTGATTGCCTTTGTTAAAGCCTCAATTATGAACCGTTAACTAGCTTATGATGGGCTAGCCGCTAGTACAATTAATAGATCTATGGGGGAAGCCGCCCCGGTTCAGTTTGTGTGGACTTGTCACAGAAGCTTAGGCCCGACCTCCACACTGTTTGGACATATTGTATTGAGAAGTCAGGTATACGGCAATGTACCATTAATCTAGAGGTAACCGACAATTAATAAATCTCCTGTCTTATCAGACCTCTAAAGGGAGTGTTTAAGGGCTCGGTTCCATGAGCTTATTGCAATTTATGCTATATACAATTATCATTGTTGATGCAAATTATTATTTGATGCTTATAAGCATGCCACAAACTTATAATCTTTGCTTGTGTTCAAATTGATTACATAAACCTATAGATTCACTCGGCAATTTTTTTTGCTGATTGTTTTACTCACATGTATTCCAGGTAATCAAGAAGTGGAAGCTTGAAGGTCACGGGGATGAAGTTGTGCACTGCTTTTGTTGTTCAAACTCTTTGATTTATTTATCGTTCCATTTTTAAAACAAACTAATATGTTGTTTTAACTTATCTTTTGGTAACGATTACTTGGGACTACGCTACTCTGATAAATGTTTTAGGAACGATAAATTTGAAACGTCTCTTTTCGAGTCGTTCTTTATAAATTATGTCTTGTTGTATCATTGTTTAGCACCCAAAGATGTATTCCGCTGCGTGTAAATTTGGGGGTGTTAAAATTTCTAAGTCAATGATTTACATTTTGTTTATTTGATTGAATTAGGATGCTTCTTAAGTCAAATAAATAAATATAAATCACCAAATTGATAATTTCTTCCTTGTATAAAGTTGGACGCATCTTTATGTTAGTGAGAATTTATAAATGCACTTAAAGAGATTCGATATAAGACAAGTATAGACCTGATAAAACTGGAATACTTGTGTTCTTAAACTGTATGCTTTTACTGAAATATGTTATTACATGGACTGCCCAAACTGTTACTTGCTACCCAAATTTTATGAGTCATTAAACACTTACGTGTGCGCTAATATGGTGATAGATCTATTGGGTTTAACGAATCATTTTTGTGTTACCTGTACATGGGGTAATTGGGCATACTTTATTAAGAACTAATGGGTAATCTGTACCGACAGATTACTTGTCATGACAATCTATCATGACAGTTACTTCGGTGAATTCCGTTAGTATTGATGTCATGAACTTAGTATAACAAAACATAGCTTTATGTGAACGAATAGTAACGTAGCTCAAAGTGGTAGACATGATGTCGTCTGGATCATTGTCAATAATCTTATTAGAGCTGCACATTCTATTCCTATCTAGGAAATTGACAATATGGAAACTCTGACGAGATTATACAAGAAATAATCTGTCGACATAGAGAATCAATATCTATCATCTAAGATCGTGACGAGTGTTTCACATCTTGATCCTAAAAGTATACTAATAAATTTGTGTGTACTAATGTACTAAGTGAAAGAACTATCCAGATGCTAAACTACATACTCCATGTATGTATTATAAAGTTTGGAAGGACACTTACCATTTGAAAAATTTTCCCGTATAACAATAGTTTTCATGCTAGAATCAAAGCAATACTACTTGAAGCACTCTATCAAAAGAAGTGCCATTTAATTATTTATTGGGCTAAAGTTGGAGATTTTCAACTTACGAAATCCAAAGGTAGCTCATGAAACCATTTGAGAAGGTTATATGAGAATAGAGCTTCATAGTATGTTGAATAACGACCGTTAGGTAACTGCTAGATTTAAATGATAAATTGGAAAGACTGTTTTGATAAAGATTTCTCACTGTGAATGAGAAACTACACCATATTAAACAGTATCTAGTTAAAAATGATATTTTCTCTATCAATTACCCAAATTGATTTTGAAAAATGCGATAATAAATTCAAGATTTTGAATTGAGTAGTGAATTATAGACAAGAGTTTCCCAAAGAACTCAGCAATAATCACAATCCTTTTCATATTTCGGAATCTACGAAAGATTTATGTGATTAAATGATCGATTTGAAACTAAATATGTGAATAAAATTCAAAGAAAGAATTTGAACACCTAAGAGCTATGTTTGCCTTTGAGAAACTATGTTACCCCTATAATATCGGGACGAGATTTCTTTAAGGGGGAGAGACTGTGAATATCCTCAAAATTTACATCTATGCTATAAGCTATAACTGTCTCAATATGAAAATTTTGCTAGAAATTTTTGCTTTATGTACCTTACATGGTAAGATGAACTGCTTCTCACAACCTGAACTGTCATTACAACTGTAAAACCCGCATGCTTTTACCATGAACTTACACTTAGGAAACGTTTGTACATATTAAAACTTTCCTTTTATAGCACGAACACGTGTCACGAATAGAAATTACGTACGTGTTATTGCACGATAAGTATTAAGTACGTGATATTACACGATAATTATTAAACATAATAATTATAATCACGAACATGAAATCATGACCGTTAAATCACGAACATGTAATTACGTACGTATTTATTATAATACGATTAATATCGTTTACGTACAAGTATTGGTTACTACACGAATAATAAATTACGAACTAACACGAAAACGCTAACGTATGTACACGTATTTATTAAACATGAAAAACTTTCGGGTTTCCCTTGTGGGCCCCACATACCCGCGGACACTAATACAAGGAGGGCCAAGCCCATGTTATTTTTACCAAATAAACAAAAAGGGGAAAACATATCTTCATTATATAGAGTTTTTCTAAAAAATCAAAAACCCTAACCTCCTTGTCTTTCTTCCTTGGCCATCGGCTACAACACACCAAAGGAGGTGTTTGATTGATCTTGGTGAATTAAAAACAACTATAGTGTTCGTGTTATTGGTTCTCATTTGTTTCACGCATTCGGTAAATCCTTAAATCCTTTTTCTTTTATTCTTTTATTAAATCAAGAACATGTGAACATGGGGATTAATATAGACTAGTAATTAAACATGTTAATTAATCATGGGGGAAAATAAAAGAATGGTTTTGGGATTGGATTTGGTTCGGTCGACGCAAGGAACCGAGAGCCGAAGCTCTTAGTGGGCTTCGTATCACCACCAACCGAGACCCCATGGTCTCGGTGTGGGCTATGGTGGTCTCGGCAGCAAGAACCAAGGGACCCCGACTTGAGTCAGGGTATCGTTTGGTTGGTGTTGGGTCTCGGCAGCAGCAAGAACACCACCGGTCAAGGACCGGTGGCTATTTTCGTCAAGCAGGGGGAACCCTATGTGGGCAGCGACTAGCCGAGGCAGGCAGGGGCAAACCACCGGCTTAAGCCGGTGGCGTTTTTACACAAACAGTGGCAACCGGCTGAACCGGTTCGCCACTGTTAAGGGGGTGTTTATTTGGTCTGGTTCAAGGGGGAATTCGGTCTGGTTCATGATAAGTCTAAATTAAAATCACGGGTCCGGTTCACGACTAATCTTTACGAGTTATTAGTTTTTACAAGTTAATATTATTTAACAAGAAAATTAAATTAATTAAAACATGACTAATAATTAATTTAATTAATCATGGACTTAGGTTATTATTATTTATGAAATAATACATGCTTTAACCTAAGTATTTTATTTTCATTAATTTAGACTATAGTATTAATTAATTATTTTAAAACATGGAATATATTAATTAACAAACATGACTTAGGTTATAATTAATGTAATATTAATACATGTTTAACCTAAGTATTTTAAACACCTTAATTTAATTAAATCATTCTTATATTTAATTAAACAGTATAACCTATAGTTTATTTAATTAACATGATATTATTAATAAGCTATATTATTATTACATGACTTATGATATATATAACCAGTAAACTTATGCTTATATTATTAGCTCATTAATTCAGCTTATTTCTAAATATGGAAACTTTCTAATTCAAGAAATTTACTATTTTTGGAAACTTTCTATTTTTAGAAACTAATCTATTTTTAGAAGTTAATCTATTTTTTGGAAACTTTCTATTTTTGGAAACTTTCTATTTTTGGAATCTTTCTATTTTTGGAAACATTCTATTTTAAGAAACCTACTATTTTTAGGAAGTTACTTATTATTACACAACAAGTATAATAATACAAGAATACAAGTAATACATAATCAGAATACTTAGCATACATGATAAACACAGTATAATATTAAACACAGTTAAACAAGACATGAACATATTAAACATGCTAAGACATGATACAGAATACTTATACATGTCCCCTATTTATGTAGCATTAGTGAGATCGGAGTAGGACTTTCATTCTTTCGTCTTCTTCGTTCACTAGACATAAGGTACGAATTTCCCGTCTCTTTAGTATGGACATTCTTTCCTTATTAAGATTCCCCGTTTGCAGCCAACTGTTTTCCCAGTATTGTTTTATATGTTTGATTACTTATGTTAGTTTAAGAGCCTAAGCCATATACATGCATGACCAGTATCACCTAGTTATGGAGGTACCATAACCATAACACTGGAGGCACCAGTGTTATGACTTCCCCACGGCAGAGTGATTGCTCGGGCATCCCTTTATAGTTTTGGACATTATATTATATTATCATGTGGGGCGTATGGGTGCATACTAGTTACTATTTTACCAGTAATACTAGATTGAATGCGATGTGCGCCTTGCATCCTTCACTAGGAGTTGATCCCTCCTACCCAGACTATTTAATTAAAGGTAACTCCTTGAATTGCATGACGAGGTCTCCCCTCCAAGTATTCATGCACGGTGGAACCTTATGACCTATATGGGCTATTGGCTAATTAATATAGATTTTACATAAAAACATAAGTCTTTTCAAACTATAAAACCAGTTTTATGAACATGTTCCAGGTTACTTAGGACTTATACGTTTCCGCTGCTATTAGTCTTTTTTACTTATGTTATTACATGGTATACTTGTATATCCGGTCATTGGGCGTTATGCTCAACCGTTTTCCTTTCATGTTCCCAAATGGCAGGTACTCAAGGGCGCTCGTAGATTTTAAGCGTACGTGCATATGGATTGGAAGCTATCTAGCCTTCTCTACTTTATGCATTTCATCATACATTTTGCTACTTATTTCTTTGGACATTGTTTAGTCCTTTTCCTTTACTGTACTTATGTTTGTGTGTGATGAGTTTATACTTGGACTACCGATGTTTGTTTCCGGTATTTCCATTCATGGTCATTCAATATTTTTAATACATTTACCTTGTATGCTTTGATGACACGTCATAATCAGGCGTGACATTCCATTTACCAAAATGGGGTGTTACAGTTTTGGTATTAGAGCCAAGGCTTCGAACTGTAGGCTCTCAAAAATGACCGGTGATTAGTAGGTAGTCACCATGGTCTTCCTAAAACTGATAGTTTGTTTTCATGCATTTATATCATATGTCATTGTCAGAGGAATTTTGACTAAATAATGGTTGGTACAGTAATGGTTGGTACATTACTGGCCTATTTAGTCGCATATGCTTTTATCTATCGTGTTGTTTTGATGAACCATGTAAAATCCATGATTTTACCATGATTTTATGTAATGAAATTTCACCCATTAAATCTTGGAACACAAATTCATGTATTATATTTCTATAAATCATGTGAGAACTTGTCCAATGTGCACATATACTTTTACATACATACTTGTTGTAATAAGTTTGACTATGTAAACTATGTACACAAAACAAGTAGTAAAAATGCATAACCAACATTTGATGAAACAACACTTAACAAAAATTGGAAAAATATGCTACACCATGTGTATGTGGCCGTATATGTGTTTATGCACATTATAGGCATGTCTAAACTTTCTTTGACTAGCCCAATGTTATGTATTCCTTATGTTCTAGCCCAACACAAGCCCACACAAGCCCACCCTCTCCTTTGGATAGCCTTACACGGCACATACATGCATATGTGGAAGAAGAAGGGTTGTCTTGGAAAGGGAAGAGCCTAAACTTGGCACAAGTGTTCTTACCAAGGCAATCATGCCTTTTGCATTCTCTTTCCCTCTCTCATCTTTAAGCCGAAACACACACATTCCCATCTCTCTTACATGCAACCTCACTTCTCTCTTCATCTCTCTCTCTCTCTCTCTCTCTCAATATTTCGGCTATAAGCCACAAAAATCCAAAGTTGATTCATTAAATCAACTAAATCTTTGTCCCATCTTGATTACAAATCATTTGGTAGCATCATTTCTCTTGGAACCACTATAAACAAGCCCTAGCTGAACCATTATAGGCCACGGCTTGATTTATACATAAGGTTTGCTCCATCTTCAAGATTAGATCTCTAATCTCTTGGTTCATCCAGATCATCCTTAGTAACTTTTTAGCAAGAAAGGTATACACATCCTGATCTTCTATTTCTTTATGCATGCATCATCATACATCTATAAACACAAGTATATAACATGTAAAAAACAACATTTATAAAGCCATGACCATTATAGGCCACGACATATTTATAAAAATCATGCGCATGAATTAAAATCTTTTAATAAGAAACCTATAACTTGTATCCTATGTTTTAAACTTGATTTAAAAACCATATGAGACGTTTTGTAAATCTAAATGTTGTATGAGTTACAAATCTTGTTTTAAGGGACTAGGGTTAAACCAATAGTCATAGATCTGATAAAATGAATGTGTGTAACCTAAAAATCTCAATGACCATGACCTTAAAGGTCATGACATACATGGTTAGTATATACAGGATTTATGTGTTAAGTTTGGATGATGGAATATGAAATATTACATGTTAAATGGACTATTAAAAATCATCAAAGTAATTTATGTTAATATATATAGTCGTGGGTTACATATGTGTGTACATAGATCTTTATTTGATTTCTAGGTCTAGACATAGTTTAGATCTCATTTTGGACTTGTGACTTATTTTCTTGATGTGTACATAGCTAGATCTATGTTTGTAACACTTAAAAATTACATGCAACCTTAAAATGAGACTTGACTTATCTTAATAAGCTATAACAAATCTTAGCCGTAGGATATAAGCTTCTATTAGGGCTTATGACTTACTTGTAACCTTATAACACACCTAGATCTAATTTGGTATAACACATAAAACAAATTTTAAGTTTTATACATCTATTTAGATTTAAAACTAAATATTAATAAGCTCATAATAAGCTTATAAGAATATCCTATGTAAAAGCATACATAAAATATAAAGTAATGTTAATGGACTAATTAAGTCCATGAAATGGTAATCTAAAACTTAATGGACCCAATAAGCCCATTTGATAAATCTTAGTAACTTAAATGGACTTAAGAATACACTTAGGCCCATTTAACTAATTAAAGGACTTAAAAATGTATTAAGCCCAATAAATGATTTAAAGGCCCATTTAAATAGATTAGTGGACTTGGAATATATTTAAGCCCACTAAAATAGCCCATTAGGTGTTTAGCCCATTTAAATGAGCCTAAATAAAGTTTGAATATTAAAATAAAAGTTTTTATAATAAAATATAACTATAAAAACTTTTTGGATGAAAATGATAATTTATGAAACTTAAGGACTAAAGTCGTAACTTATGAAACTTGTTTTGATAAACTAGTAAACACAAGGACTAAAAATGTAAATATCTAAAAGTCTAGGGTTTAATAATTACTATCCGTGACAAATTAAACCCTAGGGACCATTTTGGAAAGTTTCTAAAAGTTATTTTGTCATTTTATAACCCTAAGGACTATTCTTGTAATTTGCCAAATCTTAAAGAAGCCCTAGGGGCTGTTTTTGCAATTTTAGTAAAGTTACAAAACCTAGATATAACTAGGGGGACTAAATCTGCCATTAACCGAAACTTTAACAAGCCCTAGGTACTAAATATGTAAAATCCGAAAGTTATATTGTTTAAAAATATAGAGGGACTAGTTTTGCCATATTCCGAAACATTAACAAGCCCTAACCCTAAAACCTATTTTAATTATAATAGAACATAATTAAAATACTTAGATCATAAGAATTAAGGTATAAATTCTTAAGTTTAAATTATTTTATATTATAATTATTTATGGAAACATTAAAGTTAAATAAAATATTATATTTTTGTACTTTAGGAAATAATTATATGAATAACTATGAATATGTAATACTCATACATAAACTTATATACTTTTAGAAAAATAAAGTTTTTAAGAACGATGGATAAATTGAATGTTAATATTTAAGCAGAACATCTTACGTCCTACTTAAAATATGAAACTTAAATATTAAAGTTTAAATGAATGAGTATAATACATAAACTACGAACATGAACTAATATTAAGTAAAAACTTTATTTTTACTTAATAATAGTAAATGAGTGATTATAATACATGAACAGAAAAACGTAAATTAATATTTTAAGTAAGACCTTATATGTCCACGTAAATAAAGAAACTTAATTGTAAGTTGAATGATTACTATAAATACATGTATGATAACTGATATTAATAGTTAAACATTTTATAGAGATGGAACTTATATAAATAAGTTAAATGAATATTGATGATACTTGAACTACGGTTATTTAGATAAATACCGTAGTATAAATGAACTGACTAAAATCTGTATAAGCATACATATATGTTCTTTGTACTATCTACTAAGACTGTACTATCTGGTTAGGCATAACTTTGGCGTGAGCTTTAATTGGATATTCGTATTAAACAGCAATTGCCTACTCCCAGGTGAATTTACAGCCTCATATAACATTTGATAAAACTTTCCCCTTTTGGGAAAGAAAATATGCAAACACCTAATGGACACAACTGGATTGTATAAACTTGACTGTGATTGATTATTATTGAAACTGTTAAATTGTTGTAAATCGCCCGAATGTTATAAATAGATATATTAGGGATTGACCATCCCCGTCTGGGTGAGTCATGCTCACTGTGCCTTGGCCGGGACAACAGACGTATACCATGTTGGAACTAGAATGGGTGTCTTTTTTTAAGACACTACGTCCTCATCTGTTGACGACTACGGAGGTTAAGCTTCAGTTTCTAATAATAAACAAATGTTATCTACATTTTAGTAAGAATGCTTTGTGCATTATTACTTCTATGATTATTGTATGTCCAAACTAACTAATTGTTAAAAACTGTAAATTCACCGACTTTTTGTTGACCCCCTTTAGTATGTTTTGCACAGGAATATGAAGTTAGTACGTGGTGTGTGCATGGTCTCCAACATCTTAGAAATCTGCATCATAGGACTCGTCAGGGGTTCTATTTGGAAAACATAAACAATCACCTTCTATCATGTTTTAAACAATTATATTTTATTTGTTAGCAATCATGTAAACGGATTTAAATAACTCTTTATCTTATGCTCTATGGACTATATGCTATCGATCCACCCTAGTGACATCTCCGTGGATATTTCCGCATATTTTGACCCTACCCGGGGTATCACAGAGAATGGTATCAGAGCATTAGCTATAGAGAACCAGATAAATTTTTAAATAAAATAAAAATAAAATGATTTTTCTTTTATTTAAAACTGGACTATAACTTATAAAACTCTTTTTGGGATTTTATTTTGGGACCGTATTAGTTAAGCATATAGATCTTAGGGTATTTTATGCTATGTGAACTAATTGTATATATATATATATGTTTACTAAACTTGATTATTAATACTGCTTAGTGAGTTATTGCTCTGAAAAATGTTAGACGTGCTAAACTTGAAAAATTTTACACTACATAGTAAAATACTGAAATGAGAATATGGGTAACACTAAACCAAACTTCGCACTTACCAATTTGGTAAATAAATTACTTAAATGATAATACATATATATATATATATATATATATATATATATATATATATATATATATATATATATATATATATATATATATATATATATATATATATATATATATATATATATATATATATATAAGTATTAATATTTGTAACCTTAAAACATTATTATAATTGTTTAAAAGGGGTATATTTCATAAAGCATGTAATCTAAATAATATTGTTCTTTGTTTATAACCTTATACTCACTTCTAACTTAAAATAATACTATTTCAGAGCATCATGACTCCGCCTACTGCATCCACGACTCTGCTACCCAGAGTAGCTCCTACCCCAGTTGTTTGTTCATCCCCACGATCGACGTAGTGTGGATGGTTGTCAGCCTCGGATTCAGAGGATGACCCAGCCATTGAAGCTGTACTCCTAGAGGACCCTTTTCTATCTTAGCATCAGCCACACCGGCCCCAACCTCTATGGAGGAGGACCGGGTACCTCCTATCATACCATCTTCTATGCCTCCATCCTTATCATCGGGCTATTTCTCCGGGCCCGCACCCGTCTCCACTTATGAGACCGGGGAAGGCTCCGGGGCAGGGCGTGTCGATTCCGTCCAGGCCCAAATCTCTGCACTAGCTGTACGCCAGGAGCGAGAGATATCTGATCTCCGCAGCCAGTTGACAGTCAGTCAATAGAGCCATGTCGTCATCTATGAACGTATCGACACTCTTTTCCGCACTATGAGGGGAGACTCTCAGATTGCTAAGGGCATTCAGGCTAGGAAGAACGTGGCACTGAAGTGGTTATTGGATGAGAACTACCGCCTCCACCAGCGCATTCAGGTCATGGAGGGTCTGCAACATCAGACCCATGCTGCTCTTGTCGCTCAGGAGCAATCATTATTCATTTTCTTTGATCTCGCCACTGTCCGGCATGATGGGGTTACTGGGGAGATGGCTTATCTCCGAGGGGTCGTCGATAGACTCCGGACCAGCTACTGTCTGCACTCCGTACGCTCAAGGAGACCCGAACGACCGGACATTATGGAACACCCGGAGGAACTCTGTAGCCTTACCAGATCGATCCGTACCGTCAGCCCCAGCATCATCTAGTGGACCATCTAGGCAGGATTAGTATAGACGTACTAGACTTCTTGTACATCATGATAAGCTCACGGGTTGCATCCCGGCTATCATGACATAGGGCATTTGTACTTTTATTCCTTTTTCAGCTTTGGTGATGTAATCCCGTACTATATCATTCTTTTTTTTCTTTGGGCATGTATTTTGGATATGATGTACTTAAGACAATGTGTACCACTACCCAGGGCAAGGCTAGCTAAGCCTTTGTTCCGGATTTGATATGCTCGATGAATGTTTAAAATTCCTTACGGAACTTTGCATGAAATCACTCTCTTATGTTATATCTGTTGTGCAATGTATTATATTATGAAATCCAGACAGGTTATCCAAATTTGTTATGAATTTTATGCATGAAATCACTCTCTTGCAAATAATATAAAAACTGTAATAACGATTGAACTAATAATCTCATTTTGTATATGATAATAGACAAATGGTGATTTCACGATCGAACCCCAATAATGCAATTTCCTCCAATAATGCTAATACCGAAGTACCTAAAGCTACTCATAATGTTACCGCTGCTCAACTCCGGGAGATGATTGGTGAAGGCATTTCTGCAGCTATGGCAGCCAGAGAAGCTAATGTGAGCAATGTCCCAAACCACAACATGCACAGAAACAACTCCAACAAGGGTTGTTCATACCCCGACTTCTTGAAATGCAAACCCTCATACTACCGAGGAAAAGAAGGAGTTGTTGAATTTATGCAATGGTTTTAAAGACTAGAGACAGTTTTCCGCATCAGCGGTTGTGCTGACGAGAACAGAGTTAAGTATGCTACATACACTCTACTCGAGAGCGCCCTTACTTGGTGGAACTCTGTGGTCGCCACCCTTGGAAATGCGCTGCTTATACCCTCACTTAGGCCAACCTCAAGGAAAGAATGACTAAAAAGTATTGTCCCAGAGGAGAAATGAAGAAGTTAGAAGTCGAGCTGTGGGATCTCAAGTGTAAGAACAATGATATCCTTTGGTACAACCAAAGATTTCAAGAGTTACACTTGATGTGCACCCGAATGTTTCCTCTAAGGAGTGACAAGATTGAAAAGTATGTCAGCGGACTCCCTGACAACATTCATGACAGTGTGCTAGCTTCCCGACCCACCACTGTTGAAGATGCTATGGAATTTGCGACTGAGCTGATCAACAAGCGAGCCCGCAATCTGTCCGAGAGGAAAACAGACAACAAGAGGAAATCCGATGAAAACTATCGTAGCCAGCACCAGCAGCCTTCCAAAAAGCAAAACGTTGGGCAAGCGGATGACACTACTCCCACAACCCGCACCAAGAACTACTCAGGGACCAAGCCTAAGTGTTCAAAGTGCAACTACCATCATGTTGCTGGAGGACCATGCCAAGGATGCTGCAAGTGTGGCCAACAAGGCCATTTTGCTCGTTATTGTCAAACCAATGTTGCTACCCCAGGTCGACCCAATACCAATCCTAGGAACAGCAACAAGGGCAAGTCCAATGCACGTGGGAGTGGAAGTGGGTAGCAGGGAAACTGAAAACCCACTGGTGGGAGTAGTAGCGGACCGAAGAAAGCTGTGGTATGTTACGAGTGTGGAACCCCTGGGCATGTGAGATCTGATTGTCCTAAGTGGGCCAATCAGAAGAAGGACAACAAGGGAACTCCTTCGCAAGTGTACATGGCCGGCAATGCCCAAGTAAATCTAGGCTCCAACATCGTACCTGGTACGTTCTTACTAAACCAATGATATGCATATATCTTGTTTGATACATGTGTAGACCAAAGCATTACAATTGCTAAATTTAGTAAGGTAATGGAGATCCTACCGATAGTTCTAGACTCCCATTATACGGTGGAATAGTCGACGGAAAAGTTATGATAGTTAAACACCATCATTCGAGGTTTTTCCTTAAAACCCTCCAAGTCGCCGTTTTACATCAATCAGATCTTAGAAAGTCTTGATAGCTATAATGTCGTCATTAGCATGAATATACTAGAAAGAATCACGCAATTATCCTATATGACCAAAAACTAGTTCGTATACCTTGGAGAGATAAAACCTTGACTATACTGAGGAGCCATAACCTCGATATAATTAACACTAGATATAGTGTCATCTCTAGCACCACCAGGTCAGAGAGTACTTGGTCCGGAAATACCCCATTTCCTTAACCTGTTTCTCCCCTGCCTAAGCCTGAAAGACACATCCAACTCACCATGGGTGTATTTTGTAGGACTATGTCCGACATCCCCCGTAAGGAAATGTTGAATGTCCCATGTTTTTGGACATTCCTTTTTCCTCTTCGGGTCCAATTAGTTCGACAATACCATCACCCACTAGACTCTGGGAGATGTGATTTCCTCTCTTTAGAAGTCAGAATTTGTACTAATGTTAAACCAGTAATAGTGAATGTATGACCCTTGTTACGACACCATGCAAGGCGCGCACTTATTTATTCTTGGTATCTTCTTGATTTCCACCATTTGAGGTACTTCTTTTCTGCACTCCTCTTGCTCAACCCCGTGGCGAATGAAGTAGATTCTTTGCAACTTCTTACGCAATCGCCATCAACAACAATCTTAACCTCTTTGTTGGGTAGAAACATTAGTAATATTAACTAGTGCTGTGTCCCACCAGCTCGAGGTAAAATCGTAAGTATTTTCTTAAAGCGGTTGATATAGGAGGGGTTAAAGTTAAAATGTTTTGTTTTACCTTCAAACCCCAATTTTTCATCCTCGGGTATGGAGATATAACATGTATCTCACTTATGAATAGGATGCAGATATAGTACATCCCCAGCTTCCCCAGCATATAAAACATGCTGGCGTGTCCTCCTCATATCCGAAACCATTTGCAATGGATTAGTCCTCCTGACCAAATCCACAAAGCCATTGGTCTTCTCCTAGATCCTGGAAAGGTATGACTACGACGTCTGTTGGGAAGCCCGCGCCTATCCATCCACAGCAGCAGTCTCCTTTACTGCTCAATCGGATGTATAGTACGATCCGGATAAAGATCCCTTTGCATTCCTTCCCTATCCATCCACAGCGCAGTCTCCTTTACTGCTCAATCAGATGTATAGTGCGATCCGGATAAAGATATCTTTGCATTCCTTCCCTATCCATCCACGGTAGCAGTCTCTTTTACTGCTCAATCGGATGTATAGTGCGATCCGGATAAAGATCTCTTTTCATTCCTTCGCTATCCATCCACTGCAGCAGTCTCCTTTACTGCTCAATCGGATGTATAGTGCGATTCGGATAAAGATCTATTTGCATTCCTTCCCTATCCATCCGCGGCAGAAGTCTCCTTTACTACTCAATCGGATGTATAGTGCGATCCGGATAAAGATCTCTTTGCATTCCTTCCCTATCCATCCACGGCATCAGTCTCCTTTATTGCTCAATCGGATGTATAGTGTGATCCATATAAAGATCTCTTTGCATTCCTTCCCTATCCATCCACGGCAGCAGTCTCCTTTACTACTCAATCGGATGTATAATGAGATTCGGATAAAGATCTCCCTGCATTGCTCCTATTCATCCATAGCAGTAATCTCTTCTACTACTCAACCGGATGAATAGTGCAACCTGGATAAAAATCTCTTTGCAGTCTCTTTTGTTCACCCGTAATGATAGAAACTTCCATTAATGCCAAATCAGGTGTATAAGAGAAACCTAGGTATAGACCACTTTGCGTTCATGCCGCCATCCATGCCTAAGATAGAGAGAGAGAGAGAGAGAGAGAGAGAGAGAGAGAGAGAGAGATAGAGAGAGAGAGAGAGTCTGAAACGAATCCTACTTAGAACATCTTTTACTTAAAAGATATCTACGTTTTTAATAGCTTTGAGGACAAAGCTAAAATAACGGGGTGGTGTTGTAAAATCCATGATTTTACCATAATTTTATGTAATGAAATTTCACCCATTAAATCTTGGAACACAAATTCATGTATTATATTTCTATAAATCATGTGAGAACTTGTTCAATGTACACATATACTTTTACATACATACTTGTTGTAATAAGTTTGACTATGTAAACTATGTACACAAAACAAGTAGTAAAAATGCATAACCAACATTTGATGAAACAACACTTAACAAAAATTAGAAAAATATGCTACACCATGTGTATGTGGCCGTATATATGTGTATGCACCTTATAGACATGCCTAAACTTTCTTGGACTAGCCCAAGGTTATGTATTCCTTATGTTCTAGCCTAACACAAGCCCACACAAGCCCACCCTCTCCTTTGGATAGCCTTACACGGCACATACATGCATATGTGGAATAAGAAGGGTTGTCTTGGAAAGGGAAGAGCCTACACTTGGCACAAGTGTTCTTACCAAGGCAATCATGCCTTTTGCATTCTCTTTCCCTCTCTCATCTTTAAGACGAAACACACACATTCCCATCTCTCTTACATGCAACCTCACTTCTCTCTTCATCTCTCTCTCTCTCAATATTTCGGCTATAAGCCACAAAACTCCAAAGTTGATTCATTAAATCAACTAAATCTTTGTCCCATCTTGATTACAAATCATTTGGTAGCATCATTTCTCTTGGAACCACTATAAACAAGCCCTAGCCGAGCCATTATAGGCCACGGCTTGATTTATACATAAAGTTTTCTCCATCTTCAAGATTAGATCTCTAATCTCTTGGTTCATCTAGATCCTCCTTAGTAACTTTTTATCAAGAAAGGTATACACATCATGATCTTCTATTTCTTCATGCATGCATCATCATACATCTATATACACAAGTATATAACATGTAAAAAAAACAAGATTTATAAAGCCATGACCATTATAGGTCACGGCATATTTATAAAAATCATGCTCATGAATTAAAATATTTTAATAAGAAACCTATAACTTGTATCCTATGTTTTAAACTTGATTTAAAAACCATATGAGACGTTTTGTAAATCTAAATCTTGCATGAGTTACAAATCTTGTTTTAAGGGACTATGGTTAAACCAATAGTCAAAGATCTCATAAAATGAATGTGTGTAACCTAAAAATCTTGAAGACCATGACCTTAAAGGTCACGGCATACATGGTTAGTATATATAGGATTCATGTTTAAGTTTGGATGATGGAATATGAAATGTTACATGTTAAATGGACTATTAAAAATCATCAAAGTAACTTATGTGAATATATATATATATATATAGCCATGGGTTACATATGTGTGTACATAGATCTATTTGATTTTGTAGGTCTAGACATAGTTTAGATCTCATTTTGGACTTGTGACTTATTTTCTTGATGTGTACATAGCTAGATCCATGTTTGTAACACTTATAAATTACATGCAACCTTAAAATGAGACTTGACTTATCTTAATAAGCTATAACAAATCTTAGCCGTGGGATATAAGCTTCTATTAGGGCTTATGACTTACTTGTAACCTTATAACACACCTAGATCTAATTTGGTATAACACATAAAACAAATTTTAAGTTTTATTCATCTATTTAGATTTAAAACTAAATATTAATAAGCTCATAATAAGCTTAAAAGAATATCCTAAGTAAAAGCATACATAAAATATAAAGTAATGTTAATGGACTAATTAAGTCCATGAAATGGTAATCTAAAACTTAATGGACCCAATAAGCCCATTTGATAAATCTTAGTAACTTAAATGGACTTAAGATTACACTTAGGCCCATTTAACTAATTAAAGGATTTAAAAATGTATTTAGCCCAATAAATGATTTAAAGGCCCATTTAAATAAATTAGTCACTACTACACAAAACGCTAAAGAGACCCCCTTAAAAAGACTGGTTATAAAAAAACATGTCTCTATGACCAAAACTGGTGGGAAGGCAATGCATGGAAACTGGTTTTCTTGAAAAAAACCAGTCTCCATAATGTGAATTCTAAAGAAACCGGTTTTTAAGATGCAACCAGTCTTTTTTATAAAAGTAAAGACACTGGTTTTTACGTAACAACGTGTCTCTATGTGTTTGTTTTATGGACACCATTTTTTATAAAAAAACCAGTGTTTTTACACATTTTAAGACATTGGTTTTTAAAAAACCAGTCTTATTTTATTTTAATAGATTGTGGTTAATGTAACACCCGAGAATTTTTCGTACTTTAACAAAAAAAGTTGCACACAGCAGGTCTAGAACCCCAGACCTGCACACAAACATCAAACTCAACATCCACGAATTAACCAACTGGTCTGTGGACTCTTTTTGTTTACATCTCATTATATTTTCTTTGTGTACGTTTTGTGTTTTTTACAAGATGTTAATAGAAAAAATAGAGTTCAAAAAGAGGCCACTGTTGGTCTCGAATCCTTGACCCTGCACCGCAGAAAGACGCAGCAAGAACCACATTTCACCATCTGTGCTCTCTTTACATTTTGTTTATATTTTCTTTCATACTCTCTTTTATTTTTATTTTTATTTTTTTTTAGCTGATAATAAAAAGTAATAAAAACGTCAGTAGTGGGACTTGAACCCGTGGCCTGTTGGGAATAAATTAAGGCCAGATCACTTGAGCGCTGACAAGAACAAATCAAGCGTTGACAAGAACAAAGTGAGCGCTGACAGCTCAAGCGTTGACAAGTTAAAGTCAAGCGTTGACAGATTGAAGACAAGCACTAATGGAAGATATAAGCTACACGTTTATTATATTCTAGAATACTTCTAGTAAGGATAGAAACGACAATGTATTTTCTATGTTTATCTTTACCTAGAATAGTTGATACGTAGCTTATTGTACAAGGCTTCTTAGTCTATAAAAGAAGGCCTTTAGGTTAATGTTTAGCATCAAGTTTTATATAAGTTTTCATTCGTAAACATCTTTCATTGTAAGCAAGTTCGACATTCATAATCAAAGTAAAAGTTTTGTTTATATCTTGTGTTCTTGTTTAAGTGTTAAATTACGCATAACACTTAGATTCACAAAGCATATAACAAAGGTTTCTCTACGTGTTATACTTGATCAAATCTCGTATACACAAAGCTAATCGATCTAAGTTTGGGATCAACAAGTGGTATCAGAGCTTGTTGAGGAACTTTTGATCTTTGAAGAACACCAAAACGATACACGAACACCAAAACCCTAATTTTCTCAAAACCCTAAAAACATCATGTCTGAAGCAATAACCTCCTCCTCTTCACCATTACCAAACATCAATATTCCCATGCTTGATGCAACCAACTTTGACTTATGGAAGTTCAACTTTGAACAATATCTGGGGATCTTTGATTACACACTCTGGGAGATTATTGAATATGGAAACTCATTCAATAAGGCTCAAAAGATTCAGGATGCCATTACGGCAAGATCAGCTGTTGAAGGATGTCCTGATGAAGATAAGAAAGAAAAACCTGGAGATGGAAGAGCTGTAGGTGCTGAAGATATTGCAAAGAAAAGGGTTGACATGAAAGCCCTAAATATTCTGAAAGTCTCTTTGGGACAATAAAATCAGCACAAATATAGAGGCTATAAATCTGCTAAGGATCTTTGGGAAGCAATTGAAGTTGCATATGGTGGTAATGCAGACACTAAGGAAGAAAACAAAAAGCAACTTCTGCATGATTATGCTGTCTTCAAAGCTCAGCCCAATGAGAAACTGAGTAGTGTGAGAAGCAGATTGCTTGACATCACAAGCAAGTTGTCCTTCATGGGGACACAAGTTGGTGATGTTGACACCAATGCTACCTTTCTGAAAAGTCTTGGTGAGGCATGGAAGATTGAGGCAAGATCTATTCTTGCCAATAATACTTACAAGAGCTCCTCGTTTGATGACATCTACAACAAACTAAGACTGTTGGAAGATGAAACTCTTTCAGCACATGGAAGCAAAGCTAGCACCAGCAACATGGCCTTCTTCTCTCATAGTGAAGGTCAATTCAATCAGAAGGACTCTTTTATGCATCCAGTTACTGGATCATCATTTGTCAGCGCTGGAACAAGTCCTGTCAACGTCTCCTTCTCAGACGCTGACACATTCATGAATGACTCCCCAAGAGTTAAACCTGCTGGTTTGGATTTGGATACTGTGTGTGCTTACATTGCTTCTTTGCCCAATGGTTTAGTGATTACATATGAGGACCTTGAGCAGATAAGTGATGAACACTTGGAAGAGATGGACATCAAGTGGAACATGGCTCTTGCTAGTATAAGAGCAAATATGTGGAATAGAAGGTTCAAGAAGAAGATGACCTTCAATGCTAAAGACACTGCTAGATTTGATAAATCCAAAGTTGAGTGCTACAACTGTCATCGCATGGGGCACTTTATGAGGGAATGCAGATCTCCTAGAAGATCTGATGCTGGTAAACCCTCAAGTCAGGTTGTTAAAGCTCAAGACTCCAAAGCCATGGTTGCAGTTCAAGGAATTGATGGTACTGGATGGGATTGGAGCTATCTGGCTAAGGATGCTGAAGAGGACAAAGCTTTGATTGCTGATATTGAAGAAGAAGAACATATTGAATATGCTCTCATGGCACACTCCTCCTCTTCATCTGATAATGAGGTATATGATGATGCTTTTTGTAGCAAAGGTTGTAGGTTAAACACTGATAGACTTAACAAAGAGGTGTTAAAACTAAAAGATGATATGAGCACTGAAAGGTGTAAATTGTCCAATTACCAACTAGCTCTTACTGAAACTGAGAAAACTGTTTCTGAATACAAGAAAATGGAATTTGATTTAAAAGATAAGATAAATATCTTAAAACATGAGCTAGAGAGTAGTATGGATATTAGAAATATCATGACAAAGGTCAATAGAGACCTACAGGCTAAGTTAGATGAGGCCATTAAGAATAAAGATAATGTTGACCTCAAGATTCAAACATTTGATAAAGCCACCCAAGCCCTAGGAGAATGTGTAGCTAAACAAAGGGATCCTAAGGACATGACTTGTGACAATCCGTCAATTTCAGGTCGTTATTTTAGTCTCGACTATTAAGAATTATAAATTTATTTTAATGAGAATTTTAAATTATCGATTAACCGAGAAGGTTATGGCTTGAAACTAGCGTAAGAATGTCGATTAGATGAAAACCGACAAGGAATATGTTAAGTATCGATATTATATTCTCAAATAATCATGGAAATGATTTTTCTTATATTTATTTTTATTTCTCGTATTTTTCGTTTTAACGAATGACGAGAACTACGAATGATCGCGATACCGACGGATGCCCAAAAATTTACGTTTTATTATCGATTGTCTCGATATTTAATAGTTTCGACGTTTTCGATTTAATTACGTTTTAAGTCGTGTCGAAGTTATATTAATTTATTTTTGAAGCGTTTTAACTTTTAAAAAGTATTTTTACGAAACCCGAGTCCCGTAAATATTTTTAAAATGTAATATTTACATTTTCTACCCTTACAACTATTTAATCTCATTTTGGACCAAAACTATGCAAAATTGGCAAAAACAACCCCTCCACCCCACTATATAAGGATTTCCCACTACCTAATTTTTATATAAAATTCATTTTAATAAAATAAATTATCTCTCTTCTCCCTCTCTTGCTAAAACCGTCCACCCCTCCCACCTTTAACCCTTTGATTTTTGATTTTTGAACTTGAATCAAAAGAAACTAAGAAAAGACCCATGTTGGAAATTTGATGGTGATCATTTTGATGTAAAAATATGCAACATGCAAGAACTTTCAAATTTTGATGAAGAACAAGGGTGTTTGATCTATTTCTATGCTTGTAAGTAGTGTTAATATTATTATATTTAAAATTTTGAGTGGTTGCATGCAAGATTTTTATATATTTAATTTTTGTAAGATTGAATTTGAGGATGATATAGGTTAGTTAGATGTGTTAGTATGATACTAGGATAATATTAGAAGTATAAAAATTGTTAAAATGGGTTGAAAAATTGTTTTAGTATGATTTTTAGAAAGGTATTTTAGACCAGTAGGTAAAACGTAATTTTTGAAAATCTTACTGTTTGAAAATGATGACACTAATAGGATAGGCTTGTAGAGGATTCTTTTAGCTTCGATTTGCCGCTTGAATGAGCTTCTAACTCATTTCGAGCGAAAAGTTATGCTACTTTTAGTATTCGTGTACCGGGAGACGGGTATCGGCACAATCCGAAAATTGTTGTCGATATTTGGATCGAATCTCGGGGACTATAGAATGAGTTTTAAAAATGTTCAAGGACTGATGTAAGTTGCTAAACCTCAGGTCATGAGTCTATTTTCAAACCCGAGTGTCGGTTTTATAAACGGAATTGTTTAGATAAGTCGAAATGGTTTTACAAGTAAAAGACGTAAATCTGTCCGGTTTTTATAACCCGAAGATGTGTCGGGCAGAAGGTCTTAGAAGTAATATTTTTGAATGAAACGTTTACTGAGTCTTATTCATATTATGTGTGAGTTTGTCACCAAGTTTCGTCGAAATCGGACATGTCTAGATAGGTTAGATTGGTGTGTACATTTGGAGTGTACATACTGAATGGTATTTTGGACGCGTAGTTCAATAATTATGTGGCGTGAGTTGAGTGTTCGCCATTGGACATGGTAATTTACTCAAGTGTTAAGTCATTATATAAATGACTTGGCTACTGGTCCGAGGGAAGTAAAATGATAAGTTGACTTGCGTTGACTTGGCGTCTTATGACGGGTCAATATCGAGAGTGCAAGTGTTTAAAAGAATAGTGTTGAATAAAAAGGGTATAGTAATAACACTTGTATTATTAAAATTTTCGGGATTGTCTTGGTTTTGTAATTTTGATTTTTATATTATTTAAGTATGATTTATACTTAAGTCGATTATTAACGAACGCGCCTTATTCGGTAGGTTGCGGTTTTCGTGTTTTAACGGGCATCACTAATCGTCGGCGATCGTCTCATTACCACTATTGGCTAAGGTGAGTCTATAGCCTCGCTCTTAACATGTTTACTTGTTTTATAAAACCCGCGAGGGGGATAACATGCTTGTTTTACTAAAATAAAAGGGGGCAACGAGAAGTTGTGGGAACCCTTATTTTACTTGAAGAGTAATTATTGAAATTAAAGGATACAACAGTAAGTTGTGGAAACTCTACTTATTAGAAGAGTAGGGGTGCAACGAGAAGTTATGGGAACCCTTATTATTGGAAAAGTATTTATTATAAATGAAAGGGTGCAACGAGAAGTTGTGGTAGACCCTCTTTGTTTTAAAATTGAACACAAGGAACTTTATTGTATGCTTAGAAGAAAGTTGTTATATAAGTTTGTTTTAGCCTTAAAAGACCCATGAATCGTGAATTGTTAATCGAAGTAACGCTAATGCCATGGATAGATCTATCGGGGTGACGCCCAGTCCGGTCGCGATTAGCTCTCGCGTGGTGTTGTGATGCACCAGTAATGAAACATCGGATGCATTGTATAAGAGAAATATACGCACTTGGCTAGGTGTGTTGGGCTGAAATATATATGTTAACGTTCATTTCACGAGGCAAATAGAAATAACAACGATAATTCTGTCCGTACAACGTTATTGTCTTTTAATAAATTATTAACCATGGAAGGTTATTTTTCATACTTGTGTTCACTTTATTTAAATTAAAATCCTATAGATTCACTCGGCAAATTTTGCTGACTTTTTAAGCATGTTTTATCTCAGGTCCATTTAGAAGGCACTCGAGGAAGGCGGTTTCGTGAAGCTTGCATATTTGAAATGTTTTGGCCCGCTTTTCTAAAACATATCCATTCAAATAACTTTTATCATTTATAATAGTTTGTACACTTTTGAATCATCCGGGACCATGTATGAAATTTTATCTTGATTAAATGGAATTGAATGGATGTTTATTAAAACGACTCGTTTTGAGACGTTTTCTATGATTATGAGATTGAACCATGATAGTAACACCCAATGACCCTTCCGCTGTTATGATCGAAATTGGGGGTGTTACAGAATGGTAATCAGAGCTCAAGTTATAGAGAACGAAAAGATTTTCCAAAAATGAATTTTTGAAATCTTTTAACTATAACTGTTGCAAGCGAAACCTCCGAGTTGCCAATGGACGAGAATGATAGTATTTATATATATATGTCATTATATATGTTGCTGTAATCTTTATCGATTATTTGTACTTGTGAATTACAAGGTATGTTTTCATTTTTTTTTTAATTATAAATGATAGTTTTATATTAATACGAGGTATTATTATAACGCAGATTGTCATGGTTTTGTAACCTATCGCATATCGACTTGTTTAAATTCGATTGTTATCATCGTATCGTGATGTGCCATTTTTGGACATCTCCTTTCGAAACGTAATTAATAAATGCGATGTTCGTGTTTTCGTTACTACTTATGATTTTGAAGAATCATTTATCTGAGGCGACATCTTCTATGTAATGCGACGTGTGATTTGAGTTTATATGACCACGTTTTATTGGCGAAAAGGAGGATGCCTATGTTGGACTTAAGATATATATATCCTAAGCAAATATATATAGTTTGGGTACAACAATAGTATGCTCGTAGTAGCCATTCGGTTGAGTGACTTAATATTGTGTATCTAAATGGAATGGGACATTTAGATATATAGATTTTAACTCACCCAACTAAGAGTCGTTTAATGTTGTCTTACTTAAATGGATTAGGACATTTGAATAAGAAAATTTTAAACGACTGGACCTTAGATTGTTGTGTTTTCCTTATTCAGATGGAATGGGACGTTTGAATACGGAAATTATGATGTAAGTTTATTGACACCTTGTATTTATCATGGTAATTTGATATGATCGTGTTGAGAGGTAGTAATACTTGAGTAGGTTGACTTATAATCGTCTTGTTGAAATGGATTGGGACGCCTTTTCATTTGAACAAGAAAGTTATAAGTTTCCGAACCGTAAATTTATAAACTCTTGTATACATGGAGGGGGACGCCTTTTGATGTAGACAAGGAGTTATAAATGAGTGGGCCCAAGTATGTCTGGCTCGATTTGTGGATTTTTGGTGTACGTACGTCTTCCTTCGACTCGTATTTCGTTGGTAAGAATCGTTCGATGCTGTCGTCATTATGATGATCATCGATTATCATCTATGTACAAGTAACCCGTTGGACTTCTCTCGAGTTATGATTTGTTTTAATAGACCATTTCTAATGTGTCTCGATGATCGTGAGCTTTATAAACAGATTGTTAAGAACCGTTGACCGTTCCGAGAATAGGCGACTCACTTAAGCGTCACCATGATTTATGTGTGTACTTGCGGATTGACTGAGGATCAGTTATCAACGACAACTTATCGTGGACGTGAAGATTTTGTAATTTTACTTGCTACTATCGAAGGGTCACCGAAGACTTTTCTTGATGACGAAACTCTTGGGGCTAGTATGACGAACTAAAAACGAGGAATATGATGCAGCACCTTGAGCACTAAAGTCGAAATTATTGGGACGCCTTTGTACGATGAACGCTGAAGCAAAAATTAGTGGGACGCTTTTGTACGTTGAACACTGGAGTAGAACTTAATGGTATGCCCGATGTGTTGTGAATTCTCGCCAATGGACCGAATTTCTTAATGACTGGAATTAACAAATTCGTTTTCACTTCGAAGAGTATGTTGTTGCCGACACTACAAGTGGAAAGACTTTAGAGATCGAGTTGTATTATCAAGGGCTAGTCCAAGGTTTTATCGATGATCAACGACGGAGGTTTACATTTGATGTTTATGTTTGACCTTTGTTTTTTTTAGGTACTTATGTGGTATGTGATCGAGCTGAGTGATCGTAAGTTGTGAGAACTTGAGGCGGCATTGTCCAATGACGTCCGATCATGGAGAACATGTACCATATAATATCTTTTGACTTTCTTTGGAACTTAGACGATGACTATCCTGTTTTTCACTCTTCACTGTTACACTGAAGACTATCGTATGCGAATTAAGCGCCGGGACGTCGCTTTCTAGGAAAAGTTATGCCAAGTTATCACCATAAAGAAGGTGTTATGTATTTTGGAAAACGTGGGAAGTTAAGTCCCCGTTAGTTTGGACCATTCGAGATGATATCGATGGAAGGTCCGATGGCATGAAAACTTAAATTACCTCGAAAGCCGCAAGGAATTCACGATACTTTTCATATGTCGAACCTAAAGAAATTTCTTCTCGTCGAAGATCTTATTATCTCTCTTGATGAAGCATGAATCGACAGTAAGTTGCATTTCATCAAAGTACTTGTAGATATTATCGATAAGGAAGTTAGGCAACAGAAACGAAGTCGGATTTTTATTGTCATGTGTGATGGAACTCTAGACGAGGACCAAAATACGTTTAACTCTTTGATTTCAACAAGCGATCGAGGAAGAACGCAAGTTGATCTTCGGGACGAAGATCCCAATTTGGTGGGGATAATGTGACAATCCGTCAATTTCAGGTCGTTATTTTAGTCTCGACTATTAAGAATTATAAATTTATTTTAATGAGAATTTTAAATTATCGATTAACCGAGAAGGTTATGGCTTGAAACTAGCGTAAGAATGTCGATTAGATGAAAACCGACAAGGAATATGTTAAGTATCGATATTATATTCTCAAATAATCATGGAAATGATTTTTCTTATATTTATTTTTATTTCTCGTATTTTTCGTTTTAAAGAATGACGAGAACTACGAATGATCGCGATACCGACGGATGCCCAAAAATTTACGTTTTATTATCGATTGTCTCGATATTTAATAGTTTCGACGTTTTCGATTTAATTACGTTTTAAGTCGTGTCGAAGTTATATTAATTTATTTTTGAAGCGTTTTAACTTTTAAAAAGTATTTTTACGAAACCCGAGTCCCGTAAATATTTTTAAAATGTAATATTTACATTTTCTACCCTTACAACTATTTAATCTCATTTTGGACCAAAACTATGCAAAATTGGCAAAAACAACCCCTCCACCCCACTATATAAGGATTTCCCACTACCTAATTTTTATATAAAATTCATTTTAATAAAATAAATTATCTCTCTTCTCCCTCTCTTGCTAAAACCGTCCACCCCTCCCACCTTTAACCCTTTGATTTTTGATTTTTGAACTTGAATCAAAAGAAACTAAGAAAAGACCCATGTTGGAAATTTGATGGTGATCATTTTGATGTAAAAATATGCAACATGCAAGAACTTTCAAATTTTGATGAAGAACAAGGGTGTTTGATCTATTTCTATGCTTGTAAGTAGTGTTAATATTATTATATTTAAAATTTTGAGTGGTTGCATGCAAGATTTTTATATATTTAATTTTTGTAAGATTGAATTTGAGGATGATATAGGTTAGTTAGATGTGTTAGTATGATACTAGGATAATATTAGAAGTATAAAAATTGTTAAAATGGGTTGAAAAATTGTTTTAGTATGATTTTTAGAAAGGTATTTTAGACCAGTAGGTAAAACGTAATTTTTGAAAATCTTACTGTTTGAAAATGATGAAACTAATAGGATAGGCTTGTAGAGGATTCTTTTAGCTTCGATTTGCCGCTTGAATGAGCTTCTAACTCATTTCGAGCGAAAAGTTATGCTACTTTTAGTATTCGTGTACCGGGAGACGGGTATCGGCACAATCCGAAAATTGTTGTCGATATTTGGATCGAATCTCGGGGACTATAGAATGAGTTTTAAAAATGTTCAAGGACTGATGTAAGTTGCTAAACCTCAGGTCATGAGTCTATTTTCAAACCCGAGTGTCGGTTTTATAAACGGAATTGTTTAGATAAGTCGAAATGGTTTTACAAGTAAAAGACGTAAATCTGTCCGGTTTTTATAACCCGAAGATGTGTCGGGCAGAAGGTCTTAGAAGTAATATTTTTGAATGAAACGTTTACTGAGTCTTATTCATATTATGTGTGAGTTTGTCACCATGTTTCGTCGAAATCGGACATGTCTAGATAGGTTAGATTGGTGTGTACATTTGGAGTGTACATACTGAATGGTATTTTGGACGCGTAGTTCAATAATTATGTGGCGTGAGTTGAGTGTTCGCCATTGGACATGGTAATTTACTCAAGTGTTAAGTCATTATATAAATGACTTGGCTACTGGTCCGAGGGAAGTAAAATGATAAGTTGACTTGCGTTGACTTGGCGTCTTATGACGGGTCAATATCGAGAGTGCAAGTGTTTAAAAGAATAGTGTTGAATAAAAAGGGTATAGTAATAACACTTGTATTATTAAAATTTTCGGGATTGTCTTGGTTTTGTAATTTTGATTTTTATATTATTTAAGTATGATTTATACTTAAGTCGATTATTAACGAACGCGCCTTATTCGGTAGGTTGCGGTTTTCGTGTTTTAACGGGCATCACTAATCGTCGGCGATCGTCTCATTACCACTATTGGCTAAGGTGAGTCTATAGCCTCGCTCTTAACATGTTTACTTGTTTTATAAAACCCGCGAGGGGGATAACATGCTTGTTTTACTAAAATAAAAGGGGGCAACGAGAAGTTGTGGGAACCCTTATTTTACTTGAAGAGTAATTATTGAAATTAAAGGATACAACAGTAAGTTGTGGAAACTCTACTTATTAGAAGAGTAGGGGTGCAACGAGAAGTTGTGGGAACCCTTATTATTGGAAAAGTATTTATTATAATTGAAAGGGTGCAACGAGAAGTTGTGGTAGACCCTCTTTGTTTTAAAATTGAACACAAGGAACTTTATTGTATGCTTAGAAGAAAGTTGTTATATAAGTTTGTTTTAGCCTTAAAAGACCCATGAATCGTGAATTGTTAATCGAAGTAACGCTAATGCCATGGATAGATCTATCGGGGTGACGCCCAGTCCGGTCGTGATTAGCTCTCGCGTGGTGTTGTGATGCACCAGTAATGAAACATCGGATGCATTGTATAAGAGAAATATACGCACTTGGCTAGGTGTGTTTGGCTGAAATATATATGTTAACGTTCATTTCACGAGGCAAATAGAAATAACAACGATAATTCTGTCCGTACAACGTTATTGTCTTTTAATAAATTATTAACCATGGAAGGTTATTTTTCATACTTGTGTTCACTTTATTTAAATTAAAATCCTATAGATTCACTCGGCAAATTTTGCTGACTTTTTAAGCATGTTTTATCTCAGGTCCATTTAGAAGGCACTCGAGGAAGGCGGTTTCGTGAAGCTTGCATATTTGAAATGTTTTGGCCCGCTTTTCTAAAACATATCCATTCAAATAACTTTTATCATTTATAATAGTTTGTACACTTTTGAATCATCCGGGACCATGTATGAAATTTTATCTTGATTAAATGGAATTGAATGGATGTTTATTAAAACGACTCGTTTTGAGACGTTTTCTATGATTATGAGATTGAACCATGATAGTAACACCCAATGACCCTTCCGCTGTTATGATCGAAATTGGGGGTGTTACATGACTGGGATTGGGATGAATGATTACTCTCTGGTTCCACCACCAGCTGGTGACTTCTATGGTGTCCTTAGAAAGGATTTGTCTTGGACTGGTATACCAGAATTCCAAGAAGAGGAATTCTCTCCTCCACCAAGAGTTGTCACCCCAGTAGAAGAGTATCAACAAAAACTGACTGACCTAAATGAGTGGAAGAAAGCTAACCCTACTTTATTTGTTAAGGGAGGTTTGCTATGTGAAAGTCCCAATGAATCACCACCCATTAAGGTTACTCACCCAGTTACTGGTAAAGCTGTTGACCTAGGCTCAAACACTGTTAGAAGACCTACCATTAAATATGCAGAGATGTATAGAAATAATAGGTCACCCAAGAGCCAAGTTAACAATCATGGAACAGGTTTCTTCGCTTCTAGACCTAAGAGTGTGTCTAAGAAAGCCTGTTATACTTGTGGTAGATTTTCACATTTGGCATACAAGTGTGTCAACGCTCCCAAAGCCAGCGCTGATAGGAACAATTTCAGCGCTGATAAGAAGAAAGTCAACGTTGTTAGGAAGTCAAACGTTGTCAGACCCAGACCTTGTGTGCAGCAAAGTCCACAAGTGATTAGACCTGCCCCATTCTTCTCTAGAAGGTCTAACACTCATGGACAAAGACCTTTTCAAAAGACAAACACCTGGTCAAATAGGCAATGGGTTCCTGTAGCAAACCCTAGGTTCAACGCTGACAAGGGTAATTTCAGCGTTGATAGGACAAAATCTAACGCTGACAGAAACGTGACCAGACCTAAGTATTTGCAGCCACAAGGTAAGGGGTCAAAAGCTTCTTCAAGCTTAACATGGAGACCCAAGAAAGATCAAAACCCTAATAATAATGGAATTTCAATGACTTGCAATAGGTTTAATTACATTTCAAAGGTCATTACAAAACCAATTGGGGTTAACTGGGTTTTTCATCCTAAAAGGGATGATAATGGGGTTGTTATGAGAACTAAGTCTGTTCTTATTGAACAACCAGTTGAATCCAAGTCTTCTGAGACTTGGGTTCCCAAAGAAAACTAATTTGTTTTCTTTATGTGCAGGGCATTCAGAGACAGATCAATGATTATGGATATTGGGATAGTGGATGCTCAAGGCACATGACAGGAAAGGAAGACTATCTGACAAACTTCACTCCTATTAAAGATGGTGATAAGGTATACTTTGGAGGGGGCTACGGCACCATCACAGGCAAAGGAACCCTTCTCACCAATAATCTACGTTTTGAAAATGTCTTCCTGGTAAAAGAACTGGATTATAATCTGTTTAGTGTATCACAAGTGTGTGATAACAAAAATAAGGTTTTTTCACTGATACTGAGTGTTTGGTGTTAAGCAAGGATTTTAAGATCCCTGATGAGAAGTACATTGAGTATAGAACACCTAGGCATAAGGACATATATAATGGGAATTTAAATGGGATTAAAGTGAATGCAAATATGTCTTGTTTTTATGCTAAGGCCTCAGTCGATGAAAGTAATTTGTGGCACAGGAGACTAGGGCACATAAATTTTAAAAATATAAATAGACTTGTGAAGCTTGGTTTAGTTGATGGTTTGCCTGAGAAGGCTTTCCACAATGACCACTCTTGTGTTGCATGTCTTAAAGGCAAGCAGCACAAGGTCTCATTCAAGTCCAAACAGGTGCATACTAGTTCCAGACCTCTTCATATGCTTCACATGGACCTCTTTGGTCTAACTAATATAGAAAGTTTGAATGGCAAGTCATATTGTTTTGTTGTCACTGATGACTTTTCTAGGTTTACTTGGACATTCTTTCTAGCTATGAAGAGTGACACAGCTGATGTTCTTATTGAATTTATCACTCAAATTGAGAAAAGGTCTGGCAATGAGGTTAAGATGCTTAGGAGTGATAATGGTGGAGAATTTAGGAACAAGAAGCTTGATGATTTTTGTGCCAGGAAGGGAATTACTAGGCAATTCAGTATTGCTAGAACCCCACAACAAAATGGGGTTGCTGAAAGGAAAAATAGAACCCTAATTGAAGCAGCCAGAACAATGTTGGCTGATGCTCACTTTCCCATAGCCTTTTGGGCTGAGGCTGTTAACACAGCATGCGATGTGCAAAATAGAGCATTGGTTAACAAAATTCAGAACAAAACACCTTATGAGTTACTTTGGGGAAGAAAACCTAATATTGGTTTTCTCAGACCTTTTGGATGTCATGTAGTAGTCTTAGACACTAGTGATGCCTTAGGGAAATTTAGTGCAAAAGGTGATGAAGGTTACTTCATGGGGTATTCAGTGCAGAGCAAGGGATATAGGGTTTATCTTAAGGAGGACAAACGTATTGTTGAGAGAGTACATGTTAGGTTCTTAGAGAATAAACCTAGTGATCCTGAAAGTGGTCCTAATTGGTTGTTTGATTTGGAACCCTTATCTAGAACTTTAAATTATATGCCTGTCACTAATCCAAACATTGTGAAGGTAACTTCAAATGTTGTGGAGGAACAAATTGTTGATGTTTCAGGTACACAGGTTAATGAGAGGGATGGATCACAAGCAGAAAAGGCATCTCCTACATTTGAATATGTCATAATTCCCATTTGGACTGATGCTTTTGCTGCTGCTGCTGCTGCTGGACAAGATAATGGTGGTTTCCAAATACCACCAGATACAAACATGCATGGTTCTTCAGGCGCTGACAAAGGCAAATCTAGCGCTGACAGGACCAATTCAGACGTTGATGGCTCAGACGTTGACAACAACAGTTCAAGCGTTGTTAGCCCAAGCGCTGACAAACAAGGTTCAGACGTTGACAACACCTTTGCACATCTTTTCTCTTACACTTTTGAACAAGGAGGACCTTCCAGAGTTTATGAAGAGATTCCTGTTGATCAAAGAGAGTCTGATGAAGAAGACATTGGCAACATGGAGCATGAGGTTGAGGACACCAGACTATTTGAAGGAGGGGTTCTCACCTCCACAATGAAGAATCACCCCCCATCTCAGATCATTGGTGATGTTATGACTCCAGTTCAGACAAGAAGATCCCATCAAGGTCTTGGTGGATTTATTGCCAATATACACAAGAAGGTTGATACCCCTCTTGTGCAAGCATGTTTGTTTGCATGTTTTCTGTCACAAGAAGAACCCAAGAAGATATTTGATGCTCTCAAAGAACCAAGTTGGGTAGAAGCAATGCAGGATGAGCTTCACCAATTTGCAATTCAGGATGTTTGGGAGCTGGTTGATTGTCCTTGATATGTCAGACCTATAGGGACAAGATGGGTTCTCAGGAACAAAAGAGATGAAAGAGGTATTGTGGTCAGAAACAAGGCAAGGTTAGTGGCTCAAGATTATACACAAGAGGAGGGGATAGACTATGAGGAAGTCTTTGCACCAGTTGCAAGGATTGAAGCTATTAGGATTTTTCTAGCCTATGCATCTTGCATGGGCTTCACAGTCTATCAAATGGATGTGAAGAGTGCATTCTTGTATGGCACCATTGTTGAGGAAGTTTATGTCATGCAACCTCCTGGTTTTGAGGATCCTGAGCATCCAGATAAAGTGTATAGAGTCAAAAAGGCTATGTATGGCCTTCATCAAGCCCCTAGAGCATGGTATGGTACTTTGTCCACTTATTTGGTGGACAATGGATTTAAAAGGGGCACCATAGATCAGACACTATTTACAAAGAAGAAAGGCAAAGATGTGTTGCTTGTGCAGGTCTATGTTGATGATATCATTTTTGGGTCTACTGATCCAAAGATGAGTGAGGATTTCTCCAAGCTTATGACATACAAATTCAAGATGAGTGCTATGGGGGAGATGAACCTCTTTCTTGGTTTACAAGTTCAGCAGAAAGAAGATGGTATCTTCATCTCCCAGGACAAATATGTTGCTGAAATCTTGAACAAGTTTGGCTTTTCTCCACATGAAAAGAGGGCTTCTACTCTTATGGATAGAGAACACCCTTGGGGAAAGGTCGGAGATGGGAAAGATGTTGATGTCAGGCATTATAGATCCATGATTGGATCCTTGATGTATCTTACTGCTTCCAGACCTGATATCATGTTTGCTGTATGTGCTTGTGCACGTCATCAAGTGACCCCCAAAGACTGTCACCTTTATGCTGTGAAGAGGATCTTTAGGTACCTAAGATGTTTCCCTAATCTTGGTTTGTGGTACCCAAAGGATTCACTAGTAGAGTTGATTGCATATTCAGATAGTGATTATGGAGGTGATAAGTTTGATAGGAAATCCACAACTGGTGGATGTCAGTTTCTTGGGAGCAGATTAATATCTTGGCAATGCAAGAAACAAACAGTGGTGGCTAATTCTACAACTGAAGCAGAGTATGTGGCTGCAGCAGCATGTTGTGGTCAAGTGTTGTGGATTCAGAACCAGCTGTTGGATTATGGGTATAATTTCATGCATACTAAGATATTTGTTGACAATAATAGTACTTTATGCATCATTAAGAATCCTGTGCATCATTCTAAAACTAAACACATAGAAATTAGACACC
This sequence comes from Glebionis coronaria, assembly GCA_025667525.1. Lineage (NCBI taxonomy): Eukaryota > Viridiplantae > Streptophyta > Magnoliopsida > Asterales > Asteraceae > Glebionis > Glebionis coronaria. The sequence goes on from CM046880.1 coordinate 222,278,609, forward strand.
ATTTTATAAGAGATTGCTTTGAGAAAGGTTTAATACAACCAGATAGGGTTGACACTGAGGAAAATGTGTTAGATTTATTAACTAAACCTTTTGATACTGGAAGATTTCAATACTTGGTAACAAGTATTGGAATGGTTAATCTCACTTAAATATGTGTTTTGGATTCTTTTTGTAACAATATGTACAAGATGATGCATTATTATTATTGGTCTTATTGATAATTTAGATTTTCCACTATATTTTTCTAACACTGACAAAGGTTGTTTGAACACTGATAAGTGTTTTTGCAACGTTTTCAGCAATATAATTGTCTAACGCTGACAAAGCTTCCTTCAACGCTGTTGTGTGTTATCGGGGCGTTGTCCGCAACAATGTTAGTTTTGTGGTTTTTAATCTAAATGTGCAGATGGTGTTAGCAGTATACCATTGGATACAGAGTTGCTTATGGATCAAAGGAGAAGCATTTGGACAAGTTTTTATTTATGGATGATGGTTGGAATGTTTCATTCCTATCTTGACATAAATTTTTTATGTTCATGCATGATTTTAGCAAACTTTTTGTATCATAGTTTAAGGAGAGGTTTTAGGAACCTTTAGGATTTTTGGGTATCCATATGATACTCTTATCACAATTCTAGATTGCGTCCACAGGTGAGTATGGGTTAGTTTTACTAAACCATGAGGCACTGTAGCATGCATAGTATATCAACTTTGCATGCTGCCAAGACATTTTTGGCCTAGAATTGGTTGTGGTCTGTTGGGAGACTTGGGAATGATTTTGATATGGGATTTACCTGGGAGTAACAAGGATTTTGTAAGGTAACTTGGTTGTTAAGAATTTTGGTTAGCAAGGGACACTAGAGGACTGTTATGTCTATCTTGCTTATGCAAGTGTGCATAACTGGACAGTGCTTGCCGCCCTATAATAATTATCAGCTTTTGGTTATCTTCTCTAGGATAAATTACTTGTTAAGGTCATTTTTCACTTTTTAAAACAATTTTATTTTTGGACGCTAACAAGAAATTTCCAAGCGTTGTTGTGACCAAATTGGACGCTGACATGGCTTTAGGCGAACGTTGACAAGATTATAGCCGTTGGGCGTTGATAGGTTACATTTGACCGTTGACACTCAATGGGACCTACCCAGTTGTTACTTTTTGACATATTTTCAAGCCGTAATTTTAGGAGTTGTTACTTTCATTAAATGCATGAGATAACTTATAACTTTTTCAATATATTCATGATTAGTTTTTGAAAATCTTTGCCTATTTTTGGGCCAATCACATGCATTCTTTATCTCCTATAAATTTGGCTCCTATTTTTAAAACAGGGTATCTATAATTCTTGTCTAACACTTTTCTCTTATCAACCTTCATCTTCTACACTTCAAATTAACAGCTTTCATCAATGGCACCAAGATTTAACTCAGCAGAATTGGATTTGGGGTTCAAGTCTCAACATAACATGATTGCTTATCTTGTTGCTGATAATGATTTGTTCCCTCAATACACACAAATGGTGGCGTATTTGAACGCATCCCCCTTAAGGTATGCTCTTTCTCATGCACCACTCATTCCAGTCACACACATTAAACAGTTTTGGAACACTGTCAGTTCCTCAACAGTTAATAGAGTGACCACATTAACTTCTATTGTTCATGGGCGATCTTGGGTGGTTACTGAGGCCTTGGTACGCCAGGCCTTGCATCTTGATGATGCTGATGGTGTAACCATTCTTCCCATAACTGAAATAGAACAAGGGCTTAGGGCTTTGGGATATCCAATTCCTGATGACGGTACTCTTAATAAGTACCATAAGCAGGAATTTCCCCCAGCCTGGAAGTACCTCATTCACATTCTCCTTCAATGTTTGAGTCCCAAATGTACTGCACACAATGAGATCAATAGATCCATTGCAACTTCTATTGTGTGCATTGCAACAGGGCAAAAATATAACTATTCTAAAATGATTTTTGAAGGGATGTGTAAAAACAAGGGGACAAAAATGACTTTAGCTTATCCCCGTTTTCTGCAAATGATTTTTGATGATCAAAGATATTGTTCAAGGGATCACAATGATTTTTATAAAATCCCTGAACAAAAGAAAGCTATTTTTACAAAGATGAATTCACCACCTCATAGAGACTTACCTTTAACCCCAGCCATGCTTGCTGTTATTGCAGCAGCACAACCCCAACCAGACCCCCAACCTCAAATTGACCCTCAACCACAACTTGAACCTATTCCTGCACCTTTACCCTTACCTGAACAAATTCAAATAGACCAAGAACCCTTTGACGCTGACACATCAAATGTTGGCGTTGATGTGCCTATTTCCAACGCTGACACCCAACCATCACAATCCCAAACACCCCTTAACCAACCCACATCTACCCATTCTTCCACACCATCTTCCACACCACCTGAATATAGGTTGATCAAACGCCAAAGGACTACTGGAGTGTTCTCCTCTGGTGGTCCTCGCCATGAAGCAGAGAGAACCACCACCACAAGTATGGCTGGTGACCTGGATGAGGCTGGGACTATTGGTTCTGGCTTAGAAGCTGGCCAAGGCAGTCCCACCATACTTAAGTACTCATCCATGCCCAATGAACCTGACTTGGGAGGTCAAATCCCCATTTCAGAAGAGGGCAGACTGGAACCAATGACTATTTTGGAGTTGATGGCAGTCTGCATTAGCTTGCAAAAGCAAAATGCAGACTTAGTACAAATTGTCAGCTCACAAGGCCTTGAACTCAAGGAATTGAGGGAGAGGATTGTTGTTTTGGAGAGTGATCATGCTAGGAGGGGTATGGAGGAGTCTTCCAAAGGGGAGGAAGATCAAAGAAATCTGAGTGATAAGAGCAGTCAAGATGGTCGACCAATGGATGTTGCTGAAGCTCTTACTACTTTGAAGGAACAAACAGGTTTTGATACGTCCTTAATCTCTCCAACCAATATAAATTTATCATTTACAGCTATGTTGAGAGAGGTTACACAAGGCGCTGAGGGAAAATCTTTGAGCGTTGACAAGACAAATTTGGACGTTGATAGAAGTATTTTGGGCGCTGATAGAGGAAATTTGGGCGTTGACAGATCTGCACATGAAGGTGATGTATTCCAGTCATCATCTATCATCAAGGATGTTCCCACTCAGGTATTACCATCTACCTTACCAACCATTGCACCATCAGATAAGGGTAAGGGTAAATTGGTAGAAGAAATTGTTCCAAAGAATGCAGCCCAAGTTGAATTTGATAGAAGATTGGCTGAGCAAATGATGGAACAAGGTGAAAAGGAAAAGTCACCATTTGTTGTGACTTCTGAAGAAGAAAGTGATGGAGCTAGCTCAGACTCAAGTGTGATGATTATTGAACCAGAAAGGCTTGAGTATGGTGATGAGCTTGCTAGGGAAAAGTTGAGAGATTTAAAGTTGCAGATTGACTTTGACATGCCAGAGGTGGTTCAGATGTACAATTCATGGGAAGAAAGCTGCATGGATAATCCAGACTTGACCATTTCAGATCAAATATGGGGTTTGGAGCTTCTTCTTAGAGTTCAGAAGGATTGTAAGGTGATTTTGAAGCACAAGGCAAGCAACATTCTCTCTGAGTTGAAAAGGGATAGAAGGAAGCTCTACTTTATGTTGCTCAGATGTCATGGAGTTGGATGGACACATCAGAAGTTGAAGGCTTTGACATTTGATGAGTTGGAACATAGGGCTTATCCTATTTGGGTGAAAGTGCAGGAAGAAAACACTTTCAGACTTCTTTCAGATGAAAGAAAGGAGCAACTTGCAGAAGAGATGGAAATCAAGAAAGCTATGATAGTTCCCAGGCCAGTGAAGAAGGGATTTACACTTGAGTTTCCAAAAGATATGAATCAACTATATCCAAGTGAAGCAGTTATTAGAAAGAGCCTCAAGCTCTCCCCATTAGAAGCTTCAGATATGGTGCAGGTGTTACCACTAGATTCCAGGAATCCAATTGTGAGTTATGATGAGGATGAATGTGGATTCTGGAAGATTGTAAGATATGGCAAGGAGGTACACACTTTTACCACTCTCATATCTTTATTTACAAGTTGTGATAGAGAAGACTTGGTGGACCTTTGGAGGTTGCTGGAGACCAAGTATGAGGCTGAAGCACTAACTTCAGCTAATGGAATAAAACTTTGGACCACATTCAAAAGAATGTGTGGGACAAATGAGGAAGATCCTGAAATATGGAAGGATCTTGAAGATGACCTCAGTGGTCTTCAATGGAGGTTATATTCAGCTGCTGGTGTATACCATTTGAGTTCTACAAAGTTTGTTGAGTATCTACTTGTAGATGCTCGGTATTTCATATCCAAGGCTGTTTTGGAAAAGATGAAGGACACCCAGCTGGAGATAGATTATACAAGTGACGTGGCAAAGAATTTGGTCAGATTTATTTATTACCAATATGATAAGGTTTGTCAGACTCCTCCAAGTTCTTAATGCTTATTCAGAAACTTGATCATAAGAGTGGATATCAAGTTTAGGGGAGGATTGTTGGGAATAAATTAAGGCCAGATCACTTGAGCGCTGACAAGAACAACTCAAGCGTTGACAAGAACAAAGTGAGCGCTGACAGCTCAAGCGTTGACAAGTTAAAGTCAAGCGTTGACAGATTGAAGACAAGCACTGATGGAAGATATAAGCTACACGTTTATTATATTCTAGAATACTTCTAGTAAGGATAGAAACGACAATGTATTTTCTATGTTTATCTTTATCTAGAATAGTTGATACGTAGCTTATTGTACAAGGCTTCTTAGTCTATAAAAGAAGGCCTTTAGGTTAATGTTTAGCATCAAGTTTTATATAAGTTTTCATTCGTAAACATCTTTCATTGTAAGCAAGTTCGACATTCATAATCAAAGTCAAAGTTTTGTTTACATCTTGTGTTCTTGTTTAAGTGGTAAATTCCGCATAACACTTAGATTCACAAAGCATATAACAAAGGTTTCTCTACGTGTTATACTTGATGTAATCTCGTATACACAAAGCTAATCGATCTAAGTTTGGGATCAACATGGCCTGCTGCTCAACAGCCTAACACCCCAACCATCTGCTCTGTGGTCACTTTTGGTTACTTGTTCCTTTTATGTTTTCTTTATACCTTTTTATTTCAACTTATTTTTATATTATCAGCTTTTATAGCTTATTTCGTACTTTATTCTAAGCTTATTTTTAGGCCTTTTTTTCCTTGGTTTCAAATAGAGTTTATCATTTTTTATAATTTTTTAGGATTTTTATAAAATCGTTTAATATTTTTAAATCATTTAATTAGTTTAAATGGTTTTTAATTCATAAAAAAATATATAAATGTCAAAAAATATAATTCTTTTTCTAAAAAATTTATTTTGTCATTTAGGATGTAGGAAAAATAAATTTGCTTTTGTGGAGTTTAAATTTGATAAAAAAATATTTATGTCGCGTTTTTACTTTCGTTACTTAATTTCGTGCTTTCGTTATTTGAACTTTTTAGCCCGTTTGTAGTTTTAAACTAGTTTTAATTTTTCTTTTTAAGTTTAATTAGTTTATTTTAAGCTAAGTTTTCAAAATATTTTTTTTAATTTAGTCGAATTTTCGTTGCGTTTTATGTTTTTCGTCGTACGTTGTTTTTAGCGTAACTCGTTTCCGTTTTCTTTTCTTTCCCTATTTCCATAAGAGTAATCACTCGATTAAATAACGTCTATAATAATTTTGGCTCAAACACCATACCTCCTCGAGAACGAACTCAACGACGAGTATTCGCGTTTTTTCACAAAACGTGATACTTAATACTTACCCGCATTATTAGTGTTTGTTTTTCCTAAAGCAAGTGTCTAATTTTACTGCATCAATTTATCAGGGGTTTATAGGCTAGTGTGGTTATATATAAAGGGTGTTAAGAGTTTTATTTATATCGAAGATTAAAAAAAAAAGCGCCTGTAAAGGGGTTCGATATGAGTCAATAGGGTACACGATATGAGTCGATAGGGCATCGTTTCACATGATATGAGTCGATAGGGTATCGTTCTACATTATATGAGTCGATAGGGTATCGTTTCACATGATATGAGTCGATTGGGTATCGTTTCACATGCTATGAGTCGATAGGATATCGTTGTACACTATATGAGTCGATAGGGTATCGTTGTACACTATATGAGTCGATAGGGTATCGTTTCACATGATATGAGTCGATAGGGTATTGTTGTATATTATATGAGTCAGTAGGGTATCGTTTCACATGATATGAGCCGATAGGGTATCGTTTCACATGATATGAGTCGATAGGGTATCGTTGTACACTATATGAGTCGATAGGTTATCGTTGTACACGATATGAGTCGATAGGGTATCGTTGTAAACGATATGAATCGATAGGGTATCGTTGTACACGATATGAGTCGATAGGGTATCGTTTCACATGATATGAGTCGATCGGATATCGTTGTACACGGTATGAGTCGATAGGGTATCGTTTCCCATGATATGAGTCGATGGGGTATCGTTGTACACGATTTGAGTCGATATGGTATCCTTTCACACAATATGAGTCGATCGGTTATCGTTGTACATGATATGAGTCGATAGGGTATCGTTTCACACGATATGAGTTGATCGGGTATCGTTGTGTACCATATAAATCAATCGGTATCGTTGTACACGATATGAGTCAATATGGTATCGTTGTACACGGTATGAGTCGATAGGGTATCGTTGTAAACGATATGAGTCGATAGGGTATCGTTTCACATGATATAAGTCGATCGGATATCGTTGTACACGGCATGAGTCGATAGGGTATCGTTTCCCATGATATGAGTCGATCGGGTAACGTTGTACACGATATGAGTCAATATGGTATCGTTGTACACGGTATGAGTCGATAGGGTATCGTTGTACACGATATGAGTCGATAGGGTATCGTTTCACATGATATAAGTCGATCGGATATCGTTGTACACGGTATGAGTCGATAGGGTATCATTTCCCATGATATGAGTCGATCGGGTAACGTTGTACACGATATGAGTCAATATGGTATCGTTGTTCACGGTATGAGTCGATAGGGTATCATTTCACACGATATGAGGCGATAGGGTATCGATATTTTTGGCACCTACGTCGGCATTGGAGTTGCATTTCAAAACATCATATTGATGCCTTGGGGTTAGTTAAAATAATTGTATTCGAACACTAAAAAAATTTTTGACTCGAAACTAGAAAAAATTTACAAAACCGAGAAATCAAATAAATTCAGTTTGATTAAGGTTCGACTCGACTTCTCGGTTCGCGTCGTTTGACAAAACCGAAAAATCAAATAAACACATGCAATTTGCAACACCCGAGAATTTTCCATACTTTAAATAATAATAAATTATATTTCATTCATTTTGAGCGATACCAAACTTATTGGGTTTGAAAATGGGTCATATTTTACAAAATTTGAAGAAAAAAAAAACGCACAGTCTGCGTATCGACACAGTTAATAATTAAATTTATATTTTCATGAGATATTTAATAAAAAGATTTATTAAATTATTTAATATTTTATTTCATTAACGTTTATTAAAAACGAGAACATTTAAGTGAAGTCTATTTTCTTTTCGTTAAAAATAAGCTTGTTTGAGAAACCTAAAAGATAATTAACATTTAAACGAAATTACAAGCGATATTTAACCTACTTTAGTGGAAAAAATGTTTTAAACGCAATGGCGAAAACTTCGTGTTTTGATTCATCCGTTAACTATTATAGACGAGACTCGAACCATTAATTGACGATGATTATATCAATAATTACAAATTGAACCCTAAACTATTTCCAACCTTAAACTTTGTTTTAATATAAATAGAAATTTATATTCTTTTTCTCATTTTCATAAAAACAAAAACAAAGGAACTTATATACTCTCTCCCCCATCTTTTTCTTACTTGGCGCCGTCATCCGGCCACCACCCGTCGGCAACAGTCTCTATACACTATCACAACCATCTACCTCCATCATCGTGACCAAAAGCCACCACCCCTATCACGGCTGCTACTCCAGCCCCGAACCGCCACCACCACACCATTTACAAACCAGACCCGCCACCACCATTTTACACTGCTCTCTGTCCACCACCACCTCCGACTTCCATCATCATCTCGATCACGATGATGGAGGTCAATGCAACGATATTCATTTAACCACTTCCATTATAGCAAATTCGCTCTTCCATTTGACCCAGAATCAATCCAGGTAATTTTGATCATTTGATCGGTATAGGTATACTTGTAGAAGAAATTGTCATCACTATGTTGCTAGAATAAGGAGATCACATAGGATACTAAAAGAGAGAGAGCGATAAATCGTGTAGATGATATTCAAGGGGTGTTGAATGATTTGAAATGTGAAAGGAAGGAGAAACGAAAGATAGACATGGTCTTACTTGAGGAGCAAGTTCATCAGATGCTTAAGGAATGGAAAAAGGAACTTAATCAACCTTCCCCTGCTTCTTCTTCGTCTTTGCATCAGGTATATGTCATATCGCGTTTTCAAGTTGCTCATCATCTGTTTCTAGTTCTTATGTTGTGCTTATTTGTCAAATAGTCTTTTTGGATAGATAGTTTAGTAATAACAGCAACGAACTAATACTAATGATTATTTTCTGATTTTCCCGGGACCCGAACCACTAGGAAAGACCCGCAAAGGGAAACTCCTATAACTCACGGCTTCACACGAGGAGGACTGGACCTTCATTGCCACTTGCGAGGTTCAAACCCGCGAACAACCCCCTCCCAAGCTCCAAATAGGATGCCTGTTGGCCAACTGACTAAGTCAGTTGGTTATTGTTATAGAGATATTAGTGCAATCTAAAATGTTAAAAGTGTTGTCTGCAAACATTGTTCATATCAAAAAATTTTCAAGTTGCAGATTGATTTATGTATATTATTTTAACCTAAAGAGTCGATAAAACTTAATCTTATCTAATTTAAGCATACCCTTTAAACATTATTTACTATAATTCTGATAAACTAAATGCTAACCATGCATTATTATCCTCGTTAATCAAGAGGTCGTGAGTTCAAGTTTCGTAAAAGCATCTGAAAAGTATTATACAACAGGTGCGTGAAAAATCATTTTCCAGAAAATTAAAATTAAAAATGAAAGGAATAATTTTGGAAACAGATTCTAGAAATGTATATATTCCATATAACAAACTTTTTGGCGCCGATATTCACTTGACCACTTTCATTATAGCAAATTCGCTCTTCCATTTGACCCGAAATCAATCCAGGTAATTTTGATCATTTGATCGGTATAGGTATACTTGCAGAAGAAATTGTCATTACTGTGTTGCTAGAATGGGGAGATGTATGAAATCACACAGGATACTAAAAGAGAGAGCGATAAATCGTGTAGATGATATTCAAGGGGTGTTGAATGATCTGAAATGTGCAAGGAAGGAGAAACGAAAGATAGACATGGTCTTACTTGAGGAGCAAGTTCATCAGATGCTTAAGGAATGGAAAAAGGAACTTAATCAACCTTCCCCTGCTTCTTCTTCGTCTTTGCATCAGGTATATGTCATATCGGGTTTTCAAGTTGCTCATCATCTGTTTCTAGTTCTTATGTCGTGTTTATTTGTCAAATACTCATTTTTGGATAGTAAGTTTAGGAATAACAGCAACGAAACTAATACTAATGATTATTTTCTGATTTTTAAGGTAGACACTACAAGATCACAAGATATTGTTGCATCTAGTTTGCAGTTTGGATGCAATTTTAATCTACTTTTGGTTTTCATATGCAGGGTGCAAGCTTAGGGTCATTTTCGCCTGACATAAGGAGGTTGTTGCAGCTCTATGCCGAGGAAGATGATGCAACTAGTGGGTTAATTGTACCGAAACCTGATCCAGATGCCCACCTAGCCTCTGAAAATGCCGCTTTTCATAAGGTTCTTCTTTTTGTCTTTTTTGTTGATGTTGTTGTTGTTGCTGATTTTAGGGTGTCTACTAATGAATTGTGTAATTAACATAATGCAGAACTTTTATATAACTCCAATGTCTCAAGAGCACGAAATCAAGTTGTTTGATCAATGCAATGATTCACCTTTGGGAATAAACACGACAGTTGTACATCATCAACCACCAACCAAAACAGCCTCCACCCTCATCATCTCGATCCACCACCACTTTTGAATCACCACCAGCCACCATGGTTTCCAGCCTACACCATATCCGTTGTCACCACCATCTATCACAAGCCAATGGTGTTTGTTTATTTGCTTATATCGAAACCACCAGCCCGTGTGGTGCTCATGGGAGTTGATTCGATTAAAACAACCTCAAGGGTATTTGTTTGTAGTTATCACCAAAAACCACCACACACGTGGTGGGTTTTACTACATCAGACGTCGGGTTTCGTTGCGTTAGCAGTTGGGGTGTTTGTTTCTGCTTAAAATCACAACTAGGCTGCGTTAGGATCGGCTTAAGGGTGCATTTGGGCGCATGCAGAAATGACACAGCAGAAGAATGCCAGTGGGTCCAACAGCCGTTGCGTTTTGGTCCAGCAGTCGATGCGTTTTTGTCCAGCAGAAAGGGGCGATAACATCGTAGCTCTCACATCAGCGGAGGCCGGGACGTAGCGTAATCTTCTTTTCCTTTTTCTTTACTTCTATTGTAGAGTATAGTTTAAATTTGTTTCTAAATGCCTCGTTTGATTGTCTCTTAAGCTGATTTACTCTTGTGCTCGTAGGTCTTTATAAGTCGCTTATTAGAAATCTGAGTCGAATTGATTTAGCTTATAGATAATATAAGTAGTAGTCTAGAATTTGTGGAGTAATAATCAGTTCCGTTCAGCTAGTATTTGATTAAGGATGTTAGGAGAAAGTTTGCAACTTTTAAAAAATGAAAAAGTAATATAAGTCTCGAACTCAGTAACTAGTTTTCTTCAGTTTCTGATTTTCTGCAATTTTGTCTTTAAACCTGTGTTTGGCAATTCAGTTAACAGTTTGAAATGGACAGCTTTTGATATTTGTACTTGAACTGCTGATAGAGTAGTTGTAGTGTAATTTAGAACTGGTAGGATAGAAAAGATATTGTAATAAGTTCCTTCTGTATGCAAGCGAACTTTGGAGAAGAGTAGTACTAGTGGCGCTAAAGGTCCCGAAGTATGCAGAAGTAATTTGGAGAAGAGAAGTGGTAATAGTTCAGCAGCAACAGGTGGATATAGCATTAGTTCACTAGTTCGAGGTATTGATTCACCAGTGGATATGCTCTTAGATTCAAACACACGTTTCGTTCCTACTTCCTTTTCTAGACGGGGTAGAGACGACTAGGGGAGATGTGACACTGGTGATGATGCATTACATCATATGATCGTAGATGATCTAAACACTGTTAGTGATGATGTTTCCATTGACAACTCACAAACAAGACGGGGCCCAAATTCCTCCAAACAGTGTCCTGTTCATCCATCACAGCGGGAAGAGATTTGGGTTATTGATACCGACTATGTGTATACACTTGTGCGTTGCAATACCACATGATTTATGAAATATATACTAAAGTGTTTCCATTCTGTAGGTTTGTTGCAAATCCCTGTGTTGTTCGTTCCATATCATCTATGTTGAGGAACTCCTTTCATGGTGCGTGGAATGCATGGACAGATGTTGATCAAGAATCCCGTGATTTATTGTGGACGCGTTTCAAGGTTTTATCTTACTACATCGTATAACTTTAAATTATAGACGAACTAGAAGTGTTTTTATGTGTAAATGACATTAACTTGAAAAATTTTACATGTGTAGAATTTCTATAGATGGGATCCTTGCATCAATGAAGAAGTTCATGGTGCGTGGGAGGCATGGATAAGAAAGAATTTCCGCGACTTCATGAGTGAGGTTCGTAAGTGTGCCAAGATAAGGTATAGGAAGGCCGAAGGGGAAGATTTTGATGGAGAAAATTACTTTGTCCTCGCGCCTTATGGGCCAGTCTGGATAAAAGACGATTATTGGCAGAATTTGATCAAAAAATAGAACGAACCCCAATGGCGTGATAAGTCAAGAAAGGCGTCACAAAACAGGAACACACAAACAGATGGATCAGTAGGGTAGCATACATGTGGGTCAATAACAATGACTCAACATAGGTTAAACAAGGTAAACATGTAAAATTAAACATTTTTTTATTTATGGTTTTTATTATCAACTCTCAGTTACAATACTTGTTGCAGGAAAGGGAAACAGGTGGCCCAGTTAGCTTTCAAGTTCTTTTTGAAGATACACACTCACAAAAAGGTGTCTACATTAACTAGAAGGGACAAAATCTTGGGGTATGTTTCTTTGTCTCATTAAAATTAAATGCAATGTTTTGATTTTCTCTTATTATCTAGGTTGTAAGTGAGTAGTTTTCTTGTTTTCGATGTTTGGCTATTTACATATATGTTTGGTTATTTTAGCTGCAGTTAGGTTGTTTTTATGTTAGTCTAAATATTTTGTATACTTCTGTGTAACAGAATGCCTACAAGGATAAGAAAGAGTTGAACGCGATTGTTGGAGCTTGGTTTACATTGTGGCGACAAGTTAAATAAAAACAAATTTGATTCGAAATATGTATTTGACAATTTTAATCCTTCCAATTAATAAAGTTCTCTTTATTTACATACATTTGTTGTTTATGACAATTCAAGTCCTTTAATTTAGTTTTTTTATATAATTCTTGTATTTACATTATTCCATTGTAGAGGGTTAAATTTGTAAAATTTGGAATTTAATAAAAATTCCAAATTTTTTTAAAAAAAAAACTAAGTAAAAAGAGACTGGTTTTTTAAAAAAAACACATTTTTTTACTCCATAAAAAGACTGGTTAGATGCTCTTAAAAAGACTGCTTTCTGGAGATTAGTATGGAGACCAATCTCTAAAGAGACTTGTTTTTATGAAGATAACCAGTGTCTATTCTTTTAATAGAGACTGGTTTCAAAACCATTCTCTTTATGTTTCGAGCAAGGAGATCCTCCATATAGAGACGTCTAACAAAACCAGTCTCTATTGCCTTTTTGGACCAGTCTCCATGGACTTTTTTGTAGTAGTGAGTGGACTTGGAATATATTTAAGCCCACTAAAATAGCCCATTAGGTGTTTAGCCCATATAAAGTTTGAATATTAAAATAAAAGTTTTTATAATAAAATATAACTATAAAAACTTTTTGGATGAAAATGACAATTTATGAAACTTAAGGACTAAAGCCGTAACTTATGAAACTTGTTTTGATAAACTAGTAAACACAAGGACTAAAAATGTAAATATCCAAAAGTCTAGGGTTGAATAAATACTATCCGTGAAAAATTAAACCCTAGGGACCATTTTGGAAAGTTTCTAAAAGTTATATTGTCATTTTATAACCCTAAGGACTATTCTTGTAATTTGTCGAAACTTAAAGAAGCCCTAGGGGTTGTTTTTGCAATTTTAGTAAAGTTACAAAACCTAGATATAACTAGGGGGACTAAATCTGCCATTAACCGAAACTTTAACAAGCCCTAGGTACTAAATATGTAAAATCCGAAAGTTATATTGTTTAAAAATATAGAGGGACTAGTTTTGCCATATTCCGAAACATTAACAATCCCTAACCCTAAAACCTATTTTAATTATAATAAAACATAATTAAAGTACTTAGATCATAAGAGTTAAGGTATATATTCTTAAGTTTAAATTATTTTATATTATAATAATTTATGGAAACTTTAAAGTTAAATAAAATATTATATTTTTTTTTACTTTAGGAAATAATTGTATGAACAAATATGAATATGTAATACTCATACATAAACTTATATACTTTTATAATAATAAAGTTTATAAGAACGATGGATAAACTGAATGTTAATATTTAAGCAGAACATCTTACGTCCTACTTAAAATATGAAACTTAAATATTAAAGTTTAAATGAATGAGTATAATACATAAACTACGAACATGAACTAATATTAAGTAAAATCTTTATGTTTACTTAATAATAGTAAATGAGTGATTATAATACTTGAACAGAAAAACGTAAATTAATATTTTAAGTAAGACCTTATATGTCCACTTAAATAAAGAAACTTAATTGTAAGTTGAATGATTACAATAAATACATGTATGCTAACTGATATTAATAGTTAAACATTTTATAGAGACGGAACTTATATAAATAAGTTAAATGAATATTGATGATACTTGAACTACGGTTATTTAGATAAATATCGTAGTATAAATGAACTGACTAAAATCTGTATAAGCATACATATATGTTCTTTGTACTATCTATTAAGACTGTACTATCTGATTAGGCATAACTTTGGCGTGAGCTTTAATTGGATATTCGTATTAAACATCAATTGCCTACTCCCAGGTGAGTTTACAGCCTCATATAAACTTTTGATAAAACTTTCCCCTTTTGGGAAAGAAAATATGCAAACACATAATGGACACAACTGGATTGTATAAACTTGACTGTGGTTGATTATTATTGAAACTGTTAAATTGTTGTAAATCACCCGAATGTTATAAATAGATCTATTTGGGATTGACCATCCCCGTCTGGGTGAGTCATGATCACTGTGCCTTGGCCGGGACAATAGACGTATACCATGTTGGAACTGGAATGGGTGTCTTATTGTAAGACACTACGTCCTCAACTGTTGAGGACTGCGGAGGTTAAGCTTCAGTTTCTAATAATAAACAAATGTTATCTACATTTTAGTAAGAATGCTTTGTGCATTATTACTTCTATGATTATTGTATGTCCAAACTAATTAATTGTTAAAAACTGTAAATTCGCCAACTTTATGTTGACCCCCTTTAGTATGTTTTGCACAGGAATATGAAGTTAGTACGTGGTGTGTGCATGATCTCCAGCATCTTAGAAATCTGCATCATAGGACTCGTCAGGGGTTCTATTTGGGAAACATAAACAATCACCTTCTATCATGTTTTAAACAATTATATTTTATTTTTTAGCAATCATGTAAACTGATTTAAATAACTCTTTATCTTATGCTTTATGGACTATATGTTATCGATCTACCCTAGTGACATCTCCGTGGATATTTCCGCATATTTTGACCCTACCCGGGGTGTCACAAGCCGACCCATAGGCGTTCATCTTCGTCATGTCATTTTGTTTAGGTGAACCGAACCAAAGGCGTTCACCCAAACCCATGTGATTTCATCATCATGCATTCATACACTGTTTTCATGCATAAAATGTTTCTCATGATTTATTGGCATAAATGTTTTTTTCATGTATATTATGTTTTAATTAGTTTAATCATGCATTTTGTTTTATACTGTCAGATGGTTCTCACACGCAAGCAGGAATAACTCAATGCAGCAGTTCAAGATGTGATGCAGGCCATGCTTCCTCAACTGAGGAACGAAATCAGCGCCGAGGTGCAAGTTTCCAACAATCAGCACCAGCACCAGCATCCTGTTCCTCCTCCTCCTCTAGCTAAATTGATCACATGGCTGGATCGATTGAACAAGAAACTTCCTCGATCCTTCGAGAAGACTGACTGGCACAATGAGGCTGAGAGCTGGCTAGCTCATATCGAGAAGATATTTGATGCAATGGGCTGCGACCTTGTCTTCAAGGCAAGGTTGGCCTGTTACAAGTTTGAAGGTGACGTGCTTGGATAATGGAAGTCAGTGAAGCAGTCTAAGAAAGGTGACAATTGGGTGGCTGGCTTGACATGGGCTTAGTTCAGGAAGTTGGTGATGGGACAGTTCTTCCCCAAGGCTGAGCAAGATAAGGTGAAGAGGGAGTACTACGGGATCAGGCAAAGAGTTGGGGAGAACAGCAACGAGTTCATGCAGCGTTTCTTCGTTTGGCTGGTTTTCTTGGCGCAGCAGCAGGTACTGCCGAAGAGCAAGCATACCACTTTTGTTGGGCTCTTCGTACATCGGTCGCCAATAACTTAGTATGTGCTACTTTCAACACAGTGGCACAAGTAGCCGATGCAGCACGTAAGCTGGAGATGCTGCAGGAGAGAGATGAATTTGGTGAGGTAGAGAGACCCGAGAAGAGGTATATTTTCGTCACTCAGCGGTGATCATTTCAATTCATTCAATACTATCCAAATATTTATCTTTCTCTATGAATTGCATCTTTCAAGCAGAAGACTGGGGACCGGTCTCAACCGGCTACTCAGCAGCAGCCTACTCAGCACAAGGGTAACGGTCAGACCTAAGACCGTTCTGCTTCGGATAGGCGTGGCGGTAATGATAATTACCGTAACAACGTTGGAAACTCCAACAGCAGCAGGTCCCTAAACATACTCATTTCTTATGTTACACGCTTATAATTCATAATTCTTACACTTCGGTATCTTCTACCAGGAATCATGGCAACGAGAGGGAGCAGGACCGCCGAGGTTCACAGCCCAACCGCACAGTTATCACTGGCATTGGGCCTTATGATTTTCTGCATTGTCCTATTTGTACCCATAAAGCATGTCTCACGTGTACTTTTCTGAACAGGCTCCCAGCCAGCAAGGACACATGTTGGAGGGTATACTCACCCTCTTTGCACTACCTGCAACCGTAGGTACCCAGGGCCATGTCGTCGCGACAGCGATGCTTGCTTCAAGTGTGGCCTGACAGGTCATCGCATGAAGGATTGTCGCAAGGGTGAGATAGAGTGCACATTTGGACATGCCGACTCCAAGCCACCTCCTACTACTGGACGGGTGTACACGACCTCGTGTGATCAGGCCAACAAGTCTACTGGTACCATCACTAGAATCTTGTATATGTATGGTCAAGCTGCATGTGTTTTATTTAACACAGGTGCTACTCATTCGGTCATTTCTACTGCTTATGCCAAGAATGTTATGATATCCTCTATGCCATTGGATAATGTATTAAACATTTCCACGCCCTTAAGAGACTCTGTACGTATAACCCATGGGTACAAGAGTCTTCCCCTCGAATTTGACGATAAGATTCGCCTAGTTGATGCACTTCTTTTGGATATGTGCGATTTTGACATGATATTAGGCATGGACTGGCTATCCAAACATCATGCCACCATTGACTGACATTCATATCAGGTCATCTTCGGTGATGTAAATGCATCAGAGTACATTCACAACGGTTTCATGCCCGGAAGGTCTTTACAAATAATTTCAACCTTGCAAGCACGTGCACTACTGTCACATGGTTGCGAGGGATATCGTGATACTGTTCATGATTTGGAGGCTGAATCTCCATCTATCCAGAATCAGCCGATCGTGTGAGAATTCCCAGACGTGTTTCCAGAAGAACTCCCGGGCATACCACCGGCTCGTGAAGTGGAGTTTAATATAGAGCTCATCCCAGGAGCTGAGCCAATTTCTAAGGCTCCTTATCGCATGGCTCCCATAGAGCTAAAGGAGTTAAAGGAACAACTTCAGGAACTGTTTGTTGACATCATAAGATTCAAGCTAACAAGAGGTGATCTAGAGGTCGGGGAGGATAAAATAAGTATTTAGACATTTTTAGAGAGAGAAAGATAAAACTTGAAATGAGTGTGTGTATTTAGAAAGAGAAAGTGAAATACACAATAAGAAGAATCCTCACCCCTCCATGGAAGTATGGAGGGGTATATATAGCCTTGACACACATGAACTATTCTAACTTAACAAAACTAGTCCCTGCGTGTGTGGTTATATTTAAACTAATGTAATTCCGTAAATGACGCTCACATTTTAGGGCTAACAATCTTCCCCCAATGTGGAGACATACGGAATTACTTACAATGTTCCTAACAAGTACAAATACAATAAAATGAAGTCTTCCAAGGCGCTTCCAATGCTGAGGATGTCTTTTAATTCTTCTTGTCTTCATAACTTGTACCTCAGCTTGAATCCTCTTTGTCTTTGCTTGTTGTGGAACAATTGTAATATGCATGATTTGGATTAACTTCCCCCCAATTCATGCAGCATGTATTAAAAACTTTCTTCATAGACTTATTTTTGACGAAGTTTCTGAATCAGCTTCCCCCCAAACCAATATTCGTATCTTAAGCAGATTCTGACACTCTGATGTAGTTTAGACAATCTTCTAGCTCATCGGTTTAAGTGCACAGCGGTAATTTGTAGAAGAACCACACCAGATAATATTGCTTCTATACTGTTTCATGTCGTTTAGGTTTTGGTGATAATCCGTTTGGGGTAACATGCAGGAAATCAGCAACAATTCTTCTCACGCCTGCAGAATACTTCATAAAAATCATATAAAGTAAGTAGATACCATTCCATGTACACTACTTCCCCATGGAAGTTGATTCGATTACTTCGAAGTACACGATCTTCCCCCATGATGATTTCGAACTCTCGGAAGCATCATTATCGTGGACGTCCATATACTCGAGAAGTTCTTAGTCTTAAGCAAATGTCTTGAAAAGTTTTGAAAGTCATTGAGAAACTTTGAAATAATTTTGCTTAGACTATGAAGTACCATTGTCGTTATGAGGCTCATAAATATCCCGTGAGAATTGAGTGCTGATTCCATCTCTCTCTGTCTAACTTACCAACCTCGAATTCATTCGGATATTTGTTGTGACCACATGTGAAGTAAACCCGATATTCCAAACTTGAAACTGAAGTACAATCCCCCAAATTTGTTACTTAAGCTTGCACTTATGTCGATTGAAGAACGGTGCAGAAACAAGGCTCTAACATCTCTTGAAGTTATCCACACGAGCAACTGCGTGTGACACCCAAAAATGATAGTAATCCATGTCGTCGACCATCCACTCCTTGACAGTGGAAACTGGATAATTCAAATCTCAATCATAAATTTTATCGCCCAAGCAAGTCATCAATCGATAGACTGGGTTTGAAGAAAAGGGGTAGAAAAATAGAAGGAAGGCTCGATGATGAAATAAGTAGACGCCTTCGTGAAATCCCACTTCAACTTCAAATAAAGAATACCAAATCCACTTCGTGATCACTTGTCTTTGTAGAATCAAAACTAGCCGTTTTCATTTAAGTGAATCTTATATCGGATCGTTTTAGCGTTAAGTGTTTTGTTTGCTGTGGTGTTGTGTTTGTGAATGTCGTTATCTAGAACAAATGATAAAATATCATTAAAGGATAATTTGTCTAGATAACTTGTCATTTAAGCTCAACGTCAGTCATATGCCCAACTGATGCGCAGATCGACCTCCGCGGTGAGGTCGTCGAAATTTTTTCGAAAATATTAGGTTTTAAACCAATAAATTTCTTTGTTAATTAAGCACTTTCGATCGAGACATACCGAATACCCGACATTAAAAATAATGTCATCATAACCCGATAAATACTAGCCGGATATTGGTACCCATTATCCAAAATTTCGACCCACGACATATAACCAAATCCATTAACCAGCCCACTAGAATTGATAGCAACATATTTTGGTTCCTATGGTCAACTTTCGTTTAGCAAAAACCAAAAATACATATGCTAATCCGTCATAGACAGTCCATCAATATAATTTAACCCCACAAGTTATCTTGACAGTTGGCCCAATGATAAGTGTGAAAACACTCATCAATAATGATCCAAATACCACTCAAAACACAGTCAAATACCTTATATTTAACTTTAAAATATCAGAATTATGCGTGTATTTGTGTTTCATGTGTTTTCAGATAAGAAGATACATTTTCGAGCAAACATGCGTTTTCATGGATTTATTTGATGAAAAGATGAAGAAAAAGACGAAAAGATGATTCAAGGACTTTATTTGCCAAGTTTCCAAAGATCAAGGGCTTAACTTGCAAATTTCTACAAAGATGAGGATGAAAGGAAAATATGCTAAGAAGTTTATATACCATTTGGATAGAGAATAGAAAATGAAGGACTAAAAGGAAATTAACTGGAAAGTTTATTAAGTATTTGGTCAATTTGACCAAACTGGTCAAAACACATAAACACCCAAATACGCGACTTCGTCTTCTCAAAGAAGAGAGAGAAAGTGATAGCAGTTTCTTATCTCTTATCCACCTCTTAACCTGCAAATCAATTTCGAGGACGATCTACGAAGATTCAAGGGAAACTTTCAACAGAAAAAATACTCCTCTCCATCTCCTCTACAAGACGGTACCCTTTAATTAGATCAAGGAAGGAAGATAAAGAAACCCCCAAATGAGATGAAAGATGAAGAACGAGTATATCCTCGTATTTTACACGTGGCAACCAATCATTGGATAGACCACGTCACTTCACTCCTTTTGGCGGCTATAAATACAAGACGAAGTCCTTCATTTGGAATGGTTAGCTAGGAGTAGATTAGCACATAGTTAGTTAGATAGGACTAGTTAGTTAAAGCTTTTGTAACGAATTCAGTTTCTTTTCAGTTTAAACTTTTGTAACCGTTTCTAGTTTTCTTCCATTAATGAATCTTTAAAAGCTTCATATATTTTCTTCTTTCTCATCTTTTCCTGTTTATTCCTCTTCTAAGTTTCTGTTTTTCTTTACTGATACTGTTCACGATATAAAAAGAAAAAAAAATATAATAAAACATGGTTTTAACAAGTTTAGACTTCTTTGACATATTAGGCCTGCCATGGATATTTTGACTCAACCCGAGTTTGCTTATCTTAGCATTCTCTAGCTAGTATCCTTAACCATGTAGTCCTTCATTGGTCTATTAGGCTAAGCATCCACCAATTTCATTATTTGAAATTTTAAATTTGTGGAGAATGGGAAATGATAGAGTTGAAGCAAGTGAAAAAGGGCTAGATAAACTTCATGATAATTACTTGTGGCTAAACCCTTCTCTTCTTTACCTCTATTTTCTTCGCATGTATATAATTGTTAATAAATAATCAAGTACGGTTTTAATTGGTTTGTAATCTCTTATGCATTTTTGGCTAATCATTTATGGTTGATACGAGTACGTCTTAAGATTCTAAGTTAGCACGTTTTATGTGTACTAGACTTATGTCATGCTCCATACTTAGCGGGTGTTTTTCCTTTTATTCTTTTCAAATTTCTTTGTGAGGAATAAAGAAAAATAAGAGCGGCTTATGAAAAAAAATGAGTGGCTAGGAAAAAAAAGAAAAGAAAAAGAAAGAAAAAAAATAATAATGCAAGACTCCCAAGAGGGGCAGTGTGGTGTTAATTATAGTGACTATTGAGTTCCAATATTACCTTGACGGGTTGCGGGGATTCAATAGATTGCTCCGATCCAATATTACCTTGACGGGTTGCGGGGTTGAAGATCCAAAGTCTCAAAAAGATGGCGGATGTAAATTATTGCGTGAGTTTTATTTTTCTTTCCTTAGCGAGTGTGTAGCTACTTATGAAAGCATGACATGAGGATTTTACACATAAGGCGAATGACTTATTACTCTTGAAACGGACTTGTATTAATTATGAGCGGTTTTTCAAGTAATGGATGAGAGGATTACTTAGGATTAAAACCGTGCTTCCTTATTTTTGGATTTTACATTTCTGATACTTCACGCTTTAAATAATGACAAATTTGCCCACAAGCAATTTGCTCAAATAATAACCGGTTCCACATTTAATTGTCATGAATAAGTTGATGCACTTTTTACTTGTGAATACAATGATCCCATTTTTAAGCTTGGTATGGGGAAAGTGAAACTTGAGGGTGATAAATGTCCATGGTACCCAAGCCCTAATCTAAGTCATTGAATTCTTTATGAGTTATTTCCATCAAAACCATTTATGAAAAATCAAAAATATAAAAATAGAATTGTTTCCTTTGCATTGCATTGTAAATATTCAAAATCATTCATCATATAGCATAGTATAGTTTATTAAATCATAAAATGGCCAAGGTCGGTTAATTATGAGAAAAGTGTAACTTGGTGCTTTAAAATGCTGCATTGCATGAGGACATGGCAATGGTCAAGTGGAGGGGAGTTGATAAGTGTGAAAACACTCATCAATAATGATCCAAATACCACTCAAAACATAGTCAAATACCTTATATTTAACTTTAAAATATCAGAATTATGCGTGTATTTGTGTTTCATGTGTTTTCAGGTAAGAAGATACATTTTCGAGCAAGCATGCGTTTTCATGGATTTATTTGATGAAAAGATGAAGAAAAAGACGAAAAGATGATTCAAGGACTTTATTTGCCAAGTTTCCAAAGATCAAGGGCTTAACTTGCAAATTTCTACAAAGATGAGGATGAAAGGAAAATATGCTAAGAAGTTTATATACCATTTGGATAGAGAATAGAAAATGAAGGACTAAAAGGAAATTAACTGGAAAGTTTATTAAGTATTTGGTCAATTTGACCAAACTGGTCAAAACACATAAACACCCAAATACGCGACTTCGTCTTCTCAAAGAAGAGAGAGAAAGTGATAGCAGTTTCTTATCTCTTATCCACCTCTTAACCTGCAAATCAATTTCGAGGACGATCTACGAAGATTCAAGGGAAACTTTCAACAGAAAAAATACTCCTCTCCATCTCCTCTACAAGACGGTACCCTTTAATTAGATCAAGGAAGGAAGATAAAGAAACCCCCAAATGAGATGAAAGATGAAGAACGAGTATATCCTCGTATTTTACACGTGGCAACCAATCATTGGATCGACCACGTCACTTCACTCCTTTTGGCGGCTATAAATACAAGACGAAGTCCTTCATTTGGAATGGTTAGCTAGGAGTAGATTAGCACATAGTTAGTTAGATAGGACTAGTTAGTTAAAGCTTTTGTAACGAATTCAGTTTCTTTTCAGTTTAAACTTTTGTAACCGTTTCTAGTTTTCTTCCATTAATGAATCTTTAAAAGCTTCATATATTTTCTTCTTTCTCATCTTTTCCTGTTTATTCCTCTTCTAAGTTTCTGTTTTTCTTTACTGATACTGTTCACGATATAAAAAGAAAAAAAAAATATAATAAAACATGGTTTTAACAAGTTTAGACTTCTTTGACATATTAGGCCTGCCATGGATATTTTGACTCAACCCGAGTTTGCTTATCTTAGCATTCTCTAGCTAGTATCCTTAACCATGTAGTCCTTCATTGGTCTATTAGGCTAAGCATCCACCAATTTCATTATTTGAAATTTTAAATTTGTGGAGAATGGGAAATGATAGAGTTGAAGCAAGTGAAAAAGGGCTAGATAAACTTCATGATAATTACTTGTGGCTAAACCCTTCTCTTCTTTACCTCTATTTTCTTCGCATGTATATAATTGTTAATAAATAATCAAGTACGGTTTTAATTGGTTTGTAATCTCTTATGCATTTTTGGCTAATCATTTATGGTTGATACGAGTACGTCTTAAGATTCTAAGTTAGCACGTTTTATGTGTACTAGACTTATGTCATGCTCCATACTTAGCGGGTGTTTTTCCTTTTATTCTTTTCAAATTTCTTTGTGAGGAATAAAGAAAAATAAGAGCGGCTTATGAAAAAAAATGAGTGGCTAGGAAAAAAAAGAAAAGAAAAAGAAAGAAAAAAAATAATAATGCAAGACTCCCAAGAGGGGCAGTGTGGTGTTAATTATAGTGACTATTGAGTTCCAATATTACCTTGACGGGTTGCGGGGATTCAATAGATTGCTCCGATCCAATATTACCTTGACGGGTTGCGGGGTTGAAGATCCAAAGTCTCAAAAAGATGGCGGATGTAAATTATTGCGTGAGTTTTATTTTTCTTTCCTTAGCGAGTGTGTAGCTACTTATGAAAGCATGACATGAGGATTTTACACATAAGGCGAATGACTTATTACTCTTGAAACGGACTTGTATTAATTATGAGCGGTTTTTCAAGTAATGGATGAGAGGATTACTTAGGATTAAAACCGTGCTTCCTTATTTTTGGATTTTACATTTCTTATACTTCACGCTTTAAATAATGACAAATTTGCCCACAAGCAATTTGCTCAAATAATAACCGGTTCCACATTTAATTGTCATGAATAAGTTGATGCACTTTTTACTTGTGAATACAATGATCCCATTTTTAAGCTTGGTATGGGGAAAGTGAAACTTGAGGGTGATAAATGTCCATGGTACCCAAGCCCTAATCTAAGTCATTGAATTCTTTATGAGTTATTTCCATCAAAACCATTTATGAAAAATCAAAAATATAAAAATAGAATTGTTTCCTTTGCATTGCATTGTAAATATTCAAAATCATTCATCATATAGCATAGTATAGTTTATTAAATCATAAAATGGCCAAGGTCGGTTAATTATGAGAAAAGTGTAACTTGGTGCTTTAAAATGCTGCATTGCATGAGGACATGGCAATGGTCAAGTGGAGGGGAGTTGATAAGTGTGAAAACACTCATCAATAATGATCCAAATACCACTCAAAACATAGTCAAATACCTTATATTTAACTTTAAAATATCAGAATTATGCGTGTATTTTTGTTTCATGTGTTTTCAGGTAAGAAGATACATTTTCGAGCAAACATGCGTTTTCATGGATTTATTTGATGAAAAGATGAAGAAAAAGACGAAAAGATGATTCAAGGACTTTATTTGCCAAGTTTCCAAAGATCAAGGGCTTAACTTGCAAATTTCTACAAAGATGAGGATGAAAGGAAAATATGCTAAGAAGTTTATATACCATTTGGATAGAGAATAGAAAATGAAGGACTAAAGGGAAATTAACTGGAAAGTTTATTAAGTATTTGGTCAATTTGACCAAACTGGTCAAAACACATAAACACCCAAATACGCGACTTCGTCTTCTCAAAGAAGAGAGAGAAAGTGATAGCAGTTTCTTATCTCTTATCCACCTCTTAACCTGCAAATCAATTTCGAGGACGATCTACGAAGATTCAAGGGAAACTTTCAACAGAAAAAATACTCCTCTCCATCTCCTCTACAAGACGGTACCCTTTAATTAGATCAAGGAAGGAAGATAAAGAAACCCCCAAATGAGATGAAAGATGAAGAACGAGTATATCCTCGTATTTTACACGTGGCAACCAATCATTGGATAGACCACGTCACTTCACTCCTTTTGGCGGCTATAAATACAAGACGAAGTCCTTCATTTGGAATGGTTAGCTAGGAGTAGATTAGCACATAGTTAGTTAGATAGGACTAGTTAGTTAAAGCTTTTGTAACGAATTCAGTTTCTTTTCAGTTTAAACTTTTGTAACCGTTTCTAGTTTTCTTCCATTAATGAATCTTTAAAAGCTTCATATATTTTCTTCTTTCTTATCTTTTCCTGTTTATTCCTCTTCTAAGTTTCTGTTTTTCTTTACTGATACTGTTCACGAAATTAGATAAATTGGAGATTCATAGCTTTTTGATAAACTGGCACGTTATATCTACTATTCATTTTACTTGGTTTGTTTGACAGTACTGTTACGGAAGGTTTATGATTTGTTTGATAAACTGGCACGTTATCTTCTAGGGTGATTGGTGTTGAGTTTTTTTAAGAGAACTGATTGTGTAGATTTTCAGTAGGATTTAAGAAGTAAAAACCTTATCAGCTTTTTGAGCAATATAAGAAGTCTAATAAGTTTTTCTTCTAAGATTTCTTATTCAGTTTTCTAACTGTTTTGAGTAGAGATAACCGTTTGATGTTGTGAAAGTAATATGACGTTTCAGCTTATGATTCTGATAAAAGACTAGTTTTGATTTCTTGTTTTTGAAAGTTTTTCTTATAAAATTGATTCTCAGACTTATTAGTAATAAGCTCATAAGCTCCAAAAGCTTATGAGAAGTTTTTAGTAAATCAAGTTTTTTTTTAGTCAGTTAGTGAAAAGTTTTCAATTGATGTGATATAGATAAGTGTTTGAAGCATCAGATTCAGAGGTCCTGTTCTTGTTCTTCTTCGTTCGTTTTGGTTTGATGTTGCAGGATTATCAGGTTAAGCAGATTAGTTTGAGTTTACGCAGGTTTCAGTATCGAGAAGTTTTGTTTTGTTTTTGTTTGCTCGTTTAGTTTGATTTTGCAGGTTTAGAGAAGTGTTGATATCAGTTCAAGTACAATAGCATAGCTTCGCATTCAGTGGTCTGTCCTGGAAGTGAGAGAAGGATTTGTAGATTAGATTGGGGTAGCTGGATCTTTTAGTTCGATTCAGTCAGTTCAGTAGTAGCAGATAGAAAGGGCAGCTCAGTGCTGAACCCTCGCCATCAGCGGACTAGACGACGGATGTGTCGGTTAAGCACTTGTTATATTTTCTGCATTTTAGTGTAAAGATGCTAATGGTAGCGTAATCTGTGCTTGTTTCATGATTAAATGCCCTTGTTACATGCTTTTCGATATTTGTTAAATTCAGTTCTTCAATTCTAGACTTTTAGCTTAATAAAATTGTGCCCCGTTTGTAGTAGTAGTATTTGGCACAAAAAGATTTTGACTGAGTGTGGTTATATCAGTAGAAGAATTTAGGCAGTTTAGCTTGTTAAAAATCTCACATTGATTACTTTAGATCAACTGAGATAGATAGATAAGTTTTTCAAAGGATTAAAAAGAGAAAGTGAAATAGTAGCTAGGCAAGAATCGAACCAGAGACCTCTACTTCACACTTGAATGTACTTACCACTGTGCCTTGCTATCTTTTACTCATTAGCATTCTAAGTGAATTCCTTTTAGATGTTAGTTACTTTAGAACAGTGTTGCTTACTAGTTGATAACTAGTTTTATATAGAAATTTATTAAGAATTCATTTTTTTTCTATCTTAGAAACGTAAAATGAGAATTTCGTATATTAGTTACTTTTATAAAAAGTTTGTTACATTTTATTAGTTTGTTATTTTCTTGTAAAAAAAAAGTGTTAGATTGTTAAATTTGTTAATTGTTAGTAAATTTGGAATTTTGTGAAATAATTGTTGTATTTGCAAACGTGTTTTGTAGAATAGTACGTATACGTAGTATATAGCTATTTTTACATTTTTATATGCTTTGTGCAAAGTAGACATAGAATACCATTCAACTTTATCACCAAAAACAATTAAGTCGAGCTTAAAAACGTTATATCAATTCGAATCGAGCTGAGAAGACAACTACACTAAAAACGAAATATTAAATGGCGCCGCTGCCGGTTCTTTTCGTGAAGATTAACGATTTCGAGTGAGACGATTGGATTTTGGGATCCGTTCACTTTGTGAACGTTATTTTTACGTATTATAAATCAAAAAGATAAAAAAAAATTAAAAAGATAAAAATACAAAAAAAAATAAAAAAATCACAAAACTCAATTCTTTTCCTAAAGAATTGAACCAAAAAAATAAAAAATCCAAAAAGTAATCTTTTTCCTAAAAGATTACAAACAAAAATATATATTATATCGATTTCATCGCTTTTTACGTAGATATAGTATTTTTCTTAAAAAAAAAAACAAATAAATACAAAAATATTTTCTATATATTATTATATGTAAATACGTATACATATACGAACAATCAATACACATATCTTCCATAAGTATTGCCGAGGCAATACACCGTGTTGAGGGGCGTTCCGGTCCTTGACACGCGTATCGATCCAATTTAATTAAGCAAGAATAGATAAATACTTCCAATTGGCAATAATTCGAAGAATACAAACTACTAAAGTGAATAGATAGGCGACGTGCTATAAAATGCCGTCTAAGGGTTAATAGGTACTTAAGTGCTTCGCGCCACCTAACCCCCCGTTCACTAGTGCGTATTCTAAGAAGGAAGGCTTAATTGGAGGTCTTGCACCCAAGTAGTAATTATATATATACTTTCTTGTGGATATTTCATATCGAAACTCGAGGGAGATAATCTCTTCTCTCTCAAAAGTCGACCGAGGGCTTCTCCCTCATTCCTCGTGTTTACTTACACGTGTACTCGCACACGTGTAAACATACCACCTTTGGTGTATTACTTCCTTCCCCGAGGAAGCTTTTAAACGTCATTATACTTGTATATACATTCGGCCACCTTGTTAAACATGGATACTCGTTCCATGTTGGAGATTTTGCAACAACGATCCGCCAACGCTAATTATCCGACTTGTTCGACTTGTGGAGGTCCACACGATACTTATTTATGTGATCAAAATAATAGTTATTATGGGGAGGGATATGCTTACAATGGAACCGAGAACCCTAATTTTCAACCTAACACTCAAATGGACTACACTTGTAATGACTATATGGGATATTCCGGTTTTTCATCACAACCTCCACCATTATTTCATGATCAACCCTTTGATGAGCCATACCAAAACCAAGATTTTTCAAACAATGAAGGTTTTCTAAGAAATGAAGGGAATTTTCAAGGTTACAATCATGAGAATTTTCATAATCAAAACTCTTTTCAACCCTATAATTCACCTAATTATGGAAATCCACCTCCACCCTATTCTTCGACTTATTCATGTGAGTTTTGTGGAAAAGAACCCCATTATGGTTATGATTGTCGATCAAGGGATCCGCCTTCTTATACTCTTAGTGATCGCAATGAGATTTCTTTTGTAGTCGAGCAACTAGGAAGAAACGATGAATATAGATTAAAGGCTTTTACACGTATGAGAGAGATGAGTATCGAAGAAATGAGAGAAGAATCTCGATGGTTAAGGGAAGAAATTAAGTCTCTTGAGGATGATTTAAGGAACAAACGATTTAATATCAAGAGATTTGGTGACATTTATAGAGCATCGGTGAACAAATCTTCTCAGTTCCTCCAGAAAGAGTTCGACGATTTACTCATTAAGATTGATAAAAAAGAGGAAG